>JARQOD010000006.1:89481279-89574007 GCA_033576555.1 Oophaga sylvatica
GCATGGAAAAAAAGCATCCAAAAAAACGCGGCAAAAAACGCGCTTTTTTTGCAGCAGCGTTTTTCCTGCCAAGAGATGCAGAAAACCTTGCAGAAATTTCTGAAAGCAAATACTCAATGTGCCTACATACCTTTAATCCTTTTATTTCACATTTGTGAAGTGGGAGGCAAAAACAATTTACATTGATTTTTCTTCTTTTTTTTTGCATTCATCATGCGGAACAAATATTGGTGTAGTGTTTAGACCATTGTTACCCATGTGGCAAATACAAATAGATGCTTTTATGGCTTATTAATTTTTTTTCCCAGTTAAAACATTTTTTTTATTAGAAAGATCATTTGGGAAAGGGTGTTTTTTTGATTTTTTTAATCTCTTAATTTTTTTACAATGTTTATTGTCCCCAAAATTGTAGGTTTATATGAATTTACACTGCACAATAATGTTGGTAGGCATTACTTTATCCTATGAGGTTTGAATTCAACCTATATATGCTATATTGTATGTTGTTGGCGATTGGGGAGGGCCATTTGTTAGGTCTTCGTTTCCATAGAACCTTTGGCACCCTGCAATTCACTGCAGGGTGTCAATGGGCTGACGGAGGGAGGATCTCCCTCTGTTTAAGCCACATTTTCCGCTCCATTTTTAAGGGGCTAAATGCTGGATCAGGGGGATTCTAAAAGTTTAGCAGAAGCCCCGTTGGGTTATCAGGCTCCACCCCCTTGCCTTGGAAAAGAATCATCTGTAAATTCACTCCCTTGGCTTTTTGGGTTTTGCCACCTTACAAACGGGAAATTTTCCCCCATTTTTTTTTTAGGTTTGCATAGTTTATGTAAAGAACTGCTACAACAGTGAACATTTGTTTGTTCTTTGTGAAACAAACAACAAATAGGACAAAATAATGAAACTTCAGTGGGCATAATTTCACCCCCCCAATTGTTTTTTTTGGAGCTGAGGAGATTAAGCAAAAGCGGCAAACACCAGAGAGGCTGGAACCTATTGGGATTGCAGTAACCTGAACTAACAATAGAGGTAGCCGTGGAGGTTTTCCTTGATCCTAGACTTCATCCGCCTGAGAGATAAACTCACCTAAATCAAAAGATGAAAGCTATCTGCCCCGGAGCAGATCCCCAAAGAAAATTAGGAAGCCCCCAAACTGTAATAGCGGTAGATAAGAAGAAGCACGGACCAGAAAAAAAAATTTAAATGAGCAAAGCTGGGGCCCAATCTGTCTGACGAAAAGTACAGAAAGGTACTCACGCAATCCAAAAAAAAACCCTAAAAAATACCAACCTTTGATTGCAAAAAAACCTAGATCACACGATCTGTACCACCTAATCGATCTTGGTGAAAAAAACTAACCCCGCAGCACAAAAAACAGGAAAAAAGCAAATGAACAAACAACAGTGGTCCAATAAACTGAGAGGACACAACCCCGGAGGGGACCTGGTGACCTCCACAGAAGTTCAGGGAACAATGCAAAAAGCAAGCACAAAATAAAAGCAGAAAATATCTTATCTGATAGCAGAAGATGCAGGCAAGACTCAGCAAACTTCCAAATGAACCAGGAACCACAAATTGAGACAAGAGCAATTGATCACCGGGCAACCATCATGGGAGGGAACCTCCCTTATATCAGACCTCCATGATCCCCGATTGCCATTCCTCGCTGAAAGGTTCTGTACTGTCTGTAACCACCAGAGGGAGCCTCTGCTCAGAAACCATATCTAGCACATTCATAACAGTACCCCCCTTGAGGAGGGGTCACCGAACCCTCATTTGTGCAACCAGGCCGATCAGGATGAACTCGGTGATAGGCACGGATCAGTCTCCAAGCTGGATGTCCGAAGCAAACACCCAAGAATTGTCCTCCTGACCATAAACTCTCCACTTAACCAAATACTGAGTTTCTGTCTAGAAAAACGAGAATCCAATAGTTTCTCAACCACATACTCAGATTGCCCTCAACCAAAACAGGGTCAGGAGGCGCAGCCATAGGAAACCACTGGCTTGACAAACCTCTTCAATAAGGACTTGTGGAACACGTTATGGATCTTAAATGTCCCTGGAAGAAGCAAACGGAAGGAAACAGGATTAAGAATCTCCATGATCTTATAAGGTCCAATGAACCTAGCTTAAACTTTTGGGGATGCAACCCTCATAGGGATATTTCTTGAGGACAAACCAAAACCAAGTCCCCCACTTTAAAACCGAGGCCATCAGTCTATGCCGGTTGGCAAACCGTTGGGCCTTCTCCTGAGAGAGAGCAACCTCTCCAGTACCTGTCCCAAATCTGCTGCATTCACCCACAACAGAGTCAACACCCGGACAGACAGAAGCCTCCGCCTGTCCCGAAGAAAAACGAGGGTGAAGCCCAAAAATTGCAGAAAAATGGAGACATCAAGGTGGCAGAGCTACCTATTATTAAGAGCAAACTCAGCCAAAGGCAAAAAGAGACCCGTCATCTTGTCAGCAGACACAAAACATCTCAAATAAGTCTCCAAGTTGGTTTGTTCTCTCTGGTTTGTCCATTGATTGAGGATGAAAAGCAGGGAGAAAGATAATTGAACCACCATAGTTTAGAACAAAATGTCCTCCAAAATCTGGAAACAAACTGGAACCTCTGTTAGACACAATGTTCTCCGGAATGCATGTAACCGAACTACGTGCTAAAGGAACAAAGGCACCAATTCGAGGAGAAAGGTAACTTAGGTAATGGCACAAGATTAAATCTTGAAAACCTATCACAGATTACCCAGATAATGGTCATTCTCTGAGAAACAGGGAGGTGGAAAAAAAATCCATGAGATAAGGGTCCATGGCCTTTGGGCACAGGTAATGGCATTAACAAACCACTAGAGCGAGAGAGTCCACAGGACTGCACAAATTCCCTGACGTCACGAAACAAAGTAGGCCACCAAAAGGACCGACTCACCAAGTCTCTGGTACCAATAATCCCGGGATGACCAGCCAACGCGGAACATATGAATCTCAGACTTCACACTCTTCTTCCACTGGTCTGGGACAAACCAATTTCCCAATTGGGCAGCGCTCAGGTTTATCTCCTGACACCCTTCCAGAGCCAGTCTCAAATTGGCGGAAGAACTACACCTCTTTCAAAAATAACAATAGGATCAGATAACTCAGGAGAGTCCGCAAAGAAACTCCTCGAGAGGGATCACCTTAACATTCTTAGTGCCAGGAAGAAAAGAAACCACAAATTTAAAACGTGTGAAAAACAAGGCCCACCTGGCCTGTCTAGGATTAAGTCGCTTGCTGATTCGAGATTAACCAGATTCTTATGGTCCGTGAGGACCACACCTGATGTTTGCTCCTTCCAGCCAAATGTCTCCACTCTTCAAAGGCCCACTTCATGGCAATAACTCCCGATTACCCACGTCATAATTACGTTCAGTTGGAGAAAATTTTCGAGAGAAAAAGACACAAGGGTTACTCTTAGAGGTCTCTGGATCTCTTTGGGACAAAACGGCACCTGCCCCATTTCAGAGGCTCAACCTCCACCTGAAACGGGAGAGGAAACATCAGGTTGCCATAGAACAGGAGCAGAAATGAAATCTCTGCTTAAGTTCCTGAAACGTAGAGACTGCCTCAGGAGGCCAATTCACCACATCAGAACCTTTGGTCAAATCAGTCAATGGTTTAACAATACGGAGAAATTACCAATAAATTTACGATAAAAAATTGGCAAAACCCAAAAATCTCTGAAGAGCCATTAATGAAGTAGGTTGGACCCAATCACAGATGGCCTGAACCTTGACGGTCCATTTCAATAACAGACGGAGACAAAATGAATCCAGAATGAGACCTTCTGTACGCCAAAAAAGAACTTTGATCCCTTCACATACAGTGCATTTCTCTCTCAAAATTGGAACACAGTCCGAACATGTTTCACATGAGAATCCCAGTCATTGGGAAAAAATCCAAGATATCATCCAAATAACAATCAAATTTTTCCACAAAATCCCTGAAAATATAATTCATGAAGGATTGGAAGACGGAAGAGCATTAGTGAGCCCAAAGGGCATCACTAGGTACTCAAAATGCCCCTCTGGGGCATTAAACGCCATCTTCATTCATCCCCGTGCTTAATGCGAATAAGGTTATACGCCCCCTAAGGTCAAGCTTGGTAAAAACCAACTAGCACTTTTCACCCTGGAAAAACAGGTCAGAAATCAAGGGTAACGGTTTTGATATTCACAGTGATCTTATTCAAGAGACGATAATCAATACACGGCCTCAATGAACCATCCTTTTTGGCCACAAAGAAAAAAACCCGGCACCCAAGGGTGAAGAGATGGTTAATATGACCCTTCTCCAATGACCTCCTTGATATAAAAATCGCATAGCATCGTGTTCAGGTACAGACAAGTGTAAAATGGCGACCTTTAGGAAATTTACCACCAGGCACTAATTCAATAGCGCAATCATAGCTCCTGTGGGGGCAAGGATGCAGATTTTACTTTCACTAAATACATCCGAAAAATCAGTCAAAAGTCAGGAACATCCTGCGACGGGGAGAGGCAAGAAAAAATAGGAGTGTCCGGCATTTAAGACATTGGCAGCCCCAACTGGTCCAGACACAGATTTCCAATCCAAAACAGGATTATGAGACTGTAACCAAGGAAACCTAGTACAATAATGTCATGCAGATTATACAGCACCAGAAATTTGCAACTCTCCTGATGATCTGGTTCAACCCTCATTATCACCTGAGTAGAAAACTGGGGTTTATTCTCCGCCAAAGGGGGTGAATCAATTCCCACTAGGGGAATAGGACTTCCGCAGGGGATCATGGGAAACCCACAACGTTTGGCAAAGTCAAATTCCATCAGGTTAATAGCTGCTCCTGAATCAAACAAAATCCTGAGCAGAAAATGTGGACAGGGAGCAAATCAGGGTAACAGTCAACAGAAATTTAGTCTGAACACTACCCAAGACAAACTGAGCATGCAAAACGTCTTCCCCACTTAGGGCAGACTGAAATAGCATGAGAGGCGTCACCACAGTAGAAACATTAACCCATTGCGTTTTTCGAAACTCATGACACTGTGCCCCCAGAAGTCACTCTATCACACTGCTGGGCTCGAAGCTGGCTCACAAGGCAACACTATCTCACGCATACCTCTGCGCTCACGCAAAGTCTGTCAATTTGAATAGCCAATTCCATAGAATCATTGAGACCAGAGGGAGCAGGGATCCCACCATAACATCCTTTACATTCTCTAACAGCCCCTTCCGAAAAAGGGCTGCCAAAGCTCATCATTCATTTGGTCAGGACTGCCCACTTTCGGAATTTCTGACAGTACAACTCAGCGTCTTCAAGCCTGATTTAATGCCCACCAGGTTTTTCAGCTTGTCTGTGACATTAGTTCATTGTACAGTAACCCCAGAGCCAGAAAAAATACTCAACATCATTCAAAGCAGTTCCCCAGGTGTAAGGGAAAAAGCCCAATCCTGAGGGTCGCCGCTCAGGAGAGAGATGACAATTTGAACCTGCTGTGCTGCGTTCCCTGAGGACTTAGGCTTTAAGGCAAAAAACAAACTTACAGTTATTTTTGAATCAGAAATTTAGCCCGATCCCCCCCAAAAACAAATCTGGCATGGGAATCCTAGGTTCCACAACCGGCATCCCAGCAAGTTAGGTAGCAATACTCCAAACCTCAGTGGCAAGCTGATGCACACGGCCAGACAACTGTGCAAGCTCCATTGAGAGAAAAAAAAATCCTCCTCAGCACCCAAAGAAAAAGAGGGAAAAAAATGCAACAAACAGGGGAAAAAAAATCTTGACAACTTTTTTTTTTTTTCTTTCCACACTATTTTTCCCTTCTGTGAGTGCCATATAATTATTAATTTTCATGTTTGGCCGGTGATACTGTTATGTTTGGTAGCTGAGGAGAATAAGCAAAAACGGCAATATACACCAGAGAGGCTGGAACCTATAGGATTGCAGTAACCTGAACTAACCACACAACTAGAGGTAGCCGTGGAGCGTTCCTACGTTGATCCTAGATGCCTCGTCACAGCCTGAGAGATAACTACACCTAAAGGCAGAAAGATGAAAGCTATCTGCCCCGGAGCAGATCCCCAAAGAAAATAGGAAGCCCCAAACATGTAATGGCGGTTAGACAAGAAGAAGCACGGACACAGACAGAAAATAGAATGAGCAAATGTTGGGGCCCAATCTGTCTAGACAGAAAAGTACAGGAAAGGATACTCACTGCAATCCAAAAAAACCCCTAAAAAATACCAACTCTTCTGATTGCAAAAACACCTGAGATCACACGATCTGTACCACCTAATCAGATCTCTGGTGTAACAAAACTAAGCCGCAGCCACTGAAAAAACAGAAAAGCAAATGAACAAGCAACAGTGGCTTCAGATAAACTGAGAGGAGCACAAGCCCCCGGAGGGGACCTGGCTGACCTCCACAGAAGTGCAGGGAACAATGCAAAAAGCAAGCACAAAAATAAAAGCAGAAAATATCTTATCTGATAGTAGAAGATGCAGGCAAGACTCAGCAAACTTCCAAATGAACCAGGAACACAATTGAGACAAGAACAATTGATCACGGCAACCATCATGGGAGGGAACCTCCCTTATATCAGACCAGTCCATGATCCCAGATTGCCATTCCTCGCTGAAAGGTTCAGTACTGTCTGTAACCACCATAGGGAGCCTCTGCTCAGAAACCATCTCTAGCACATTCATAACACCAATCCCTACATTTCTGCCCATTCCTCAAGTCAAAACTCTTTCAGCTTCAAGTCAGATGGTTTCCTCTGGTGACCAGCAATTATCAAGTCTGACCACAGATTTTCAATTGGATTAAGGTCTGGGCTTTGACAAGGCCACTGCAAAACATTTACACGTTTCCTCTTGAACCACTAGCAGTATGCTTTGGTTCATTGTCTTGTTGGAAGGTAAATCTCCGTTCCAGTCTCAAATCACTGACAGACTGAAACAGGTTTTGCTCAAGAATATCCCTGTACTTCACACCATCCATTTTCCTTGACTAGGACCATTTTCCTGTCTCTGCTGCCGAAAAAACAACCCCACAGCATGATGCTGCAATCACCATGTTGCACTGTGGGAGCTGTGTTGGTTTGGTGCCAGATATAGCATTTACCGTGGTGGCCAAAAAGTTCAATTTTGGTCTCATTGACAGCATCACTATCCTCCATAAGGCTCATTTTGAGTTTGCCAAAAGACACGTGGGAGAGTCCACATGTTATTTTTCTATAACCCAACCTTGACTTGTACTTGTCAACAACTTTGTCCCTGTCTTGTTTGGAGATTCCTTGGTCTTTATGGTTTTGTTTGTTTAGTGTTGCCTCTTTCTTAATAGTGTTGCAGCCTCTGTAGCCTTTCAGAAAAGGTGTGTACATACCGACAGACCATATGACACACAGATTGCACTCAGGTGGACTTCCTTTCACTAAGCGTGCATCTTATGACATTTTTAGGGGCTTCATCACAAAGGGGTATTTGATCCCATAAATTTAATTGATGCCTATATTTTGCTCATCAAAAAATCATATTTGTAATTAAACCTCAAAATTAATTCTTTATTGATTAAAAACTATTTAAAGGTAAACTCCCCAATAATGAAAAATCAAAACACACCAAGCAAAAAAGTGTACAAAAAACCCCAATAAAAGACTAGGGGTGGGCTAAACAACCCTAGTTTAGATCCTAGGCTGATATCTACCTTGCCGCGGAGGTTGGCACCCTAGGGGGAACGATAGTTTTGGCGCCCCCGCTCAACGTAGTCTGTCCCTAGGTGCCCTATTAATTACTAGTGCCACTAAGGGTACCTCTACCCAGATGCTAAGGGGGCCCTATAGATAAACAATGATAATGGCTGGCACTAATAGGACCCTAATCCCCTTATAATAAAAACAAGAAATGAGAAAAAACAAGAAATGAGGGGCAAAGTGGGACATTATAAGACAGTTGCCGATGATACCCAATCGTTGATAATAGACCGACAGCAAGATGTACAATTATTTAAAGAAGTTGCATGAAGTTCACCTCCAATTATTATTACTTTTAAGTGAATTAAATTTATAGTGAAAAAAGCAACTATAAATATTTTTGTCAATTCTAGCAAATGTTTCTATTGATATGGCTCATATTGCAAACAGATGAGAAACACCACGATAACCATTTCTCAAATAAGGCCACAATCGCCAAATAGAATGACAATAGAAATTGCTGGTATCATGATTTGATATATACGGTACTTATCTGCCCATTGCCCCTCATTCAAACATCAGAACGCCTCAACGCGTTTCGCCAATCTGGCTCATCAGGAGGCCTGTGTAGTGACAGCATGTGCCAAGGTGTATAGCGATATATCAAATCATGATACCAGCAATTTCTATTGTCATTCTATTTGGCGATTGTGGCCTTATTTGAGAAATGGTTATCGTGGTGTTTCTCATCTGTTTGCAATATGAGCCATATCAATAGAAACATTTGCTAGAATTGACAAAAATATTTATAGTTGCTTTTTTCACTATAAATTTAATTCACTTAAAAGTGATAATAATCGGAGGTGAACTTCATGCAACTTCTTTAAATAATTGTACATCTTGCTGTCGGTCTATTATCAACCGATTGGGTATCATCGGCAACTGTCTTATAATGTCCCACTTTGCCCCTCATTTCTTGTTTTTTCTCATTTCTTGTTTTTATTATAAGGGGATTAGGGTCCTATTAGTGCCAGCCATTATCATTGTTTATCTATAGGGGCCCCCTTAGCATCTGGGTAGAGGTACCCTTAGTGGCACTAGTAATTAATAGGGCACCTAGGGACAGACTACGTTGAGCGGGGGCGCCAAAACCATCGTTCCCCCTAGGGTGCCAACCTCCGCGGCAAGGTAGATATCAGCCTAGGATCTAAACTAGGGTTGTTTAGCCCACCCCTTAGTCTTTTATTGGGGTTTTTTGTACACTTTTTTTGCTTGGTGTGTTTTGATTTTTCATTATTGGGGAGTTTACCTTTAAATAGTTTTTAATCAATAAAGAATTAATTTTGAGGTTTAATTACAAATATGATTTTTGATGATTGACATACCTCTTGCATTATACTATATTCATTCTATATTTTGCTCACTTCACTTGACCAACTTACAATATTTAGTGGTGATGTATCACACACAAATCCAATTACAAAAATATTTAAACACAGGTTGTAATGTAACAAAATAGCTAAAACTCCAATGGGTGAATACTTTCGCGAACCATTGTATCTACCATGGAGCAAAAAGTCACATGTGCTCATTATAGTTATTTACAACAAGCAAGGTTTAGAAATTAAAGAGGTTTTCTATGATAATAAAAATCCTCATAGCATTGCACATGCTGAAAATAACAATCAGAGCCAGTACTCACCCTCTCTGGGTCCAACAGTGTCTCTCTGATGTTGCCCTGGTGTTTGTTTACTGGCTACCGCAGTGATGTCTTGACTACAGTGCACATCACTGCTTTAGCCAATTACTGAGCTAAATGGCTCATGTCATCTACATTGAGCTCAATGATGGGCTTTAGCCTGTAAATCAGGGGCCTACATACCGCTGATGCAGCCAGTGCAGCTGAACTGGAGCCCAGAGGTGGAGGGGGGCCCTTGCAGGGTGATTAATAATGAGAGCAATCTGGCCAGAAGCTCCGAGTGGCCCATGGCCAGATTCCCCTCATTATAAGCGGCGTGCCGGCCGGCCAGGGATCAATAGCTTCCTGCCCGAAACTTTCTCTGTGACATATGTAAGCGGGTGACATAGGATTACTGCCTTGCTCTGCTTCCCTAATGGTTCTTAATGTGTAACTGTTTACATGTGTTGGTTATTGTAATGTCATTATTAACACTCGATGGTATTGCTACATGTAAAATATGTATTACCCCGCATAGTTAATGGTACTGCCACACTCTCTTCTGTGTTACCATTTTATGCATGATGTTATATATGTGTGTTGTTCCTTTAATGTAAAATTGTATTTATGCCTAGTAGATAGGGACAGTTCTTAGTGCACCTTTCAGACACTAGTGGGGGGTACTTTAGTGTTTATAGTTCCGGGTAAATGTATTTTCCTTTGGGGACACTAGATGGGAGCATATTAGTGAGCCTTATTAGTGTAGGTCTTAGTTAATTAACAAGGGGTTAATATATGAGGGGCTGCAGGGTGGTAAGCTGCAAGTCTTAGGGTAGTTTAGTCAGACGGGGCCAGGGTGCCCAAAGTGTCCACACGGGCTCTAGGCCCAGGACGGCTTGACAGGCCCATAACGTTTTGCAAGTGATAGTCCCAGGTATCCGCAGTTGTAGGACGGAAGGACAGTGGGACAACAGAATGAAGAAGTTATGGCAACTGATTGCCTGGGCGGACGCTCAGGGGTCCAAAGACAGACGGACCACGAAGCCAATGGGACCAGTGAGTAAGAAAGAAAGGGATGCTGAAGCTTCACAGGGAACAGTACGAATGGGTTGGATGCTTGCCAGAGGCAGACTAACTTAGTGACTGATGATCTCTATCCTGGGGGAAGCAGCAGAGGGAATAGTCATTGTGGTGAGGTTGAGCCGGGAGGAAGCTGGGGAGCAGTCTAAGACAGTCAGGTCCGGGCGCGTACTGCAAGGAAGTGTCAGTAGTGCAGGGAAAGTTGAGGAATCCCGTATGGAAAAATATGAAACCCGAAATGCAACAACTGTGGATATGCTGTGCAAAGTTTATAGTAAAGAAACCGTTCCAGTTGCAATGGACTGTCTCATTTGATGGGGGTCGCCGTGGGAAGGAATCTTCCTTGTCTCAGAAGCGCCAGAGGGACCTGAACCTTGAAGTACACATAGCAATGGACTTTATGTTTCTGTAGGGGAAGGCCATGACACCGACATCTTAGTGTCCGTGGCCACAATTACAGCCCTGGCCGGCCCTTACACATAGGCGAGCGCTTCATCACTCTACGTGCACCTGTGTCATTTAGAAAGTTCCCTGCAAGAAGAAGGAAGCGATGCTGTTGCCGGGAAATGGACGGAGAGGTGAGTGAGTGAATGAATGAATGAATGAATGAATGAATGAATGAATGTATGTGTGTGTTTTGCATTTTTACAATACAGTGGGGAGCAATAAACTGTGGACTGGAGGCAATACACTGGGGGAGCAATAAACTGGGAAGGCAATACACTGAGGAGGCAATACAGTGGGGAGCAATAAATTGGGGAGGCAATACACTGGGGAGCAATAACCTGGAAGGCAATGCACTGGGGGAGCAATAAACTGGGGAGGCAATACACTTTAGTTTTTTTCACTTGAAAAAGACACAGGTACGGCGTTGAAACGCATTGTGAATAAAAAGCCTTTTCCTCATGTTTACTGAAGAATTGATTCACTCCAGCAGTGCAGCCCAACCGCGTGTTTATCCAACCGGATCCAATATCTTCTGGAGGATTTATCCACCAGCCACAGGGCAGTAGCAGCAGTTTTTCTTCATGCCTACATAGGCGTTGTGTCACAGCACTACCAGGTGAACATAACCAGTACTCTCCTACTCTCCCTCATTAGTTTATCACTCTATTGTTTCCCACTCCTAGATTTACACATCTCTTATTATGTAGCATCATCTCTAGCAATGTTTTATTATATAGTGTCCTCTGAAATGTTCAGCACTATCCCATTATTATGTAGTATCATCTCTTGTTATATATAGCACCATTCCTTACCTAGCGTATTCTTGTTATTTTTGTTATTCTCAGTGCTAGTGGTTTCGGGACCTCCGCTGTGATGACTCCTCGACCGCGAGACTCAGCTACTGCAGCCGCCGCATCATCCGATTTGGATCCTTCCAGTTGTGCGACTTTGCTCTTCTCCTCCAGGTCACGCGACCCCATTTGTGCGATGGTTTCTGGCTACCGTTCATTTCTGGCCGCGTCCAACTTGTAGCTGCTCCCAGGGTCCGGCAGCCGCTGGAACTGTTCTCTGATGAAAAGAGGAAAACAGGCCAAGCTGACGCTCTTCGTTTGCAGTGAGTGGTTCCCGTAGTCCTCCAGGATGAGCTTTCTCTTCTGCAAGCTGTCACTTCCACTCCACGCAGCCGATGCCACCACGGTACCTGATGCTGGAGTGCTCCATCACTACCGATGCCATGTCTCGCAATGGCGCTGCGTCGCTCAACACAAAGTTTTCTTCTTACAGACTCCACCCATTTGGAGGAGGAGCCGCTTGCCATTGCTTCGCCCGTTCAGCATCGAACTCCTTCCGTTGCTCAGGAATCTGATATAGGGGTCGGGGTTTCTTTATCCTTCGCCACGCCCACGGCGGGCGGGCACCACTCACAGAGAGATGTGACCTAGGCTCAGGCCATTGTCTCTGCCAGGCAGATTTTCGCGCCATTTTACTTGTAGGACGCCCATGATGGGCAGAGCTACCGCCAGCCTCTGCACCATCATCCGCCATTTTAAAGTCTCTAACGGCCGCCATCTTTGCCATTTTGGGGGTTCCTCTACTTTCTGTGAGGTGGCCAGGGTAGTAGTCACAGCGAAGGGATGCTGTTCTGGCACACACTGCCACCCGCAAAGAATTTACAGCACTTGGACTGTAATTTCTTTGCAGAATGCTAGGGTGTGCCAGAACAGCAACCCTTGTCATGACTACCACAAAGGCCACCTCACACCTTCTCTCTATCACATAGTCCTATTTTGTTAGATATAAAAGATTGCTGATGGGGCAGCATCTGACCAGAAGACCAGTCCATCAGCTCCTCCATTAGAAAAGAAGCTTTTCCATGCTCCATCAGCTGTCATTGCATTATACATCTGTCATGGTTTGCTCGGGATTTCTTTGGCAGTAGAGATGAGCGACTTTGCCTCCGGGAGGGTCAAGTCGGGTTTCGGCCAACTCGACTTTTACAAAAGTCGAGTCGAACAAAGTCGGCCGACTAACGGAAACAGTCGAGTCGGTGTCAGAAACCCGACCCCAATGCAAGTCAATGGGGAATAAAAGTCGGCAGTGAGTGGAGGACAGTAAACACACCTACAGTGCCCATTTCAATGTCAACTACATCAATTCTTATAACTTAAGCTTGTCAACCATAATTTACTTTATAATAATAGTAACGCATTGAAAACTGGGGGTTATCTGGCTAAAGTTGTGGGGGGGGTACAGCCCAGTTAGGGGGTGGAAAAACTGGCGTATGTTGAGGCAGGGCCGATGTCAGCACCCTGCGCACCCGGGCAAGTGCCGGGGCCCTGAGCAGGCGGGGGGCCCACTCACAGTCGGGACACTGGCATGCTATGGGGCCCAGTGCCTGTGCCAGTACCGGGGGCCGGTGCCTCGAGCAGACCAGCTGCCAGCGAGGATAGGTGAGTAGTTCATTTTTTATTTTTTTTATGTTTGGCGCAATATATGGAGACCATCATATGGGGCCATCATACACTGGAGTATCATATATGGGACCCATCATACACTGGAGTATTATATATGGGACCCATCATACACTAGAGTATCATATATGGGACTCATCATACATTGGAGCATCATATATGGGGCCCATCATACACTGGAGAATCATATATGGAGCATTACATGGGCCCATCATACACTGAGCATCATATATGGGGCCCATTATATATGGAGCATTATATGGGGCTCATTATTCTGTATGGAGCTCTATGTGGTGCCCATAATGAGTATTAAGCAATATATGGAGCTCATTATACTGTATGGAGCAATATATGGGGCTCATTATTCTGCTTGGAGCACTATGGAGTGCCCATAATACTGTATGGAGCAACATATGGAGCTCATTATTCTGTATGGAGCACTATGTGGTGCCCATAATACTGTATGGATGACCATACTGTTTGTCTTTTGAGCTATTGTAGAATTTACAATAGATATCAGTCATGTAATGTATGAAGTAAGAGAAATCTTTGGCATTGTACTATACCTATATTTCTCTGCTGTATCTGTGCATCATCAATTGTGGTATGTGTTAAAGGGGCCCACTGAGACTCTTTCGCCCGGGGCCCACTGGACGTTCAGCAGCTGCAAATGGAGGAATTGGAGAAGTCAGAGGAAGAGGAGGACAAAGCGAGCCATTTTGTTGGCAACCTATGTGTCATCAGGGGAAAGGTGGTACAAAATCCTTTGAAACCCAGGCATGGTTCATTTTAATGAAGGTGAGATCACCTACATTTTGGGTCAACAGCCGGGTCCTTCTTTCTGTCAGGATTGATCCAGCAGCACTGAAGACTCTTTCTGATAGCACACTACCAGCAGGGCAAGCGAGCTCCTGTAAGGCATATTGTGCCAATTCAGGCCAGGTGTCCAGTTTACAGGCCCAGTAGTCAAAGGGAAATGAACTGTGAGGGAGAACATCGATAGGGCAGGAGAGGTAATTTTGAACCATAGTTGACAACTGCTGTCTCCTGTCTGTTGCAATCGATCAGTATTAACAGTCGTGTGAGCGGTACTCAAGAAATCAGTCCACAACATGGTCATGAAACCCCTTTTCTCCCACGCCACTTCAGCTGTGTGCCCCACGAACACCTTTCCATGTTGCCCAGTACGGCTCGTGGTAGAACCTGCACCGCTGCTGTGTGGTGGGAATGCCTCTATTAAACGGTTTACCAAGAGTTGCTTGTTTGTTTGCCAATATTAGCTCTAGGTTCTCCTGTGGCATGATGTTCTGTAATTTGCCTTTATAGCGTGGATCGAGGATGCTGGCCAACCAGTAGTTGTCATCCTTCATAATTTTGGCAATGCGAGGGTCCCTTTTTAGGATCCGCAAGAGATAATCACACATGTGGGCCAATGTTCCAGGTGTCAATCATGCACTGCCAGTGGTGGGTGGAGGAGCACTTTCTGCCAAATCCACATCCCTCAAGTCACGCACAAACCCTGTACCTGACCTTGGCAAGCCAATATTTTCTCTTGCCCCTGAGAAGCATCCTCCTCCCCAAAATAATCATCCCCTCCTCCTCTTCCTCTTCTTCCTTCACCTTGTTCAGGACAGTTCCCTGAGTAGACAATGGCTGACTGTCATCAAGGCTTCCCTCCTCCTCCGCTGCAGACGCCTGATCCTTAATGTGCGTCAAAGTTTGCATGAGCAGACACATAAGTGGGATGCTCATGCTTATGATGGCGTCGTCTGCATTATCAGCCATGTGCATTCCTCAAAACACCGAAGGACTTTACAGAAGACTTTCAGCTTTGACCACTGCACACCCGACAACTCAATATCTTCCCTCAAACTGCCTGCCCATTTATCCTCCCACAAATGCATTACAGCCTGCCTCTGTTCGCACAGCCTCTCAACCTTACATGGTGGAGTTCCACCTTGTTGCAACGTCTATGATTAGGCGGTGCTTGGGGAGGTGGAGCGATCGCTGCAGCCTCTGTTTATGAACTGCTACAAGCACTAAGGAAAGGTGGGAATTCTGTCCCTACAATAAAACTGAGCTTGATCCCTACGATGTAACGGGGAACCTGATCCTGCGACCAGACCCGCTAAAGTCCTCAGCTAGTCTGAACGAAGACCTATAGTTGCGAGGGAGGAATCCCTACAAGATCTAGGGACTGGGAGAAAAGGTGGACACTCCTAACAGAAATTGTAGCAGGGAAAATTAAACAGAAAACAAATTACTACGAGATCCTAAGATTAAGCAAAACTGACAGAGTAAGGCACCTAAGCACCCGGCTAGCTTAAGAGTAGATAATACAATGAAGTCCAGCAAAGCCAGAAGGGCGGAGCCAGACTAAATAGGGAAAAAAGGTCATGTGACCAGCAAACTGAAACAAAATCTAACAAGAGGGTTCTAACAGTACCCTCCCTTCTAAGAGGATCCTCCGGATCCCTAGGACTTAGGCTTATCCGGAAACCTCTTGTGAAACGCTCTGACAAGTCTAGACGCAGAAACATCATCCGCCCTCACCCATGAGTTATCCTCGGGTCCATAACCCTTCCAAGCAACGAGGTACTGCAAACCCCCTCTATACCGTCTAGAATATAGGATGCGGGAAATCTCATATTGCCCGTCCTCCACCACCAGGGGAACAGTGGCCGAGACGTCTCCATCTGAGACCTCAGCTTTTTTCAAGAGAGAAACATGAAACACCGGATTAATCTTCCAGGAGGTGGGAAGCTCCAACTTAACAGCAGATTGGTTAATAACCTGAAGCACCTTAAAGGGCCCTACAAACTTGGGACCCAATTTCTTAGACGGAATCCTCAAGCGCAGATTCTTGGAGGACAACCAGACCATGTCACCAATAGCAAACAAAACCTCTTGTCGTTTTCTATCAAAATACACTTTGGATCTTTTGTTAGCCTCCTGAAGATTACCATGCACATCAGTCCAAACTCTCTGCAACACACCAGAAAAATTCTCCTCTTCAGGTACAGCCGATCCCAACTTGGAAAATGACCCAAAAGACGGATGTCTCCTAGTACAACAAAAAAAAAGGCGAACAACCAGCAGAAGCGGATGTATGATTGTTAAGAGCAAACTCAGCAAGTGGCAGAAACTCAGACCACCCCTCTTGATTATCAGTCACAAAACAACGCAAGAACTGCTCAACATCCTGGTTTTTCTTTCTGTCTGGCCATTAGACTCAGGATGATATCCGGATGAAAACGACAAATGAACTCCCAACCTGTCACAAAAGGCGCGCCAAAAACGAGCCACAAACTGAGGTCCCCTATCAGAAACAATGTCAGTAGGAACACCATGTAGTCTGACTATTTCCTTGACAAAGGCCTTAGCGAGAGTCTTAGCGCAGGGCAGTTTGATGAAAGGAACCAAGTGACACATCTTGCTAAAACGGTCCACGACCACCCAGATGACAGTGAAACCCTCAGAGGGGGGAAGGTCAGTAATAAAGTCCATAGCCAAATGTGTCCAAGGTGCACTAGGGACCTCCAGAGGGCAAAGCAACCCTGCAGCAGGAGTATGAGAAGACTTAGATCTAGCACACACAGTGCATTGACGCACCCACTTAATGACTTCCTTCTGCCATCCAGGCCACCAAAAGCTGCGACCCACAAGTGTCTTGGTCTCAGAGATTCCAGGATGACCTGCCAACCGAGAGTCATGACATTCAACAAACAAATCTCTCCTCAGGGTACCAGGAACAAACAACCTCCCATGCGGCGTGTTAGATGGCGCATTCTGAATCTCATCTTCCAACACGGAGTCCAAAACCGCAATAACAACCCCCTCTTGCAAAATGTTTTCCTCCTCCTCAGTACCCACCATAGGAGAAAAGCTGCGAGACAAAGCATCAGCTTTAACATTTTTTAGTACCTGGGATGTAAGTAACGGTAAAATTAAAGCGTGAGAAAAACAGTGCCCACCTAGCCTGACGGGCATTCAAGCGTTTGGCTGCATCAAGGTAGATCAGATTTTTATGATCGGTGAAGACTTGAACGGGAAATTCCGCTCCTCCAAAAAATGACGCCAGTGTTCAAATGCGAGTTTAATTGCCAACAATTCCCGATTACCGATATCATAATTTAGTTCAGACTCAGAAAATTTCTTTGAAAAAAAGCACAGGGATGTACTCCATCCGTCTTTTCCTGAGACAACACCGCGCCGACCCCCACAGAAGAAGCATCAACCTCAACCAAAAATGGTTTAGTCACATCAGGCTGCGTAAGGATGGGAGCAGAGCTGAACCTCTCCTTTAGCAACACAAAAGCCTCAATGGCCTCAGTAGTCCACTGAACCGCATCAGCACCTTTCCTGGTGAGATCGGTCAGAGGTTTGGCAATCACAGAAAATTTTTTTATGAATTTTCTATAATAATTGGCGAACCCCAAAAACCTCTGTATTGATTTCACACCAATAGGTCTAGGCCAATCCTGCACAGCTTGCACTTTCACAGGGTCCATCTCAGAACCTTCACTGGAGACAATGTAGCCCAAAAAACTAAGTCTCTGTACAGCGAACTCACATTTTTCTAGTTTGGCAAAAAGTGAATTATCACTCAGTAACTGTAATACTTCACGCACACTCCTCCAATGAGACTCCAAATCCAGTGAATAAATCAAAATGTCATCCAAATACACAACCACACTTCTGCCGATCAAAGGTCTAAGGATGTCATTAATAAGATTCTGAAAAAATGCCGGAGCACTGGAAAGTCCAAAAGGCATGACCAGATTCTCAAAATGACCCAGTGGAGTGTTAAACGCAGTCTTCCATTCATCCCCCTCCTTCATGCGCAACAAATTGTATGCCCCTCGAAGATCAATTTTTTCGAGAACCACTTGGCCCCCACTAACTGATTAAACAAATCAGGAATCAATGGCAGTGGGTAAGGATTGCGTACAGTAATCTTATTAATCTCACGAAAGTCTAGACAAGGCCGTAAACCGCCGTCCTTTTTTTTAACAAAAAAAAATCCAACCGCCACAGGAGATTTGGAAGGCCTAATGTGACCGGCGGCCAAGCTTGTCTGTATGTATTCCTCCAAAGCCTTTCTCTCAGGAATAGTCAAATTAAATAAACGACTTTTAGGAAGAGTTGCTCCAGGGACAAATTCAATCGCACAATCATAATCTCTATGAGGAGGCAATACCTGCGATTCCTTATCAGAAAAAACTTTCCAAAAATCCTGAATAGGTACAGGTAACTCCCCCTTAACTACAGCAGCAATACGCCCGTTACAACACTTGAAAAAACACTTAGGACTCCAGGACTTAATTTCATTGGTAGACCAATCCAGTACCGGATTGTGCAATTTTAACCAGGGTTACCCCAAAATCACCGGTGAGGGCAAATTATTCAAAACTACTAAATCCAAATTCTCTTGATGAACACCATTAATAGTAAGAGGAAATTCACAGATATGGTGAGTAACATTTTTCAAGGGAGAGCCATCCACAGACACCACGTTAATAGGAGAAGACAGAAGTTTGGGTTTTAATTTTAGTTTTTCCAAAAATTTCCCATCAATCACATTGAGAGTTGAACCACAATCCACAAATACCCGAAACTCCATTAATTCCTCCTCAACACCAGTGGTAGCAGAAAGAAAGACACCTTTATTGTTTAAACAAGCTATGCGGGCGACACTGACCTCATTTTTTTTTTCTCTTTATTCATTCGAAGCGCACAGTTCTTAATGAAATGCTCAGATTTACCACAGTAGAAACACAAACCTTGAGCAAATCTGCGTTCTTTTTCCCGAGAGTGAGGTGCCATTGCTCCAATTTCCATAGGCTCTGCAATGTCAGTACATTCCTTCTCCAAACCTGGAGCTGACAAAGCAGACTTACTCTCATTAACCCTTGCACGCAGTCTCCTATCCACCCGTATGGCCAATTGCATAGCCTCTTGCAAGTTACCAGGTATAGGATAAGCAATCAGCAAATCTTTAACCCTTTCACTTAATCCTGCAAGAAATAAACTTTTCAAAGCTGAATCGCTCCAGCCCACCTGAGTGGACCACCTACGGAAGTGAGTACAATATTTTTCCACATTACCCGATCCCTGTCTCAAACGTCTCAACTCTGTCTCAGCTGATGAAACACGATCCGGATCGTCATACAACAACCCCAAAGCAGAAAAAAAACCATCCACTGATCCAAAGCATGGATCACTAGGCTGCAGAGAAAAGGCCCAGTCCTGAGGTTCTTTGCGCAAAAGTGACATTATGAACCCTATGCGCTGTGATTCATCACCAGAGGATCTGGGTCTCAAACGAAAATACAACAAGCAAGCATTTTTAAAAGAAAAAAAATCTTGTTGTTCACCAAAAAATAAATCAGGCAAACGTACCTTTGGCTCCACGAAATGTGCTCCAGAACAACTACTCACGTGTTGCTGGATTTCAGCCACCTCCAGAGAGAAACCCTGCAGGCGTTCAGCCAAATCCCGAACCGACACCATGATGAAAACAGAAAATCTTTCCTTAGAGATTTTTTTTTTTTTTTATTTCTTGGCTGGACTTACTGTTATGAACTGCTACAAGCACTAAGGAAAGGTGGGAACTCTGTCCCTACAATAAAACTGAGCTTGATCCCTACGATGTAACGGGGAACCTGATCATGCGACCAGACCCGCTAAAGTCCTCAGCTAGTCTGAACGAAGACCTATAGTTGCGAGGGAGGAATCCCTACAAGATCTAGGGACTGGGAGAAAAGGTGGACACCTCCTAACAGAAATTGTAGCAGGGAAAATTAAACAGAAAACAAATTACTACGAGATCCTAAGATTAAGCAAAACTGACAGAGTAAGGCACCTAAGCACCCGGCTAGCTTAAGAGTAGATAATACAATGAAGTCCAGCAAAGCCAGAAGGGCGGAGCCAGACTAAATAGGGAAAAAAGGTCATGTGACCAGCAAACTGAAACAAAATCTAACAAGAGGGTTCTAACAGCCTCTGCATACGACTGGATTCTACAGGCGAGCGACGGATGTGCGAGCACAGTCTTCGCACCTTATGGAGCAGGGCTGGTAGCTCCGGATAATTATTTATGAAGCACTGCACCACCAGGTTCAAGGTGTGAGCCAGGCAAGGTATGTGTCTGAGTTTTACCAGGGCTATGGCCGCCACAAAATTACGTCCGTTATCACTGACTACCTTGCCTGGCTCAAGATGTAGACTGCCTAGCCATGACTCAGTTTCTCACTGCAAGTAGTCGGCCAGTACCTCCGCGGTGTGTCTGTTGTCGCCCAAAGACATCATCTTTAAAACAGCTTGCTGATGCTTACCACTAGCTGTTTGATAGTGGGACACCACGTGTGCAACACTGGCAGCTGCGGATGGAATGCTCGTGCGACTGCGCTCTGTCGACGAGCTTTCGCTTCAGGAAGAGGAAGAGGAGGAGGAGGGTCGAATACCTACAGCCAACTGTTGCCTATAATGTGGGCTAGGCAGCACTGTCCCACCACCGCTGTCCCCTGTTGACCCTGCATCCACCACATTAACCCAGTGCGCAGTGAAAAGAAGTGCCGACTGGGTAGGTCATAGCGTGGTACAGCGTAGGCCATGAGCTCTCGGAACGCTGCACTTTCAACCAAACGGAAGGGCATCATCTCTAATGAGATCAGTTTGGCAATGTAGGCATTCAAAGCCAGTGTACGTGGATGAGAGGATGAGTACTTTCTTGTCCTACTCAGAGTCTCTGCTAGGGTGACCTGGACTTGAGAGCTGCATATGGTGGAACTAGTGGTGGACATGGCAGATTGAGAGGGGGTTGGTGATGGTGGTGGTCGTGGTGGTGATGGCCTAGATTCAGTCTTTCGTTGGGAAAACATTGTGATTCCCTGACTGCTTTGGCCTTGCGATGACACCTCAACATTTCTTGCTGGTGGTGTGCTAACCGGTGGGCTTACAGTGGGGGAAGCGATGTAGCGTTGCTGGCTACCTTCAGTCGGAGCAGGTGCACGTGTGCTACCTGAGGTTTTGTAGTCCGTCCACGCTTGCAAGTGCATGGTATTTAAATGTCTAAGCATGCAACTGGTATTCAAATTTTGGAGATTTTTCCCTCGGCTAAAGGTCTTTCCGCACTTCTTACAGATAACCTTTGCCTCATCAATAGGATTTTGGTCAAAAAAGTGCCACACTGCACTCTTCCTACTATGGGATAAATTTTCATGGCTTGCATGCTGTGCTAATTTGACCGTCTGGCCAAACTGTCCTGCAACTCTTTTTGTTTTTTTTAACACGTTTTTGGATTGCTACGGGCCTGCCAGATAACCGCAGCTGCGATGTCGATGCCTGCTGCGGATCCTCCTCCTCTTCTGAGCTATTGCCAGCAGCACCCTCTTCCCCAATGGATGCCAATCCGGGTCAACAACTGGGTCATCCATCACCTCCTCTTCAATTCCATCTGCACCTTCCTCTGTGTCACCGTGTAAGGTGGTATAGTATGCGGAAAGGGGCACCTGAGTTTCATCAGGGTCAGAATCTGGCTCTGTAGACTGAGAGGGCAATGCAGTGCTCTGGGTGAATGTACCAGCAGAATCATATAGCAGTGGCTGTGCATCAGTGCACTCCATGTCATATTCATCTTGGACTGGGGAATTCAGGATTTGACTTGATAACCCAGGCATGCTATGTGAAAAGAGCTCCAGGGAGTATTCTGAAGTGTGGCCTGCCGCATCCTTCACTTTTGGTGGGGGTGAAGGACACAAGGAAAGGTGTTGTTCCTGACCAGGAGCCTGCACTGACGACTCAGTGCTTGCATTTTTTGAAACTTCAGAAGAGGAGGCGATAGAGCAGGAGGCTGTTTTGGCAATGTAAGCCAAAACCTGTTCCTGATGCTCCAACTTTAAAAGAGGTTTACCTACTCCCAGAAAAGAGAGCTTTCCAGGCCTTCTGGAGCCAGACGATGACGCAGGCTCAACACCTCCTGCCTTAGGTGCTATTGTGCTTTTGGCACTACCAGCAGATGCACCACCATCAGTACCAGCTGGCCCCCCCCGCCCTCGTCCGTGGCCTCTTCCACCATACTTCCTCATGTTTGGGAAAATGTACCAAAAATTCCAGCAGATATATGGTACTGTGTGAGGAGCGTACAGCTGTATATGGTGTAGGGGAAAATTTAAATCTCACACACAGACACTCACTCAGTATGGATTTGACCGTAATACAAAGAGCAGATATGCGGTACTGTATCAGAAGATACCAGCTGTATATGTGTGTAGCCCAGCTGCACTTGGAGCCACATTTCCCAGGAGGATGCACCAAAGGTAACACCCACAAGTGACCTGATATTCATTCACAGCTTCACCAATCCCTGGAGCCATCAGAGGGAGCCCTTTTAGAGTATATATAAGGATGGTGAAGCCACAGCAGGTAGATCAGATTAGTCTGCCAGACTACAGAGAGCAGAAGTGTGTTTAGTCTGAGACACCTCAGAAAGTGTGAGAAGTTGTTAGTTCTCTTGGAGTGTGGAGAGTCACCTCATAGAAGTGTGCACAGATCAGTAGACGGAAGGTCCTGATAGCTGCTTCAGACAGAGCTCAGAAAGAAGGAAGGAAAGAGGACAGCAGTGATTGAAAGAACCTGAAGACTGCAGATTTGAGCTTAGTTCAATGTGTGGAGGCTAGTACGAGTGGAGAAAGATAGCCACTTCAGCCTGGTCAGAACTGAGTCAACTGAGTGTAGTTTCAGTGAGCAAGCATGCCGACGCTTTGAGAGCGGTGAAGAGAAAGAAGAATCAGCTATCTACTGCTAGTGTGCTTATGTTAAGGGTCGGAGTAGGACGAAAGGCGAGTGGAAGAGAAGAAGAGAGTAACGGAGGTTGAAACAGCATTGATAGCTTACCTCTACTCTGAATACCGGACACCGGGTCTGAGCTTGCTAGCATCTACACGACTAGTAGGAGATACCGGAGACCCTGCTGGACTACAGGTTGCAGGGGCCCAAATGTGCTGATACGTAACCGGGGTCAGGAAGACAGGAGTCTGGTCAGAGCAACCATTAGAGACTGTGTTCTATCCAAGAGAAGGCTCCACCACAAAGTCAGCCGGGCATGCAAAGTGAAGACAGAGTTAGACTTTGTTTCATACAAGTCAGAAACTCACACAACAGGAGTAAGGAGGCCCTACACCTACTCAGTGGGAATACTGGATGTGCATCCTCCACCCTGCCAGCTTCCCGGGACGTGCCTGCAACTACCATCAGTAAAGGTACAGAAAGAGACTTTCGTGTGTGTGTCTGCATTATTGCTCCTGCGGCTGAAAGCCCCCTCTCCATCCTGCACCCCTACACCGCCATCTATCCTGAGGGACCCAGTCTTGCCTGTGGAAGACTTAACACCTTGCTGCCCAGGAACAACCCCTCAGTGGATCTACACAGCAGCGCTGGTCACACTGGCCAGGTACCACAGGTGGCGTCACGAACATATTCTACAAACACCTTTAATCCCCTGTAAATATCCCCCTTTTATAGTGAGCGCCCAGGGCCACGGACCGAGCTGTGCTACCCGTGACATCCCCCATTGAAGTGAACGGGCTCGGTGCCGAGTACCCCACAGGCCCTGGCGGGCAACTCATATGGTTTTGGGGAAAATTTAAATCTCCATATATATTTCTGGAGTCACACACAGACGCTCACTCAGTATGGATTTGACCGTAATACAAAGAGCAGATATACGGTACTGTATCAGAAGATACCAGGTGTATATAGTATAGGGGAAAATTTAAATCTCTGTATACAGTGCCTACAAGTAGTATTCAACCCCTGCAGATTTAGCTGGTTTAATAAGATGCAAATAAGTTAGAGCCTTCAAACTGCAAACGAGAGTAGGATTTATTAACAGAAGCATAAATCTTACAAAACAAAAAGTTATGTTGCTCAGTTGAATTTTAATAAATTTTAAACATAAAAGTGTGGGTCAATTATTATACAACCCCTATGTTTAATATTTCGTGGAATAACCCTTGTTTGCAATTACAGCTAATAATCGTCTTTTATAAGACCTGATCAGGCCGGCACAGGTCTGTGGAGTTATCTTGGCCCACTCCTCCATGCAGATCTTCTCCAAGTTATCTAGGTTCTTTGGGTGTCTCATGTGGACTTTAATCTTGAGCTCCTTCCACAAGTTTTCAATTGGGTTAAGGTCAGGAGACTGACTAGGCCACTCCAACACCTTGACTTTTTCCCTCTTGAACCAGGCCTTGGTTTTCTTGGCTGTGTGCTTTGGGTCGTTGTCTTGTTGGAAGATGAAATTACGACCCATCTTAAGATCCTTGATGGAGGAGCGGAAGTTCTTGGCCAAAATCTCCAGGTAGGCCGTGCTATCCATCCTCCCATGGATGCGGACCAGATGGCCAGGCCCCTTGGCTGAGAAACAGCCCCACAGCATGATGCTGCCACCACCATGCTTGACTGTAGGGATGGTATTCTTGGGGTCGTATGCAGTGCCATCCAGTCTCCAAACGTCACGTGTGTGGTTGGCACCAAAGATCTCAATCTTGGTCTCATCAGACCATAGAACCTTGAACCAGTCTGTCTCAGAGTCCTCCAAGTGATCATGAGCAAACTGTAGACGAGCCTTGACATGACGCTTTGAAAGTAAAGGTACCTTACGGGCTCGTCTGGAACGGAGACCATTGCGGTGGAGTACGTTACTTATGGTATTGACTGAAACCAATGTCCCCACTGCCATGAGATCTTCCCGGAGCTCCTTCTTTGTTGTCCTTAGGTTAGCCTTGACTCTTCGGACAAGCCTGGCCTCGGCACGGGAGGAAACTTTCAAAGGCTGTCCAGGCCGTGGAAGGCTAACAGTAGTTCCATAAGCCTTCCACTTACGGATGATGCTCCCAACAGTGGAGACAGGTAGGGCCAACTCCTTGGAAAGGGTTTTGTACCCCTTGCCAGCCTTGTGACCCTCCACGATATTGTCTCTGATGGCCTTGGAATTCTCCTTTGTCTTTCCCATGTTGACCATGTATGAGTGCTGTTCACAAGTTTGGGGAGGGTCTTAAATAGTCAGAAAAGGCTGGCAAAAGAGATCATTAATCCACACATGTGAAGCTCATTATTCTTGGTGCCTGAACTACTTCTTAATACTTTAGGGGGACCAAACAGAATTCTTGTGGTTTGAGGGGTTGAATAATAAATGACACTCTGAATTAACTTTTAACGTTTTTTAAAAAAAAAAAAAAATTAAAACAAAAATTTTTGCTGCAGTGCATTTCCCACTTCCAGGCTGATCTACAGTGCAAATGTCACAATGCCAAGTTAATTCCGCATGTGTCAACCAGCTAAATCTGCAGGGGGTTGAATACTACTTGTAGGCACTGTATATTTACGGAGTCACACACAGATAGTCAGCATGTATTTGTCTGTGATACCAGCCGGTACACGGTAGTGTGTGAGGAGCGTACAGCTCTATACGGTGTGGGTAAAAATGAACGCTCGGTAACTGTGCAGAAAAAAAGAATAAAAGTATTAGTGCTGTGTAAAAAGCAGCCTGCGCAGCAGTGTACACACAGCAATACCACTATCAGGCAGCCTAATAACCAGCGCTGCTGCACACAAGAAAATCCTCCCCTGTCACTGCACACTAACTGTACAGCACAATTGCTATCAGCACAAGCACATAAGAACTTCTGTTTCCAGCCCTAACTCTCTCCCTACTGATAAACAGCGTCAGCAACCTCTCCCTACTGTTAAGATCGGCAGAAGTAAAATGGCGGTCAGCGGTCAGGGCTTTTATAGACACTATGACGCCCCCCCAAAGCAAGCCAATCACTGCAATGCCCTTCTCTAAGATGGTGGTGGACGCTTCACATGTCATCTTGTTGCCCACAGTGTACGTCTTAGCTCATTGGCTCAAAAAAGGCACCTGCAAGCATTCTGAGAAATACAACTTTGGTGCTCGTTTCGACGACCGCATGGCCGACCTCACACTATGGTCATGTTTCGGTTGACTAAACTCGACTTTGGCTAAAGTCGGCGACTTTTGAATCTGACCGACCTGTTTTGCTCAACTCTATTTGGCAGTACTTCTAGGGTTAATGTTATGTGGCCTCTCTTTGGGTTGGGGAGGGCTATATTTACCAGCCCCTGTGCTGTGCCCATTGTCAGTTATACATCAGATCTCGGATGAGCAGCTGACCCCGTGAATACCTGTGTGTATTGCTTATTCCTGTTTGCGTGCTTGTGTATGATCCGGTCTGTTCCCCGTTGTTGTATTTGTCTCCTGATTCGGTATTTCACGTGATACTCCTGGTTTTGATCTCTGCTTTGTCCCCCGACTTCCTGCTTGTTAGTCCTTCTGGTACCTCGTGTCTCTCTCTGGCTTCTGACCCCGGCTTGTCTCTTACCACGCTATTTGTCTCTACCCTTGGCTACCGCGCTGTCCTCTGGTCTGACCTTGGCTCGCCTGACACTTCTCGGCTTCTTCGGCTCCTGTCATCATCCCTGGGAGTTCAGGACCTAGCCTTGCCTCCAACCACTCCCATGGTGGTCACGTGCTGCAGGTCCTGTTCACCTGCAGGGAGGGCACAACAGCATCTCACGTCACAGCAGGAGTTCCCGGCTTTCCCAGCATGTCCCCGGACACTCGTACAGTCTCAGGGGGTAAGTCTGTTACGGTGTCCGTCACAACATCTAACAAGAGAGGACGGTATGTAATAAAGAACATGGCGCTATAAATAGCAAAAATAACAAGAGAACCAGAGATATAAAGGACAAGAGAGGACGTTATGTAAAATGATATATATATATTGCTTTGTCGCCCCAAAAGGAGGAGGCCCAGACACAATTCTTGCACAGGGGCCCCAAGTTGTCAGTGTCCACCCCTGCTTTAAACAATCAATGGAATAGCTGCAGAAAAGCAACTCTGAATCTGGGGAGAGTGAGTAGCGGCTCAGTTTGTTATATTCAACATGTTCAATGCTATGGAGAGAAACAATTTTACGGAATACCTTTTTAACTTGTCCATTCAATAAACCTCTTTTTCAGACTGAACAGTCTACTCACAGGTGTCTTCCACCTTTCTCAAACGCATATTGGTACAATGAAGACTTCATAATTGATTCTATGATGCTGAGTTGCCGGACCCTCAAGCAGCAAAGTAGTGCCACACTGTATCATTTCTACAGCTAAATTTTCTGATTGGTATTGGGTTCTGCTGCTGAAATGTTGTCCTTAGTGTTCAGCAAACATATTTTGTGGCACTGGCCAAATAACTCATTTCACATCACCCATATTGATCTAATTTATGTGGTCACTTTCCCATGGTAGACTTATGCACATGACAATGACAAAAGCTACCTGAAGAGTTCTGGGCTAAGCTCAAGCCAATTTGGAATCTTTACCACTTGTAGATGATTATCTGGATACTTAAAGGGTTTCTTCAAGAAATAAAGAAAATGAAATACTGAACCAATACACCCTCATAAATAAATGCTCAGTGACTGTTGTAGTTTTCTAACAGAATCCATACTGGTGCTGCTGGCTATATGCACGCTGTTCGCTACTACACGTCCCACAACAGCCTGCATTTTGTCCCTTATCATTACAATTTCAGTCAGATATTTTCTTGGATGTGATAGACATGACTCCTCTTCGGTAAGACTGTTTACTTATGTCTCTGATGAAAGGGGGTGGAGGACTTATGCAGTTAGTTCTTGAGCCAGACTACTTACTAACATGATGGAGGCCTTAGCAATTACACTAAACATAAGCCTTTATAAATAAAAGTATTTATAGAGTTATTTATAATTATTATTTTCAGTATCTCATTTCTTTGTTTTCTGAGAGAATTCTTTAAGGTTACCCAATTGACAACTAGCTAACATTTCACATATCATAATCACAAAACATCTAGTTTTTGTGTACACAATGATAGAATGTTACTCTTTCTATTTCATCTCCATTTTGAATGTCAAATTCTGAACTCTGGCCTGCACAATAAAGAAACATTGGTACTTTTCTGTTACCTGGATTCCACCAGGAGCACCTGGATATTAAAAAGAGCACCACCAATAATGATTCCCCTCCAAGCCACCATCTTATCCAGACAGCACCACTTGTGCTACCGATAAGTTGTTCCCCTCATGCCATCAACTTTTATAGATGCCAGAAGGAGTGCCATTGATGGGTGGTTTCCCCACACCACCAAAGGATATTTGTGATGGGGTGTGTGACAGAGCAGGCAGGGACAGCAGGCCGATGAACAATCCAACAACTTTTATTGAGACAGGGAAACTATAACACCAAACGTAGATTCCTTGGAGTTTGCAAGGTGACCACACAAAAGGGACAAATCCAGGGGTGCCACCTGGTTATCCGACGCCAAGGAATATGTAACAGCAAACTCTAGATTTGGTCCTCAAATCTAGCTGGGTTGTAAGACATCCCAATACCATGTGGCAAATGATCTTCAGTCTCCATACATGGCACAGGACCTGGCCGCAGCTGCAGATCCTCGCCCTTCCCAAGACACACCATCAACTAACCTAACATGTGGCTTATTGTCCTACACCTCTTGGGATCAGCCCCCTTGTTGGGTAGAGATACCCACACCCTTAAGCATAGATAAAAGGATGAAGAATGTTCCAGAAGCCCTGCCTCAGCCTGTCTACATTTTTGTGTATTCCAGGATGCCCCCTGCAGAGAGGAACAAAGACAAATATGACCCCACCAGATGCAGCACAAGAAATGCCAGTGTAGGTCTGATTACAGTATGGCCCATGTGTACAGGCTGGGTGACACTCTTTTACAATATTTATGCCACCAATATGACTATATATGGGTGGCTTATCCAGACAGGAGTTCCATTGACAGGTGGTTCCACCAATGCTACCACACCTGGTTTAACCCAACTGATGGCTTGATCTCTCGAGTCCCCACACTACCGATGGTTGGCTCCCTTTCTCAAATATTGTCAAATTGTTGAGACACTATGAAGAAATTTGATATAGAGCAACAAATGAGAACTACATTGTATGGAGATAGTTTAGGGATGGCAGTGGTGTCCAGATAGTAGAAAAATCTTTAGGAATGATAGTAATGTGCTAAAAGATCCTTTTATAGACACCCTAATTTGTGTATATAGCTTCATATTTTTCATGTCAACATTTTTGAACCATAAGTGGTAAAATATGGTAAGATGGCAGCATAAATACTTTTGTTACATTACATTTAATGTTAAAATCCCTTTGCATAATCATCAAAGGTTTTGGAGGGGCTTAGTACCTATTGATTTACTACAAAAGCTGAAAGTGTGCTATTCCTAATTATAGAAGTTAGTCAGCTGCTGAGGTTGTTAATTAAACACAGCTAAGTAAGGAAAATTAGGAAAATGCCTGGCACAGACAAGAAATCTCTAATTGAAACTAATGATGAAATCACTGGAAGTCATCCCCAGACAATAGCAGTGTTGCCTATGCCGGTTGAATATGAGCATGCCCTCCTGTCCAGTTGCCATGGACACCTACGTAGATATGTTATTGCGCTAGAAAATGGAAGTCCGAGAGCAGGAGAAACATGTCAGGGTTGTAAATTCCTCGCAGCCATCCATTGTTCAAAGAATGCAAACTAAAAATATCAAGAGTATAGCCTGACTGTCCTATACTAAAAGATGTACAACAAGGGTTGACAGCTGTTTGTGCAGCCACAATAGTTTTTTAGAAATTGCCAGTAAATTGTTTCTGCTCATTTGTGACCTCGGATTCTCTGTATGTTGTATAACAGACCATGACCATGTAGGCATCTATAGCATCTAGGGGGCTACTGACTGCAGAAACACTGGAGCCGCAGATGGGAAGTGCAAGAATAAAAGATATACAGATATTGATAAGAACTGGCTACTGGCACTAATGTCTCTTTGGTCTGCAAATAATGGAATATTACATGTGTGTGACTAAAGCAGTGATGTGAAATATTTTTTTTCTTTAAATAAAGTGTAATATTTGTCAAATACAGTCTGAGTTAATACAAATGCAGCTTTTTTTATACAAAAGGAAAAAGGATACCCCAAAATAACCAGCCCTTAAAAAACAATAATGTTTCCAAGCATAATACTAGCTGTGCCTCTACTGAAATCATGTGCTGCAACAACGGCATCATTGGGCCCCCAATAACTAGAAATCATACTTTCATGTTGCTGTACAGGAATTCTTTGCAGAGTTGGTTTAATTAAGTTTCATGGGTTTTTGAACCTGCATTGCTGGCTTGATATTCCACCACATAACCTCAATGAGGTTGAAGTCACTCTAAATCCTTAACCCCTTAATGACCAAGCCATTTTGTAGGTTAAAGACCAGGCCAATTTTTACAATTCTGACCACTGTCTCTTTATGAGGTTATAACTCTGGAACGCTTCTACGGATCTTGGCGATTCTGAGATTGTTTTCTCGTGACATATTGTACTTCATGATAGTGGTAAAATTTCTTCAATATAACTTGAGTTTTTTTATGAAAAAAATGGAAATATGGCAAAAATTTTGAAAATTTTGCAATTTTCAAACTTTTAATTTTTATGCCATTAAATCAGAGAGATATGTCACAAAAATTAGTTAATAAATAACATTTCCCACATGTCTACTTTACATCAGCACAATTTTGGAACCAAAATTTTTTTTTGTTACGAAGTTATAAGTGTTAAAAGTTGACCAGCAATTTTTCATTTTTCCAACAAAATTTACAAAACCATTTTTTTAGGGACCACCTCACATTTGAAGTGAATTTGAGGGGTCAATATGACAGAAAATACCCAAAAGTGACACCATTCTAAAAACTGCACCCCTCAACGTGTTCAAAGCCACATTCAAGAAGTTTATTAACCCTTTAGGTACTTCACAAGAATTGAAGCAATGTGGAAGGAAAAAATGAACATTTAACTTTTTTTCCCAAAATTTTTCTTTCGACACAATTTTTTTAAATTTTGTCAAGGGTATCAGGAGAAAATGAACCACAATATTTGTTGTACAATTTCTCCAGAGTACACCGATATACCATGTGTGGGGGTAAACCACTATTTGGGCGCATGGCAGAGCTCGGAAGGGAAGCAGCGCCATTTGACTTTTTTGGCTGGAATTGAGATTGGACGCCATGTCGCATTTGGAGAGTCCCTGTGTGCCTAAACAGTGGAAACCCCCCACAAGTGACCCCATTTTGGAAACTGGACCCCTCAAGGAACTCATCTAAATGTGTTGTGAGAGCTTTTAACCCCCAAGGGCTTCACAGAAGGTTATAACGTAGAGCCGTAAAATTAAAAAATCATATTTTTTCCACAAAAATGATCTTTTCATCCCAATTATTATTTTCCAAAGGATAAAAGGACCCCAAAAGTTATTGGGCAATTAGTCCTGAGTACGCTGATACCCATATGTGGGGGTAAACCACTATTTGGGCGCATGGCAGAGCTCGGAAGGGAAGCAGCGCCATTTGACTTTTTTGGCTGGAATTGAGATTGGACGCCATGTCGCATTTGGAGAGTCCCTGTGTGCCTAAACAGTGGAAACCCCCCACAAGTGACCCCATTTTGGAAACTAGACCCCCCAAGGAACTTATCTAAATGTGTTGTGAGAGCTTTTAACCCCCAAGTGCTTCACAGAAGGTTATAACGTAGAGCCGTAAATTAAAAAATCATATTTTTTCCACAAAAATGATCTTTTCATCCCAATTTTTATTTTCCAAAGGGTAAAAGGACCCCAAAATTTATTGTGCAATTAGTCCTGAGTACGCTGATACCCCATAGGTGGGGGTAAACCACTATTTGGGTGCATGGCAGAGCTCGGAAGGGAAGCAGCGCCATTTGACTTTTTTGGCTGGAATTGAGATTGGATGCCATGTCGTATTTGGAGAGTCCCTGTGTGCCTAAACAGTGGAAACCCCCCACAAGTGACCCCATTTTGGAAACTAGACCCCCAAGGAACTTATCTAGATGTGTGGTGAGAGCTTTGAACCCCCAAGGGCTTCACAGAAGGTTATAACGTAGAGCAGTAAAATTAAAAAATCATATCTTTTCCACAAAAATGATCTTTCCACCCCCAATTTTTATTTTCCAAAGGGTAACAGGACCCCAAAAGTTATTGTGCAATTTGTCCTGAGTACGCTGATACCCCATATGTGGGGGAAACCACTATTTTGACGCATGGCAGAGCTCGAAAGGGATGTAGCGCCTTTTTCAAATGCAGACTTTGATGGAATGGTCTGTGGGTGTCATGTCACGTTTGGATAGCCCCTGATGTGCCTAAACAGTAAAAACCCCCCACAAGTGACTCCATTTTGGAAACTAGACCCCCCAAGGAACTTATCTAGATGTGTGGTGAGCACTTTGAACCCCAAGTGCTTCACAGAAGTTTATAACGTAGAGCCGTGAAAATAAAAAAATCATATTTTTTTCCACAAAAATAATCTTTTTGCCCCAAATTTTTATTTTTATAATGGTAACAGGAGAAATAGGACCCCAAAAGCTATTGTGCAATTTGTCCTGAGTACGCTGATATCCCATATGTGGGGGGGAACCACTATTTTGACGCATGGCAGAGCTCGAAAGGGAAGTAGCGCCTTTTTCAAATGCAGACTTTGATGGAATGGTCTGTGGGTGTCATGTCACGTTTGGATAGCCCCTGATGTGCCTAAACAGTAGAAACCCCCCACAGGTGACTCCATTTTGGAAACTAGACCCCCCAAGGAACTTTTCTAGATGTGTGGTGAGCACTTTGAACCCCCAAGTGCTTCACAGAAGTTTATAACGTAGAGCCGTGAAAATAAAAAAATCATATTTTTTTCCACAAAAATAATCTTTTTGCCCCAAATTTTTATTTTTATAATGGTAACAGGAGAAATAGGACCCCAAAAGCTATTGTGCAATTTGTCCTGAGTACGCTGATATCCCATATGTGGGGGGGAACCACTATTTTGACGCATGGCAGAGATCGGAAGGGAAGGAGCACCGTTTTTAAATGCAGACTTTGATGGAATGGTCTGCGGGTGTCATGTCGCGCTTGGAGAGCCCCTGATGTGCCTAAACAGTAGAAACCCCCCACAAATGACCCCATTTTGCAAACTAGACCCCCAAGGAACTTATCTAGATGTGTGGTCAGCACTTTGAACCCCCAAGGGCTTCACAGAAGTTTATAACGTAGAGCCGTGAAAATAAAAAAAAACATATTTTTTTCCACAAAAATGACCTTTTTGCCCCCAAATTTTTATTTTTATAAGGGTAACAGGAGAAATAGGACCCCAAAAGCTATTGTGCATTTTGTCCTGAGTACGCTGATACCCCATATGCGGGGGGGAACCACTGTGATCGCCTTACTGCGATCTTTGGGAGGCACAATGAACAAATCTACCAAAGGTGAAGAATTGGTTTTCTTTTTTACGCTGTTCCTCGTGCGGTATTAGTGATTTAGGCGACTTTATTCTTCGGATCGGTGCGATTACAGCGATACCAGATTTACACCCTTTTTTCATGTTTAGCTTCTGTCACACTCTAAAAGATGCTTTTTTTTGGAATAATTTTTTGTAAGAATTTTTTGCATCGCCGTATTTTGAGAGCTATAATTTTTCCATATTTCGGCCGACAGAGTTATCTGTGGGCTTATTTTTGCGGGACGAGCTGACGCATTTATTGGTACCATATTCGGGCACATAACGTTTTTTGATCGCTTCCTATTCCGATTTTTGTGGAAGCAGAATGAACAAAAACCAGCAATTCAGGAATTGTTTTTTTTTTAATTTTTTTTCCCCCGTTCGCGTGTGGTAAAATTGATAAAGCAGCTTTATTCTTGGGTCACTATGATTACGGCGATACCTCATTTATATATTTTTTTTATGTTTTGGCGTTTTTTACACAATAAAGAATTTTATAGAAAAAATAATTATTTTTGCATCAGTTTATTCTGCGAGCTATAACTTTTTTATTTTTTCGCTGATGATGCTATATAGCGGCTTGTTTTTTGCGGGACTAGATGACGTTTTCAGCGGTACCGTGATTATTTATATCTGACTTTTTGATCGCGTGTTATTGCACTTTTTCCAAGCGGTATAATGATACCGCTTGGAAAAAGTATAATTTACTACTTTTTTGTGTTTTTTTTTTACGGCTTTCACTGAAGGGGTTAACTATGGTTATGCTTTTATAGATGGGATTTTTACGGACATGGCGATACCTAACATGTGTATTTTTTTTGTTTTTTATTTTTTTTATTACATAAAAATGTGTATTTTTTAGGGGATTTTTTTAAATTATTTTTTAATATTTTTTTACAATTTTTTTAAAAAAATGATTTTTTTCAACTTGTCCCTTTATGGGACTTTCACTTTTTTTACTTTTGATTGCAGTTACAATGCATTGCAATGCTCTGGCATTGCAATGCATTGCAACTATAGTGGAAGCTGCTGTGACATGATCACAGCAGCTTCCCGTAGCTAAATGACCTGGAGGTTGTCATGACAACCCCCGGGTCATCAAGGCAGAGATCGGGCCCTGCGATTACATCGCTGGGACGCTGATCTGAGGCAGAGGGAGCTCCCGACCCTCTGCCTCCCCCCCTGAGCTCTGCGATCGCGCTGGATCGCAGCAGTCAGGGGGTTAACAGCCAGGGGCGGTGGGGGCTCCGCTCCTGGCTGTCAGTGCAGGAAGCCTGGCCACTGCAGCCGCCGGCTCCTGCACTGATCGCGCTGGGGAAGCTGAAATTTCAGCTTCTCCTGCGCGATCGCTGCTGTGTTTGGTCAGTCAGATTAACTGACCAAGCACAGCGCTGTGGGTGCGGGGACCGACGGCAAAGGTCCCCGCACCGCTTGCCGTGCCTGTCAGCTGTCTGTGACAGCTGTCGGCACTGATCTACCACTGCGTGTTTACACGCAGTGGTAGATCAAAGGCATGAGTGCAGAGTCCGTCCTGGTGCTGGAACTGGCACCTTGCCATGACGGACTCTGCACGTCAGTGGACATTAAGGGGTTAAATAAGCACTTCACCCATAAGGCTAAGTGCACACGTTCAGGAATATTTGCGTTTTTTTCACGGGAAAAACGCGTCAAAAACGCATGTATTAAGCATCCTATCATTTAGAATGAATTCCGCAATTTTTGTGCACATGGTGCGTTTTTTTTCCGCAAAAAAAATGCATGCGCGAAAATCTAGCAGCATGTCCATTAATTTTGCGGATTTCTAGCTTTTTCCCGCTTTATTATTGACCTAGAAAGTTCAGGAAAAAATTGCGGTAAAAACACGATCAAAACCGCGCAAAAAAAGCACCAAAAACCAAACTCGCAAAAACGCGCGTTTTTGCCGCGAAAAAAGTCCAGTTTTGCTCAGGAATATTCTGCAAACATTCTGCAAACGTGTGCACTTAGCCTTAAAGTTTTTATCCTCTTAATATATTGCAGTCATCATATTATATAGCACTGTGATCTTACAATTGCTCATTTTGCCTTTCTGCCCAACTAATTCTTCTCTTTTCTCTGCTCTATGTAGAAACAGGAAGTTTATTTTCCCTGCAAAAATCATCCCCCTATCAACTCCTGAGAGTCCTGTCTCAGCTGCTCTGCTCCTCCCCATTGCCAGGGACTTTGCAGTGCCTCATGACTGGTGCAGGGAAAACAGACATCATGTTTCTGCATAGAGCTTAGAAGCATTCATCTAGTCAGTTATTAATCATGTGATGTCATAGACCTAATGGAAAAGAGAAGAATTAGCTGGGTAAAAAGGAAAAATGAGCAATTGTAAGTACACAGTGATATATAATATGATGACTGCAATATATTAAGAGGATAAAAACTTTGATGGGAGGAGGAGGGCTTCTGTAAAGGCTATGGACACCTGATTGTAATTTGATTGCATTGCATGTATTGCATATCAGTACTTATTTTGATTTTCTGACTTACAATATTTTAACAGTTTTGCATCTGTAGCTCTCATTTATGAAAATACATTGCAAGCTGCTTGATGCCGTTCGTTGTCAATCCCGACAGTCACCTTTCAACCCAATCTCTAAACCCTCTCTCTCCTCTGAATAATGAATAATCAGAAAGGAGCATACATTTGTGTTCAAGAGAATTAAGAAGAGGCTGGTGTTGATAGACAGCCAGCTGCCAGGATTGACATTGAACAGTATCAAGCAGCTTATATATTATAATAAACGCAAGCTGCAGTAGTAAAATGGCTAACATGTTTAATTAATTTATAACCAATTACATGCAATGAATAAAAAGACGCAAAAATGTCTATAGGCTTTACATTTGCAGCTTTTGAGCCATTGAGAGATGCAGGGACAGATATATAAAGAATATCCAGAAAAAAAACAGGGATTCATGATGTATTAATTTAGTGTTAAAAATAAAAATTAATTACCGCAGTCATTAAAAACATTTATCCCACATGTCAACATACACTGACGGATTTCTGGCGTGGGGCCCATTGCCCTATATGCAGACACTGCAACTCCAGCTTACTCAAAATAATCTGTGTAGTTAACAACGTACCCAATTTATCATTATATAGAGGCATAGGCAAGCTGAGATGATATCTAAAAGTAGCAGCAGACCACCTAGTATCCACCTTCTCCATGTCATCGCCAGTCTGCGCTACCAATCGTCTTGCAGCTTCTTGCATAAACTGAAAAAATTGTGTGTCCCCACTCCCACTAGGTAATTAAAATAAATTCATTTTTAAATTCCTGTCAAAATCCTCCTCCATCAGAAACTGTAACTCCCAGTATGCGATGCGCTGACATCAGCAGACCTTCAAGAACCTTCTTAAAGCGAACCTGACATTATGCTAAGTAAACCACAGGCATTGTCACTAATTAAAATGATACCTGGGTTGAAGAAATCTGTCTTGTGGTTGTTGTTTCATCTGTATTTGTAAGCGATAGATGCTACTGCGCCGGCACCTTTTTGATGGAGGTAAAAAAAATGTTTTCAAAGACCACAATGTTAACTACAATATTTAAAATAAGTGGCAGGTCACTGAAGGATCAGAGACCTGTCATTTAAACCACAATAATGATGAAGGGGCCAGAGCACCTAAAAAAGACCCCCACAGGCCGCCCCGAAGCATGAGAATCTCATTAACTGAAAACTTCTAACACGTATTAAACAACAACCACAAGACGGATTTCTTCAACTCAGGTATCATTTTAATCAGTATAATGGCGCCGACCTGACACTGTCTGTAGTTTATTTAGAAAAATCTTGATGACAGGTTCACTTCAAGGTTCATATGTTGTGGCCATTGCACAGGTGCAGTGTAGCTAAAAGCCGTATAGATAAATGGATACAGTTTTCAAGCTGATTGTTAATGGACACAAAGTTTTTTCAAGTAAAACAGTTGTTTTCCTGCAAAAACATGAGCCATTAATATTTTCTGGTAAAACTGCATGTTCTGCACTGCATGTGCACTTACTATTTACAGGATATGCCTTAAATGCAACCTCTGGGATCCTTACCAGTCGGTGAATGGAGGTGTCTGCCAAATTCTGCCCGCTAAATTCTCCATTTACTTAAGTGGAAATGCAACCTTTCCATTCAAACATACAGTAAAATAAATGTTCCTTTAAAGGCAAGAAAGCTATAAAGGATAGCACTTCCAAATGTACATATAACACTATAACCCGAGATTAGAAAATAAATCCTAGAAAAGATAAGTGAATACAAAAATCCCAAAAGAATATCAATACATTAATTGGATAAATATTGAATACATAAAAAGAGTTAAAATATTCAAACAAAGGCGCCTCACAGACAAGGGAATTCTGCAAATGCCTAGAAATCAATGTTTTGGCCCACTAGAACATAGATTGCAATAAATAGAAAAGGTACCAGTCAGCCAATATGGAACACTGATTTTCTCATTAACCATACATTACATGGTATGTGGGGTATAGGTGCAACCATAAGCGGTACTGTAAAGCTAAAAGGTAATATTTCTTCCCAAGTAGAATTTATACTGGCTACAGCAATTCTATAGGCACTGTGTCCCTCCACCCCGACAAATGTTTCGCCCTGCTTCTTCTGGGGCATGTCCAGGAATTGGATAATATTTGAACGTAGCTGTAGATTGACACCAAAATGAATTTTACTGATGGGCCTTATGCATGCAGTTTAGCCAAATATAGTATTTGGACCTGATTCATCAAAGCAATTTCATCAGAATTTAGTAATAAATTTCTTTGAAAAGTAGTAAAATGTTGACGCAAATCCTTATGTTACAAATCTTACTCCAGTTAAAGATTGGAGTAAGATTTCTGAAATGGTGCACACTTGCCAGAAGCAATTTGGTGAGTTCAGACTCCTTTCCTCTAATGTGTATTGGCACGTTTAGTCATTGCAACTAGTGATCAAGAATTAGGAATCCCTAGTAACCGTATATAATTGTTTTCCAATTAATAGAAATCTGTTTATCATACAGATTCTTAATGATCTGATATCCTTTTTGACCTAGTTTTTTAGATCAACAACAACAATTATGTGGCAAGTGACTTTAATTTTTTGTTGGTACTGGCAAATCTTTATTTTTATAGGAAAAGATGCACATGCCTTCCCAGCCTGACTTGATTCATCTCTGCCAGCTGGCTGGACTAAAGAGAGCTGAATTAATATCATTTACTTTGTCTGCTCCTGTGCTCTATGACTCAGCAGGGCTGATATCTCCCTTGGCAAGACCAAGATCAGACACTGTATCTCTTAGTATAGAACACTGCCAAGAGCACTGAGCTTAGATATTGCTAACAGAGAAAATTGGACTATTTTGCCCAAAAAATAAAGTCGTTTTTATTTCAGTGTAGATTAATACCAGTGCTCTTTCATATTTAAAATTCCAAGTTTTATACAACATCGACAATTATGTAGTTCTTGCACGTAATCTTGCTGCATATCACTGCCTGCAATTCATCAACATCAATGACTTGTACACAGTTCCATATCAGAATTTTGACCAGCATGCAAATAATGTTGAAGTAGACACATACAGAACATAAGACGAATGTATATATGGAGAATTAGACTATTTGGAGACTTTGGGGGCAATTCATCAAAGCTGTTAAGCCACAACACTACTGTAAATTTTTATGAGAAGTCCCAATTTTTTTGCACAACGCCGATTTGCACAACAGTTTTTCTACTTTTGGCATTTTCACGCCAGTTTGAAGCAGCTCCTCCAAAAAGGGTGGAGCTAGGGAGGAGTCAGGGCAGGATGGAGCATTGCTATGCCCGCCTGTCAAATTCAACACGGGAATAATTGAATAGGGGAATATTTACTTTTGCTATGGGACCATGACCATTTTAACCCCTTAGTGACAGAGCTAATTTGCAGCTTAAATTTTTTACAATTCTGACCTTTATGAGGTTATAACTCTGGAACACTTTAACGAATCCCGCTGATTCTGAGACTGTTTTTTCGTGACATATTGTACTTCATGTTAGTGGTAAATTTTTTTGATATCACTTGCGTTTATTTATGAAAAAAATGGAAATATGGCGAAAATTTTGAAAATTTAGCAATTTTCAAACTTTAAATTTTTATGCCCTTAAATCAGAGAGATGTCACACAAATTTCTTAATAAATAACATTTCCCACATGTCTACTTTACATCAGCACAATTTTGGAAACAAAATTTTTTTGTTACGAAGTTATAAGGGTTAAAAGTTGACCAGCAATTTCTCATTTTTACAACAACATTTGTTTTTTAGGGATCACATCACATTTGAAGTCACTTTGAGGGGTCTATATGATAGAAAATACCCAAAAGTGACACCATTCTAAAAACTGCACCCCTCAAGGTACTCAAAACCACATTCAAGAAGTTTATTAACCATTTACGTGCTTCACAGGAACTGAAGCAATGTGGAAGAAAAAAATTTACATTTAACTTGTTTTGCAAAAAATTTACTTCAGAACCAATTTTTTTTATATTATTTTCACAAGTGTTAAAAGAGAAAATGAACCACAAAATTTGTTGTGCAATTTCTCCTGAATACGCTGATACCCCATATGTGAGGGTAAACCACTTTTGTGCGCACGGCAGAGGTCGCAAGGGAAGGAGCGCCGTTTTACTTTTTCAACGCAGAATTGGCTGGATGCCATGTAGCGTTTGGAGAGCCCCTTATGTGCCTAAACAGTGGAAACCCCCAACAAGTGACCCCATTTTGTAAACTAGACCCCTTAAGGAACTTATCTAGATGTGTGGTGAGCACTTTGAACCTTCAAGTGCTTCACACAAGTTTATAACGTAGAGCCGTGAAAATAAAAAAAATCATTTTTTCCTTAAAAATGATTTTTTAGCCCGCTATTTTATATTTTCCCAAGGGTAACAGGAGAAATTGGACCCCAAAGTTGTTGTGCAATTTTTTCTGAGTACGCTGATACCCCATATGTGGGGGGAACTACTGTTTGGGCGCATGGGAGAGCTTGGAAGGGAAGGAGCGCCATTTTGTAATGCAGACTTTGATGGAATGTTCTGCGGGCGTCATGTTGTGTTTGCAGAGCCCTTGATGTGCCACCGCCGTTAAAAGGCGTATCTGCGGTCGTTAAGGGGTTAAAACATGGACCACATTGAGCAAAAGTGTAAAAGATAATAATATGGCACAATGTTACATGGAAGTGTTGAAACTCACCCACATACTGTAAGTGTTTGGAGCCTTAAAGAAAATCTTTCAGCAATATCATCCCCCTCCAAGCCCGAGATATGGGCATGTAGTTTTTTGAAATGTTAATCCATCAACACTCAAGCAGGCACTCGTACTTCAGTTTTGGTCAGTACTAGCTTCTCCTGCTTCTGTGACACATTAAAGATCTGTCTTTGTCATGAAGTGTACACCATTATCACTTTATTTATGCATAGAAATAATGAATAAAGATTTGTAACTGGAAAATTTCATTCAGTGATATCTAGGATGTGATATTTTAGTGTTCCTTTTATTTTTTTGAGAAGTGTGTAATATATTGTTCCTGATTGTGGCCCCACTCAGTATTAAGTCTTTCTTTGTGGCCTTCATATAGTATAATGGTTCACTCTACAATCCCATAGAGTATAATGTCCCTCATTGTGACCCCATATAATGTTATGTCCCCCATTGTGGAAGCCATTTAGAATAAAGTACCCCTATGTGGCCCCATTCAGTATAATGTACCTGTCTGTGGTCCTCATACAGTAACAGTATAATTTCCCCATTGTGGCCCCAATACAATATATTGTTCCCCTCTGTGGCCCCAATCTAATATATAAAGCTGAATGTATGTATGTGTGTATGTATTTGGGTATGTTTGTCCGGGATTGGAATCCGCACCGTCGCACTTATGGGCATGAAATTTTGCACGCCCGCACGTCTCGACCCCGAAAGAGTCCTAGGCTATGTTTTGAATCGAAATTTTAACCCCGCGCGTTCCAAATCGCCAAACAATTTTGGCCCTATCTACATAATGGGGAGAAAGCTGAATGCTTGTGTGTATGTCCGGCATAGGAATCTGCATTTACGGGCATGAAATTTTGCACACCCGCACGTCTCGACCCCGGGAGCGTCATAGGCTAGGTTTTTAGTCGAAATTTTAACCCCGCGCATTCCAAATCGGCAAATAATTTTGGCCCGGGATAGGAATCTGCACCGTTGTACTTACGGGCATGAAATTTTGCATGCCCGCACATCTCAACCCCAGGAGCATCATAGGCTATGTGTTGAATGGAAATTTTAACCCCCGCACGTTCCAAATCGCCAAACAATTTTGGCCCTATCTACATAATGGGGAGAAAGCTGAATGCTTGTGTGTATGTCCGCATAGGAATCTGCATTTACGGGCATGAAATTTTGCACACCCGCACGTCTCGACCCCGGGAGCGTCATAGGCTAGGTTTTTAGTCGAAATTTTAACCCCGCGCATTCCAAATCGGCAAATAATTTTGGCCCGGGATAGGAATCTGCACCGTTGTACTTACGGGCATGAAATTTTGCATGCCCGCACATCTCAACCCCAGGAGCATCATAGGCTATGTGTTGAATGGAAATTTTAACCCCCGCACGTTCCAAATCGCCAAACAATTTTGGCCCTATCTACATAATGGGGAGAAAGCTGAATGCTTGTGTGTATGTCCGCATAGGAATCTGCATTTACGGGCATTTAATTTTGCACACCCGCACGTCTCGACCCCGGGAGCGTCATAGGCTAGGTTTTAGTCGAAATTTTAACCCCGCGCATTCCAAATCGGCAAATAATTTTGGCTCGGGATAGGAATCTGCACCGTTGTACTTACGGGCATGAAATTTTGCATGCCCGCACATCTCAACCCCAGGAGCATCATAGGCTATGTGTTGAATGGAAATTTTAACCCCCGCACGTTCCAAATCGCCAAACTATTTTGGCCCTATCTACATAATGGGGAGAAAGCTGAATACTTGTATATAGATATAATCATTACAATTTGTTATAACTAACCGTAGTTAGGTACTATGCCCGGGCAGTGCCAGGCTCTTCAGCTAGTACTATATAATAGTGCATATTCTTACCACCATACAGTATAATATCCCCCTCTATAATGTCCCACCTTGTGACCACCATACAGTATAATGTTCCCCTTTGTGTCGCGCTTTACATGGCAATTACAAAAACAACCATTTGTCTCACCTGTCCACACTCCCAATATGAGCAGCTTCTCCTTCCTCATCCATCATCCAGTGCAGGTGGTGTTATACAGTGATGTAATTGCTCCACATCGTGATGGCCTTATGTCACCTGCTGTTTCTGGCCTCTAAAAGTATTGCAGGGCAGGGAACCAGTGGCTCTCTGCTCCTTGATAGCTTTCAACCTGATGTGTGTCCCAGGAAGCACATCCAGCTGTAAACAGTGTTAGCTCCCAGTCCCCAGGTGTGACCGTGCAATCCTCCTTGAAGTGATCTTTTCAGATTTAATAGTATTTGTATATTCTTTTAAAATATAAAAAAAAAAAAACACTAGAAATTAACAGTTCCATCCTTATCTGAAGTTGGATGTCATTCATAGATAAATGCTGGTACTGACAGTACAATTAAATGTCTTTTTCGGCTTCAATTGTACACTGTAGTAATCTGAAATAAACATTTTTATAAAATAAGCTGTCATGAATTAAGCAATTTGTGGGTCGTAATGTACAAATGTTTGGCCATGAATCAGAGAATTTCATTTTGCAAATGTGCTTGTTTTAAATAAACCATTAATAGGTGGTACATTTAGGAAAAAATAAAGAGGTGCAAGAAACCATCTTTGTAGTATATCACATCATTAAAAATCGTTAGAATGCTCCAAATACCTTTCACCATAAATGATAAGCCAGCAGATTGCTAAGTCATAGATATATGCTGCAAATACCTGAATTATAATTGGGTTTCAAGGATACAGTGCACATTCCCTCATCTGCTATAGTATCAAGCTGGTTAAAGCTCTGTCCTCAACCGGATATGAAAATAATGTCAGATAAATCAATTTAGTGTGCAGAAGACATTTATCAGATAGAAATAGCCTTTAACTGAGCATCCAAGAAGATCCAATGGCCACAACAGTATCGATTAATTCATTTGTTGTTCCATTCTGTTCCATATTTATCATTCAAATCTTATTTTTCTTCTTAATTTGTGCATTCAAAGATTGTACTTCCACATACAAAAACTACTAGCAACATTTCTTAATGCATAAAAAATGGTCTTGAAAAGTTATATTTAAAATGGAACTGTACTTTTAGCAAACTTTGCATAAATCAGTAATATAATGGAATATAAAAAATAAACTTTGCAATATATTTTATCACATATTTCAGCTAGTTTCTCCACTTCTAAGCCACTTCCTCTCCCCCTTCCTCATGAACCTATCATCTACTCTGAAAAAAACAGCTCAACTCCATCTTGCTCAAGACAAGATGGATTGCTAGAACAGTGAGGTATCAGTTTGCACATCTATTCTACTCTATGGAGAGGGGATGGGAAGAAGGAGTGAGGACAGAGTGAGAAGACAGGCAGAGGTATACACAGAATGATCATGCTGAGTTTCTAACAAGTCTCTTATCTCACACCAGAGCTGAATTAACATCCACACTGCTCAGGATTGCAGTATAATATCATCCATGCTGCCACTGCTTTTCTTTGTGCTCTTTTCCCTGTTCACTAAAACACAAGGTAAAATTTATGACCTGTAGAATAAAATTACTATGCCATTATTACTATACAGTAAAAGCTGGTAAAACAAAAAGGTAGCAACGATAGCAGATTTGCAGTTTTTTTTTATCCATTCAACCACCCAAATAATTTTTTTAGCACATCATAAGATAAATTAAAGGAAATGTGTCATGTCCCCAAATGGAGCCAATCTGCAGGTTAATAGCGTTGTAAAGCTGTGTGACTGCTGCACTGAACACTCGGCTACCGAAAGGAAATTAACTTATTCCGACGCGGATTCAGTCAATGTGCTGGAGTGGTTATAAGCATGCCCTACCACAGTGACTAACAGCCGTCTCTCCACTGATATGCCAAAAATTGAACAGTCTGCCAATGTGCCAGGGTATGCTTACAGCTACTGCTCACTGTGTACTGAGCGGTGATTGAAGCCACGCTGACTAGGCCCATATGACAAATTCGGCAATTCACAGAAGTAACAAAGCTAACTTACAATCCCGGTAGCCATGCTTTCAGTGAAGCAGCCACATAGCTTTTCTATGCAATTAAAGCCTTAACGACATGCGTCGTACATATACTGCTCTGCCAGAGATGCGTTCCCGCAAAAAGCAGCATATATAGGGTGCATTGATCACGCGGCCTCAAGCTGAGCGCCGTGGCTATCGGGTTCAGGTGTCAGCTCTGTGTGAGAGCTGACACCCTGCAACGACTACCACGATCGGTGCTAGCACCAATTGCGGGCGTTTAATCACTGATGCCACTATCAATAGTGACAGCAACATCGAGGAGCATCGTGCAGGGAGGGGGCTCCCTGTGTGCCTCCATCAGAACAACGCGATGCGATCACGTTGTTATGATGGTCTCCATGGAGACCCTAGGCCGCAAGATGGCCACAGAGTCCTTCAGGGAAGGTGGCTTCTCAGTGCCTGCTAAGACACTGATCTGTTTCTCTGCAGTGCAGAAGCATTGCAGAGTATCAGTTCAGCTATCTGTTATTGTACAATGATGTCCCATCCTGGGACAATGTAAAAAAGTTTAAAAAAAAGTTATTAAAAAGTGTAAAAATATTTTTAAAAATCTCCAAAGAAATAAAGAACAAAAATAAGAAACAAATATTCCAATAAATACATTTATTTATGTAAAAAAAAAGTACACACATTTGGTATCTCCGCGTCCGTAGCGACCCGCTCTAAAAAAAGTCCCACTAGTTAACCCCTTCAGTGAACACCGTATAAAAAAGAGGCAAAAAACAGTGCTTTATTATCATACCGCTGAACAAAAAGTGCAATATAATACGATCCAAAACACGAATGTAAATAAAAATGGTACCATTGAAAACATGATCTTGTTCTGCAAAAACAAGCTGCCATACAGCTCCATCAGCAGAAAAATAAAAACGTCATAGCTCTAAGAATAAAGCAATGCAAAAATAATTATTTTTTCTATAAAATAGTTTTTATTGTGTAAAAACGCTAACATATAAAAAAATATATAAATGGGGTATCACTGCAATCATACTCTCCTGAAGAATAAAACTGCCTTATCAATTTTACCACACACGGAAAAGTATTAAAAAAAACAAAAAACAAAAGACAATTCCTGAATTGCTGGTTTTTGTTCATTCTACCTCCCAAAAATCAGAATAGAAAATGATCACAAAGTGTCATGTGTCTGAAAATGGTGCCAATAAAAATGTCAACTCGTCCTGCAAAAAACAAGCCATGATATGACTCGGTCGAAATCTGGAAAAAAATTACCGTATTTTTCGGACCATAAGACGCACTTTATTCCCAAAAAATTTTGGGGGAAAATAGGGGTGCGTCTTATGGTCGCAATATACAGTACTCACCAATCCCGTGGCGGCGGTTCCAATGCAGCCTCCGGTGCGGCGGTGTCGGGGCTCTCATGTGGCTGCAGCGGGGCTCTGTGCTGCGTGGGGGGCTCTGCTGGCATTTTGTAGTAGCCCAAATGCCCCCCGAAGCTCCGCTGCTGCGACGCGGTGGCTTCCAGAAACATGGCCGCCAGGGACCTCCAGAAAGATGGCCGCCGCAACGAGAAATTCAAATCTCGGCATTGAGATCTCTTCCCGGGATTGATGAGTACTGTATATTGCAACCCCACAGGGCACAGCAAACCCCACAGTGCACAGCAAACCCCACAGCGCACAGCAAACCCCACAGCGCACAGCAAACCCTACAGAGCACAGCAAACCCCACAGAGCACAGCAAACCCCACAGCGCACAGCAAATCCCACAGAGCACAGCAAACCCCACAGTGCACAGAAAGCCCCACAGTGCACAGCAAACTCCACAGAGCACAGCAAACCCCACAGAGCACAGCAAACCCCACAGCGCATAGCAAACCCCTCAGCGCACAGCAAACCCCACAGTGCACAGCAAACCCCACGGAGCACAGCAAACCCCACAGAGCACAGTCAACCCCACAGAGCACCCCTGCAACACAGAGCACCACCACCGCACCAGCCTGGACCACTGAATGACCCCTGTGACAACTCCTCTACCTGAGCTGATCCCTTCGCTGGTAAGCTGAATTCGGACTGTAAGACGGACCCCCATTTGACACATTATTTTTTTTTTCGCTATTTTCCTTCTGAAAATTTGGGGTGCGTCTTATAGTCCGAAAAATACGGTAGCTGTCAAAATATGACGATACAAAAAATAGGTTTTGTAGTAAAAATCGTCTTTTAATGTGTGACAGCAGCCAAACATAAAAACACAATATAAATCTGGTATCGCTGTTATTGCACCAACCCGAAGAATAAAGTCGTCTAATCACTTATACAGCACGAGGAACAGCGTAATAAATAAATAAAACCAATTCTTCACCTGCTGTTGATTTTTGCATTCTGCCGTGTAAAGATTGCAGTAAGACTCGACGCACATTTATGCCGCTCTATAAAAAAAAAAATCGCATTTGAGTTTATGTTAGGCTGCTGTCATCTGGTGCTGTAGAGGAGTCTGGCTCAATCCAGCCCTTGCTCATTTTGATAAGAATCAGCCTGTCAGCATTGTCAGTTGAAAGGCGGATGTGCCTATTGCTAATAATACTTCCGGCAACACTAAAAACCTGCTCTGACAAAATGCTAGAGGCATGGTAGATCTCAAAGGCCTAAAGAGACAGTTCATGCCACGTGTCTAGCTTGGATACTCTATAGTTGTAAGGTGTAGCGTCGGCGTCCCTGCCCTCTGCCAGGCAGGGACGCTGTTCCCCTCACCCCTCTGCTCCGAGTCCGGCGTCCTTTTCCCGCTCTGCTGGCAGCGCGCGCTCCTTTCCGGCCACTGTGCTTAGGGCGCGCGCGCTACCCCCCCTCTTAAAGGGGCCGCGCGCGCCGTCCTAAGGAGTCCCCGGCCAATGGCCGGAGGACTTCACCTTATATAAGGCACTTCCTCCAAAATGGAGGTGCCCGAGCAATGTTGTTGCACTGTTCACTACTCTGCTTCAGTCCTCAGGGTCCATTGTCAGTTACCTGCCAGATTCCTGCCAGTTTGCTGTCTGTTCCTGCCTGTTATTCCGCTTAACTGCTTGCTAGCCTGTGGTTCGACAGTCTGCCTATCATCACCTGCCAGTCTGTCTATAGACCAGCCTGCCCGCTCACCTGGGAGCGCTCATCTGTTACCTGCCTGCTAGCCTACCTGGAGGCTCTACCGTCACGTGCTGAGACCTTCTACTGTTCCAGTGACTCTCGCCCGCTCACCTGGGAGCGCTCATCTGTTACCTGCCTGTGAGCCTACCTGGAGGCTCTGCCGTCACGTGCCGTGACCTTCTGCTATTCCAGTGACCCTCGCCCGCTCACCTGGGAGCACTCATCTGCTATCTTCCTGCTAGCCTACCGGGAGGCTCAGCCATCACAGGTCGTATATACCTTCATCCAGAGACTGCCCCAGTCACTTGCCGTGACCTCCTGCCCGCTCCATCCAGTAGACTGCCCCGGTCACATTGTCGTGATCTCCTGCCCGCTCATCCAGAGACTGCCCCGGTCACTTGCCGTGATCTCCTGCCTGCTCATCCAGAGACTGCCCCGGTCACTTGCCGTGACCTCCTGCCCGTTCATCCAGAAACTACCCCGTTATCTGCTGTGACTACCTGCCCGTCCACCCTGGTTGCCACCCGCTCCCTTACAAGGACCGCCCCTTTGTATAGTAGCTCAGAGGTTCCGCCTCCCAGACCCGTTACAGTTTGCTCGGGCCATGGAACCCGGTGGCACCCAAGCTCCCTCCATCTCGGACCTGTGTCATGAACTGTCCCAGTCAGAGGTCCCAACAGGAGTCCATCCTGGGTCACCTGCGGAATGTCAATTCTCGCCTAGACACTCTGACAGCTCCACCAGCAACCACCGCTGGTGCCACGACTCACAATCCGGCAGCTCCCCTGCTCCCCAATTCCATGGTTTCCTGTCACAGACCCCGGCTTTCCGCACCTCCTCGCTTTGGAGGTGACCCCGCTCAGGCTCGGGGCTTCATTAATCAGTGCACCCTGCACTTTGAACTCCTCTCCCACCAGTTTAATTCCGACCGGGCCAAAATTGCCTTCATTATGTCCCATCTCACGGGGAGGCCCTGGCCTGGCTAAATCCTCTTTGGGAGAGAGGAGACCCCCTGGTGTCCGACCTGTCTGCCTTTCTCGCGGCTTTCCGGAAAGTCTTTGACGAACCCGGACGAAAGATCTCATCCGCATCATCTCTGCTACGCCTCCGTCAGGGAAGTCTCACCGTGGGCCAATATGCCATACGGTTCCGTACCCTTGCCTCGGAGCTGGCCTGGGATAACGACGCTCTGGTATCTGTCTTCTGGGAGGGTCTGTCCGGCCGTATTAAAGATGAACTCGCCGGTCGGGACATTCCTACCACTCTCGATGACCTAATAACTCTTGCCACCCGGATTGACCTACGGTTCCAGGAGCGGGCCAAAGAGGTCACCCTGAGAGAAGGTTTCCACGTCTAGCTCCTACGTTTCAGAAACCCGTCACTCCCTCCGTTTCTCCCCAATTACACTCTCCTGAGCCTATGCAGGTCGACCAGACCAAGATGGTCAAGACCCGTCAGGACTTACGCCGTGCCGAGGGGAGTTGCTTCTACTGTGGCAGTAAGGAGCACCGGATTCGTACCTGTCCGGAGAGGTCGGGAAACGCCTGTGTCTAGGTTCGCTCAGAGAGGTCGACCTAGACAAGGAGAAAGCCTCTCCATCTCTGCTGCTGTCAGTCTCAATTCTCTGCGGGGAGAATCGTTATTTCGAACTAGCCCAACTTGACTCTGGAGCAGCCGGGAATCTTATTTCACAGTCCCTGGTAGAAAAATACTGCATTCCCACCAAACCACTGGCTGTACCATTATCAGTCGCTGCTGTGGATGGGGGTCTCTTACCACGCCCCATCCAACTCATCACCGAATCCATAACTCTGCAAGTGGGAATGCTGCATTCTGAGAGCATCTCTTTTCATGTTCTGCCTGGACTCTCTCACGCCCTCTTACTAGGTCTACCTTGGCTCCAGAGACATGCACCCGTGCTCGACTGGCAGACCGGAGAGGTCCTTCGCTGGGGACAGGATTGTCATAAGACGTGTTTGGTTCCTGTTCATCCCGTTTGTCCTTCTCCTACCCCAACTAATCTACCTGGACTTCCGATTCCCTATTGGTCATTTGCTGATGTCTTTAATAAAAAAGAGGCAGAGACATTACCTCCTCACAGACCATACGACTGTCCTATCGACCTGTTACCTGGTACTACGCCTCCCCGTGGCGTATTTACCCATTGTCCGCTGCTGAGACCCTGGTCGATGTCCGAATATATCGAGGAGAATTTGGCCAGGGGATTCATCCAGAAATCTACTTCCCCGGCGGGAGCAGGCTTCTTTTTCGTAAAAAAGAAGGACGGCTCTCTCCGTCCCTGTATAGACTATAGAGGACTTAACCAGATCACGGTGAAGAATAAGTATCCCCTTCCGCTCATTCCTGAATTATTTGATCGTCTGCGGGGGGCTAGAATCTTCACCAAACTGGACCTCCATGGGCGTACAACCTAGTCCGTATCCGTCAAGGGGATGAATGGAAGACTGCCTTCAACACCCGGACGGCCACTATGAATATCTAGTGATGCCCTTTGGTCTCTGTAATGCTCCCGCCGTCTTTCAAGAGTTAGTCAATGACATCTTCCGGGACCTTCTCTATTCCTGCGTAGTGGTGTACCTGGACGACATCTTGGTCTTCTCTCCGGATCTCCAGACTCACCGGAGGGACGTTCGTCAGGTTCTGCTCAGGCTCAGGCAGAATCACCTCTTCGCTAAATACGAGAAGTGCCTCTTTGAGCAGACCTCGCTTCCGTTTTTGGGCTACGTTATTTCTCAGACCGGTCTACGAATGGATCCAGAGAAACTGTCTGCCATCGAGAAATGGCCCCGACCGGAGGGATTGAAGGCCATTCAGCGGTTTCTGGGCTTTGCCAACTATTACCGTCTCTTCATACCGCACTTCTCTTCCCGGACTGCCCCAATTTCCGCGCTCACCCGTAAGGGCACTAACCCCAAGGAGTGGACGCCCGAAGCAGAGGAGGCCTTTCTTTCCTTAAAACAGGCTTTCTCTTCCGCCTCGGTGCTGCATCGCCCGGATGGCAACAAGCAGTTCTTCCTGGAGGTTGACGCTTCCTCCTCTGGAGCCGGAGCGGTACTTACTCAGAAATCATCTTCCGGGAGGATGGTAACTTGCGGCTTCTTCTCCAAACTCTTCTCCTCTTCTGAGCGCAATTATTCCATAGGAGACCGAGAGTTATTGGCCATCAAGCTGGCATTGGAGGAGTGGCGTTACCTACTCGAGGGGGCTCTTCATCCGGTGATTATTTACACTGACCACAAAAACTTGGCTTACCTCCAGCATGCCCAGAGGCTTAACCCGCGCCAAGCCCGGTGGTCATTGTTTTTTGCTCACTTTGATTTTGTTCTACATTTTCGCCCGGCTGACAAGAACATCAAGGCGGACGCCTTGTCCCGATCCTTCCTGGTGTCGGATCTCGAGGAGGAACCTAAACATATCATCGATCCCGCCAGAGTCATGCAGGTGGCTCCCGTGAGTCTGAACCGTCTCCCTCCTGGTAAGACGTTCGTATCGGTAACCGATCGGGAGAGGATCCTACACTGGGGTCATTCGTCCAAACTGGCTGGCCACGCCGGTCAGAGAAAGACCCTCCAACTTATTTCTCGGCATTACTGGTGGCCTACCCTGCACAAGGACGTAATAGATTTTGTTGCTGCCTGTGCCTCCTGTGGCCGCAACAAAGTTCCGAGACACCTGCCTGCCGGTCGCCTTCTTCCGCTTCCTGTACCCACTGCCCCCTGGCAGCATATAGCCATGGACTTCATAACGGATCTCCCTGTCTCTGCTGGTTATACGGTCATTTGGGTGGTCGCTGACCGCTTTTCCAAGATGGCTCACTTTATTCCCCTGCCAGGCCTCCGGTCTGCACCCGAGCTGGCTAAAGACTTTATCCGCCACATTTTCCGACTTCATGGCCTGCCCCGTCACATCGTGTCGGATCGAGGGGTACAATTCACCTCACGTTTCTGGAGAGCCACTTGTAAATTATTAGACGTCACCCTGGACTTCTCCTCCGCTTACCACCCACAGTCCAATGGTCAAGTGGAGCGGATCAACCAGATCCTGACCAGTTACCTCCGGCACTTTGTTAATGCCCACCATTCTGACTGGGTCGATCTCCTGCCATGGGCCGAATTTTCTTACAACAATCACGAGAGCGAATCTTCCTCCAAATCTCCGTTTTTTGTAGTCTTCGGTCAGCATCCTCGGATCCCTTTTCCCGTCTCCACCACAGTGGACAATCCGGCTGCTGAATCTCTTGTTAACAAATTTTCCTCCATATGGGAGAGTACCCGGTCCGCACTTCTTCTGTCATCCGAGCGTATGAAAAGACATGCTGACAAAAAACGTCTGGATCCTCCTCAATTCCGTCCTGGGGATAAGGTCTGGCTCTCGTCCAAGTATGTTCGGCTCAAGATTCCTTCCTATAAGTTAGGTCCTCGGTTCATCGGTCCTCTGGAGGTCATCAGTCAGATCAACCCGGTGGCCTATAAATTGAAACTCCCGGCCAACTTGCGGATCCCTAACTCCTTCCATGTATCTCTTCTCAAACCGGTGGTACTTAACTCTTTTTCCAAGTCTACAGGCACGCCTCCGGCTCTGGTTTCAGCTGAAAATTAATTTGAGGTAGAGAATATTCTGGCCACCAAAAGGGTAAGAGGGAAGACCTATTTTTTGGTTGATTGAAGGGGTTTGGTCCTGAGGAGAGAACGTGGGAGCGCGGGAGAACATCCATGCCCCTCTCATCCTAGCTAAATTTCTCTCTGGCCTAAAAAAGGGGGGACCTAAAAGGGGGGGGTACTGTAGCGTCGGCGTCCCTGCCCTCTGCCAGGCAGGGACGCTGTTCCCCTCACCCGTCTGCTCCGAGTCCGGCGTCCTTCCCCGCTCTGCTGGCAGCGCGCGCTCCTTTCCGGCCACTGTGCTTAGGGCGCGCGCGCGCTACCCCCCTCTTAAAGGGGCCGCGCGCGCCATCCTAAGGAGTCCCCGGCCAATGGCCGGAGGACTTCACCTTATATAAGGCACTTCCTCCAAAATGGAGGTGCCCGAGCAATGTTGTTGCACTGTTCACTACTCTGCTTCAGTCCTCAGGGTCCATTGCCAGTTACCTGCCAGATTCCTGCCAGTTTGCTGTCTGTTCCTGCCTGTTATTCCGCTTAACTGCTTGCTAGCCTGTGGTTCGACAGTCTGCCTATCATCACCTGCCAGTCTGTCTATAGACCAGCCTGCCCGCTCACCTGGGAGCGCTCATCTGTTACCTGCCTGCTAGCCTACCTGGAGGCTCTACCGTCACATGCTGAGACCTTCTGCTGTTCCAGTGACTCTCGCCCGCTCACCTGGGAGCGCTCATCTGTTACCTGCCTGTGAGCCTACCTGGAGGCTCTGCCGTCACGTGCCGTGACCTTCTGCTATTCCAGTGACCCTCGCCCGCTCACCTGGGAGCACTCATCTGCTATCTTCCTGCTAGCCTACCGGGAGGCTCAGCCATCACAGGTCGTATATACCTTCATCCAGAGACTGCCCCAGTCACTTGCCGTGACTTCCTGCCCGTTCATCCAGAGACTGCCCCAGTCACTTGCCGTGACCTCCTGCCCGCTCATCCAGAGACTGCCCCGGTCACTTGTCGTGATCTCCTGCCCGCTCATCCAGAGACTGCCCCGGTCACTTGCCGTGATCTCCTGCCTGCTCATCCAGAGACTGCCCCGGTCACTTGCCGTGACCTCCTGCCCATTCATCCAGAAACTACCCCGGTTATCTGCTGTGACTACCTGCCCGTCCACCCTGGTTGCCACCCGCTCCCTTACAAGGACCGCCCCTTTGTATAGTAGCTCAGAGGTTCCGCCTCCCAGACCCATTACATAAGGCACAGAAGAATCAAGGAGGACTCTGGTATGGTCGGCAAGGTACTCCTTCAGCAACTTCCAAAACTTTTCCCTCCTTGTCAGAGTACCCCGCGCATCAGGCCCTTTGTGCTGGAAGGGTATGATAAAATGTCCCATACCTTTGACAGTGTTGCCCTGCCTCTGATGCACTTGGTGTGGGTCTCCCTTGTCTCCACTCCTAGGCTGTCCAAGTAACTGTGACCTCTGCCGCCAACATTGTCAGATGGGAATTGTTTTAATAATTCTTCAACTAGGGCCTTCTGGTACTGCAACATTTTACTAGACGGGTATGGTGTAGCTAGTATTCAACTACTGCCCCCTGCTGCTCAAAAAGCCTTGCCAACATATGTAACGTTGAGTTCCAACACGTGGTGACATCACACACCAGTGAGCTGAAAGTTGCAATGCTGCCAGGGTGTTGGCAGCTGTAGCTAACTTGTGGAAATGGGCACACACGCGGCATACTTTCACAAGTAGCTCAGGCAGATGTGGGTAGGTTTTGAGAAACTGCCGAACCACTAAGTTGAGCACGTAGGCCAGGCATGGTACATGTGCGGGATTTCCAAGCTTCAGAGCTGCCACTAGATTACATTGTCATACATGACCATGCCTGGTTGTACGTTCAGGGGCAAAAGCCAAGGTTAGTCAGGTCTGTTAGACCTTTCAACAACTCCGTAGTGGTGTGCGGTTTGTCACCTAAACAGATTAGCTTCAGCAGAGCCTGTTGCCGCTTGGCCGAGACAGTGCTGCAGTGTTTACAGCTTGTGACTGATGTCGACATTTCAGAGATGGAGGGTGAGGAGGAGGAGGTGCAGAAACTTCTATAGAAGATGGGGGAAACCCTGATTGAATCAGGGAGTGCAATCCTTGGTGTCGGTAACACGTGTTCTGTCCCAGGATCGGACTGAGTCCCGGCTTCCACAATGTTCACCCAGTGTGCCATCAGGGAAATGTGGTGTCCCTGGCCTCAAGTACTTGTCCAGGTGTCCGTGGTTAAGTGGACCTTCCCAGTAACAGCGTTGGTCAGGAAATGGCTGATGCTATGGTACAAGTGATTTTGTAAAGCAGGAACGGCACATCAGGAGAAATAGTGGCAGCCGAGTACCGAGGAATGGCCACTGCCATTAGTTTGCAGAAACCTTCTGTCTCCACAAGCCTAAATGGCAACATTTCCAGGGAAAGTAGTTTTGAAACGTGGCCATTTAGTATTGTGGCCTGTGGGTGGGAGGCAGCGTATTTACGCTTGCGTTCCAAGGACTAGGGTAGGGACAACTGAACACTGTGCTAGGATAAGGATGTGGTTGCTGAAGGTGGTTGCAAGTGTGCAATGACAGGAGCAGGGTGAAAGGCATCTTTGCCACCATCATGGACAGGGATTGGCGTCCACGTAGAACAGGGAAAGAGGCAGTGGTGTCACCCGCAGACACTGTTTTCTGGACCCTGGCATTCAGGTTCTTTGCTTGCATGGACATGAGCATGTGTTTCTGGCCACTCTACTGCCTCTTCCTGCCTCTTATGATGTTGCGGATCCCTCCCCCTATGCACTGCTGTCCTCACTCTGCATGTCACCTTCCCAGGTTGGGTCAGTGACTTCATCATCCACCACCTCTTCTTTCACTTCCACACCCTGGTCCTCCTCCTGACTTGCTGATGTAACAACATCACTTATTGCCAATTGTGTCTCATCATCATCCAGCTCTTGCGACGGTAATTGCATTTTCCCACCCTCGCCTTCTTGAGAGCGTGTCTGCTCAAATATTCGGGCATCACTACATGCAATTTCTTCATGTCTCTCTTGAAATAGGCAGGGCAAGAGGCCAGAATCTATAAATGGAAGTGTGAACAGCTCTTCACAGTGTCCAAGTGTGGGATCACTTTGCTCCAGGCACTCGGCATGGTGGGAGGAAGGAGTATCAAGGAGAAGATTATGTGGTCCAGAATCATGGCTACTGAGACTGGACTGTGTAGAAGACAGGGTGGTGCTGGCAAAATGACTTTAAGCATCATCTGCTATTCATCCAACAACCTTTTCACCCTGCTCTTGCTTCAAGAGTGGTGTTCCACACCCCCTACAAAGTGGGACAGGAAGCTAGATCGACATGATGTGTGTGTTTGTTATGTTCTCACTGCAGGCACAGTTTAAACTTGCCCACGGCCTCGGCCTCTGCAGTCACCATCAGCATCACGTCCACTTCCCTTTCCCTTACCACGTGCCTTCCCCATTTTAAATCATGTATGATATATCCCTGTTGAGAAAATGTTACAGGAAAATTGGCTCACCTCAGATAGACTTCTTACACTGCAGTATCAATATAGTGATGCTATTTCTAACCAAACAAATCTAGCTTTTTTGTTTTGATGCACAACATGAGCAGTATAAATGTATAATATTTGACTGCTGAAAAAAATTAGCAATACTACAATCGCAGGAAAACTGGCCCACCTCAGTTGGACTTCTTACACTGCAGTATCAATATAGCTATGCTATTTCTAACCAAACAAGTCTCGATTTTTTGTTTTGATGCACAAATGGAGCAGGGTAAATGCCATATAATATTTGCTGAAAAAAAATTGCAGCATTGCAATTGCAGGAAAATTGGCCCACCTCAGATCGACTTCTTATGCTGCAGAATCAATATAGCGATGCTATAATAATAATAAATTATTGATAGGGGTTTGTTATAAGTCTCCTAAAATAATGGAAGCAACAGAGAATATCCTCGTAAAGCAAATAGATGAAGCAGCAACTCAAGGAGAAGTCATTATTATGGGGGACTTCAACTACCCTGAAATACATTGGGGAACAGAAACCTGCAGTTCCAGCAAAGGTAATAAGTTTTTGGCAACTATGAGAGACAATTACCTTTCACAACTAGTTCAGGACCCAACAAGAGGGGGGGCACTGCTAGACCTAATATTATCCAACAGGCCAGACCGCATATCAAATATAAGGGTTGGGGGTCACTTGGGTAATAGTGATCACAAAATAATAAGCTTTCATGTATCCTTTAATAAGATGTGTAGTCGAGGGGTTACAAGGACACTAAACTTCAGGAAGGCAAATTTCCAACGGATGAGAGATGATCTTGGTGCAATAAACTGGGACGATATCCTGAGACATAAAAATACACAAAGAAAATGGGAGACGTTTATTAGTATCCTGAATAGGACCTGTGCACAGTATATACCCTATGGGAATAAACATGCTAGAATTAGGAGGAAACCACTATGGCTAAATAGAGCTGTAAGGGGCGCAATAAGGGACAAAAAGAAAGCGTTTAGGGAATTAAAGCAAGTAGGTAGTGAAGAGGCATTAAATAAATACAGAAGACTGAATAAATTCTGTAAAAAGCAAATCAAGACAGCAAAGATTGAGGCAGAGAGACTCATTGCCAGAGAAAGTAAAAATAATCCCAAAATATTCTTTAACTACATAAATAGCAAGAAACTAAAAAATGATAGTGTTGGTCCCCTTAAAAATAGTCTGGGTAAAATGGTGGATGAGGATGAGGAAAAAGCCAATATGCTAAATGACTTTTTTTCAACTGTATTTACACAAGAAAATCCCATGACAGATAACATGATCAGAGATAAAAAAAATTTCTCCATTAAATGTCACATGCTTAACCCAGCAGGAAGTACGGCGGCGTCTAAAAATCACTAAAGTTGACAAATCCCCGGGCCCGGATGGGATACACCCCCGAGTACTGCAGGAATTAAGTACAGTTATAGATAGACCTTTATTTTTAATCTTTAAAGATTCCATAATAACGGGGTCTGTACCACAGGACTGGCGTATAGCAAATGTGGTGCCAATATTCAAAAAGGGGGCAAAAACTGAACCTGGAAATTATAGGCCAGTGAGCTTAACATCTACTGTGGGTAAAATCCTGGAGGGTTTTTTAAGGGATACTATATTGGAGTATCTGAAGCTGAATAACCTCATGACACAGTATCAGCATGGGTTTACGAGGGACCGTTCTTGTCAGACTAATCTGATAAGCTTTTATGAAGGGGTAAGTTCAGGACTGGACCAAGGGAATGCAGTGGACGTGGTGTTCATGGACTTCTCAAAAGCTTTTGATACAGTGCCACACAAAAGGTTGATACATAAAATGAGAACAATGGGGATAGGGGAAAATATGTGTAAGTGGGTTAAGAACTGGCTCATGGATAGGAAACAAAGGGTGGTTATTAATGGAGCACACTCGGACTGGGTCACGGTTAGCAGTGGGGTACCACAGGGTCAGTATTGGGGCCGCTTCTCTTTAACATATTTATTAATGACCTTGTAGGGGGCATACAGAGTAGTATTTCAATATTTGCAGATGACACTAAACTCTGCAGGGTAATAAATACAGAGGAGGATAATTTTATATTACAGGAGGATTTATGTAAACTAGAAGCTTGGGCTGATAAATGGCAAATGAGCTTTAATGGGGATAAATGTAAGGTCAGGCACTTGGGTAGAACAAATAAGATGTATAATTATGTGCTTAATTGTAAAACACTGGGCAAAACTGTCACTGAAAAAGACTTGGGTGTATGGGTGGACGACAAACTCACATTTAGTGGCCAATGTCAGGCAGCTGCTGCCAAGGCAAATAAAATAATGGGATGCATTAGACGAGGCATAGATGCTCATGAGGAGAACATAATTTTACCTCTATACAAGTCACTGGTGCGACCACACTTAGAATACTGTGTGCAGTTCTGGTCTCCGGTGTATAAGAAAGACATAGCTGAACTGGAGCGGGTGCAGAGAAGAGCGACCAAGGTTATTAGAGAACTGGGGGGTCTGCAATGCCAAGACAGGTTATTACACTTGGGGTTATTTAGTTTGGAAAAACGAAGGCTTAGGGGTGATCTTATTACAACGTACAAATATATGAGGGACAGTACAAAGACCTTTCTAATGATATTTTTACTCTTAGACCTGTGACGGGGACGAGGGGGCATCCTCTACGTCTGGAGGAAAGAAGGTTTAGCCATAATCACAGATGCAGATTCTTTACTGTAAGAGCAGTGAGACTATGGAACTCTCTGCCGTCTAATGTTGTAATGAGTGATTCCTTACTAAAATTTAAGAAGGGACTGGATGCTTTTCTTGAAAAGTATAATATTACAGGCTATATTCACTAGTTTCCTAGATACTGCATTGATCCAGGGAGCTAGTCTGATTGCCGTATGTGGAGTCGGGAAGGAATTTTTTTCCCCAATGTGAAGCTTACTGTTTGCCACTTGGGGTTTTTTTGCCTTCCTCTGGATCAACATGTTAGGGCAGGTTAGGATAGGATATGGGTTGAACTAGATGGACTTAAAGTCTTCCTTCAACCTTAATAACTATGTTATTTCAAACCAAACAAGTCTGGCTGTTTTTGTTTTGATGCACAACTAGAGCAGTATAAATTCCGTATAATATTTCACTGCTGAAAAAAATTAGCAATATTACAATTGTAGGAAAATTGGCCCACCTCAGATGGACTTTCACTACAGTATCAATATAGTAATGCTATTTCTAAACAAACAAGTCTGGCTTTTTTGTTTTGATGCACAACTGGTGCAGTATAAATGTTGTATAATATTTGTCTAATGAGAAAAATTTGCAGGAATGCTAGAACATATAAATTTGCCCACCTGACATGGACTTGTTACACTGCAGTATCAATATAGCAATGCTATTGAGATCCAACCAAGTCTCACTGTATGCTTTTGATGCACAACTGGCACACTATAAATGCCATATAATATTTCACTGCTGAAAGCAATTTGCAGTATTACTATACTGAATGCACACTCGATGCTGTTACCTGACATATACAGATGCATGACCAACCAAGTCTGGATGTATGCTTTTGATGCAAACTGCCACAGTAAAAATGGTATATAATTTTTCCCTGCTCAGAACAATTTGCAGGATTAAGAGCAAAAAATAATATTATTAGCTCTGAGAAGGGCTTCTGGTATGAGTTGCAGCAGAATGGAAGGAAGTGCAATTAGCCCTATTCTGTCCTACACTATCCCATCACCACAATCTCTCCCTAAGTGCTGCTAACAGCAGTATTAATATTGATTTTAGCCTTGAGAAGGACTGTTGTTGTAGTTGTAAGAAATATAAATGTGGTTGAATCCCTGCCTATACACAGCTACAATTTGGTCCCTCTTTCAGCAGCCTTCTCCCTGCTCTGTCTGTTACCAGACTACAGTGTACCGAGCATGACGTCACTGGTCTTATATAGACCAGATGACACTATGCGGCCAGCCAATCAGAGAAATGCCATAACCAAGATGACTACAGCATTACAGTGGCTGGCAGGCAATTCCCGAATGTTTATTGGCTGTCTAAAAAATTTCAAACATGCGGTGCTGGGACGTGAGCTCCCGCTTGAGCATTCAAAAAATACTCGCCGACTAATGAGCATCACGAGCACACTGATGCTCGAGCGAGTAACAAGTAGTGACGACCACGCTCACTCACTCATCACTAATAATAACATGTAGCTTCAAATTTCACCTTAGAATTTACAGACAGCTTAGCAAAAAAGTATAAAGAGCAGAGATAATGATCACACACATTGACCAACAGAAATAATGACATTCACATTACCATCATCACTTACAACCATGTATTAGAAAATGTAAATATCAGAAGTAAAGATCTATGCGTGTATGATAACAATATACTCCCAAAATAAACATGGCCAAAAGTGTTGGCACCCTTCTAATTGTTCTAGAAAATGAAGCATTTCTCCTGGAAAATTATTGCAATTACACATGTTTATTTCCTTTTGTGTGTATTGGAACAACACAAAAAAACTGAGAAAAAAAACGTAAATTGGACATAATTTCACACAAAACCTGAAAAATGGGCAAGACAAAATTGTTGGCACTCTCAATTTAATATTTGGTTGCAAACTCTTTGGAAAAAATAACTGCACTCAATCAATTCCTATAATCATCAACAAGCTCATTTCACCTCTCAACTTGAAGTTTGGACCACTCTTCTTTTGCAAACTGCTTCAGGTCTCCCATATTTCTCCCAACAGCAATTTTAAGATCTCTCCACAGGTGTTCAATGGGATTTAGATCCGGACTTATTGCTGGCCACTTCAAAACTCTCCAGCGCTTTATTTCCATCCATTTCTGGATGCTTCTTGAAGAATGGTTGGTGTCATCATTGTCCTGCTGGAAGACCCGTGACCTAGGACGCAAACCCAGCTTTCTGATACTGTGCACTAAATTGTGACTCAAAATCCTTTAGTAATTTTCAGATCTCATAATGCCTTACACACAGCCAATGCACCCAGTGCCAGAGACATCAAAACAACCCCAAAACATCTTTGAACCTTCACCATATTTGACTGTAGGTAGTGTTCTTCACTTTGCAGGGCTCAATCCATTTTTGCTAAACAATAGAATGATGTGCATTACCAAAAAGCTATATCTTTATCACATCTGCCCACAAGACGCTTTACCAGAAGAATTCTGGTTTACTCATGTACATTTTGGAAGATTGCAGTCTAGCTTTTTTCTGCCTCTGTGTCAGCAGTAGGATCTTTCTGCGTCTCATGCCATAGCAATTAATCGCCGTATTGTTCATTGACACTGATGCACCCTGAGACTGCAGGACAGCTTGAATTTCTTTGGAACTTGATTTGGGCTGCTTATCCACCATCTGGACTATCCTGTGTTGCAACCTTTTATCAATTTTTCTCTGCCATTCATGTCCATCGAGAGTAGCTACAGTGCCATGGGTTGGAAGCTTCTTAATTGTGTTGTGGACAAAGGAACATCAAGATCTTTTCAGATGGACTTGTAACCTTGAGATGGTTGATGTTTTTCAACAATTTGGGTTCTCAAGTCCTCAGACAGTTCTCTTCTCCTATTTCTGTTCTCCATGCTTAGTGTGACATACACAGACACACAATGTAAATATAGACTCAACTTCTCCCCTTTTTAACTGGTTTCAGGTTTGATTTTAATATTGGGAGAAATACTTCACTTTCTGCTAGAACTATTTCAAGGCGGCCAACACTTTCAGACATGACTGTGTATATATACATATATATATACATATTGTGTATCACACACACACATACATACATAAAAACATACAGATATACACTTATCCATACACTAGCCTCCTATACTCCATTTGGTAGTCTCCAGATCGAGCATCTGCAAGATGCCAGGACAGGGACTACCCCTCACTATTTTAGCCATCAACTGACTGAGGACTCCCCTTACACTTACTAGTACTACTGAGATCTGGAGTAGGTCCCTCAATTAGTTTGGCGTGCTCAGAAAACATTTTTCCTTACTTATGCTCAGTGATGCAGCAGGGAGCTCCTCTTGTCTCCTTCTGATCCTCACAGTTCTTCGGTGGACAGTGCGAGTTGGGCAGATCCAACTCCGCTAATCTCAGCATATCTTTTAACTTTAGCTGTACTGCGTAGCAGGGTGAATTGTTTGGCTGTTAGAGTTGAGCGATACTTTCCGATATCCAAAAGTATCGGAATCGGAATGGTATCGCCGATATCACTAAAATATCGGCGATACCCGATACCGATACCGGAAGTCCCATGTAAGTCTATGGGAACAAAATATCGCAACTAAAAAAAACCTCTTTCTTTCCTTGTAAACACTAAATATACACACATAGAATACATATATATATATATACATGTCATTGTGACATGTATATATACATATATGTATAGTTTATACACTTCTACATAGTAAAATATCCTCTGATTCAATTGCCGGGTAAAGCCGTCATCTGTGAAAAGACAGAAGCACCCGACATGAAATGACACTTGGTGTACATAGGGTTAACCATGTCTTTTCATGTCCTTTGCTATCTGATTTGCACAAACAATTACATCAGTCTATGTGTGCAAAATTTCACACCTGTAGGGGTTAATTAAAGGTGTAAATTCGTTGTAAAAAAAACGGACTTTTTTGCTACGAATTTACACCTTTAATTAACCCCTACAGGTGTGAAATTTTGCACACTTACACTCATGTAATTGTTTGTGCAAATCAGATATCAAACTACATGAAAAGACATGGTTAACCCTATGTACACCAAGTGTCATTTCATGTCGGTTCTGCATTTTCACAAAAGCCGGCAATTGAATTAGCGGCTATTATACTATGTAGAAGTGTATGAACTATAAATATATATATATATGTGTCACAAATTCAATGACATGTATATATATATATGAGGTGTAAAATTGCTGAAAAAAAATGCGTGGGCTCCCGCCCTATTTTCGCAACCAGACAGACAAAGCCAGTGAGTGGGGGCAGATAATAATAGCCCAGAGAGGGACCATTTTTTTTGGCCCCCCCGGCTACTTAACATCTGCCCCCAGACACCCCAGAAAGGGCAAATCTCTAATTAGATTTGCCCTTTCTGGCACTTTGCCCGTCTATTCCCATTGCCCTGTAGCGGTGGCGAATGGGTTAATAAGGGGTTAAAATGACCTTGCAATTGAAAGGTCACTTTAAGCCAGGTTAATAATTGAGAGCTGTCAATTAGACAACTATCAATTATTAATCCTATTGTATGAAAGAAAAATCAAACACACACACTTTAATAAAAAAGAAGTTTAATGAAATAATCACACAGTTTTTGACCATATTTTATTTACCTGCTAAAACCATTTCCTGTAATAAAAATAAAATAATAAAGCAAAATTATTCTTACCAATCCGATGCACAGTCAGGTCCCACGGTGTAATCCTTCAGAAAGGGTTAATGTTTACTGCAGGGACCGCAGCTAATGCTGCAGCCTCACAGTAAACCCCCAAATGAATGAGCTCCTCTCCTGGCTGACAGGAGAGGAAGTGGAAAGCTTAATTGATTGCTTTCCACTTTCACTTCAGGTCAGCCAGGGACACCATCAGTGACGTCAGAGGGAACTGATTAACAAAAATAGGGGTTCCCTTCGAAAAAAAAATGGCGTGGGGTCCCCCCTATTTTTGTTAACCAGCCAGATGAAGCAGACCGCTGAGGCCTGGATTTTCACGCTGTTAAGGAGCCAAGATCCATGGACCTTGCCAGCCTGATAATTCCAGGCCACAGCAGTCTGCATATCTTGGCTGATTAACAAAAATAGGGGATCCCCTCGAAAAAAATTGGCGTGGGGTCCCCCCTATTTTTGTTAACCAGCCAGATGAAGCAGACCGCTGAGGCCTGGATTTTCAGGCTGTTATAGGAGCCAAGATCCAGGAACTTGCGCAAGGGTCCTGATAATACCAGGTCACAGCAGTCTGCATATCGTTGGCTGATTAACAAAAATAGGGGATCCCCTTAAAAAAAAAAACGGCGTAGGGGTCCCCCTATTTTTGTTAACCAGCCAAGTAAAATGCAGACTGCTGCGGCCTGGTATTAAAAGACTGTCAAGGCCTATGGATTTTGGCCCTCAACAGCCTGATAATACCAGGCTACAGCAGCCCCACATTTGGCGCATCAAAAGATGTGCCAATTGTGGCACTTTACCCGGCTCTTCCCACTTGTCCTGTAGCGGTGGCAAGCGGGGTAATAAGGGGTTAATGTCACCGTTGATTGCACGGTGACAATAAGCCCGGTTAATAATGGAGAGGTGTCAATAAGAAACCGATCCATTATTAATCCCAAAGTTATTAAATGTGTAAAAAAAAGACACAGCAAGAAAAAAGTCTTTTAATGAAATAAAAGAGACAACACAGTTTTCATTTTTTTTATTACTCTCTCATTCCTGCGACGCCATCGATCTCCTGTAAACAAATAAAAAAAACAAACCAACAGTATACCACCTGTCCGACGCAGTCCATAACGACAGTCCCACGACGATCCAGCTCTGCTACATCGGAATGACAGGCAGAGCCTGACATCCCGGCGCAGCACAGCTGCTTACCAGCTTCCCCGGCGGTGACGTCATCGGACTGCTTTACGGCCGCGATTACCCAGCAGTCACTGCAGTTATCGCGAGAAACTGCATGTGACCGCCGGGGAGAAGAGGATGGCGGCCATTAAGCAGTCCGGGATGTGACCGCCGGAGATCTTCTGCCGGGTAAGTGCCGCTGACTCCTGACAGACCCGACCGACGGACACTGACAGTGACAGTGACAATCCCGATTCCGGTATCCGATATGACGAAAATATCGGTACTCGGAATCGGAATTCCGATACAGCCAATATCGGCCGATACCCGATATTTGCAGTATCGGAATGCTCAACCCTATTGGCTGTATAAGTTTAACATCAGCCAAATTTCTCTCCTGGGCTGTCTAAACCAGGGTGGACCAGTGATGACTGGCTGCTAAGTGGAACAACCTTTCAATCATATCATCACCTTAAATACACTATACACATCAGCATAGACACTAACAAGAAAAGCACATGGGTTGCTTCATTTTTAGCTGCTATAAGTTAATGACAATACGTTTCTAACCATACAGTACCAATTTAATTTGTGAAAGTTTCTGGAATGAAATTTAGGTTTTTATTCCATTTGCAAGAATGCTGCAAAATCTAGGCCCACATGGCCTACTGACACAGCTCCATGGCCAGTTTTCTGATTCCTCCCTCAGTTTTTTTATCTTACAGAGCTGACATGGCTTCACATGATCACATTGAGCACTACGCATGATGTGTGCTGCGTTCCATGTGAGGTGAGAGGTGGGGCTAGGATAGGTGAGTCTAATTTTTCATTATTTTTGAAACCCTCCATTTAGAATCATAGAATCATAGAATCATAGAATGGTAGAGTTGGAAGGGACCTCCTGGGCCTTCTGGTCCAACCCCCTGCTCAAAGCAGGATTCTCTAAATCATCCCAGACAGATGTCTATCCAGCCTCTGTTTGAAGACTTCCATTGAAGGAGAACTCACCACCTCTTGTGGCAGCCTGTTCCACTCATTGATCACCCTAACTGTCAAAAAGTTTTTTCTAATATCTAATCTGTGTCTCCTCCCATTCAGTTTCATCCCATTGCTTCTAGTCTTTCCTTGTGCAAATGAGAATAAAGATGATCCTTCTACAATGTGACAGCCCTTGAGATATTTGTAGACAGCTATTAAGTCTCCTCTCAGTCTTCTTTTTTGCAAGCTAAACATTCCCAAATCCTGCAACCGTTCCTCATAGGACATGGTTTGCAGACCGGTCACCATTCTGGTGGCTCTTCTCTGAACTTGCTCCAGTTTGTTGATGTCTTTTTTAAAATGTGGTGCCCAAAACTGGACACAGTATTCCAGATGAGGTCTGACCAAAGATGAGTAGAGGACAATAATGACCTCACGTGATCTAGACTGTATGCTTCTGTTGATACATCCTAGAATTGCATTTGCCTTTTTTGCTGCTGCATCACACTGTTGACTCATGTTAAGTCTGTGATCAATTAGTATACCCAAGTCTTTTTCACATGTGCTGTTACTTAGCCCTATTCCTCCCATTTTGTATATGCTTTTTTCATTTTTATTGCCCAGATGTAGTACTTTGCATTTTTCCCTGTTAAAATCCATTCTGTTAGTTGCTGCCCACTGCTCCAGTTTATGTATATCTTTTTGAATCCTCTCTCTCTCTTCTCTAGTATTAGCTACCCCTCCTAGCTTTGTGTCATCAGCAAATTTGATCAGTTTACCCTCAATTCCTTCATCTAAATCATTGATAAAGATGTTGAACAATACAGGGCCCAAAACAGAGCCTTGTGGTACCCCACTTGAGACATTCTTCCAACTGGATGTGCAGCCATTTACAACCACTCTTTGGGTCCGATCACTAAGCCAGTTATGAATCCACCTAACAGTTGCCTTGTCCATTCCATACTTAGTCATTTTTTCAATAAGGATTGTGTGAGATACTTTGTCAAATGCTTTGCTGAAGTCAAGATATACTATATCTACAGCATTTCCCTGATCCACCCAGTCAGTGATTCTGTCATAGAAGGAAATTAAGTTAGTCTGACATGACTTATTAGTTACAAACCCATGCTGACTCTGTTTAATCACTTCATTCTTATCCAGGTACTTGCATACATGTTCTTTAATAATTTGTTCAAAGATCTTTCCTGTTATAGAAGTCAGACTCACCGGCCTGTAGTTCCCTGGGTCCACCTTCTTCCCCTTTTTGAAGATAGGAACAACATTTGCTCTTCTCCAGTCTTCTGGGACTTCTCCTGTTCTCCAAGAATTTTCAAAGATTATGGACAGTGGTTCAAGAATTTCTTCTGCTATCTCCTTCAGTACCCTGGGGTGTAATTCATCTGGACCTGGAGACTTGAATTCATTTATGTTAGCTAAGTGTTTCCTCACTGTCTTTCTGTTTATAGATATCCTGGATTCTTCTATTCCTTTAATAGGACAGTGAAGATCAGTTGATGTTACATTTCCTTTCTGAGAGAAAACAGATTTATTATGCTTCGGGATCTGTAGAGACCAGGGTGCATAATATACGTATGTTCGCGCATTGGGGCACTTTAAATTCAGACTGAATTGAATCGGCCAGCCAAATCAATAAATTCTACTTTAAAAATTTTTTGGAAAATTGCTTGTCTATTTAGCATTGATATCATATAAAAAATATTAACCTAAATTCTTCCTCCATATGCCTCGGATTTTAGATATTTTTTATCAACCAAGTAAATGAGAAAAAAATTGTCACAAGGTCAAACTCTTTTCAATTCTGCATCAAGACTTAGGTTATGTGCATACGGGATTTCACACTGTAGGTTTGCATGCATAAAATCCTCTGCATACTACAGAAAAAGCAAAATGAATGAGACTTCAGGAAATTTCATCCATGCGTTGCAGAAAAAATATCTAGAATTGGCCATAATGATTGAAATAAATCGCAATGGTTAAATCTCTCTATGGTCAATTCATACAGGACAATTTGCAATCAGAAAGTTATTAAATCTGGGATACTCCTCCAAAGCAACTCTGGAGTAACTGAACTAGTTTGATGCAGCTTGTGAGAAGTGTATAGCACGCAAGGCGCCATAATATTTCATCATGGTTAATTTATAACAGAAATTCTTCATCTGTGTTATTGTACTTGTTGACTTTCTACAGCTAGCTAATTAACACAAGGGTAGAATGGCAAGAAAAGTGAATGTGTGTGAAACAGTATGTGTGAACACTCAGCATACTATGCATATCAGAATCTAACACCATACCTGCTTGTAATCCCAAATACACATATGGGCTGAGAATATATCGTACTTTCAAACATAGTAGGTGTCAGTTCATTTTATTCATTAATAGTCTAAGCTTGTAAAATGGTGGGAAGAAAAGGTCTCGTCCCATTGTCTCTAAGTTAGCGCTTGTGTGTTTATTCATATTTTGTTCTTTCAGAGCTGGTGCATCTCTCCTTGTTTTTATTGTATGCTATTGGCATTCTTTTTCAGGATCCATACATAAATTTACTCATTGTAATAGACAGAGCCGCTGGATTGCAGGCCAGCAGGGCAGACAGGCAATGGAATGTCAGGAAAGCCCCATTAAAAAACAGGAAATCCAGGAACGAGGGCAGAATCATCAGGTGAGAGGTCTGTTATGTTTAGGTAGCTGAGGAGAAAAAGCAAAAACAGTAATACACCAGAGAGGCTGGAACCTATTGGATTGCAGTAACCTGAACTAACCACACAACTAGAGGTAGCCGTGGAGCGTTCCTACGTTGATCCTAGACGCCTCGTCACAGCCTGAGAGATAACTACACCTAAAGGCAGAAAGAGGAAAGCTATCTGCCCCGGAGCAAATCCCCAAAGAAAATAGGAAGCCCCCAAACATGTAATGGCAGTTAGACAAGAAGAAGCACGGACACAGACAGAAAATAGAATGAGCAAACGTTGGGGCCCAATCTGTCTAGACAGAAAAGTACAGGAAAGGATTCTCACTGCAATCCAAAAAGAAAACCTAAAAAATACCAACTCTTCTGATTGCAAAAACACCTGAGATCACACGATCTCTACCACCTAAATCAGATCTCTGGTGTAACAAAACTAAGCCGCAGCCACTGAAAAAACAGGAAAAAGCAAATGAACAAATAACAGTGGCTTCAGATAAACTGAGAGGAGCGCAGGCCCCCAGGAGGGGACCCGGCTGACCTCCACAGAAGTGCAGGAACAATGCAAAAAGCAAGCACAAAAATAAAAGCAGAAAATATCTTATCTGAAAGCAGAAGATGCAGGCAAGACTCAGCAAACTTCCAAATGAACCAGGAACCACAATTGAGACAAGAACAATTGATCACCGGCGACCATCATGGGAGGGAACCTCCCTTATATCAGTCCAGTCCGTGATCCCAGATTGCCATTCCTCGCTGTGAGGTTCAGTACTGTCTGCAACCACCAGTGGGAGCCTCTGCTCAGAAACCATCTCCAGCACATTCATAACAGAGGTCAGTCAGAGAACAAGCCGGGGTCAATTATAGGAGATGCTCAAATACAGCAGGGCAAAACAATCTGTTAGCAAAGCTAGTGGCAAAGCTATTGGACTAACTGCTGAGGGTTTTTAACCTTTTATCCCCCAAGCCAGTTTTCACCTTCATAACCAGGCCAAATTTTACCATTTTGATCAGTGTCAATTTATGTGGTGATAACTCTGGAACGCTTCAACGGATCCCATTAATTCTGAAAATGCTTTTTCGGGACATATTGTACTTCATGATAGCGGTGAAATTAGTTTGACTTGACTTTGGTTTACTTGTGAAAATATCTAAAATTTGGCAAAAATGAGAAAATTTCCTCAAACTTTTAATTCTTGTGCCCTTAACCCAGAGAGTTATATTACACAAAATAGTTAATAAATAACATTTACCACATGTCTCCTTTACATCTGCATCATTTATGAAACATTTATTTTGCTAGAAAGTTAGAAGGGTTAAAAGTTGATCAGCAATTTCTAATTTTTCCAACAAAATTTTCAAAACCATTTTTTTAGCGACCACATCAAATTTGAAGTGACTTTGGGGGCCTATATGACAAAAAATACCCAAACATGTCACTATTCTTAAAACTGCACCCTCAAAGTCCTCAAAACCACATTTGAGAAGTTTATTAACCTTTCATGTGCTTCACAAGAATTAATGCAATGTGGAAGAAAAAAATTAACATTTTGCTTTTATTCAGAAAAATGTTACTTTAGCCCCAATTTTTTATTTTCACAAGGGTAACAGGAGAAAATGGACCCAAAAATTGTTGTGCAATTTCTCCTGAGTACGCTAATACCCAATATGTGGGGGAAAATTACTGTTTGGACGCATGGCAGGGCTCAGAAGGAATCATTAGCGAACTCCATGATGCATTTGGAGAGCTCCTGATGTGTCTAAATAGTGGAAACCCCCCACGAGTCACCCCATTTTGGAAACTAGACCCCTCAAGGAATGTATCTAGATGTGTGATGAACATTTTGAACACCGAGGTGCTTCAAAAAGGTTTATAACGTAGAGCTGTGAAAATAAAAAATTAAATTTTTCCCATAAAAATGTTCTTTCAGACCCAACTTTTTTATTTTCACGTGGGTAACAGGAGAAATTGCAATCATACAATTTGTTTTGCAACTTATCCTAAGTACGCTGATACACCATATGTGGGAGAAAATTGCTATTTGGGCGCATGGCTCTGAAGGAAAGGAGTGCCACTTGACTTTTTGAATGCAAAATAAGCTGGAATTGTTAGTGGATGCCATGTCGGGTTTGTATAGCCCCTGATGTGCCTAAACAGAAAAAAAAACACAAGTGAAGGTATTTTGGAAACTAGACCCCTTAAGGAATTTACCTAGACATGTGGTGAGCACTTTGAACCCCCAGGTGCTTCACAGAAGTTTATAACGTTGAACTTTAAAAATTAAATTTTTACTATGAAAATTTTGTTTTGTTTTGCCCCAGATATTATATTTAACATTTTCACAAAGGGAAATGAGTAAACATGGCACCAAAATTTGGCACACAATATCTGCTGAATGTGGAAATACCCCATATGTGGCTGTACAGACCTGCATAGCCATATGGTGAGACTTGGGAGTGACGAAGCGCAATTTGCCTCCTGGAGCGCTGATTTTCCTAGTATAATTTGCAGACTTGATATGCAGAACCCCTAAGTGCTAGAAGTGCAGAATACCCCCCTCAAGTGACCCCTTTATGTAAATGTTACCCCTTTTGGAATTTATCTGCAGCTGTAATGATGATTTGACCCCATTGGTGTTTTCTGGAAACAAGCAGAATTAAAGGCTGCTGAGTGAAAATTGCACATCTGCTATTCATGTATATTGCTATTCATGTATATTGCAGTGCCCAATATATTGTAGTGACCAGTACGTTATGCCCAGATCGTGATTCTGGAGACATACACCTGTATATTAAGTGGGCTCTCATCACTACAGATATGCCAAACATGTGGATGCTAAATATGGTTTTAGGCACACTGTGTGGCTCATAAATGAGGTTAGCATTTGGATTTGGGAGTGCAGAATTTGCTGCATTTCTTTTGGGAGGTGAGGAGCCATAGCACTTTTCCAGAGCTTTTGTACTACCAGTAACGTGGAATCCCCCTATATTTTCGTTAACAGATAATGGACCTGTGTGGGGACTTGACTTGCTTTTTTTGTGGATTGAGTTGAGGGTTTTATTTGGAACATTTGAAATAACATTTAGTATCCCTTTTATCCGGTGCTCTATGCTGAGCACTTACCTCTGCGTTTTCATCTAAATCTCCAAATGATGTGATTCAGATGAAACCCCCGAGGGATATATTCACTATAATGAAGCAGCAGAGTTACTCTGGCCTCTGTTCAATGGTGTCCTTCTTGCACAAAACTGGCTGACGGCACTATTATGCATGCCTAAAAAGATGGACACCTCTGGATCATAGGCAAGGCAATGTCCAAAGTGACTCTGTCTCATTATAGGGAATCTTCCACCGGGGGTTATGTCTCAATCACGTATTTCACAGAGTTACATGAAAACCTCGGTCTAAGCGCTCAGTGTAGAGCGCAGGATAAATGTGAGCAGAGCCTTACTGAGATCTTTGGAAGCCAAAATGAAGAAATCAACAGTAGGTCTATGATTGGTTTTATTTTTTATGCCTTCCTCATGTGGTATTAGATGATTTTATTCCCTCATTAGATGACTTTATTCTTTGGTTAGGTGCAATTACAGTGATACCAGATTTATATGGTTTTCTTATATTTGGCTGCTGTCACACACTAAAAAACAATTAGAATTGCCTTATCATGGCTTTCAGGTTACACATGAATTGGCCAATTTATGTGCTAAGTATTCTCAATTTTTCCAATTTTCTAGAGCAGTAATGCAATTCAAATTTCATATATTTCATGTTTGCAATCTATAGCGCTACAGAGTTCTACTTTATTTGTTGATTATCTATACTTTAGTAAGCACCTGTACAGACCTGTTTTCTGTTTAGAAAGTGACAGTCAGTCTTTTGATATTTGTATACATAGGCTCTCTGACTGAGCACTCCACCCCTCAGCCTCAGAAGTTTTTAATTACAGCAAGATCCTTCTTTCCCATACAAATGTAGGCGTCAGCCTAATAGAGGATTCACAATAGGCTGGTTCCCAGCAATGAGAATCACCTTATCATGGCAGCTGGGTACACATGAATTGGCAAATTATTGCACTAAGCATTCTCAATTTTTTCAATTTTCTAGAGCAGTAATGCAATTAAATTTTCATATATTTCATATTTGGGGGAGCACGGTGGCTCAGTGGATAGCACTGCAGCCTTGCAGCACTGGAGTCCTAGGTTCGAATCCCACCAAGGACAACATCTGCAAGGAGTTTGTATGTTCTCCCCGTGTTTGCTTGGGTTTCCTCCGGGTACTCCGGTTTCCTCCCACACTCCAAAAAACATACAGATAGGGAATCTAGATTGTGAGCCCCGTCGGGGACAGTGACGATAATGTGTGCAAACTGTAAAGCGCTGCGGAATATGTTAGCGCTATATAAAAAAAACAATAAAGATTATTATTATTATTTGCATGCTATAGCGCTACAGAGTGCTACTTTATTTGTTGACTCAACAAAGCAGTTAGACTGCATGGTATCTATTTTGCTCTGAGCTTAGCTTGCTCAAGGTGTGAGATCTGTCACTCATAGCATTTTGAAGCTTGACCCCCTTCTGAGCTAGGTGTCCTGTAACAGCTGCATATAGGTAGGGGATTTTATAATCCCATGCCACATAGGATAGAAATGATTGACATGAAATTATATTTCCAATTTTCTTCACATCTGCCTTATTATGACTGGGTGCCGCAGGTCTTTAAGTAGTCTGACCTCATGGGACACAGTGCCACAGTTCATTTTTATAGTCACTCTGGCGACGAGGTAGTCCTTGGTGTCCCTGTGAATTCAGGGGAAGCCCACGATCTTTCTGGGGATGAACTGATGGGGAAGTGTAGCACTTACCAGGATCACAAAACTCCCCAAGTCCAGACACCAGTACCCCATTTATTATCACGAGTATGCCTGTGACCCGTCACCGGTCTGATAGTCCACACTGCAGGCTGGACAGGCATCATACGAACAACGCCTCCTTAAGCTGCAATCCATCTGTTCAGTGGACATAGGACAACAGACAGCTATGTGCGCAGAAATGTGACATCTCTAACAAATTAAGTCCTTACCAGTGGCCTTTGGCAACCCCTCAGCGACTCCATGGGACCTCAGAATCCCCCTAATTGTGGCTCTATTACCTTTCTTTTGAGAGTCAGGCTCCTTCTGGTTATCCTAGTACGGGATGCAGCAACTCCCAGTTTAATTAAGGACTTCTAGATCACCTGGCACCTTTCCACTATGCCAACAAGGTCGTCCGCATTCCAAGGGTCTCCCTGGGCAACCCAGATCTGCACCAGCCTAGGAAGGGAATAGATAAATCTGTCCAAAACAACACGCTCGAACATCTGGGCTGGGGTGGAGGACTCTAGCTGCAATCACTTCTGTACAAGATGTAGCAGGTTGAACATTTGGGAGTGAGGGGGTTTGTCACCACAATATGCTCAGTGGTGGACCCTTTGTGCTCTGACAGACATAGTCACTCCTGAGTGTGCCAATATTTCAGTTGTTAATTTGACATACAATGGGTATGGAAAGTATTCAGAACCCTTTACATTTTTCACTTTTTGTTTCATTGCAGTGTACATTAATGAGAAAAAAATGAAATTCTTTGAATTTACCAAATGGCTGCAATGAAACAAAGTGTGAAAAATTTTAAGGGGTCTGAATACTTTCCGTACCCACTGTATCTCTGTGCATCCTGTAAGGCTAGGTCATAATAAGTCTTTTGAGGCTCGCCAGTTAGATAGGGAGCCAGCACCTCCGCCCACTGCTTCGGCGGCAGCTTCTCCTGCTCTGTTACCCTTTCAAACGGTTAAAAATGCTTTTGTAAAAAAACAGAGCAGCAGTCACAAACATCCATACAGTTCCGATTCTCAAAAATAGTCCCTCTATGGGAAGATCCTGGTTTTCTTTAGGGTAAACAAAACAAACTTTTTAAACAATGGAAACAGAAAGGGATCATACAAATAGGGGATCTGCTGAATGAGTGAAGGATACTTACTTGGCAATAATTCTCAGAGAAGTATAACATGAGAGATCAGCAATATCTGCAATACTGTCAAATGATTGGTTACTACAGCTCAGTGGTAAAGGATTTTGGGAGAGCGGAAAGAAAAGGGTATTTTGACTCCTTGATAGCAAATGGCTTTGGGGTAGAATCTTTATCCACATTGCACCAAAAAATTTGAACACAAACTCTTTCTTCAACGACGCCCGAGTAATTTATCCATTGGAATAAAACACTGAATAACTCTGAGATAGGGGATAAAATTCTCGCAGAATGGGATAAAGTCAAGAAACCAATGATAAGTGAACAATGGAGAGAAATGCAGTATAAATTGATGCATAACGCTATATATGCCTTTGGGAGGTACCGCGCAAGAGGCTGCGTGAGTGTGAGTGTGTGTGAGTGTGTGTGAGTGTGTGTGAGAGTGTGAGTGTGAGACTGAGTGTGTGAGAGTGAGTGTGAGTGTGTGAGTGTGAGTGTAAGTGTGTGATTGTGAGTGTGTGTGTGAGTGTTAGTGTGTGAGTGTGTGAGTGTGTGATTGTGAGTGTGAGTGAGTGTGTGTGAGTGTGAGTGTGTGAGTGTGTGAGTGTGGGTGTGACTGTGAGTGTGAGAGTGAATGTGAGTGTGAATGTGTGTGAGAGTGAGTGTGAGAGTGAGTGTGTGTGTGTGTGTGTGTGTGTGAGAGTGAGTGGAAGTGAATGTGAGTGTGAATGTTAGTGTGAGAGTGTGAGTGTGAGAGTGTGAGTGTGAGAGTGAGTGTGAGTGTGTGAGAGTGAGTGTGTGAGTGTGAGTGAGAGTGTGTGAGTGTGAGAATGTGAGTGTGAGAGTGTGTACAAGTGTGAGTGTGTGAGTCTGAGTGTGTGTGAGTGTAAGTGTGTGAGTGTGACTGTGAGTGTGAGAGTGTGTGAGTGTGTGTGTGTGGTGCGTACGGTGTATAGAGTGTGTGTGTGTGTGTGGTGTGACGGTGTTCAGCTGGTAGTACCGCTCAGTAGGTTGGTACCAGCAGCACTTTCCGTATTGAGACATCGATCACTTGGGTGTCCCAAAATGGCGGTCGGTGAACTTGTGAACATATCTTGTTTGATTTGTTAAATTTGTCTCATCAAATAAAGATTGTTATAAAAAAAAGGTTTAACATCACCACACGGGGTCAATCTTTTGCATGGTTCAGTTTACTGCCTTCCAGACATATGAGTCATACAGTACAGACCAAAACTTTGGACACACCTCATTCAAAGATTTTTCTGTATCTTCATGACTATGAAAATTGTGCATTCACACTGAAGGCATCAAAACTATGAATTAACACATGTGGAATTATATACTTAACAAAAAAATGTGAAACAACTGAAAATATGTCTTATATTCTAGGTTCTTCAAAGTAGCCACCTTTTGCTTTGATTAGTGCTTTTCACACTCTTGGCATTCTCTTGATGAGCTTCAAGAGATGGAAGACCATTTCCGGTGACTAACAGTCTTGGAGGAGTTCCCAGAGATGCTTAGCACTTCTTGGCCCTTTTGCCTTCACTCTGCGGTCCAGCTCACTCCAAACCATCTCGATTGGGTTCAGGTCTGGTGACTGTGGAGGCCAGGTCATCTGGCGTAGTACCCCATCACTCTCCTTCTTGGTCAAATACACAGCCTGAAGGTTTGTTTGATGTCATTGTCCTGTTGAAAAATAAATGATGGTCCAACTAAATGCAAACCGGATGGAATAGCATGCTAGATGCTGTGGTAGCCATGCTGGTTCAGCATGCCTTCAATTTTGAATAAATCCCCAACAGTGTCACCAGCAAAGCACCCCACACCATCACACCTCCTCCTCCATGCTTCACGGTGGGAACCAGGCTTGTAGAGTCCATCCGTTCACCTTTTCTGCGTCGCACAAAGACACGGTGGTTGGAACCAAAGATTGGACTCATCAGTCCAAAGCACAGATTTCCACTGGTCTAAAGTCCATTCCTTGTGTTCTTTAGCCCAAACAAGTCTCTTCTGCTTGTTGCCTGTCCTTAGCAGTGGTTTCCTATCAGCTATTTTACCATGAAGGCCTGCTGCACAAAGTCTCCTCTTAACAGTTGTTGTAGAGATGTGTCTGCTGCTAGAACTCTGTGTGGCATTGACCTTGTCTATAATCTGAGTTGCTGTTAACCTGCGATTTCTGAGGCTGGTGACTCGGATAAACATATCCTCAGAAGCAGAGGTGACTCTTGGTCTTCCTTTCCTGGGGCGGTCCTCATGTGAGCCAGTTTCTTTGTAGCGCTTGATGGTTTTTGCAACTGCACTTGGGGACACTTTCAAAGTTTTCCCAATTTTTGGGACTGACTGACCTTCATTTCTTAAAGTAATGATGGCACTCGTTTTTCTTTACTTAGCTGCTTTTTTCTTGCCATAATACACATTCTAACAGTCTATTCAATAGGACTATCAGCTGTATATCCACCAGACTTCTGCTCAACACAACTGATGGTCCCAACCCCATTTATAAGGCAAGAAATCACACTTATTAAACCTGACAGGGCACACCAGTGAAGTGAAAACCATTTCCGGTGACTACCTCTTGAAGCTCATCAAGAGAATGCCAAGAGTGTGCAAAGCAGTAATCAAAGCAAAAGGTGGCTACTTTGAGGAACCTAGAATATAAGACATATTTTCAGTTGTTTCACATTTTTTTTGTTAAGTATATAATTCCACATGTATTAATTCATAGTTTTGATGCCTTCAGTGTGAATGTACAATTTTCATAGTCATGAAAATACAGAAAAATCTTTGAATGAGAAGGTGTGTCCAAACTTTTGGTCTGTACCGTACCTTGGACTTGGGGAGGGTCTTCCGGCCTCCCACGAACTGCCTCTGCAAGGAGTTCAATCTGCTGTGTGAGCACCTCCTGTTGCTTTCTCTACTGCTGCTGATGTTGTCGGAGCTCCTTCACCAAAGTTTATTTTTTCCTGTTATGTTAGCTTCTGCTGCACCGGTTTATTGAAAACATACTGCATAAACCAGTGCAAAGTTAAATAAAATAAACACAGGCCTTCTAGCATAACAGGAAAATAAAAATAGCATACAGTACAGGCTGTGTGGCTGCGGGGATCTGCTCGCTCAGGATGACAAAACACATGGTTCAGTTCTCTTTAACATGAGCACTGCTCTGGAGCTCTCATCTTCAGGCACACGGAATACTGAATGAGTCTGAAGGCTGCCTATTTACCTATTGAACCACACCCTGGGGTGGAGATATGGTGAACAGCCTCCTACCCACTCTTCAGGTGTCCACAAAAACCCAGCCCTGTCACCAGTTTTGTCATGTCTAAAACTATCACCTTATTCAGCGCCTGTGCTGAAATCCATAAATAGTTATATAACCCTCTTACTCCCTCCCTGTATACTCCCCAAAACCTTTTAAAATTTTCCCTGGGGAACTGCTATTGACAGGTTCCCTTTTAACATGGCCGACTAACCTCTCTTAGCACTTAGTATGCTGGAGCATTTTTCCAGGTTTTATCACTGAAGCTAACATCCTCAATGACACGTTTCTCCCCTCCAGTATTTTACCAGTGACCTTGTCAAACACTGTATATGTGTGTGTATGGAATGTGGGCCAGCATATATTGTGCTATGTGAGTTCACACTGTATATAGGAGGCTATGTGGGGGTCCATACTATGTACCGTATAGAGTGATACGTGGGGCTCACAATGAATGTAGGGGGACTATGTGAGGGCTGACACTGACTATAGGGAAGCTTCACTTTTTATACACACCTATGATTTTACAGTTATTATTATTATTGTCATCATTTTTCTTAGTTGTGCATGTGTTAAAGGAATTTCCAATTATAGTATAAGGATAAAAAAGCAATTCTGTCAATGTTACTTGCAATATGTATAACAATTAATCTGCATACAATGTACTGTGACTGTACGTATATATCAGGATTCACCCACGCAAAAGCTCAAAATTACGGTAGTTATCAACAGTTGCTCCTTGTCAGTATAATAAACTTATTCTTCAATGGTCTTAAAATATTATGAAAAAAACAGAATTGACAGGGGATTAAAAGAAAATATTAAACTACTAAATCTATGTCAATACTGTATTATCATCACCAGTATCACATTAGAAGCGACTTCTGTCCAAAGCAGTGTTTTTATGTGATCTCGACGCTTATTACACCTCCCTCGACATTTTTGAAAAATGTGTAGGTAAGAGGGTATAGCTAGGAGGAGTTCTAAAACATGTCACATTTATCAAATTCTGCCGTTTTGCCACAAAATATTGATTTTAAGAAATGTGGCTCAATTTGCACCATTTTCATGCGTATTTAACCACTTCATGACAGGAGGTGTTTTCGGTTTTGCGTTTTCGTTTTTTGCTCCCCTTCTTCCCAGAGCCATCACTTTTTAACTTTTGCATCACTATGGCCATGTGAGGGCTTGTTTTTTGTGGGACAAGTTGCATTTTCGAATGATACCATTGGTTTTAACATATCGTGTCCTGTAAAACAGGAAAAAAATTCAAACTGCGGTGAAACTGCAAAAAAGTGCAATCCCACAGTTGTTTTTTGTTTGGCTTTTTTGCTAGGTTCACTAAATGCTAAAAATTACCTGCCATTATGATTCTACATGTCATTACAAGTTCATAGACACCAAACATGTCTAGGTTTATTTAACTGGTGAAAAAAAAATTAAAACTTTGTTAAAAAAAAAAAAAATTGCCATTTTCCGAGACCCGTAGCATCTCCATTTTTCGTGATCTCGGGTTGGTGAGGGCTTATTTTTTGCATGCCGAGTTGACGCTTTTAATGATACCATTTTGGTGCAGATATGATCTTTTGATCGCCAGTTATTGCATTTTAGTGCATTGTTGTGGTGTCATGCCAACCCATCGGTGACCCGCGATCACGTGACTGGGATCACCGATAGTCGGATTTCCGACGAGATTGCCAGAATCGCATATTAAATGCAGCTGTCAACATTTGACAGCGGCATTTTAATGTTAATAGCCACTGGTGGATCGCGATTCCACCAGTGGCTCTTCTGGGCACGTGTCAGCTGTTCAAAACAGCTGACGTGCCGGGAAAGATGTGGGCTCACCGCCGGAGCCCACATCAAAGGTAGGGAGTTCGAAGTGGGGATACTATTATGCCCAACATCAGAAAGGGGTTAAATTAAAGGGGTTGTACATGAGCAACATTCTACACATAAGTCTTCAATATCAGATTGGTGGAGTTACAACACAGAGCACTCCTATTGATCGGCTGTAATAAAGATGAGACTAAATAAAAAAAATATATAATAAAGCGTTGTAAAAACACCAGAAAAAAGCTTGAAATAGGTTTCTTACATTTGCCTGTATTTGGTATAATAAACTGTAACATCGTTTAGAGAGTAATAAAAAAAAATTTAAATATTCAAATTTTCTGCTGCAATAAATGTCTGATAACTATGCAGGCCTACTAAGGAATGTATTGTTATTGTATATTGTACATGGAAATGCCTCCATCTGGTGGAAGAGGTCTGCATTTATTTTTCTGTGCTGCATGACAATTACAGCTATATTGCATGGATAGGCGTGGCTTGGGGCAAAAGTAGGATAACTTTTTATTTTCTTCTTAAATATTCGTAATATTCATATATATTTAGATAAAATTTTAATTATACATAACTATTTATTTATTACCATGTATTTTATAAACAGATGTAGCCATTCTTAAAATGACAAAGATATCACAATGCAGCAAGATATCTCAGTGTGGGAGTGTTGATAGAGTGTAATTGTAACCTAGTAATACAAATTGGCCTTGTTGTGTCAACAGGGTTGTCCCTTTTCAGAAAACTTTATGACATATGCTAAGTTAGTTATAAAAAAACAAACTGAGTATTACTTACCCTCCCAGGTCCAATACATGCTCTCCACCACTAGACTGGTCTCTGATTGGCTTCAGCAATAACATCACATTGACAGTGTTGCAGCCAATCATTAAGCTCAGCTGCTGATACAATTTACATGGGAAGAGCCACAGAGCTCAGTAATTAGCTGCAGCACTGTCAACGTGACATCCCCGCTGCAACCAAACAATAGAGTCTGATAAATGTGATTGCTACCAGGAGAGCCACCTTACAGGAGAGCATGTGTAAGATGCCTTAGCGAACTGCTCTCGGTATGGGTAGAGCATCACTCTTGCTAAATTCTCCAGCACTAGGAATTCTTCTCCACCACAAGCCAGTGCACCCAGATTCCATCACCTCCCGCCTCTGAGAGTTTGAACCCATCTTTCCTTGCAGCTCCGCAGGCTTTGTGCACCCAAGGGCCCCGAAGTCCCCGAGTAACAGGCTCACATTGTCCCTAGCAGCCTATTGCCTATGACCACTGCTATCACTTCACCACACTTTCTCTAACTGTTCTTGACACTTCCTGAACTTGGCACTAACTCTCAGTTCCTCCTCCCTAATCTGGGCCAGCCATTACAGTTAACCCTGTCTAGCCTAAACTGCAGCTCTGGAGGGTTTTACTTTCATATAACTTACATTACTATAAAATACATTTAACCACTTGGAGCATCAGAGAGGAGAGCATCATCTCCACCACTTCTACGTATGAGTTGAGAGATGTCCATGATTAGTTCATAAGGAGGGGACTTTAAAGCACCCATTAACAAGTTAAAGTTTGATACAGGAGCATTGAGTGAACCACACGTGAAAGAAGGTCAGGACTTGAGGCCTGGCATCCAGGTTTCACTAAAAAAAGGATAGATAGTGTGCTTGCTCAGCTCAGTGACTCTCGGTGACGTGATAAAGTCGAACAGAGTTCATATCAAATGAACTCCTTTTACCTCACTGACGTCTGAGTCGGCAGAAAGGTCATCGGAGATCAGAGCCAATGAACTCATTTCACCTCAATTATGTCAGCGCAAGCACCAAGAGAAAAGTTCTAACAGTGAGCACGCTGATGTCATTGAGCTGAGAACGAAATTGCAGATGAGAGGGACTCCTAGAATAACATTGGTCAGAATGCACCCTTACTGTCATAATAATGTGTACAAAGTTCTCCAACTTCAAATAAATCACGAACACATTTAATTTCTTTTTATGGACAATGGAAAAAGTGCCCAATTTTTACAGACTGTCCAGGAATTTATGGACGGTTGGCAACCGTGGACATGACAGAACCATTGTAAGCCACCAGAGAAGGCTATGACATCCTGTTTTGGTAGTCACAATTGCAAGGCATCTGCCCTCACATAACCATCTTTTAGTTTTTGTGTTTTGGAAACATCTTCCTGCATTATCACAAGTTAATGAATTATATTATTTGTGACTGATTTCCATCTTCCTTGCATGTGGCACTGATCTTGTCACTTGGGATGTGTCTGTCACTTCTTCACAATAGATTTTTCTAACTGTATTTGAAGGTGATAACTCTGTGTGATGGCTTTATTGGAATATGAAAAGCATATTCTTGGCTGAGGCCACAGGTGCTCAGAATATCACATCATTTTTCCAAAGTAAATTATGTCACTTTCTTTAGAGCAAAAAAAAACAACAATCCATTTAAAATCAGATTTCTGCAGCTGAGAGAAGTATCTCACCAGTACAATACCAGCTGAATAGATCTGACAAGAAGACTTCAAGAATAGAAACAGGGTGATGGTTTATAAAAACCCGTAGCATATTAGTAGCAAAATCTGAACATTTTCATTCTTTTAGTCTGCCTGGTAATTTACATCTTCTTACTTGATGTCTGGCTCTTCTATTGGACATGAGGGGGCAGCAGTCATAGGATCAAAATCTGATAAGTTGAGTATTTGTACACTTTATACTGATTTAAAAATCAAGTTCATATAAATATATTATAATATTGAAACCCTTGAAGCCAGTTTTACACATTTCATGAAACGTAGACCGTGCCTGCATCAGAAGAGCCAACCTGACCACCAGATCTCCTTACCTCAGCTAAAGACTTCATAGGCAAAAATCAGGGAGTTAGCTCAGGACAGGAGACACAGTGGTGTGGTTGGGTCTTCCAATGCAAGACTGGTCTATGTTTTATAGATGTGTGACATTGGCTTTAAGGTGCATCCATTTTTTTTCTTCCTCTACTTCTTTCAAAAGCCATAACTATTTTTTCAGTTATATAAGGCTAAGTTCACGTTAGCGTTTCTGTACGCAGCGTATCATCTGCATTCGCAAACGCATGCAACAACACATGCAAGCGCATGTTTACGCAGCGTTTTTTATCCACATCATCTTATGCATGACGGAAAAAAATGCAGCATGTGCCTGCGTTTGTATGCGTTTTTGCATGCGTTTGTGTTGTTTATGCGCATTCGTTTGATATTTCCAATGCTTTTCCATTCTCCTTGACACCAGACACTCAATGGGTGTGTCTCATGGGATTTATATATATATATACATATATATATACACACTGCACTGATGAAATCCTCGTGTAAGGTTCTTTGTACATGTTTCTTGAAACTCAGTTTTTTCCGTCAGCCATTTTACTTTCTGTCTTGCTGCAGCTATCTTGCCCTCAGTCAATATGGAGTTTCCAGCTTTCATGTTCCCGCCCTGATTCTCTCCCTCTTGCTTCTTAAGCAGCCACAGCTGAGAAATCAGTGCTTCAGAATCAAGCCTGCAGTGAACCTGTGACCTGACTCCTGGAAGCCTTGGACTTTGTTCTCCAGCTATTTCCTACTGAGGAACTTTGGAACACTCGTGGACTCTGGAACCCTGCTATTTGATAAATCCACGTTTGCATGAATTACGGTAACAGAGAAGAGATCCTGAACCTGTTGTGGAGAGTGATTGCTGAGCTTAAGTTACTCTGGCCTGCTGTGTCTCCTGCTTTTGTATCTGCAAACTGTGTGACTATTTTTCCCACTTGTATGAAGTAATACAAGATCTTCTATATCAAACCTGTGACTCATGTGTTTTCATCGCACCCAAGCACAAGACGCTATATGAACTGTACTCCATACATTACAAGATTCTGAAGCCAAACGTTAGTGTCTGCTGGGTCTGGGAAGGCTGTGTCTGCTGTAACTGTGGATATCAGATGTTCGGTTGTACTTTCTGTGATGATAGTGGTTGTGACTTCTCACAACCATTCCAGGTGAGCAGTTCCCTTAATTTTTTTTTCCTCTGCAGTGTTACCACAGGTAAACACTATTGTTTTTTTGTTTTTTTTCTCTCTTTTTCTCTTCTCCTTCCAGTACTCCTGTCTTAAAAGATCTGGAAGATGGAAGCCCGCATAAAGGAACTTTGCGGAGTGACTGATAATATCCTTGCAGATTTACAGACTATAAAAACCCGTTTTACAAACCTACAGGACCTCACTAATCACAATTTGCAAGTGTTTGGACAGACTGCCCAGCATTTGCGAGCCAGGATTGAGGTTCTAGAGGAGCGAGTCCAGGCTCCTGCCGTAGCCCCGAGTTCTGGGATTCCCAAGTTGCCCCCTTTTCGTTTTGGCGGTGAACGTGAGAAATTCAGGGATTTATTAATCAATGCAATCTTTTTTTTTCTGCACATGCTTCACAATTTCCTACTGAACGATCTAAAGTGCTTACTATAATTATGTTGCTTACCAACAAAGCTTTGATGTGGGCAAACCCTCTGATTGAGACTGAGGATGAATGTTTGGATCATCTTGATGCTTTCATTTCAGCCATGGGGCAGGTGTTTGATGACCCCAATCGAGGTGCAACAGCTGAAGCAGCCATGTTAACTTTGCGCCAAGGTAAGCACTCGGTAGCCGAATATGCCTTGGATTTCAGGAGATGGGCCCTTGATACCACTTGGGACAGTTCCGCCAAAAAATCTATTTTTCGAAAAGGGTTGTCTCCACTGATTAAGGATGAACTAGCTCGTGCCGACCCTCCCACTGCGTTAGGTGACTTTATTAACTACTGCATCCGCATTGATGCTCGTCTGACTGAACGCAGGCAAGAGAGATGGTTCGAAAGCAATCGCACTAACCTTTTCCTACCTTCCTCCCCAGCTAAGGAACCTTTGAGTAGGATCACACGGGAACCTGAACCTGAACCCATGCAGGTAGACTCTTTACAAAGACGGGTTAGTGATGCACGCAAAGAACATCGTTTTAAGGAAAATCTATGTTTCTATTGTGGTAAGTCAGGGCACTTCATTATAAACTGCCCCAGCCGTTCTCGTAAGACTACTGCAGCACTCATTCACTGTGAGTGTTGCGAGAGGAGATCTGTCAGGTCCGAGCCTCAGGCTCCAGAGAGATCTGCAGCAACAGATATTGATTTCTCGGACTTAAACTCCGTTACTTCTGAGGACGATGACTGTGTAAACGCTGCAATTTTTCAAGTTTCCTTAGCGGTGTCCCAGCTGAGTTGTAGGAAAAACAATTCTCATTGCTTCCTTTCCATCAAACTCTGGGTTGACTCAGTCTGGGTGTCTAGCTCTGCTATGATCGACTCAGGGGCAAGTGGAAATTTTATGGATGTCTCCTTTGCTCTGATACAGGGGATACGTTCAGTGAAGAAGGCTACTCCAGTACAGATGGAAACTGTGGATGGCTCCCTGCTGACCTCTGGACCAGTGGATCAGGAAACGGAGCCTTTGAAGGTCCTTATGGGTAAAGATCATCAAGAGAAACTGTCCTTTATGCTTATCTCTTCTCCCCACTTTCCCATTATTCTAGGGCTACCATGGCTGCAGGCTCAGAACCCTACCATTAACTGGGAGACCAAGGAATTACACTTTCCAGAGAAACAGATGAGTCCAGAAGTTTCAGCTTGCTCTGTTCCTAAAGGAACCATGTCAGTCCCTGAACTACCAGCTGTATACCAGGACTATGTGGATTTATGTGACAAGAAGAACACTGACCAGCTTCCCCCTCACCGTCCATATGATTGTCTAATTGAATTATTGTCTGGAGCAGAGATACCTTTTGGTAAGATCTACCCCCTGGCGGGGCCCGAGCTAAAGGCTTTAAAGGATTACATAGACGAAAATCTAGCCAAGGGCTTCATACGCCCCTCTTCATCTCCTGCAGGTGCACCCATCTTCTTTGTGAAGAAGAAAGATGGATCTCTGAGACCCTGCGTAGACTATAGGGAACTCAATAAGGTTACTATTAGAAACCGTTATCCATTGCCTTTAATCCCTGAGTTATTGGAGAGAGTGCGGCATGCCAAAATTTTCTCTAAACTGGATCTCCGTGGGGCTTATAACTTGGTCCGTATTAGACCTGGGGATGAATGGAAGACTGCATTCAGGTCACGCTATGGACACTTTGAATATTTAGTGATGCCTTTTGGTCTGAGTACCCTCCAGCCACTTTCCAACACTTGGTGAATGACATCTTCAGGGATCTCCTAGATACATTCGTGGTGATTTATTTGGATGATATTCTAATTTTTTCTAACTCCACAGAGGAACATCATGGACATGTGAGAATGGTCTTGGAACGTCTAAGACAAAATCATCTTTACATCAAACTTGAAAAGTGTGAATTCCATAGGACCGAAATTCAATTTCTGGGTATGTACTGTCTACACAAGGAATTAGTATGGATGGAAGCAAGACCCAAGTCATCAAGGATTGGCCAATTCCTAGAAATGTGAAGGAGGTGCAGCGCTTCATCGGGTTTGCCAACTTCTATAGACGTTTCATTAGGAATTTCTCTGAGGTAGTGTCACCTATCACCCAACTTACCCGGAAAGAGTCTAGGTTCTCCTGGACTCCCCAAGCCCAGGAAGCATTTTCCCGTCTAAAAGATAAATTTACCACCGCACCTATTTAGTACATCCCAACCCCGAACTTGCCTTCATAATAGAGGTGGATGCTTCAGACTGTGCCGTTGGAGCTATACTCTCTCAGAGAACAGGTGAGAAGAATGTCTTGCATCCCTGTGCCTTCTTTTCCCAGCAGTTGTCTTCGGCTGAGAGGAACTACGATGTGGGCAATAGAGAGTTGTTGGCCATTATTGCCGCCTTCAAAGAATGGAGACATCTTCTTCAGGGAGCTGCACAGCAAATAGTCGTCCTGACAGATCATCGTAACCTTGAATTTATCAGGTCGGCTAAGTGCCTGACTCCTCGCCAGGCTCGCTGGAATCTTTTTTAAACCAATTTAATTTTGTCATTTCTTATAGACCAGGATCGCGCAATGGAAAGGCTGATGCACTCTCTAGGATTTATTCAGCAGAGACCCGTCCACTTGCTCCTCCTAAGACTATTCTTCCTGACTCTAGATTCCTGGGAGTGATTCATAATCAAGACCTACTTAAGGACATCAAGGAAGCATACCATGCGGATTCCTGGTTGGCACAACCCCCAAGGGACGTAAGTCTTGTCTTTAAGAATGGTGTGTGGATTCAGGGACAACGTCTGTATATTCCTGAAACAGTCAGATTGAGAGTATTGCAACTCATTCACGATTCCAAGATAGCTGGGCATAGAGGAATTCTAAAGACACAGGAATTTCTTTCTCGTTTCTTTTGGTGGCCCACTTGCAGGAAGGATGTTTTAAACTATGTCACTTCATGTGAAGTCTGTGCAAGATGCAAAACACCTCGCTCCTCACCAACTGGTCTGTTACAACCTCTTCCCACCCCGTCCCGCCCGTGGGGATCCATTTCTATGGACTTCATTGTGGAGTTACCAACCTCTCAAGGGAAGAACACCATTCTAGTGGTGGTTGATCGTTTAACAAAGGCAGCTCATTTTATTCCTTGTGTCGGCTTACCCACTGCAAAACAGACATCAGATTTGATGATTAAGAATGTGTTTCGTTTACATGGAGTACCGGATGAGGTTATTTCGGATCGAGGGGTGCAATTCACTTCAAGGTTCTGGCAAAATTTCTGTGCCGCATTGGACATTAAAGTAAACCTTTCTTCTGCTTTTCATCCCCAGACTAATGGACAGACGGAACGAACCAATCAGACCCTGGAACAGTATCTCCGCTGCTTTATCTGCCACCTACAGGATGATTGGGTGGATCTACTTCCACTGGCTGAGTTCTCTTATAACAACTCTCAGAGCGCCTCCACTAAGCAGTCTCCTTTTTACTCTAATTTAGGTTATCATCCTAACATTCTTCCTCGATTTCCATAGAAACGCCTTTGCCAGCAGTGGCTGAAAGAATCACGTCTTTACAAAAGAATATGGATCTTCTGAAGGGAAATCTGGAATTGGCTCAGGAAAGGTACAAGAAAGCAGCAGATAAATTCCGTAAACCTGCACCAGCTTTCAAGGTAGGAGACCTGGTCTGGCTGTCAACCAGAAATCTTAAGTTAAGGATTCCATCGTCTAGGTTGGGACATAAGTACATTGGACCCTATAAAATCAGTAAAATTATAAGTGCCGTTGCTTGTCGTCTTCAACTGCCCAGAACTATGAGAATCCACCCTGTCTTTCATGTATCCCTGCTAAAGGCTGCAACAACCAATACGTTTCCTGGACGTTCTTCTCCTTGCCCTGGCCCGGTGCTGGTCGATGGTCAGGAAGAGTTTGTGGTGGAGAGGATTCTAGATTCCAGGTTCTACAGAAATCAGTTACAATATTTGATTAAATGGCAGGGCTACCCAGTGGAGGACAACTCATGGGAACCAGTCAATAACGTTAATGCTCCTCGCTTGCTCCGCCAGTTTCATCAGAGGTACCCAGACAAGCCTGGTCTGAGGTCATCCGGAGTTGTCCCTAAGGGGGGAGTAATGTAAGGTTCTTTGTACATGTTTCTTGAAACTCAGTTTTTTCCGTCAGCCATTTTACTTTCTGTCTTGCTGCAGCTATCTTGCCCTCAGTCAATATGGAGTTTCCAGCTTTCATGTTCCCGCCCTGATTCTCTCCCTCTTGCTTCTTAAGCAGCCACAGCTGAGCAATCAGTGCTTCAGAATCAAGCCTGCAGTGAACCTGTGACCTGACTCCTGGAAGCCTTGGACTTTGTTCTCCAGCTATTTCCTACTGAGGAACTTTGGAACACTCGTGGACTCTGGAACCCTGCTATTTGATAAATCCACGTTTGCATGAATTACGGTAACAGAGAAGAGATCCTGAACCTGTTGTGGAGAGTGATTGCTGAGCTTAAGTTACTCTGGCCTGCTGTGTCTCCTGCTTTTGTATCTGCAAACTGTGTGACTATTTTTTGCCACTTGTATGAAGTAATACAAGATCTTCTATATCAAACCTGTGACTCATGTGTTTTCATCGCACCCAAGCACAAGACGCTATATGAACTGTACTCCATACATTACACCTCGTCTCTTGCTGCTGTATCCAACTGCAAGATGGATCTTAGCGTGGAGACTTCATGATTAATCTTGATTTGTCATTGAAATTGTTGTCTTTGCTGTGGCTTGTGAAGAAGAAAGAAGAAGAAAAAGACGGAGAAGACGTCGTTGTCGCTATTGGCAACACACCATCGTTGAAGTTCGAGAAAGCCGTGGAGCCTACCACTCGTTGCACACAGAGCTGCTTGAAAACCCTGAGAAGTTTTTCGAGTACATAAGATTGTCAGAACAGAGCTTCCATGACTTGCTGCTACGTGTCTGAGGATCCATCACCAGGCAGGACACACAGCTACGTCGAGCAATTCCTGCTGAGGAACGTCTGTTGGTGACCCTGAGGTACGTAATTTTGAAACAGAAACACCTGTCATTAATATGATTGTTCTAAAAGCCATGTACTGATTTTTTTTCCCATCTTTTGTTCGGCAGATTCCTGGCTCTTGGAGAGACCTTATCATCTCTACATTTTTAATTCCGGATTGGAGTATCTACGCTTTCTGGGATTGTTGGAGACACCTGCCGTGCTTTATGTGACGTTCTGCATGATGAATTCCTCCCCCAACCCACAACTGAACTCTGGCTGGAAAATGCTGCAAAATTCAAGGACATTTGTAATTTTCCAAACTGTTTGGGGGCTGTGGACGGCAAAGACATTCGGATTATGAAACCTGCTGGAAGTGGGTCAGAGTATTTCAATTACAAAAAATACTTTTCGATTATTCTCATGGCAATTACAGATGCTGACTGTCGATTTGTCGCCGTGTTCACTTTGGCTCATTTGGATGAGGAAATGACTCACAGACTTTCAAAAACTCTGACATGGGCCAACATTTGTATGGTAATGATTTCAATATTCCACAGCCACGATCTCTTCCGAACACTGAAGGACCACCAATGCCGTTTGTTGTGGTTGGGGATGAGGTGTTTCAAATGTGTGCCAACCTCATAAAACCGTACTCAAGTCGGGACTTGAATCACACCAAAAGGATTTACAACTACCGACTGACAAGGGCATGAAAACTGTGGAGTGTGCCTTTGGTTTGCTGGTATCTAAATGGCACATTTTGGGAACAGCCATCAATCTAAAAACTGAGACAATTGATGAGGTTGTGAAAGCGTATGTTGTTCTGCACAATTACATCCTGGTAAAAGAGCAACAACACTTAGAACTTGATGAACCTGTTGCTACTACATTGCGGGATTACAATGACCACCCTCTGAGGACTACAGTGGAAGTTGCCCAAATGAGGGATAAATTTGCTGCCTACCTTGTTTCGGATATTGGACGTGTGGCATGGCAAGACAAAATGGTTTAAGCCACTAATAAATAAAATGTACCTGTAATGTTTGCTGGCTTTAATACTAACAACTTTACAGTAACTTTAATATTAAACACCTTGACTGTAACACCAGTTAATACTTCACTCAACAATACACACGTTTAAATAAAGAGATAAAAAAAACACAGGGAGACAGGGATTGTGAAATAAATGAATTTTTATTAACCTAAATAAAACCAAACAATGCTTAATTTAAAATAAATAAATACAATAAAAAAACAAAAATGAGGTTTACTTTCGTGGTCTGCCCGATGGTGTGATATTGTGGACATGGGGGTTGTTGGGCTGTGATGATTGGCTATGAATGGCTGGGGAAGTTGTTAGAGGGGAAGTGGCACTTCATTGGAGGATTGGGTCAGATTTATTGGCAGCACATGTAACACTGGTGGAAGAGGACACATTAGGAGTGGAAAACAAATTGGAAGGGATTGACACATTGGAAGTGAGAGAACCAAGGGAAGGTGGGGATAGAGTTGGAAACGGAGACACATTGGGAGGTGAGGGTGGAGGTGATTGGTAATGTTTCTTGCCAACTTTTCTTTTCCTGGCCATTTTGCTGGTTCTGCGGCATTTTGTTTTTTCCTGTTCCTGGGGTGCTGCACTCAGCTGCATAGTGGAAGTTGAAGGCTGCTGCACTCGGCTGCATGGTGGAAGTTGAAGGCTGCTGCACTCGGTTGCATGGTGGAAGTTGAAGGCTGCATGGCTGCTGCACTAGGCTGTATGGTGGAAGTTGAAGGCTGCATGGCTGCTGCACTCGGCTGCATGGTGGAAGTTGAAGGCTGCATGGCTGCTGCACTCGGCTGCGCGGTGTAGCTGGGTACTGTAAGAACAGTCCTAATGTCCAGCGGTGGTGGATAGGTCACTTGCGCTGTCATCATTTAGTCTGATAACTCTAAAATTATTCAATGGATCCCACCAATTCTGACATATTGTACTTCATGATAGTGGTAACATTTATTTGATATAACTTATGTTTGTGAAAAATCGGAAATTTGGTGAAAATTTTGCAATTTTCAAACTTTTAATTTTTATGCCCTTAAATCAGAGAGTCATGTCACACAAAACAGTTAATAAATAACATTTCGCACATGTCTACTTTACATCAAAACAATTTTTGAAACATTTTTTTGTTAGAAAGGTAGAAGTGTTAAAAGTTGACCAGTGATTTCTCATTTTTACAACAAAATTTGCAAAACAATTTTTTTAGGGGCCACATCACATGTGCAGTGACTTTGAGGGACCAATATGACATATAATAACCAAAAATGACACCATTACAAAAACTGAACCCCTCAAGGTGCTCAAAACCACATTCAAGAAGTTTATTATCTCTTCAGGTGCTTCACAGGAACTAATGGAATATGGAAATAAAAAAAAATAAACATTTAACCTTTTTTTTCACAAAAATTTTCTTTTAGATCCAGTTGTTTTTACTTTCACAAGGGTAAAGGAAAAAATTGGACCAAACAATTTGTTGTGAAATTTCTCCTAAGCACACTGATACCCCATATGTGGGGGAAAAACACTGTTTGAGGTCACAACAAGGCTCGGAAGGGAAGGAGCGCCATTTCACTTTTTGAATGTAAAAGTTGCTGGCATAATTAGCATACAACATCTCGCTTTTGGAGAGCCCCTGATGTACCTAAACAGTGGAAAACCCACAAGTGACAACATTTTGGAAACTAGACTCCTCAGTGAACTTATCTAGATCTATGGTGAGCACCTTGAAACACCAAGTGCTTCACAGAAGTTTTTAACGTTGAGCCATGAAAATAAAAAATTCAAATTTTTATCACATAAATGTTTTTTATCCCCAAATTTTGGATTTTCACAAGGGCAACAGGAGTAAATGGACCCTAAAATTTGTTGTGCAATTTATCCTGAATACACCAGGACAGTGTAAAGCTCCAAGGTGTCATCGCTCACATAGAGCCAACACCCACACCTGATCATGGCGGCGCTCAGCGTGAGACCGCGCGATCGCAGCACCGTATATATACGGTGGTTTGCAGGAATGCAGCTCCTGTATATATGTATATGTACGGTGCATATTGGTGAGGGGTTAAGAATTTTTGGCTGTGACACACTTCATGCAGCTAAAGATCATGCTACACCTCTGCTACAGCTCCATACTATGATGTTTGTTCTTTGGGACCATTTCCAGACAATTTCTTCGCATTTGATGTCACTCGCTGACCATCTCTCAGAGATGAATGAGGCTCTCTAGGTCAGAAAGGACTAGGCCCACCCCTTTTTAAAATCTTCAAGGCGTTTACTTACTGGATAAGCACTTCATTACTGATGCATCCTCTTTATTTCAAGATTACTGAGGAGGAGGGCGATATTAATTTTTTGTAATGTCACATATTGCTATATCATGGTACTGAGTACACTGTTCTGCCCAGTTTCATTTTTTTTCATTGAAGTTAATGACACCCCACACCCAATAGCAAGCATCAGTTGCCTTTCAACAGGACAACATTTTTTGTCCTGTTAAAATAAAAACATGGTATTTT
>JARQOD010000006.1:89574107-89615629 GCA_033576555.1 Oophaga sylvatica
TCATGCATCGCTTGTGAGTTTACACAGCATAAATTAATTAAAAAAATAAAATAAAAATAAAATCACAATGGGCATGAGATTTATATACAGTAAATCCCATCCACTTTGCTGGAACTGTAAGACGCTGCGTTTTTTTGAACACTGAAGATACTCAGCATCAAAAACTCATTGTAAGAACATAACCTCAAGAATCTTATTAGCAATGCTTCATATGAAAAAAAAAAAAAAAAAAGACGCAAATGTTTTCTAGGAATGAGCACATTTTCCCCTTTGAGCACAGGTAGAGGTGTCCACACATGGCCGAGTGAATAAAACCCCAAAAGAGCGAAGAATGCAAGTGAATTAGGTTTTCTGTGTAGATTTTCGGCGGTGCAGAAGCTATACCTGTTATAATGGCCGATGGTGAGTGACATGTAAAACAGCACATCTTCCTTCGCTGATTTGAGAGGTTTTGATGTGGAATGTTACAAGAATTATGTTCCAAAATCCACATAAAGCACTTCTTTATGTGGAATCCACCTGAAAAAAAAGACGGCGTGCAATGCTCATCATGGAAAGTCAAATGGTCCACTGAAATCAGTAGGAAAAAATCCCACTCTTGTACAATTTTTGCCAGTGGAAGAGCAGATGATTTTTTCACTCCGATTACCAGACGGCACTCGGACCAATGTTATTCTATACGGCCGTGCACATGTCAGATTTTTTTCCTTGGACAGAGTCTGTCCGAGGGAGGTAAGAAAAAAAAACAAAACTATCGCAGCATGCACAATTTGCATCGGACATTTGAATCACACTTGACAATGCAAGTCAATGAGAATGTGGAGAGAAAAAAAAAAAAAAAAAAAAACTGACCACGTCACTGTGCCTAGCCTAATCCATATAAAAATCCTCCACATGATGAAATTAACATTTTATTTTTTTTTGTGAAACTGCAGCTAAATGTAAAAAAAAATTTTTCTTACATTGAAAGCAAAATGCTACAGTTTTGTAACAAATTGTGGCAACCATGACAAAAAAAAAAAAAAAAAATCCTCCTCCCCAAACTTACAACCTCAGAAAGGAAACAGAACAGGAATACTAGAGGCGCTTCCGTCTAGCAGGTGGGATCTCAATTGATCTTCAGATTTGCAAGTTGAGCCGGGTGTCATTTTACTGCGATTATCTCAAGCAAAAGAGACAGATCACACACAGCATAGCTGCAGAGGAGACAGAGAAAGTAATTTCTCCATCTCCTCCATTATCGGCATCCGGGGTAATCAGACAGCACTTGGATGACATCAGATTGCAGTCGGACATTTCACAGCACTCACAGTTGTATGGGTGTGTGCTGTCCGATATACGCTGCCAATCGCAGCATGCAGCGACTGTCTCATGCCGAATCAGCAAGAGAAAATAACCACAGATCTGGGCTGAGGGCTATACAATGAAACACCGCATAGCACTTGGCTGCGTTATACGGCAGTGTGAGCAAATGTCTGAACTTGACCTAAAGGACATAAAATAGTCATATTTCCTTGAAAAACTGCTTAAAAAACCTAAACATGTAAGGCCAGGCCTAAAAGGGGCTGTGCCTTCTCCACCAGATGTAAATAGGTGCAGGTCCCACCACTGGGGCCCCGTTGCTTCCTGTCGACAGTGGCGAGGTGTATAGCGTTCTCCATTCAATTACATAGGAGTCCCAAAAAATGAAGGATTAAAAAGATAACACTGACCATATAAACCACCTTATAAAAAGGCACGACCAAAAATAGAGAGAATATGATACAACACACAACGAATGCCGAGCACTGAGCACACACAGAGGTGACTGTAGGGGCGGTGTAACAGGCATAAACATTCCAGCAATGTCGCGGTGTGTCCCGTCACGACCAGAGGTGTACTGGACGGCTTACTCAGCATTCAGCAGGCGGTGTACAGCTCGCTGCGGTCCTCCATTCCATCACCGACCATGTAAGAAGCAAACCTAAATCACTCGTGTTTATACTGGATCATTAGCTCTTCAGAGACCCTAACCGCAGACCCAACCTGAGGACCCCTTTTAATACCTCTAAAGACCATAAGAGTGTAGAGCTTAATTTTTTTTTCGGGGTTGCCTACTGATCTTTCTTTACAGGGCTGTATCAGCGGGGTCCTGCCTATCAATACAAGACCGCTGCAGCTAATCAGTGTAGACAGGACGTCACCACTGCAGCCACGTCCACTGAACTCTTAGGAGCAGCAGAAGGGCTGCAACAGAGCCGCAGGGGGGCTGCAACAGAGCCGCTGCAACAGAGCCGCGGGGGGGCTGCAACAGAGCCGCGGGGGCTGCAACACAGCCGCAGGCGCTATAGATAGAATGTCATTATGTAGAGATTTTAACACACTGAGGTGTTTCCAGCAAATGCGTTTTCTGATCTGCCCCCCCTTGTGAGCCGAGCGTTCAGCAACGTCATCTACAGCAAATTCAGAGATGCAACAGTCGTGCGACAGCAAGTCCCAAAAATGATCTCTCAGAGAACCGCTGTCGCAGGACACACGACGCCGTAGCCCCCCGCATTCAGGGTCACTGATACTGTGAGAAAGGAGGAAATCTGGCTTCTCGTAAGTGCGAAAGTAGTCATTCAGTGGATGATGACAAAAAAGCCATGTGGAAAAGTTAAAATGTACAAATGAAGAATAAAAACCAGCAGTGATGCATTTCTGCTGTACAGAACCCACCACCAGCATGATGTGCAGTGATGTTCATGATTAAGGGAACTATGCACCAGAAGCACGGTGACGCCGCTTTCATCCTTCATTTGTGTATTTTAATTTTATCCACTAAATAAATATTTTTCTACGTGTCGGCGGCGTTGGCCAGGAGGGGGCCCAGAGCGCCGGCCCACGTCGCCGACACAGAGGGGGCCCAGAGCGCCGGCCCACGTCGCCGACACAGAGGGGGCCCAGAGCGCCGGCCCACGTCGCCGACACAGAGGGGGCCCAGAGCGCCGGCCCACGTCGCCGACACAGAGGGGGCCCAGAGCGCCGGCCCACGTCGCCGACACAGAGGGGGCCCAGAGCGCCGGCCCACGTCGCCGACACAGAGGGGGCCCAGAGCGCCGGCCCACGTCGCCGACACAGAGGGGGCCCAGAGCGCCGGCCCACGTCGCCGACACAGAGGGGGCCCAGAGCGCCGGCCCACGTCGCCGACACAGAGGGGGCGCAGAGCGCCGGCCCACGTCGCCGACACAGAGGGGGCGCAGAGCGCCGGCCCACGTCGCCGACACAGAGGGGGCGCAGAGCGCCGGCCCACGTCGCCGACACAGAGGGGGCCCAGAGCGCCGGCCCACGTCGCCAACAGAGGGAACCCAGAGCACCAGGCCACGCCACCGACACGGAGGGGGCCCAGAGCGCCGGCCCACGTCGCCAACAGAGGGAGCCCAGAGCGCCGGCCCACGACGCCGACACGGAGGGGCCCAAAGCGCCGGCCCACGACGCCGACAGAGGGAGCCCAGAGCGCCGGCCCATGTCGCCGACACGGAGGGAGCCCAGAGCACCGGCCCACATTGCCGACACAGAGGGAGCCCAGAGCGCCGGCCCACATTGCCGACCTAGAGGGTGCGCAGGTAACCAGCTCCTTGTATGAGGCGCACCAATTGCTGGATTTTAGTTTATGGGCCATGACAGGACTACTGATCTTCATGTCCATTCATTCTAGCGCGCCACTACCCCCAGTGACCTGGGGAGAGGTATATCAGGTCAGTCTGGGGGGGATATCTCTGGGGGCTCACTCTTGTCTGCACCTTATCTGTGAGCAGCTGAGATCCAGGAGGCCACAATCACATGTGATACAGGAATGTCTGGTTACAGACCCCTGATGTCGGCTCTGCGACCACCTGCGCAGGAATGATGTACTATATCTCTGCAGATGATGCAGCACCCCTACCGCGAAGCATGGAGACATCCCTGTGCCTCCGGGGGCTGCTATACCACGACAGACCAGGAGGTGGCAGCATGCTGGCCCTTGAAGTCCCCGGACAGCTCAGGGGTCACTAGTCAGCTCCTGTAGTCCCGCCCCATATCGCGACAGAGGTCACAGAGTATCCCGCCACTCAGGCTCCCGGGCACTCACTCTCGGTCTAGCTGCCTCGCTGGTACGTACACAAGAGACCAGGCGGCCGCTGTCAGGCTGCTGATCAGTCCTCTGTCCGCGGAGGCCTCAGCCACTGCGGCGTCTTCCGCCATGACGGGCTCCTCGGTCCGCTCAGCTCTCCGCTCGGCTCTGTAATCCCCGCCGTCCCCGGCTCAGCTGCGGTTTGTTGTGAGAACTTCGGAATCGCCCCTTTTGCGTCATCTTTCACACTGAACGGGGCGGAGACAACGAGTCAGGTGACCGGAGCACAGCCGCCATGTTGGATGAGGGCAGGTTGTTTACATGAGGAGTTTCTCGGCAATAGGGAAACTAGACCTTGGTGTCAGTGGGCGCTGGGCAGGCGGAGGGAGCGGCGTGGGCTGCAGGATGTAGGGTGGTAAAGTGCGACGCAAAATGCGGCTAGGTGCGGGGTTGTTAGGGCTCCGTCCGTATCAGTGTTCCGCACCGAGTCGCGGAGCCATGTGCGCTCTGATCCGTCATCCGAGGCTATGGTCTGAGCGGGAGGGTCCGTGCACTCTGTCACTGGCGGGGCTTATACACATCAGCGTAGAAAAAAAATCTGGACTGATGTTCTTGAAAAGCCGGATGAGTGCTGTGCGATTTTCATGCGAGTACAATGCAATTTTTAGCCCCTGGATTCCGAATGATACCTACATGACATGCGAACGCGATCCAGATGCAGTGCTGTTACCATTAGCTCACATAGGCCGGGGTCACACACACCGTCTAAAAAATCAGACCGGTTTTGACGGCCGATAATCGCACAAATGTTTCCTGAACATTGATCCGTCATCCGATTGGAATGCGAGGATGCGATTTTGTCACATCTGAGCGTTCGTTTCACATCCGTCTGCCGAGATTTTGTCGGTGGCTAAGAAAACCGACATATAATGGATCCAAATGAATAGTTTTTAAATCACAAAAGAAAGAATAGATATATACACATAGAATACATATATATATATATATATTATTATTATTATATATATATTATTATAGCGCCATTTATTCCATGGCGCTTTACATGTGAGGTGGGGTATACATAATAAATACAAGTACAGTAATCTTAGACAATACAAGTCACGACTGGTACAGTAGGAGAGAGGACCCTGCCCGCGAGGGCTCACAATCTACTAGGGATGGGTGAGGATACAGTAGGCGAGGGTAGAGCTGGTTGTGCAGCGGTTTATTGGATCGGTGGTTACTGCAGGTTGTAGACTTGTCGGAAGAGGTAGGTCTTCAGGTTCTTTTTGAAGGTTTCCATGGTAGGCGAGAGTCTGATATGTTGTGGTAGAGAGTTCCAGAGTAGGGGGGATGCACGGGAGAAATCTTGTATGCGATTGTGGGAAGAGGAGATAAGAGGGGAGTAGAGAAGGAGATCCTGTGAGGATCGGAGGTTGCGTGCAGGTAGGTATCGGGAGACGAGGTCACAGATGTATGGAGGACACAGGTTGTGGATGGCTTTGTATGTCATGATTAGGGTTTTGAACTGGAGTCTTTGTGTAATGGGGAGCCAGTGCAGGGATTGACAGAGGGGAGAGGCCGGGGAATAGTGGAGGGACAGGTGGATTAGTCAGGCAGCAGAGTTTAGAATAGATTGGAGGGGTGCGAGAGTGTTAGAGGGGAGGCCACAGAGCAGGAGGTTGCAGTAGTCGAGGCGGGAGATGATGAGGGCATGGACTAGGGTTTTTGCAGATTCTTGGTTGAGGAATGTACGGATACGTGAGATATTTTTGAGTTGAAGTCGGCAGGAGGTGGAGAGGGCTTGGATATGTGGTTTAAAAGAGAGATCAGTGTCAAGGATAACCCCGAGGCAGTGAGCTTGTGGGACTGGAGAGAGTGGGCAGTCGTTTACATTAATTGATAGGTCCATTGGAGGGGTTGTGTGAGACGGGGGAAAGATGATGAGTTCTGTTTTGTCCATATTAAGCTTTAGGAATCTAGCGGAGAAAAAGCGGACAGACATTGAGGGATTCTGTTTAGTAGAGAGGTGATATCTGGTGATATCATTATGACATATATATATATGTATATATATATATATATATATATATATATATATAGTTCATTCACTTCTACATAGTATAATAGCCGCTAATTCAATTGTCGGCTTCTGTAAAATTAGGCTGTGTTTCCACGATCAGGAAACACAGCGCTTTGGACGGAGCGGAAAGTCCGCTCCGCCCAAAGCCCCGCCCCCTTGTGAACGCGCGGTGAATCCGGATGTATTCATTGAACACATCCGGAATGACCGCAGCGCTACATAGCCCTGTGTTATTTCCCTTACGGCAACGCAGCGTCACCGCAAGGGAATAGGACATGCTGCGATCTAAAAAGACGTACCGCATGTCCGTTAACGCAGGTCTGCCGCCTGCGTATTCTAAAGCATAGTAGAGACGGGATGTCTTGAAATCCCCTTCACTATGCTGTAACATCTGGACGATGCGTGTTTGACGCTGCGCTAGCACACAGCGTCAAACACGCAGCAATTACTGAGTGTTTCCTGACCGTGGAAACACACCCTTACAGAACCCGACATGAAATGACACATGGTTTACATACAGTTAACCATGTCATTTCATGTAGTTTGATATATGGTTTTCACTAACAATTACACGAGTGTATGTGTACAAAATTTCATACATGTAGGGGTTAATTTAATGTGTAAATTCGTTGAAAAAAAATGGGTACAACTGGACGGTCTAAAGGACAGAGGTTTCTTCAGAAACCAAAAACCGGCACATACCCATGTTTGCATTGTACACAATGTAACAATGTTATAAAAGGAGACACATTTCTCCACCCACATTCGGGTAAAAAATACCAAATCAAGGATTTTGCAACATGTGATTCTTCTTATGCCGTTTATTTAATTAAATGTCCCTGCGGCTTATTGTATATAGGGGAAACTACCCAGCCTATCAAAGATAGAATTTCCAAACATAAGTCTACTATCCGTTGTAAAAATATGTTGTTACCTATACCATTTCACTTCATCACTAAGGGACACACAATAGCACAACTAAAGTTTCAGGTCATCGAACTAATTACACCATCAAGACGAGGTGGTGACCGTGTCCTAAATTTGAAGAAAAGGGAATCATTTTGGATTCACCAATTACAGACTTTATCTCCCCGGGGCTTAAACAGGGAATATGACCTGCATTCTTTTATATAAAATCTTGTGTATAGTAGATTTGATGGTTCTGGTACATTAATAGTGAGATTCATTTGACATTTTGATGGTGACTTTCTAAAAATATACTATGTTCACTAACTCTGTTATTTCTCCCATAGAGTCGTCTGTATTGAAAATAAATAAAGTGAACCCTCCTCCTACCTAACCTCTGGACGTAATTAACCTACTCGACTGCTTATAATTTTTCTTATTAATAAAAATATGATGCAAATGAATATGCTTCCCATTGCTCTTTTATGGCGTCTGATACGCAATATCTTACGGTTGGAATGCAAATTGGCTCACACGCGCCTCTTTTTTCTTTTTTCCACATTAGAGATCATTTTTGGATCGCAAATATGAGAATTCTGATTGCAAATGTTAACGTCACATTTGGTGAGGCACTTCCTGTGAGCGTCACTGTATGCAACGCAAAATATTTTTTTGCTCGGGATCACATGTAACGTCACTTCCGGTGACGCTGTTCCGGTTTAACGTCACGATCATAGTCCCGCCTCCAGCACATATAATGGCGGTACTTTGAATCAGAGGCCCACTCGAACAAGCGGCGGACACCGCGTTCAGTGAGGACCTGTCTTTCTATTTTCATCCCCATTGGTAAGATATTTTCATTTTAGCGATCAAACTCGCACCTCCTAACATAGTAGCGCTATTTCAGTGATTGTCATATTTTCACGATCCTTTTGGGATCACTATCCAATTTAACTATTATAACGGTCACATTTTAGCGATCCAATTCGCATCTCCTAACAGAGTAGCGTTATCCTAGTGATTGCCACATCCCACGATCCTTTTAGGGTCACAATCCAGGACGCACCGCACTACCTAGATTATTGATAGCGATCTTTTTTGCATCTTTAGTATAATAACATTGCAGCTAGGAGGCACCTCTTTACCCTATAGCGATCACTTTTGTATCTCTAGTATATCATCATTGCATTTAGTTATTATCATATCTCCACAGCTATTTGGGTGTCATAATCCAGGATGTAGCGGAATTGACTTGCTTGTTTTCCAGTGGATACTGACTATACTCACTAATAGAAAAAATATATATCAGGTAATATATACACGTATATATAAGAAATGTACTTTATAGCGCATACCGCCTTATCTGAGACACATTTTCTTATGTACAAGCATATTTTGGATCTTAATTAACACTGACACGGGTCTCAATTCCACCATAGGTATGGCATTTGCATTCCAACATGTATTTTTTGCTCTTTTGCCTTTTTCCTTGCTGACCAGTTTAACATACTTTATTAGTTCATAGATCTCCTGTAGATCATCTAAAGAGTATTCTGGACATACCTTTACCTACCTATAAGAGTACCATTCTACAAGCAGTCGGGTAGGCGTTCTCTTATTATTTTATCATTATTATAAAAATTTCATTTTCTTCATGATAGTATTTCATTTATTTTTAGACCATTGATCATATTATGTTCATATTTGCCTATATTACATACTTTTTCTTGGTTTTCTCTCTGGTTATATTACTGTTGTCATTTAATGATTTGTCAATAATATAGTATACCAATTTTATTTTATCTTCTGCAGTACTTTGATGAAGGTCCGAATAGGACCGAAACGTTGTTTTTGACTGCAATAAAAATCTTTTTCGTTTCACAAAAGTTGAGTGCCAAGTTCTTTTTTGACCCTTACAGAACCCAACATGAAATGACACATGGTTTACATACAGTTAACCATGTCATTTCATGTAGTTTGATATATGGTTTTCACTAACAATTACACGAGTGTATGTGTGCAAAATTTCATACATGTAGGGGTTAATTTAATGTGTAAATTCGTTGAAAAAAATGCGTGGGCTCCCGCTGTATTTCCTCCACCAAACAGGGAAAGCCAGCGACTGAAGACAGATATTAGTAGCCCAGAGAGGGACCTTTTTTTTGTTCCCTCCCCCCCCGGCTACTAACATCTGCCCCCAGCCACCCAGAAAAGGCACATCTATGATTAGATGCGCTGTTTCTGGCACTTAGCCCGTCTATTCCCATTGCCCTGTAGCGGTGGCGAATCGGTTAATAATGGGTTAAGGCCATCTTGCTATTGGAAGGTGACTTTAAGCCAGGTTAATAATTGAGAGTTGTCAATTACACAACTATCCACGAATAATCCTATAGTATGAAATGGTTAAAAAAACACACACATTAATTAAAATCATTTTAATGAAATAAATACACAGTTTTTGACCATATTTTATTGTACAGGTACTTCATCCGATTCCCTTGTTCTCCTGTAATAAAAATAACATAATAAAGCAAGCATTTTCTTACCTCTCTGGCGTTCAGTCAGGTCCCCCACTGCAATCCATCTGAAGGGGTTAACATGTTTACAGCGGTGACCCCAGCTAATGCTGGCATCCTCGCTGTAAACCCCCGAATGAATGAGCTCATCTCCCGGCTGACAGGAGAGGAAGTAATTAGCTGGGAAGCTTAATTGATTGCTTTCCACGGTAATCAGTTCACTTCAGGTCAGCCGAGGACTCTGCACAGCATCAGTGACGTCAGAGGGAGTCCCCGGCTAACCTGAAGTGAACTGATTACCGTGGGAAGCAATCAATTAAGCTTCCCAGCTAATTACTTCCTCTCCTGTCAGCCGGGGAGATGAGATCATTCATTCAGGGGTTTACATCGAGGCTGCAGCATTAGCTCTGGTCCTCGCTGTAAAACTGTTAACCCTTTCAGATGGATTGCAGCGTGGGACCTGACTGAGCGCCAGAGAGGTAAGAATAATGTTGTTTTATTATTTATTTTTATTACAGGAGAACAAGGGCTTCGCAAGGATTACCAGTACAATTAAAATATGGTCAAAAACTGTATGTTTACTTCATTAAAATGATTTTTAATTAATGTGTGTGTGTTTTTTTTTTCATTTCATACAATTGGATTAATAATTGATAGTTCTCTAGTTGACAACTCTCCAGTATTAATCAGGCTTAAAGTCACCTTTCAACAGCAAGGTGGCCTTAACCCATTATTAACCCATTAGCCACCGCTACAGGGCAATGGGAATAGACGGGCTAAGTGCCAGAAAAGGCGCATCTAATTATAGATGTGCCTTTTCTGGGGTGGCTGGGGGCAGATGTTAGTAGCCAGGGGGGGACACAAAAAAAATGCACCCTCCCTAGGCTATTATTATCTGCCCTCACTCACTGGCTTTCCCTGTCTGGTGGAGAAAATACCGCAGGAGCCCACGCATTTTTTTACAACGAATTTACACATTTAATTAACCCCTACATGTATGAAATTTTGCACACATACACTCATGTAATTGTTAGTGAAAAACCTATATCAAACTGCATGAAATGACATGGGTAACTGTATGTAAACCATGTGTCATTTCATGTCGGGTTCTGTAATTTTACAGGAGCCGGCAATTGAATTAGCGGCTATTACACTATGTAGAAGTGTATGAACTATAAATATATATATATGTGTCACAATGACATTTATATATATATATATATATATATATATGTATTCTATGTGTGTATATGTATTCTTTCCATTCTTTATTAAACCTGTCAGTGTGATTTTACAGTATACAGATGAATTGCCTGCTTTTCTAAAGGACAACGGTGCGATTTTCTCGCAGGTCACACGTGTGGTCCGTTTGTAATCCGATTTTTCATCGCACCCATAGACTTGCATTGGCGATTATCGCCCGATAATCGGTGACAATCGCAGCATGCTGCGATTGTCTCGGTCCAAGGAAAACGGCCGAGAAAAAATCGGATGCTGGGAGCTGCTCCATAGATTAACATTGGTCCGAATTCAATGCGATATTTCATCGCATTGCACTCGTCCGTTTTTGTCGCCAGTGTGACCCCGGCCATAGAGTCATTCTCTTTCATCTACAGGTTTCCAAGGAAATATTCTTTAATACATATATAGAGATGTAAATATGTGAGTGAGATATATAATCAGTGCTTTGCGTGTGCAGCTTACTGTACATGTACTGGCATGGGATCCCTGAAATTTTATTAACCATCAGAGGGAAAGCCAATAGCTGGGTGCTGATATTTATAGACCGGGAAGAGGGTAATACTCGTGGAGCTTCCCAGGCTTTTAACCCCTTAACCCCCAGAGCTTCTTTCGGTTTTCGCTCCCCTTCTTTCCTTAGTCATAACTTTTTTATTTTTCCATCAATATGGCCATGTGAGGGCTTATTTTTTGCGGGACGAGTTGTACTTTTGAATGACACCATTGGTTAAACCATGTCGTGTACTAGAAAATGGGAAAAAAATTCCAAATGCGGTGAAATTGCAAAAAAAGTGCAATCTCACACTTGTTTTTTGTTTGGCTTTTTTGCTAGGTTCACTAAATGCTAAAACTGACCTGCCATTATGATTCTCCAGGTGATTACGAGTTCATAGACACCAAACATGTCTAGGTTCTCTTATATCTAAGTGGTGAAAAAAAATTCCAAAGTTTGCTAAAAGAAAAAAATTGCTCCATTTTCCGAGACCCATAGTGTCTCCATTTTTCGTGATCTGGGGCCGGGTAAGGGCTCATTTTTTGCGTGCCGAACTGACGTTTTTAAGGATACCATTTATGCGCAGATCCATTCTTTTGATCACCCGTTATTGCATTTTAATGCAATGTTGTGGCGACCAAAAAAACGTAATTCTGGCGTTTTGATTTTTTTTCTCGCTACGCCATTTAGCAATCGGGATAATCCTTTTTTTTATGATTGGGCGATTTTGAACGCGGCGATACCAAATATGTGTATGTGTGATTTTTTTTATTGTTTTATTTTGATTGGGGCGAAAGGGGGATGATTTGAACTTTTAGGTTTTTTTTATTTGTTTTTAATTTTTAAACTTTTTTCTTTTACTTTTGGCATGCTTCAATAGCCTCCATAGGAAGCTAGAAGCATGCACAACTCGATCGGCTCTGCTACATATGGGCGATGAGCAGATCGCCCATAGGTAGCAGATTTACTGCATTGCTATGAGCCGGCAACAACCATAGAGGTCTCTATGAGACCTCTGGTTGTCAAGGCAACGCATCGCCGACCCCCGATCATGTGACGGGGGTCGGCGATGCGCTCACTTCCATCCCGGCGGCCGGAAGCGCTAGTTAAATGCCCGCTGTCAGCTGTGACAGCGGGATTTAACTAGTTAATAGGCGGGCGGATCGCGATTCCGCTCGCGCCTATTGCGGGCACATGTCAGCTGTTTATAATAGCTGACATGTCGCGACTTTGAGGTGGGCTCACCGCCGGAGCCCACCTCAGAGCGGGGGATACTGCCAGCTGATGTACTATTCCGTCAGCTGGCAGTAAGGGGTTAATATCAGCTCACTATATTAATATATCAGTATACTTAGCCTTTAATGGCTATTAAAACGGGGGACCCCAGTAAAAAAAAAAGTAGTGTCCCCTATCTATCTATATAATCGTCTTATCCTGTCTGTCTGTCCAGGAAATCCCACGTCGCTGATTGGTCCGGCCGCGGCCAATCAGCGACGCAGGGCTAACTCTGACCATGTGGTCATGTGACTCACCAACTGCCCATGATGTACTGAACATGTTTTGTCAGTTACAGTGTCTGATGTACTTCTGTCACGTTTACTGAACACAGGTAATTGTTGTGAATGGGTTTGAGATGAGTTCTGAGCAGAGGCTCCCTCTGGTGGTTACAAGCGGTGCTAGTCTGTCCAGTGAAGATTGTGAGGACTGGGAATCAGGTGTTACTGATTGGTCTTATGTAAGGGAGTCACCTTCCCATCAGGGTTGCCGGTGATCAATTGTTCTGGTCTGAATCCTTCATTCCTGTTTCCCTTGTAGCCTGCTGTGTCGTGTCTGCATCTCCTGCTAACAGATAAGACATTTTCTTCTTTTGTGTTTGTGCTATATTTTTGCATTTTGTCCTGCACTTCTGTGGGGGCCTTCAGGGTCCCCTCCGGGGGCTTCTGCCCTCTCAGTTTAGTTCAGCCACTGATGTTTGTACTTTTGCTTTTTCCAGTTTTTTCAGTGGCTGCTGTTTTGATTTTGTTACACCAGAGAACTAATTTAGGTGGAAGAGGTCGTGTGATCTCAGGTGTTTTTGAAATTAGTAGAGTTGGTGCCTTTCAGGGTTTTCTGGGATTGCAGTAAGTGCCCTTCCTATCCTTTTCTATTTAGTTAGTTTGGGCCCCAGCGTTTGCTCATACTATTTTCTTTCTGTGTCAGTATTTCATCTTGTCTAACCGCCATTACATGTTTGGGGGCTTTCTATTATCTTTGGGGTTCTGCTCCGGGGCAGATAGCTTTCCTATTTCTATCTTTAGGTGTAGTTAGTTTCTCAGGCTGTGACGAGGCGTCTAGGACCAACGTAGGAACGCTCCACGGCTGCCTCTAGTTGTGGTGGTTAGTCAGGGTACTGCAATCTCATAGATTCCAACTGCTCTGGTGTATTGCCTTTTTTACCTGCACTCCTCAGCTACCGAAACATAACAGTATCACCGGCCTAAAAATTTAAAATTGTATGGTACTCACAGAAGGGAAAAAATATTGTGAAAGAAAAAAGGTTGTCAGAGTTGTCAGAGATATTTTTCTGTTTGTTGCATTTTTTTTTTCCCTCTGTATCTCTGGGTGCTGGGGAGGATCTTTTTTCTCTCAATGGAGTTTGCACAGTTGTCTGGCCGTGTGGATCAGCTTGCCACTGAGGTTCGGAGTATTGCTATCTATCTTGCTGGGTTGCCTGTTGTGGAACCTAGGATTCCCATGCCAGATTTGTTTTTAGGGGATCGAGCTAAGTTTCAGAATTTCAAAAATAATTGTAAATTGTTTTTTGCCTTGGAATCTAGGTCCTCAGGGAACGCAGCGCAGCGGGTTCGGATTGTCATCTCTCTCCTGCGCGGCGATCCTCAGGATTGGGCTTTTTCCCTGATACCTGGGGATCCTGTTTTGAGTGATGTTGATGCGTTTTTTCAGGCCTTGGGGTTATTGTACGATGAGCCTAATGTCACTGATCAAGCTGAGGGGGCCTTGTTGGCATTGAATCGGGGGCTTGATGACGCTGAGTTATGCTGTCAGGGATTCCGTTGGTGGGCAGTCCTGACCAAATGGAATGGCGGCGCTTTGGCAGCCCTTTTCCGGAGGGGTCTGTCTGATAATGTAAAGGATGTTATGGTGGGATTCCCTGTCCCCTCTGGTCTCAGTGATTCTATGTCATTGGCGATTCAAGTTGACGGACGTTTGCGTGAGCGGAGAAGTATGCGTGGAATGGTGTTGCCTTGTGAACCAGCTTCTGAACCCATGCAGTGTGATGGAGTGGTGTCTGGGGCACAGCGTCATGAGTTTCGAAAGCGCAATGGGTTATGTTTCTACTGTGGTGATGCTTCTCATGCTATTTCAGTCTGCCCTGGGCGGGGAGGACGTTTTGCACGCTCGGTTGTCTTGGGTGGTGTTCAGACTGAGTTTTTGTTCGCTGTCACTCTGATATGCTCTCTGTCCTCATTTTCTGCTCAGGCTTTCGTTGATTCTGGAGCAGCTATTAACCTGATGGATTATGATTTTGCTAAACGTTGTGGATTTCCCTTGATACCCCTACAGAAGTCTATTCCCCTACTGGGGATCGATTCTACCCCTTTGGCTGAGAATAAACCCCAGTTTTCTACTCAGGTGATAATGAGGGTTGAACCTGATCACCAGGAGGGCTGCAAATTTTTGGTTCTGTATAATCTGCATGACATTATCGTGCTGGGTTTTCCTTGGTTACAGTCTCATAATCCTGTTTTGGATTGGAAATCTGTGTCTGTAACCAGTTGGGGCTGCCAATGTGTTAATACCAACACTCCTGTTTTTTTCTGCCTCCCCCCAGGCTCAGGATGTTCCTGACTTTTTGATTGATTTTTCTGATGTGTTTAGCGAAAGTAAATCTGCATCCTTGCCTCCCCATAGGAGCTATGACTGCACTATTGAATTAGTGCCGGGTAGTAAATTCCCTAAAGGTCGCCTTTTTAACTTGTCTGTACCTGAACATGACGCTATGCGGTCTTATATCAAGGAATCATTGGAGAAGGGTCATATCAGACCATCCTCTTCACCCTTAGGTGCCGGTTTTTTCTTTGTGGCCAAAAAGGATGGTTCATTAAGGCCGTGTATTGATTATCGTCTCTTGAACAATATTACTGTGAAATATCAATACCCGTTACCCTTGATTTCTGACCTGTTTTCCAGGGTGAAAAACGCTACTTGGTTTACCAAGCTTGACCTCAGGGGGGCGTATAACCTTATTGGCATTAAGCACGGGGATGAATGGAAGACGGCATTCAATACCCCTGAAGGGCATTTTGAGTACCTGGTGATGCCCTTTGGGCTCACTAATGCTCCTTCCGTCTTCCAGTCCTTCATGAATGACATTTTCAGGGATTTTGTGGACAAATTTCTGATTGTTTATTTGGATGATATCTTGATTTTTTCTAATGACTGGGACTCTCATGTGAAACATGTTCGAACTGTATTCCAGATTTTGAGAGAGAATGCTCTGTATGTGAAGGGATCAAAGTGTCTTTTTGGCGTACAGAGGATCTCATTTCTGGGATTCATTTTGTCCCCATCTGTTATTGAAATGGACCGGTCAAGGTTCAGGCCATCTGTGATTGGGTCCAACCTACTTCATTAAAGGCTCTTCAGAGATTTTTGGGTTTTGCTAATTTTTATCGTAAATTTATTGGTAATTTCTCGGTTATTGTTAAACCATTAACTGATTTGACCAGAAAGGGTTCTGATGTGGTGAATTGGCCTCCTGAGGCAGTCTCTGCATTTCAGGAACTTAAGCAGAGATTCACTTCTGCTCCTGTTCTATGGCAGCCTGATGTTTCTCTGCCATTTCAGGTGGAGGTTTATGCCTCTGAAATTGGGGCAGGTGCCGTTTTGTCCCAAAAAGATCCAGAGACCTCTAAAAGTAACCCTTGTGCCTTTTTCTCTCGAAAATTTTCTCCTACTGAACGTAATTATGACGTGGGTAATCGGGAGTTATTGGCCATGAAGTGGGCTTTTGAAGAGTGGAGACATTGGCTGGAGGGAGCCAAACATCAGGTGGTGGTCCTTATGGACCATAAGAATCTGGTCTATCTGGAATCTGCCAAGCGACTCAATCCTAGACAGGCCAGGTGGGCCTTGTTTTTCACACGTTTTAATTTTGTGGTTTCCTTTCTTCCTGGCACTAAGAATGTTAAGGCGGATGCCCTCTCGAGGAGTTTCCTTGCAGACTCTCCTGAGTTATCTGATCCTTCTGTTATTTTGGAAGAGGGTGTAGTTCTTTCCGCCATCTCGCCCAATTTGAGACTTGCTCTGGAGGGGTGTCAGGAGGATAGGCCCGAGCGCTGCCCTGTTGGAAAATTGTTTGTCCCGGACCAGTGGAAAAAGAGTGTGATGTCTGAGATTCATTGTTCCGCATTGGCTGGGCATCCCGGAATTTTTGGTACCAGAGACTTGGTTAGTCGGTTCTTTTGGTGGCCTACCTTGTCTCGTGATGTCAGGGAATTTGTGCAGTCCTGCGGGACTTGCTCTCGCTCCAAGCCTTGCTCTCGCTCTAGTGGTTTGTTGATGCCATTGCCTGTGCCCAAGAGACCATGGACCCATATCTCTATGGATTTCATTTCCGACCTTCCTGTTTCTCAGAGAATGACCACCATCTGGGTAATTTGTGATAGGTTTTCCAAAATGATACATCTTGTGCCATTACCTAAGTTGCCTTCCTCCTCTGAATTGGTGCCGTTGTTCCTTCAGCACGTGGTTCGTTTACACGGCATTCCTGAGAACATTGTGTCTGACAGAGGAGTCCAGTTTGTTTCCAGATTTTGGAGGACTTTTTGTTCTAAACTGGGTGTTCAGTTGTCTTTCTCCTCGGCATTTCATCCTCAGACCAATGGTCAAACTGAGAGAACAAACCAGACATTGGAGACTTATCTAAGATGCTTTGTGTCTGCTGATCAGGATGACTGGGTCTCTTTTTTGCCTTTGGCTGAGTTTGCTCTTAATAATAGGGCTAGCTCTGCCACTTTGATGTCTCCATTTTTTTGTAATTCTGGGTTTCACCCTCGATTTTCTTCATGACAATCGGAGGCTTCTGTCTGTCCAGGTGTTGACTCTGTTGTGGAGCGTATGCAACAGATTTGGGACCAGGTAGTGGAGAGGTTGTCCCTCTCTCAGGAGAGGGCCCAGCGGTTTGCTAACCGGCATAGGACTGATGGTCCTCGGTTTAAAGTGGGGGACTTGGTCTGGTTGTCCTCAAAGAATATTCCTATGAGAGTAGCATCTCCTAAATTTAAGCCTAGGTTCATTTGACCTTATAAGATCATGGAGATTATTAATCCTGTTTCTTTTCGTTTGCTTCTTCTAGGGACATTTAAGATCCATAACGTGTTCCACAAGTCCTTGTTGAAGAGGTTTGTTGAGCCAGTGGTTCCTGCTGCTGTGCCTCCTGACCCTGTTTTGGTTGAGGGCAATCTGGAGTATGTGGTTGAGAAAATATTAGATTCTCGTTTTTCTAGACGGAAACTCCAGTATTTGGTTAAATGGAGAGGTTATGGTCAGGAAGACAATTCTTGGGTGTTTGCTTCGGACATCCATGCTAGGAGACTTATCCGTGCGTATCATAGAACTCATCCTGACCGACCTGGTTGCTCAAATGAGGGTTCGGTGACCCCTCCTCAAGGGGGGGGTACTGTTGTGAATGGGTTTGAGATGAGTTCTGAGCAGAGGCTCCCTCTGGTGGTTACAAGCGGTGCTAGTCTGTCCAGTGAAGATTGTGAGGACTGGGAATCAGGTGTTACTGATTGGTCTTATATAAGGGAGTCACCTTCCCATCAGGGTTGCCGGTGATCAATTGTTCTGGTCTGAATCCTTCATTCCTGTTTCCCTTGTAGCCTGCTGTGTCGTGTCTGCATCTCCTGCTAACAGATAAGACATTTTCTTCTTTTGTGTTTGTGCTATATTTTTGCATTTTGTCCTGCACTTCTGTGGGGGCCTTCAGGGTCCCCTCCGGGGGCTTCTGCCCTCTCAGTTTAGTTCAGCCACTGATGTTTGTACTTTTGCTTTTTCCAGTTTTTTCAGTGGCTGCTGTTTTGATTTTGTTACACCAGAGAACTAATTTAGGTGGAAGAGGTCGTGTGTCATGTGTGCATCGCCACGAAGATCGTCGCGGTTGCACATTCTGACTTCTCACAGCTGAGTTGCTGTTTCTTTGTGTTTGGCAGTTAGGGAGTTAATTCTGTCTGTGCTCAGTTCTGGGACTGGGTGCAGTTTCTTCCGGCTGCAATTAATTATTTGTTGATTGGTTTCCTTTAAATCTCTGGTTGTCTGTTTGGGAGTTGCCAGTGAAATTCTTCATGCAGACCACAGATAGGATTGTATCTGTATAGACTTAAGTTAAAGAGCTCCTTAGTTGTTCTAAGCTCACCTTGCTTAGAGTTTAATATCCCAGATCATTTATGTTCCTTCTGTGTTTGAGTGTGTATGCAAGTCTGTGTTTTCTCCAGTCTGTCTTATATTTCTAATCTGTGTATTTAGCAGAGATCAGCCCATATCCCTTTGGTGGTAATCAGAATCCTTCTTAGGACTGATTACAGGGTTCAGGGACTGATAGGAGACAGGGTTAGGCTGGAGACTTGGACCTCTGAACCATTATCAGTACCTCCAAGGTGAGGGATTAGTTAGGACCCCAGTTTAGGGTCAGGTTAGACCCCGGTCCTCTTCTTTCCTGTGACAGTGTATCAAGTCCTCAAGATTAATCCTGAGTTCAACGGATATCGTGTCAGGTAAATCTATTCTATACTTACATGCTGATGTTGCTAATCTATATGTTGTATAGAGTGTTGTTCTTTTAAGAATAGTTTACTGACATCGTACACATATCATAAGACCGCGTGACATCGTGTGATCTCAGGTGTTTTTGAAATTAGTAGAGTTGGTGCCTTTCAGGGTTTTCTGGGATTGCAGTAAGTGCCCTTCCTATCCTTTTCTATTTAGTTAGTTTGGGCCCCAGCGTTTGCTCATACTATTTTCTTTCTGTGTCAGTATTTCATCTTGTCTAACCGCCATTACATGTTTGGGGGCTTTCTATTATCTTTGGGGTTCTGCTCCGGGGCAGATAGCTTTCCTATTTCTATCTTTAGGTGTAGTTAGTTTCTCAGGCTGTGACGAGGCGTCTAGGACCAACGTAGGAACGCTCCACGGCTGCCTCTAGTTGTGGTGGTTAGTCAGGGTACTGCAATCTCATAGATTCCAACTGCTCTGGTGTATTGCCTTTTTTACCTGCACTCCTCAGCTACCGAAACATAACAGGTAATACACAGTGAAATGAGGTAATACACAGGTGACATGAGGTAATACATAAGTAACATAAGGTAATACACAGTAAAATGAAGTAATATACAGTAACATGAGGTAATACACAGTAACATGAGGTAATACACAGTTATATGAGGTAATACACAGTAATATGAGGTAATACACAGTAACATCAGCGACGCAGGGCTAACTCCGCCCATGTGGTCTTGTGACTCACCAACTGCCCATGATGTACTGAACATGTATTATCAGTCACAGTGTCTGATGTACTTCTGTCACGTTTACTGAACACAGTGACATGAGGTAATACATAAGTAACATAAGGTAATACACAGTAAAATGAGGTAATATACAGTAACATGAGGTAATACACAGCAATATGAGGTAAATTTTGTTCAGTTGTATTAAGTTCTATGAGCAATAACATTTAATGATAATGTATATATTTTACCCGAAAAATCCTGTGTATTCATTGCATTATTCTTAAATCTTCATAAATAAACTACATACATATTCTAGAATACCCGATGCGTTAGAATCGGGCCACCATCTAGTAATTAATAACCAGAAAAGGCTAGGCAGACAGCTGCCGGCTGATATTAATAGGCTAGGAAGGGGCCATGAATATTGGTCCCCTCCCAGACTCAAAAAATCAGCTCTCAGCGGCCCCAGAAAAGACGCATCCATAAGAGAATCCTGCTTTGAGCAGGGGGTTGGACCAGATGGCCCAGGAGGTCCCTTCCAACTCTACCATTCTATGATTCTATGAGATGCCCCAAATCTGGCACTTAGCCTCACTCTTCCCACTCCACTGCTACGACAAGCATAATGTTACGTTTGGGCTACATAATTATATCATCCCTAACATTTTTTGAGCTGCTGTGAAAATTGGAAAACTAGTGTGAATAGGTGCATACCATGAGGCGCTACCTCCATATATTGCTACCTCCTATTTTGTATATTGTATATGGAGGTAGCTCCTCCTGGTATGCACCTATTCACACTAGTCTGGATGTGCCAGTCAGTTTTTTGTCATCTGAATGAGGCCTTAGGCCGGGATCACACATGTGACGAAAACGTCCGACGCTCGCATGTGAAATCCCAGCTCTGGCGCCAGCACTCGGGAGTGGAGTACGCAGCTGCATGTATTTCTATGCAGCCGCTCGCTCCACTCCTGAGTGCCGGCGCCAGAGCTGGGATTTCACATGCGAGCGTCGGACATTTTTGTCGCATGTGTGATCCCGGCCTTAGTGTTACAGCTGCAGCCACTAACATCTTGGTTTCCGGATGACCTACATCAGTCCGATGTCACTGCCTCAGGACACTAACACTTGCTGGCTGGTAAATTTTGGTCTGGGGACAAGCACACAGCATGGACCCAAGAGTGGTGGCCCCTCCTTATCATATTTACTGTACCTCTAGTTGCTTCATAAAAGTAGTAGAGGTTACAAGGGGTGAAAAAGATGAAGCCGGAGTATTAGTAATGATGTGATAGTTGTGGTCAAATGCCAACTAGATTCTCATCCACGTCTATCAGTGTGCTACAGAGAGGCGGCTGAGACTCTCGTCGGCATATGACCAAAACTATGCTGATCATATACTTGTGATCACTATGCTGGGAGTACAGAGGAATCGTGACGGTGTGTAGCACTCTATCAGAATTCAGGAACCTGCCGTCACATAAAGCAACTGCAGAAATTTGTCTAGAGCCCAGAAAACAGTTTTGGGAAACCGTGTGTGGCTGGTAAATTGCATATTGTCCTCATAGAATTGATTCATATATACTCACCTCTATTGCAAAATAGACAAAACAGTCCACTTAAAAAAGCCAAAGTAACTTTTTTCTTTAAGGGGTTTTCCCATCTCCATGATCCTATCCCAATATGGAGTAGGTGTAATAATAATAATATTAGCAAATATTTCCGAATAGAAATGTTTAGTTATTCTGATTCGCTATGTCTGTTTCTTCATGTTCAGGCATTGCCAGACCTTGGGTATCCATGGTTATGACCACTGATGTAGTGACAGTTAATTTGCTACTTGGTGTCATGACCCAGCTGTTGGAGGACCTGGGTCTCCTTCCCTGTCCCTACCACTAGGGGGAACCCTAGCTCGCGTTATTCCCCTGGATACTTCTGAAGGTGAAGATGCCGAGGTCGCCACCCTTGCCTTATCTCCTGAATCAGTCCTCCATCTGTTCTCTTTCCCCACCCAGGGAATAGGGGCGCTACTGGTCACCGCAGTACACCAACCCAACGAACAAGGCAAAACAAACAAGGGTAAACTGAAAATACCAAGCATTCAAATATTCACTCACATACAGTATAACAGAGGAATGCACTGGGGAGTGGAGGACGGGGGAATAACCAAAGTAAGAGGAGGTAAGGGAATTATCATAACTACAAACCGCACAACAGTCACAGATAACTCCACCAAAACTCCTCATATTAACACCTCTCTACCAAGCCATGCAGCATAAGCTAGTTCTGACATGGGTTTCAATCAGGACCCAGATTATAAAGGGGATGGGTGTGGCTAACCGGATCAGCTGATAACTCAGAATCCCGGAGCTCCCAACATAGCCGATTAACCTCTGTTCTGCCAAGAGAAATAAACACCATTTAAAAAGGAGAAGTGCTTCTTTTCAGCACAGGAGTAGGAGCAATCAGATGCTGCGGTCTTCTGGTTCCTTTCTGTTGCGGTAACCCTGTGACAGTTGCCAGTGGTCGTATCCATGGATACCTAAGGTCCTGCAGTGCCTGCACATAAGGAAAGAGACATAGCGAATCTGAAAAACTATACTACATTTCTAATTTTAGGTTTTTGCTAATATTATTATTACACCTACTACATATTGGGATAGGATCCTGGAGATGGGAATACCCCTTTAAAGCTTTGTAACTGCTAGTGTAGTGTCAGTGTGTAAATATGCTCACCGATCGCCATCTTCTCCAATTTCCAGCGCCATTCTGCTCCTCTTCTGAGTCACCTGATGGATATTTAGAGTCTCTTTTTTACACAACCATTTGCAATTTCCTATTCTTCAGAATTGTAATGAATCCTTAAAAATCGGATGCCATACCGATGGTCTGTATGGCTTGCAATTTTTCCTCGCACCCATAAGATTTCAGAGTGAAATTGCAGCATCCTACAATTTTTTTCTCATGACAAATACAGCTGAGAAAAAATACAGCTGCACGGTCTCTTTCACTAACATTAGTACTAGTGTCATCCAGTTTTTTATCAGATTGCACTCGTCCGATTTATACACAAGTGTGAGTAAGCCCTAAAAGAGACTTCTAGGTCACAGCGCAGTAAGACCTGGAGAATCTGAGGAGAGGTGACATCACTGAGAAGAGGAGCGGAACAGTGCTGGATACCGGAGAAGATGGTGGAAGGCAAAAATAGTTAGGGTATGTGCACACGTTGCAGATTGGGCTGTGGAATTTCCTGAGAGGATTCTGCACCTCTTGGCAGAAGATGCATGTAAAAATCTACGTGTTTTTTATGCGGATTTTGTGCATTTTTTTTTGCAGATTGTGCTGCATTTTATCCCCTTCACCCCCAAGGGTGGTTTGCACGTTAATGGCCGGGCCAATTTTTACAATTCTGACCACTGTCTCTTTATGAGGTTATAACTCTGGAACGCTTCAACGGATCTTCGCGATTCTGAGATTGTTTTCTCGTGACATATTGTACTTCATGTTAGTGGTAAAATTTCTTCGATATAACTTGCGTTTATTTTTGAAAAAAACGCAAATATGGCAAAAATTTAAAAAATTTTGCAATTTTCAGACTTTGAATTTTTTTTCCCTTAAAACAGAGAAATATGTCACACAAAATAGTTAATAAATAACATTTCCCACATGTCTACTTTACATCAGCACAATTTTGGAACCAAAATTTTTCTTTGTTAGGAAATTAGAAGGATTAAAAGTTGACCAGCGATTTCTCATTTTTACAACAAAATTTACAAAGCCATTTTTTTAGGGACCACCTCACATTTGAAGTCACTTTGACGGGTCTATATGGCAGAAAATACCCAAAAGTGACACCATTATAAAAACTGCACCCCTCAAGGTACTCAAAACTACATTCAAGAAGTTTATTAACCCTTCAGGTGCTTCACAGGAGCTGAAGCAACGTGGATGGAAAAAATTAATATTTAACTTTTTAGCCACAAAAATTATCTTTTACAAACTTTTTTTTATTTTCACAAGGGTAAAAGGAGAAAATGGACAGATAAAGTTGTTGTGCAATTTCTCCTGAGTACGCCAATACCCCATATGTGGGGGAAAACCACTGTTTGGGCACACGGCAGAGCTCGTAAGGGAAGGAGCGCCGTTTGACTTTTTCAAACTAAATTGGCTGGAATTGAGATTGGACGCCATGTCGTGTTTGGAGAGCCCCTGATACGCCTAAACAGTGGAAACCCCCCACAAGTGACACCATTTTGGAAACTAGACCCCCTAAGGAACTTATCTAGATCTGTTGTGAGCACTTTGAACCCCAAAGTGTTTCACAAAAGTTTATAATGCCTGGGTGTGAAAAAAAAAAAAAAACAATTTTCCACAAAAATGATTTTTTAGTCCCAAATTTTTGATTTTTCCCAAGGAAATTGGACCCCAAAACTTGTTGTCCAATTTGTCCTGAGTACGCTGATACCCCATATGTGGGGGGGGGAAACTGTTTGGGCGCACGGCAGGGCTTGGAAAAGAAGCAGTAACGTTTTGGAATTCAAACATTGATGGGGGTCATGTTCCGTTTGTAGTGCCCCAGATGAGCCTAAACAGTGGAAACCCCCCACAAGTGACCCCATTTTGGAAGCTAGACCCCCTAAGGAACTTATCTAGATCTTTGGTGAGCACTTTGAACCCCAAGTGCTTCACACAAGTTTATAATGCCCGGGCATGAAAATAAAAAATCCTATTTTTTTCCCACAAAAATTATCTCTTAGTCACTAATTTTTTATTTTCCCATAGGTAACAGGAGAAATTGGACCACAAAATTTGTTGTCCAATTTGTCCTGAGTATGCTGATACCCCATATGTGGGGGGGAACCACTGTTTGGGCGCATGGCAGAGCTCGGAATGGAAGGAGCACTATTTGACTTTTTCCAACCAAAATTGGCTGGAATTGAGATTGGACGCCATGTTGCATTTGGAGAGCCCCTGATGTGCCTAAACAGTGGAAACCCCCACAAGTGACCCCATTTGGGAAACTAGACCCCCTAAGGAACTTATCTAGATCTGTTGTGAGCAATTTGAACCCCCAAGTGCTTCACACAAGTTTATAACGTAGAGCCGTAAAATTAAAAAATTATATTTTTTCCACAAAATTGATCTTTTCACCCCAATTTTTATTTTCCCAAGGGAAACAAGACTCCAAAAGTTATTGTGCAATTTGTCCTGAGTGCGCTGATACCCCATATGTGGGGGTAAACCACTGTTTGGGTGCATGGCAGAGTTTGGAAGGGAAGGAGCGCCGTTTGACTTTTTCAACCCAGAATTGGCTGGATGCCATGTCGTGTTTGGAGAGCTCCTGATCTGCCTAAACAGTCGAAACCCCCCACAAATGACACCATTTTGGAAACTAGACCCCTCAAGGAACTTATCTAGATGTGTGGTGAGCACTTTGAACCCCAAAGTGCTTCACAGAAGTTTATAACGTACAGCCGTAAAATAAAAAAAATCTTTTTTTTTTTTACAAAAATGATTTTTTAGCCCCAATATTTTATTTTCACAAGGGTAAAAGGAGAAATTGGACCCCAAAAGTTGTTGTCCAATTTGTCCTGAGTATGCTGATACCCAATATGTGGGAGTAAACTACTGTATGGGCGCACGTCGGGGCTCGGAAGGGAAGTAGTGACGTTTTGGATTGCAGACTTTGATGGAATGGTCTGGGGGAGTCATGTCGCATTTGGAGAGCCCCTGATGCGCCTAAACAGTGGAAACCCCCCACAAGTGACCCCATTTTGGAAAATAGACCCCACAAGGAACTTATCTAGATGTGTGGTGAGCACTTTGAACCCCGAAGTGCTTCACAGAAGTTTATAACGTACAGCCGTAAAAATAAAAAATCCTTTTTTTTTTTACAAAAATGATTTTTTCGCCCCCAATATTTTATTTTCACAAGGGTAACAGGAGAAATTGGACCCCAAAAGTTGTTGTCCAATTTGTCTTGAGTACGCTGATACCCAATATGTGGGAGTAAACTACTGTATGGGCGCACGTCGGGGCTCGGAAGGGAAGTAGTGACGTTTTGGATTGCAGACTTTGATGGAATGGTCTGGGGGAGTCATGTCGCATTTGGAGAGCCCCTGATGCGCCTAAACAGTGGAAACCCCCACAAGTGACCCCATTTTGGAAAATAGACCCCACAAGGAACTTATCTAGATGTGTGGTGAGCACTTTGAACCCCGAAGTGCTTCACAGAAGTTTATAACGTGCAGCCGTAAAAATAAAAAATCCTTTTTTTTTTTACAAAAATGATTTTTTTCGCCCCCAATATTTTATTTTCACAAGGGTAACAGGAGAAATTGGACCCCAAAAGTTGTTGTCCAATTTGTCCTGAGTACGCTGATACCCAATATGTGGGAGAAAACTACTGTATGGGCACACGTCGGGGCTCGGAAGGGAAGTAGTGACGTTTTGGATTGCAGACTTTGATGGAATGGTCTGGGGGCGTCATGTCGCATTTGGAGAACCCCTGATGCGCCTAAACAGTGGAAACCCCCCACAAGTGACCCCATTTTGGAAAATAGACCCCACAAGGAACTTATCTAGATGTGTGGTGAGCACTTTGAACCCCGAAGTGCTTCACAGAAGTTTATAACGTACAGCCGTAAAAATAAAAAATCCTTTTTTTTTTTACAAAAATTATTTTTTCGCCCCCAATATTTTATTTTCACAAGGGTAACAGGAGAAATTGGACCCCAAAAGTTGTTGTCCAAATTGTCCTGAGTACGCTGATACCCAATATGTGGGAGAAAACTACTGTATGGGCACACGTCGGGGCTCGGAAGGGAAGTAGTGACGTTTTGGATTGCAGACTTTGATGGAATGGTCTGGGGGCGTCATGTCGCATTTGGAGAGCCCCTGATGCGCCTAAACAGTGGAAACCCCCACAAGTGACCCCATTTTGGAAAATAGACCCCACAAGGAACTTATCTAGAAGTGTGGTGAGCGCTATGAAGCCCCAAGTACTTCACAGAAGTTTTATAACATACAGCCGTAAAAACAAAAAAATAATTTTTTTTTTTTACAAAAATGATTTTGTCGCCCCCAGTTTTTTATTTTCCCAAGGGTAACAGGAGAAATAGGCCAAATTGCACAATAACTCTTGGGGTCCAGAGTATGCTGATACCCCATATGTGGGGTAAACTACTGTTTGGGCGCATGGCAGAGCTCAGAAGTGAAGGAGCCCCATTTGACTTTTTCAACGCAGAATTGGCTGGAATTGAGATCAGACGCCATGTCACATTTCGAGAGCTCCTGATGTGCCTAAACAGCAGAAACCCCCCAATTCTAACTCCAACCCTAACCCAAACACCAATAACCCTAGTCCCAACCCTAACACAAACCTAACCCTAACACACCCATAACCTAATCCAACCTAATCCTAACATTAGCACCAACCCTAACCCTAATACTAACGTTAGCGCCAACCCTAACCCTAACTTTAGCCGCAACCCTAACCCTAACGGGAAAATGGAAATAAATACATTTTTTTAATTTTATTATTTTTCCCTAACTAAGGGGGTGATAAAGGGGGTTTGATTTACTATTTATAGCGGGTTTTTGTGATTGGCAGCTGTCACGCTAAAAGACGCTTTTTATTGCAAAAAATAGTTTTTTGCATCACCACATTTTGAGAGCTATAATTTTTGCATATTTTGGCCCACAGAGTCATGTGAGGTCTTATTTTTTGCGGGACGAGTTGACGTTTTTATTTGTACCATTTTTGAGCACGTGACGTTTTTTGATCGCTTTTTATTTCGATTTTTGGGTGGTTAGAATGAACAAAAATCAGCAATTCATGAATTTCTTTTGGGGGAGGCGTTTATACCGTTCCGCGTGTGGTAAAATTGATAAAGCAGTTTTATTCTTCGGGTCAGTACGATTACGGCGATACCTCATTTATATCATTTTTTTAGGTTTTGGCGCTTTTATAGAATGAAAACAATTTTATATAAAAAATCATTATTTTTGCATCGCTTTATTCTGCAAGCTATAACTTTTTTATTTTTTCGCTCATGATGCTGTGTGATGGCTCGTTTTTTGCAGGACAAGATGACGTTTTCAGTGGTACCATGTTTATTTATATCGGTCTTTTTGATCGCGTGTTATTTCACTTTTTGTTCGGCGGTATGATGATAAAGCATTGATTTTTTGCTTCGTTTTTTTTTTTTTTTTAAGGGGTTCACTAAAGGAGTTAACTAGTGGGACATTTTTATAGGGGGGGTCGTTACGGACGCGGCGATACCAAATATGTGTACTTTTATTGTTTTGTTTTTTTTATTTACAGGAAAAAATGAATTTATTGGGGAATATTTTTTTTTTTTTTATGATTTTTTTTTACACTTTTTATTTTTACTTTTTTTACTTTTTTACTTTGTCCCAGGGTGGGACATCACTGTATTTTAGCAGATCGCTGGTGTGACAGTGTGCACAGCACTCTGTCACACCAGCGATCGCTCTGGCACTGCTGCAGGCTTCCCCAGCGCCTGCTCTCAGCAGGCACTGAGGAAGCCGCCTCCCTGCAGGACCCCGGCGCCATCTTGGATCCGGGGACCTGGAGGGAGGACGGACCCTCGGAACAGCGCGACACATCGCGCTGCTCTGAGGGTCTCAGGGGAGCGCGCAGGGAGCCCCCTGCCTGCGCGATCCTCCCCTGTGCCCCGGGTACACCGCGATCATGTTTGATCGCGGTGTGCCAAGGGTTAATGTGCCGGGAGCGGTCCGTGACCGCTCCTGACACACAGTCACGGGTGTCAGCTGTGATAATCAGCTGACACCCGGCGGCGATCAGCTGCGCTCCCCCCTGGAGCGCAGCTGATCGCCCATGACGTACTATTCCGTCCATGGGAATTAGGTCCAGGGTCACATGGACGGAATAGTACGTCTGATGGCAGAGAGGGGTTAAGCCCTGCGGATTTCACTATTTTAATGGATGTAAGCACAGCGGATCCGCAAAAAGAATTGACATGCTGCGGCAAATAAACCGCTGCGGATTCAGTGCGGAATTTTCCTCAGCATGTGCACAGCATTTTTTTTTCCCATTGAATAACATTGGTTTGTGAAACACTTGTGGATCTGCTGCAATTCCGCGCAGATAATCCGCTGTGGATCCGCAACAAATACGCAACGGGTGCACATACCCTTACACTGACACTACACTAACACAGGATTAGGGGAAAAATACAGTTAAAGGAAGACGTATTTAAAGCAGAATATAAGGGACATCCAGATACATCCTTTCTTTGTAGTTTACATTTAGAAATAGACACAAGATAATATATAATTGGTATATATTATATCAGTGACATATTATTCTGTGCCACATATACCATTTTATCTCTGCACATAGTATACTACATACAGTATGCAGGAGAATACATGACTGCTATATGATATATTGTGACTACAGACATCAGATATTACATCAGTCACATATTATCCTGTATATAATAGGGTATGTCTGTGCACATAGTATATTACATACAGTATACACAGAATATGTGACTGATATACAATATTATATTATGTACAGACATCAGCACCATACTTGATAATATGTGATCATATATATTATACTGTCAGAGGCGTAGCTAGGGATTCAGCAAAGCATTTGAGTGGGCTCCTAACCAGTAATCCTGATTACAACTATGGTGGCGCACCCTAATTGAAGGTGTATGGGAACCTCAGCATATGCCCAAGATCTATATTACTGCCATATAGTGGTAGATACCATTTGTTTCAGAACATATAAGAAATTACAGTACAGTTATAGATGGTGACTTACAGAGACTGAGGGCGGATTCAGGAGCTAAGGCAAGGTACATGGCCCTGGCGTCTTCACCATCAGAAGTAATCCGGGAAACAGGGTGAGCTAGGGAGACGCTAGCATTAAGGACAGGAAGGTCCTGGGACACCCGACAACAGAGTTGTGACAACTTCCTTCTGATGGAGTCGTTTACTTTTCCATCTGGTCCAGATCGACATGACAACTTCTTCTTCAAGCCAGGACTCATTTGCAGAGATTACAACAAAGACACATTTGACTTCTCACATTTCCAGCACCATCCCTGTCTATTCCCAATCTACACAAACTCCTCATCCTACTGATACCCCAATACTGAGCCACTGCTGCCATGTGTCCCTATTCCTGCACCTGCTGTGTCTCCTCTTCCCAACATAGTAATGCCACCAGTGTGCCCTTACATAGTAATAATGCCTCATTTGTGCCCTTTATATCAGGGGTCCCCAACCACCGGTCCGCTGTCCATGACCGGGCCGTTGCAGTCCTGTTGCCGGTCCGCGGAGCCACGCTCTGAATGCTGGACACACTGGGAGCCGGCTGCTGTAGCACTGTAGTGACAGCTGCAACCGCCTGCTTCCAGAACCAGAAGTCATCGATACTCACCTTCCGTCGCTGCATCCCTGTCCCGGCGTGGCAGCTTCATCCTGTGCTGAGCGGTCACGTAGTACCGCTCATTAAGGTCATGAATATGGACACGACTCCACTCCCATAGGTGTGGCGTCCATATTCATGACCTTAATGAGCGGTACCATGTGACCGCACCGCACAGGATAGAAGCTGACACGCAGGGATAAAGATGCAGTGAAGTTCAGCGACGGAGGGTAAGTATGATGGGGAGCCCAGCGGAGCCATTGCATACAAGGATGGGAGGGTGGGAGTGGAGCCATACATACAAGGATTGGAGGGGGGAGGGGAGCCATGTATACAGGATGGGAGGGTGGGAGCGGAGCCATGTATACAAGGATGGGAGGGGGGAGTGGAGCCATGTATACTGTATGGGACAGGGGAGCCATGTATACAAGGATGGGAGCGGAGCCATGTATACAAGGATGGGAGGGGGGGAGCGGAGCCATGTATACTAGGATGGGAGGGTGGGAGCGGAGCCATGTATACAGGATGGGAAGGTGGGATCGGAGCCATGTATACAGGATGGGACAGGGGAGCCATGCATACAGCAGGGGGAGCCACACCGAGCTGGACAGGACGGGGGGAACTGTTATGAATGTGCTAGAGATGGTTTCTGAGCAGAGGCTCCCTCTGGTGGTTACAGACAGTACTGAACCTTTCAGCGAGGAATGGCAATCTGGGATCACGGACTGGTCTGATATAAGGGAGGTTCCCTCCCATGGTGGTTGCCGGTGATCAGTTGTTCTTGTCTCGATTGTGTTCCTGGTTCATTTGGAAGTTTGCTGAGTCTTGCCTGCATCTTCTGCTATCAGATAAGATATTTTCTGCTTTTATTTTTGTGCTTGCTATTTGCATTGTTTTCTGCACATTTGTGGAGGACAGCCGGTCCCCTCCTGGGGCCTGAGCTCCTCACAGTTTGTCTGTAGCCTCTGTTGTTTTTTCATTTGCTTTTTCCTGCTTTTTCAGCGGCTGCAGCTTGGTTTTGTTCACACTGAGATCTGATCTAGTGGATGGCGAGATCGTGTGATCTCAGTATTTTTGTAATCAGAAAAGTTGGATTTTTGTAGGGTTTTCTGGGTTGCAGAAAGTAATCTTTCCTGTCCTTTCCTATTTAGTCAGCTTGTGGCCCCAGCGTTTGCTCAATCTGCTTTCTGCCTGCGTTTGTATTTTCATCTTGTCTAACCGCCATTATATGTTTGGGGGCTGCCTATTCCTTTGGGGCTCTACTCCGGGGCAGTTAGCTTTCCTGTTTCTATCTTTAGGTATAGCTAGCTCTCAGGCTGTGACGAGGCGTCTAGGATCAACTTAGGAACGCTCCACAGCTACCTCTAGTTGTGTGGTTAGTTCAGGTTTCTGCAACCCATTAGTTACCAACATCTCAGGTGTTCGGCTGCCCTGCTGTTGTTCCTGTCCTCATCAGCTACCGTACATAACAGTATCACCGGCCAAACTGAAAATTATATGGTACTCACAGAAGGGAAAAATAGTGTGGAAAGAAAAAGTTGTCAGAAATGTTTTATTTTTTTTCCTGTTTGTTGCATTTTTTCCCTCTTTTTCTCTGGGTGCTGAGGAGGATTTTTTTCTCTCTAAATGGAGTTTGCACAGTTGTCTGGCCGTGTGGATCAACTTGCCACTGAGGTTCGGAGTATTGCTACCTATCTTGCTGGGTTGCCAGTTGTGGAACCTAGGATTCCCATGCCAGATTTGTTTTTGGGGGATCGATCTAAATTTCTGAATTTCAAAAATAACTTTAAGTTGTTTTTTGCCTTAAGGCCTAAGTCCTCAGGGAACGCGGCACAGCAGGTTCAAATTGTCATCTCCCTGCTGCGCGGCGACCCTCAGGATTGGGCTTTTTCTCTGACACCTGGGGATCCTGTTTTGAATGATATTGATGTATTTTTTCAGGCTCTGGGGTTATTGTACGATGAACCTAATGTCACTGATCAAGCTGAAAAGATCCTGTTGGCATTAAATCAGGGTCTTGAAGACGCTGAGTTGTACTGTCAGAAATTTCGAAAGTGGGCAGTTCTGACCAAATGGAATGATCATGCTTTGGCAGCCCTTTTTCGAAAGGGTCTGTCAGAAAAAGTAAAGGACGTTATGGTGGGATTCCCTGTTCCCTCTGGTCTCAATGATTCTATGTCTTTGGCCATTCAAATTGACAGACGTTTGCGTGAGCGCAGAGGTATGCGTGAGATAGTGTTGCCTTGTGAGCCAGCTCCTGAGCCCATGCAGTGTGATGGAGTGACTTCTGGGGCTCAGCGTCATGAGTTTCGTAGGCGCAATGGGTTATGTTTCTACTGTGGTGACGCGTCCCATGCTATTTCCGTCTGCCCTAAGCGGGGAAGACGTTTTGCGCGCTTTGTTGTCTTTGGTAGTGTTCAGACTAAATTTCTGTTGATTGTTACCCTCATTTGCTCCATGTCCACATTTTCGGCTCAGGCTTTTGTTGATTCAGGAGCAGCTATTAACCTGATGGATTTTGTCTTTGCCAAACGTTGTGGGTTTCCCATGATACCTGTTATGTTTTGGTAGCTGAGGAGAGCAGGCAAAAACGGCAATACACCAGAGAGGTTGGAATCTACTGGATTGCAGTACCCTGACTAACCACCACAACTAAAGGCAGCCATGGAGCGTTCCTACGTTGGTCCTAGACGCCTCGTCACAGCCTGAGAGGTTAACTACACCTAGAGATAGAAAGAGGAAAGCTATCTGCCCCGGAGCAGATCCCCAAAGAACATAGGAAGCCCCCAAACATGTAATGGCGGTTAGACAAGAGGAAATACAGACACAGACAGAAAATAGTATGAGCAAACGCTGGGGCCCAATCTGCCTAGACAGAAAAGGATAGGAAGGATACTTACTGCAATCCAAAAAAACCCTAAAAAAAACCAACGCTACTAATTGCAAAAACACCTGAGATCACACGACCTCTACCACCTAAATTAGTTCTCTGGTGTAACAAAACTAAGCCGCAGCCACTGAAAAAACTGGAAAAGGCAAATGAACAAACAACAGTGGCTCCAGAGGAACCAAGAGGAGCCCAAGCCCCCCCGGGGAGGGGAACCTGGCCAACCTCACAGAAAAGCAGAGAAATATGCAAATGCCAAGCACAAAAACAGAAAATATCTTATCTGAGAGCAGGAGAAGAGGCAAGACTCAGCAAGCTTCCAAGTGAACCAGGAAACAACGTTGAGACAAGAACAATTGATCACCGGCAACCATGATGGGAGGGAACCTCCCTTATATCCAGCCAGTCTGTGATTCCTGATTGCCAATCCTCATTGAATGGTTCAGTACTGTTTGTAACCACCAGAGGGAGCTTCTGCTCAGAATTCATTTCTAAAACATTCACAACAGTACCCCCCCCTTGAGGAGGGGTCACGAACCCTCATTTGTGCAACCAGGTCGGTCAGGATGAGCTCTGTGATACGCACGGATCAGTCTCCTAGCATGGATGTCCGAAGCAAACACCCAAGAATTGTCCTCCTGACCATAACCTCTCCACTTAACCAAATACTGGAGTTTGGTTTAATACAGCGGGAAAAACGCTAGAATTCCGCGAAATTAATGAACATGTTGCTAGATTTTCCGCACCATGTGCACAAAAATTGCAGAGTTCATTCTAAATGATAGGATGCTTAATTCATGCGTTTTTGACGCGTTTTTTCCCGCGAAAAAAACGCAAATAATCCTGAACGTGTGCACTTAGCCTTATCGTTCTACTAATACTACAGCTCTGTTCACCAGAGCTATAACTCAAGGAGGAGAGCCATTCCTGCCAGAAACCAGTAAGTAAGGAAACAGCATAACTCTAAGCTGCTTAAAAGGAATCTGTCACCCCATTTTGGCTATATCAGATAAAGATATGCCTGAATAGTGCGTCCCATAAGTAACCTATCGGTATCTATCATATATCCTGACACCCCCGTTTTCATGCTCAAATACCTTTGTAATGTTCGGTTTTCTGTATGCTAATCTGGGCGGTCCGGTCCGGAGGGCAGTGTTTTTTGCTTCCTCCCCCCTTCTCCTCAGCTTCTCTTGCATAGCACAGACAGCGTAGTGTTCCCGCGATTGCGTGTTTTATAATCCGCACCTGCGCAGTGTGCTTTGCCCAACAGTGGGCAAAGCATAAAATCATTACAGCACATGCGCAACTATTTTCGGTCACTTTCCTTGCCCCGGAAGTCGTCCAAGGCAAGCAGTCATTTCCAGGCATGAAAAGTATCTGGCCTATTTATATAGTCATGAAAGGGACAAAAATACTTATGCAATTCAAATAGTAGTAAAAAGATGGCATAATACAACACGCCCATAGGTCCAATGTGCTACATCACCCCCAAACCTACGATTGACAACTGCTGATGTGTACAGGCAGATAGACCAGTAGCCATCCATCATTAGTGTGATGTGTGAAGACAGGGAGAACATCAAACCTATTACTATTAGCATGGCCGGAATGCTTGTTGCATGAACCTCCAACATTCCCCAGTTCAAGGTGGACAGGTGAGTTTGTATGCATTATAGTGAAGATGTTAAAATAGCGTATAGTGATCACACTCAGTCTATACTCCCACCTATTTCACATAGATCTCGCTATTGGATGTGCATAGCAGCCATAGCTGCTTCTAAGGTGCCCAGATTGTAGCTACATTCAGAGTTAAATGGTCACTGTTATTTCTACAAACTTTGCATAACTCAATCAGAAGCAAAATGTCACACACAGTGTAGGACAGACTAAGCGCAACACAAAGGGAAAGGGGAACTAACCACTAGGGAAGGTGGGAGTGGAGACACAACAGATCTAAAGTCACCCTGTCTGTCCTTTCCCTATATAAGTTCCGCACCTATCGCCGAGCAGGATACCTAGTCTCTGCCTGACCCTGGCCCTTTAACCCTGCATTGGAAAGGACATGATGAGCGCTAGTCAATCCTCACTACCGCTAAAGACAACTAGGATAGACAAACGAGACAAGAGAACACTTAGCTTGAGTAGACTCAGAGAGAAAAACCAACATACTCCAAAAAAGGATGATCGCCGACTGCTACAGCTCCAAGCCTCAATAGGGAAATGCAAATGGAAATATCACCCATGCTTGCAAGAACGATGTGCCAGGGCGGCTGAGGGCTGCTATTATTAGTCTGGGAGGGGGCCAATATCCATGGCACCTTCAAAGGCTATTATTACCAGCCTGCAGCTGTATGTTTAGCCTTTGTTGGTTATTAAAAATAGGGGGAAACCAGGTAATTTTTTGTTAAAAAATAATTTAACAGGTTTTAAAAGTAATACTCTTTAGTGCCAATTGAAAGGCAATAAAGGGTGCTATTTTATTATATGTAGGGGGCTTGTGACATTAAATATCTACAGGACATCTATCATATCTATTCTATATATTGTGAGACAGTGAAGGAATGTGTGTTGAATGGGGTGTACATTTCACCTAGGTATAAGGGAAATGTGTGGCTTTGTAAACCTAGTGGTAGAGAAAGGTCACTACACCTTACATTCATTACACACTTGCAGCTCAGGCCTGAAACTACTCAGGTCTTAATTAGGAGACCAGAAGTAGGTGTCTGCAAACACAATCTGAGAGCTGTCTTTAGTCTGGACACAGGGAGGTGTCCCGGCACAAGGAAGCAGTCTCCAGGATTGGGAGCTGTCTTTAGTCTGGACACAGGGAGGTGTCCCGGCACAAGGAAGCAGTCTCCAGGATTGGGAGCTGTCTTTAGTCTGGACACAGGGAGGTGTCCCGGCACAAGAAGCAGTCTCCAGGATTGGGAAGCACGCTCAGTCTGGACACAGGAAGGTGTCCCGGCACAAGAAGCGTCTCCAGGAGTGTGAGCTATCTCAGTCTGGGTGCAGGAGGTACCCCGGACACAGGAGTAGTCTCAGTGAGAATCCGTGCGAATAGAGGCTGAATAGGAGTGGATCTCTCTCAAGTCTGGACGTTGGATGTGCCTTCAGACACAAGGAGGAGTATCTGTGAAACTCCATACTGGTAACATATATCATATGTGTTGTTTTGGGCCAGGCTGGTAGAGCCGGGACCCGGTTAGACAGGGCAATCGATCTATGTGTAATTAGTGGCTAGACAAGCCCAGGTTTTCTGTTTATGATTTATTTTTATCTGTTTGCTGTGGACTTTAATAAAGCTGGTTGCGGCCAGTTTTCACCAGAACTGCTGTCTGAATGAACTGTTTTCGTGCCATTCTGTCTACCCAGACAGCGATCCTAGAGCTATATCCCTTGAAAATGTTACAATATATATATATATATATATAATATTGCTTTATTACTTAGAAAACTAGCTTTAAATGACAGAGAATGGCAGTATGTAAATGTTAATGTTGAAAACACATTGCATACAGATTGCATACGAATGTCATACGGATAAGAATCGCCTTGTACAATCATGACACTTGTCCTACTTTTCAGGAAACATCAGAGAGATGTTATGTGGATGTTTTAGGACTGTAAATTGCTGCAGATTTTTGTACCTGCCAGACTCTGTGCTTCCACATCCAACCTGGACAGGCTTATGACTGCTGCAGTCAATCACTTGTCACAGTGGTGACCACCAGCAATCACTGTACAGTCCTGGCCTACATACATCTGCACATGGCAGTCAATCGCCGACCACATTGGTGACATTTGGTTTTCTACAAACAAATATGGAATGTGTGAATTCAGGCGTATTTAATTATAACTTTAATTACCGAGTACCTTATGTAGTCTATATGAAAAATACGATTTCATATAAAATATATGTAAAAAATAGCCTCATTAAAGGATTGTCAAATCTTATGAATAATGCTGGATTCTGAAACCCTTTTCTCATTAGTTGTAACTACTAGAAAGAGCCAATGAAGCGCAACAGCTTGAGAAAACGTGCCCAGCCTCTGTACAATGCTTCTCAAGTCCCTCTTAGATATGATCTGTCACTGTATGTCAGATCCCACTCAACTGGAAGTCCAATTTGTTCTTCACAAGGTAGAAAATCCACACAGCTGCGGGCGTACTGAAATAAACAAGTCAAGTAGATTATCCTTACCCAGTGATACCGTTCCGTGAGCTCACCTTATTTAGATGGGTCAGCACACAGAGACAACTACAATTATTAAAGCATATAAATGCTAACCTACAACACTTAACATGCATATTCTCGTACTAAGGCTCCACCTTGGAAACACTATAAAACTTATATTACAGGATAGCATTATTATCAGTTTCTTAAAGGACTTGTCCGCTTTATTGTAAATGTCTTGATGTCATGATTTTTTTTACACTCCTGAGATACAAATAATAACAATAGTCTTCTTTGTTACGACCCATCAGCTTGTTACGGCAGTCTTCATCATAGTTCTCAAAAATCTGATTATGGAGGAGCATGTGACCATCATATCCATCAGTCTCCTCCAATTTGAAAACAGCTTTAACATCTTTATGACATGCACTGCACATGTACCACACTGGGGGAAGTCAGTTCCTGCAAACTGCCGTACATGTACCGAGCTTCTTAGCTAGTGCATTAGGGGAGCGAACAGCACAGTGCTGGTTATTAGTGATGGGCGAACCCCCCCGATGTTTGGGATCGGTGGGTTCGCCTGAGTTTTTTGTAATGTTCTAGGCCGGAGATGACGCGAAGTTGCATCTGAACCCCAAACTTGAACTTTACAGATATGGCCATTATAATTATACTTAGCTATCCAGCGATGCGTCCTCCCGTCCCGCTGCTGCATCTGCTTCCGGGGCCTCTCATTAACTGCCGGCAGTATTCACTGTACTCGGCAGTCTTCGGCTTTTTCGCCAGTGTTCGTGCGGTGACGTTACAGTTCGGGTTCGCCCATCCCTACTAGTTATGTGCGTTTTTATTTTCCACAAAAAAAATAGAGCCAAATAACTTTATAGGTAGAACATTAGGAGAACGTACATCACTGTGTTAGTGACAATCATCTTTCTTTTGCAAAAAAATTGCTAGCGCCGGGTAACTTCGTAGCTAGGAACCAGGAAAATGACAGCTGAAGGAAGAAGGGAAATAGAAATACAGCAGATGCCAGACAGAAGATGGTGATAAGGGACTCTTTAATTAGACAGACAGGGTCATCTGCCCCTGAGACTGTGAATGCCGAACAGTGTGTAGTCTGCCGGGTGCTCGGGTTCAGTATACTATGGATCGAATCAACAGATTGCTGGGTGGAGCTGGGGAAAACCCAGCAGTCATGGTAGACATCTGAGCCAATTAAAAATTTAGAGGGAGGTGGAAGGTCCTTATAAATTATTACAGGGAACTAGGAGAGAAGCTGAAGGCCAGGACCTTCAAGGTGGTGTTTTCAGAAATACTGACAGTACCACGAGCGTCACTAGAAAGGCAGCGGGAACTTAGGGAGATAAATAAATGGCTTAGAAATTGGTGCAGGATGGAAGGGTTTGGGTTCATGAAGAACTGGGCCGACTTCTGTGCTACAGCCTCTACGGTAGGGACGGGATGCACCTCAGTGGGGAGGTTGCAGCTGTGGTTGGTGAAAAAATGGTCAGATGGAGGAGCAGCTTTTAAACTAGGATATCGGAGGAGGGAGGGTGGTTGTGCAAATAAGGGAATAGAAAGAGAGAGTGAGACAGTGAAGGGTCAATGAGGATTTAGAGAGGCTGGGATATGCAAGAAAAGTAGAGAGGAGAGTAAGAATCAAATGTAGTAAGAGTATTAAATGTCTGCTGGCAAATGCAAGAGGTCTTGCAAACAAAATGAATGAATTTGAGACTCTTATGCTCTGCCACAGAATACGATGTGGTGGGAATTACGGAAACCTGGCTTGACGAAAGCCATGACTGGGTGACAAACGTAGAGGGTTTCACTACACTTAGAAACAGGGCCAACTCCAGGTTTTTCGCAGGCACTGGATGAAACAGTAAATGGGCCCCTTTAACACACGCCATAATTCATGATGCACAGATACGGAGGAGAAATATTGTAAGGTTCTATGTATATATTCCTGAAACTCAGTTTGTTCGTCAGCCATTTTACTTTCTGTCTTGCTGCAGCTATCTTGCCCTCAGTCAAAATGGAGTTTCCAGCTTGCATGTTCCCGCCCTGATTCTCTCCTTTGCTTCTTAAGCAGCCACAGCTGAGCAATCAGTGCTTCAGAATCTAGCCTGCAGTGAACCTGTGACTTGACTCCTGTAAGCCTTGGACCTTGTACTCCAGCTATTCCTACTGAGGAACTCTGAAGCACTTGTGGACTCTGAACCCTGCTCTTTGAAAGACCCACGTTTGCATGGACTTACGGTAACAGAGAAGAAGATCCTGAATCTGTATTGGAGAGTGATTGCTGAGCTTGGATTACTCTGGCCTGCTGTGTCTCCTGTTTCTGTGTCTGCAAACTGTGTGACTATTTCTGCCAACTTGTATGAAGTAATACAGGACTTTTCTATATCAAACCTGTGACTCCTGTGTTTTCATCGCACCCAAGCACAAGACGCTATATGAACTGTACTACATACATTACAAATATAGGTATACAACACAGGGACACATACAGTATGCAGACATGCACACACGCAATATGCAAACATGCACAAACATACAGTACGCAGACATGCACACACATACAGTATGCAGACATGCACATAAGTGGTACGCAAACATGAACACACGCAGACATGCACACATACATGCACATGGTACGCAGATGTCAGTATTCCGGGTTTTCTAGGTAACTTTGTCAATGATTTTGCCCTTTGTTAAAATGGAGTTTGCTGTTTTGTGTGCCCTACTTCCTGTTCATTTGTTTAAAACCCGGCTCAGGTGCTGGCTTCCTTGCTGGAGTATTCTGCTTCCATTTCCCTTCAACCCAGCTGCTTTGTTCCTCCCAGATCTTTTGTGTATTTACGGGAGAGTGCATAACCAGGTTATCTTCAGGTGTGTCTCAGCTACACACAGCTTTCCGAAACGCGCGTCGGGCGCGTTCTGTGAGGCATTCAGTCATCATTTTTTGGCTCCCAGGTTCGTTGTCCATCAGGTATAGATATCTTTTTGCAGTGCACGATTTTGCTTTTATCTAGAGTTGGCTGCACATGTTAATTAGTTCGATTGCACTTAGTATATATATAATATTTTTTTGCACTTTGCACATTTCACTGTGTAAATCTCTCTATACACAGTATATCCACAGTGCGGTTTTGATGGTTATCGTCTTTTTACCTGTTCTATGGACACTACCTGGTTATTAGTATTTGAGCCTATTAGTATTGTGGTGATACTTTCACTATAGTATATTAACATTTCTGACCAATTATACCTATCACTTCAATACATAGTGTTATATATATATATTCTCTGGCTGATGTGCTCCTTTTTATTATATTTGTTTTATTACACATAAAATAATTTTTTGTCATTTGATATTGTGCTATTTATTAATAAAGACAATTTGTTTTTACATTTATTGTATTTATCCATCATTTTTCACAAACCCCCTGCTTGGTAGGTTTTCCCTATCTTTCCATTTCCTGGGTGGTGGTCTCATTCTCTGCATATGTAAGCTGCACTTACTGTGTTATCACTAACCTGTTGACTTTGGAATTTAACCCTTGGTTCACTCCATCTGGTAAGAACTGTGTTTCTGAACTGTGTTGCTGTTTAACCCTTCGTTCACTCCCTCCGGTGAGAGCTGTTGGAACTGTTACTGGAATATTACTTACATATGAACTTGTTGTTGGACTTCACTGAATTATGCCACAACTGAGATTAACTTGTTCCTGGACCTCCCTGTGTCTACTGCATACCTGGATCTGACTCTTCATACACCAGCACCAGCAGTGTGTAAATCCAGCCACGTTACCTGTGCATCAGACTTACCTTATGGTCACATTTGTGTGAGGACTCCGTCGTAAGAACCTTACCGCCCTTGCTATGGAGGTTCAAGGACTTATATATCTGGATTCATATAACTGGACTTGTATATATATGGACTCGTTTCATTGCATGTCACTATGGGTTGTTTGTATATTGTTTTTGGATGTTTTGCTGTTTCACAAATACACTATTTCATTCAAAGAAACCCGTCTCTGATTGTTCATTGCCCCACGCTATCAGAATCCTCGAGTTCCTACAATAGTATAACAGCAGATTTGCACGCATAAAATATGCAGATACGCACATAAACATATACACAGACACATACACTTACAGGCATACATTAATATACTTATTTAAAAAAAAGTTCAAGTCTCATCACGCC
>JARQOD010000006.1:89615729-89671350 GCA_033576555.1 Oophaga sylvatica
GGAAATAAAAAATTAGTACTAAGAGATAATTTTTGTGGGAAAAAATAGGATTTTTATTTTCTGCCCGGCATTATAAACTTGTGTGAAGCCCTTGGGTTCAAATGCTCACCAAAGATCAGATAAGTTCCTTTGGGGGTCTAGCTTCCAAAATGGGGTCCTTGTGGGGGTTTCCACTGTTAGGCTCATCTGGGCACTACAAACGGAACATGACCCCCATCAATGTTTGAATTCCAAAACGTTACTGCTTCTTTTCCAAGGCCCTGCCGTGCGCCCAAACGTTTCCCCCCCCACATATGGGGTATCAGCGTACTCAGGACAAATTGGACAACAAGTTTTGGGGTCCAATTTCCTTGGGAAAAATCAAAAATTTGGGACTAAAAAATCATTTTTGTGGAAAATTGTTTTTTTTTTTTTTTCACACCCAGGCATTATAAACTTTTGTGAAACACTTTGGGGTTCAAAGTGCTCACAAACAGATCTAGATAAGTTCCTTAGGGGGTCTAGTTTCCAAAATGGTGTCAACTTGTGGGGGGTTTCCACTGTTTAGGGCGTATCAGGGGCTCTCCAAACACGACATGGCGTCCAATCTCAATTCCAGCCAATTTTAGTTTGAAAAAGTCAAACGGCGCTCCTTCCCTTACGAGCTCTGCCGTGTGCCCAAACAGTGGGTTTTCCCCCACATATGGGGTATTGGCGTACTCAGGAGAAATTGCACAACAACTTTATCTGTCCATTTTCTCCTTTTACCCTTGTGAAATAAAAAAAGTTTGTAAAAGATAATTTTTGTGGCTAAAAAGTTAAATATTAATTTTTTCCATCCACGTTGCTTCAGCTCCTGTGAAGCACCTAAGGGTTAATAAACTTCTTGAATGTAGTTTTTGAGTACCTTGAGGGGTGCAGTTTTTATAATGGTGTCACTTTTGGGTATTTTTTCTGCCATATAGACCCGTCAAAGTGCTTTCAAATGTGAGGTGGTCCCTAAAAAATGGCTTTGTAAATTTTGTTGTAAAAATGAGAAATCGCTGGTCAACTTTTAAATCCTTCTAATTTCCAACAAAGAAAAATTTTGGTTCCCAAAATTGTGCTGATGTAAAGTAGACATTGGGAAATGTTATTTATTAAACTATTTTGTGTGACATATTTCTCTGTTTTAAGGGAAAAAAAATTCAAGTCTGAAAATTGCAAAATTTTTTAAATTTTTGCCATATTTGCGTTTTTTTTCCAAAATAAACGCAAGTTATATCGAAGAAATTTTACCACTAACATGAAGTACAATATGTCACGAGAAAACAATCTCAGAATCGCGAAGATCCGTTGAAGCGTTCCAGAGTTTATAACCTCATAAAGAGACAGTGGTCAAATTGTAAAAATTGGCCCGGCCATTAACGTGCAACCACCCTTGGGGGTGAAGGGGATAAAATGCAGCACAATCTGCAAAAAAAAATGCACAAAATCCGCATAAAAAACACTAGAATTTTACATGCATCTTCTGCCAAGAGGTGCAGAATCCTCTCAGGAAATTCCACAGCCAATCTGCAACGGTGCACATACCCTAACTATTTTTGCCTTCCACCATCTTCTCCGGTATCCAGCACTGTTCCGCTCCTCTTCTCAGTGATGTCACCTCTCCTCAGATTCTCCAGGTCTTACTGCGGCTGTGACCTAGAAGTCTCTTTAGGGCTACTCACACTTGTGTAAAAACGGACAGTGCAATCTGATAAAAAACTGGATGACACTAGTACTAATGTTAGTGAAAGAGACCGTGCAGCTGTATTTTTTCTCAGCTGTATTTGTCATGAGAAAAAAATTGTAGGATGCTGCAATTTCACTCTGAAATCTTATGGGTGCGAGGAAAAATTGCAAGCCATACAGACCATCGGTATGGCATCCGATTTTAAGGATTCATTACAATTCTGAAGAATAGGAAATTGCAAATGGTTGTGTAAAAAAGAGACTCTAAATATCCATCAGGTGACTCAGAAGAAGAGCAGAATGGCGCTGGAAATTGGAGAAGATGGCGATCGGTGAGCATATTTACACACTGACACTACACTAGCATTACAAAGCTTTAAAGGGGTATTCCCATCTCCAGGATCCTATCCCATAATGTAGTAGGTGTAATAATAATATTAGCAAAAACTAAAATTAGAAAAGTAGTATAGTTTTTCAGATTCGCTATGTCTCTTTCCTTATGTGCAGGCACTGCAGGACCTTAGGTATCCATGGATACGACCACTGGCAACTGTCACAGGGTTAACCGCAACAGAAAGGAACCAGAAAGACCGCAGCATCTGATTGCTCCTACTCCTGTGCTGAAAAGAAGCACTTCTCCTTTTAAATGGTGTTTATTCTCTGGCAAACAGAGGTTAATCGGCTATGTTGGGAGCTCCGGGATTCTGAGTTATCAGCTGATCCGGTTAGCCATCACCCATCCCCTTTATAATCTGGGTCCTGATTGAAACCCATGTCAGAACTAGCTTATGCTGCATGGCTTGGTAGAGAGGTGTTAAATATGAGGAGTTTTGGTGGAGTTATCTGTGACTGTTGTGCGGTTTGTAGTTATGATAATTCCCTTACCTCCTCTTACTTTGGTTATTCCCCCGTCCTCCACTCCCCAGTGCATTCCTCTGTTATACTGTATGTGAGTGAATATTTGAATGCTTGGTATTTTCAGTTTACCCTTGTTTGTTTTGCCTTGTTCGTTGGGTTGGTGTACTGCGGTGACCAGTAGCGCCCCTATTCCCTGGGTGGGGAAAGAGAACAGATGGAGGACTGATTCAGGAGATAAGGCAAGGGTGGCGACCTCGCATCTTCACCTTCAGAAGTATCCAGGGAATTAACGCGAGCTAGGGTCCCCCTAGTGGTAGGGACAGGGAAGGAGACCCAGGTCCTCCAACAGCTGGGTCTGACACCAAGTAGCAAATTAATGTCACTACAATCAAGTGGTCATAAACCATGGATACCCAAGGTCTGGCAATGCCGAACATGAAGAAACAGACATAGCGAATCAGAATAACAAACATTTCTTTCGGAAATATTTGCTAATATTATTATTATTACACCTACTCCATATTGGGATAGGATCATGGAGATGGGAAAACCCCTTAAAGAAAAAAGTTACTTTGGCTTTTTTAAGTGGACTGTTTTGTCTATTTTGCAATAGAGGTGAGTATATATGAAATCAATTCTATGAGGACAATATGCAATTTACCCAGCCACACACGGTTTCCCAAAACTGTTTTCTGGGCTCTAGACAAATTTCTGCAGTTGCTTTATTGTACGGCAGGTTCCTGAATTCTGATAGAGTGCTACACACCGTCACGATTCCTCTGTACTCCCCAGCATAGTGATCACAATATATAGATCAGCATAGTTTTGGTCATATGCCGACGAGAGTCTCAGCGCCTCTCTGTAGCACACTGATAGACTGGATGAGAATCTAGTTGGCATTTGACCACAACTATCACATCATTACTAATACTTCCCGGCTTCATCTTTTTCACCCCTTGTAACCTCTACTACTTTATGAAGCAACTAGAGGTACAGTAAATATGATAAGGAGGGGCCACCACTCTTGGGTCCATGCTGTGTGCTTGCCCCCAGACCAAATTTACCAGCCAGCAAGTGTTAGTGTCCTGAGGCAGTGACATCGGACTGATGTAGGTCATCCGGAAACCAAGATGTTAGTGGCTGCAGCTGTAACACTAAGGCCGGGATCACACATGCGACAAAAATGTCCGACGCTCGCAGTGAAATCCCAGCTCTGGCGCCGGCACTCAGGAGTGGAGCGAGCGGCTGCATAGAAATACATGCAGCTGCGTACTCCACTCCCAGTGCTGGCGCCAGAGTGGGATTTCACATGCGAGCGTCGGACGTTTTCGTCACATGTGTGATCCCGGCCTAAGGCCTCATTCAGATGACAAAAAACTGACTGGCACATCCAACTAGTGTGAATAGGTGCATACCAGGAGGAGCTACCTCCATATACAATATACAAAATAGGAGGTACAATATATGGAGGTAGCGCCTCATGGTATGCACCTATTCACACTAGTTTTCCAATTTTCACAGCAGCTCAAAAAAATGTTAGGGATGATATAATTAATGTACCCAAACGTAACATTATGCTTGTCGTAGCAGTGGAGTGGGAAGAGTGAGGCTAAGTGCCAGATTTGGGGCATCTCATAGAATCATAGAATGGTAGAGTTGGAAGGGACCTCCTGGGCCATCTGGTCCAACCCCCTGCTCAAAGCAGGATTCTCTTATGGATGCGTCTTTTCTGGGCCGCTGAGAGCTGATTTTTTGAGTCTGGGAGGGGACCAATATTCATGGCCCCTTCCTAGCCTATTAATATCAGCCGGCAGCTGTCTGCCTAGCCTTTCTGGTTATTAATTACTAGATGGTGGGCCCGATTCTAACGCATCGGGTATTCTAGAATATGTATGTAGTTTTATTTATGAAGATTTAAGATAATGCAATGAATACACAGGATTTTTCGGGTAAAATATATACATTATCATTAAATGTTATTGCTCATAGAACTTAATACAACTGAACAAAATTTACCTCATATTGCTGTGTAATTACCTCATGTTACTGTATATTACCTCATTTTACTGTGTATTACCTTATGTTACTTATGTATTACCTCATGTCACTGTGTTCAGTAAACGTGACAGAAGTACATCAGACACTGTGACTGATAATACATGTTCAGTACATCATGGGCAGTTGTGAGTCACAAGACCACATGGCGGAGTTAGCCCTGCGTCGCTGATGTTACTGTGTATTACTCATATTACTGTGTATTACCTCATATAACTGTGTATTACCTCATGTTACTGTGTATTTACCTCATGTTACTGTATATTACTTCATTTTACTGTTATTACCTTATGTTACTTATGTATTACCTCATGTCACCTGGGTATTACCTCATTTCACTGTGTATTACCTGTTATGTTTCGGTAGCTGAGGAGTGCAGGTAAAAAGGCAATACACCAGAGCAGTTGGAATCTATGAGATTGCAGTACCCTGACTAACCACCACAACTAGAGGCAGCCGTGGAGCGTTCCTACGTTTTGGGCCTAGACGCCTCGTCACAGCCTGAGAAACTAACTACACCTAAAGATAGAAATAGGAAAGCTATCTGCCCCGGAGCAGAACCCCAAGATAATAGAAAGCCCCCAAACAAAGTAATGGCGGTTAGACAAGATGAAATACTGACACAGAAAAAAAAATAGTATGAGCAAACGCTGGGGCCCAAACTAACTAAATAGAAAAGGATAGGAAGGGCACTTACTGCAATCCCAGAAAACCCTGAAAGGCACCAATCTACTAATTTCAAAACACCTGAGATCACACGATGTCACGCGGTCTTTTTGATATGTGTACGATGTCAGTAAACTATTCTTAAAAGAACAACACTCTATACAACATATAGATTAGCAACATCAGCATGTAAGTATAGAATAGATTTACCTGACACGATATCCGTTGAACTCAGGATTAATCTTGAGGACTTGATACACTGTCACAGGGAAAAAAGAGGACCGGGGTCTAACCTGACCCTAAACTGGGGGTCCTAACTAATCCCTCCCTTGGAGGTACTGATAATGGTTCAGAGGTCCAAGTCCTCCAGCCTAACCCTGTCTCCTATCAGTCCCTGAACCCTGGGAATCAGTCCTAAGAAGGATTCTGATTACCACCAAAGGATATGGGCTGATCTCTGCTAAATACACAGAATAGAAATATAAGACAGACTGGAGAAAACAAAAAGACTTGCATACACACTCAAACACAGAAGGAACATAAATGATCTGGGATATTAAACTCTAAGCAAGGTGAGCTTAGAACAACTAAGGAGCTCTTTAACTTAAGTCTATACAGATACAATCCTATCTGTGGTCTGCATGAAGAATTTCACTGGCAACTCCCAAACAGACAACCAGAGATTTAAAGGAAACCAATCAACAAATAATTAATTGCAGCCGGAAGAAACTGCCACCCAGTCCCAAACTGAGCACAGACAGAATTAACTCCCTAACTGCCAAACACAAAGAAACAGCAACTCAGCTGTGAGAAGTCAGAATGTGCAACCGCGACGATCTTCGTGGGCATGCACAAATGACCAACGACCTCTTCCACCTAAATTAGTTCTCTGGTGTAACAAAATCAAAACAGCAGCCACTGAAAAAACTGGAAAAAGCAAAAGTACAAACATCAGTGGCTGAACTAAACTGAGAGGGCAGAAGCCCCCGGAGGGGACCCTGAAGGCCCCCACAGAAGTGCAGGACAAAATGCAAAAATATAGCACAAACACAAAAGAAGAAAATGTCTTATCTGTTAGCAGGAGATGCAGACACGACACAGCAGGCTACAAGGGAAACAGGAATGAAGGATTCAGACCAGAACAATTGATCACCGGCAACCCTGATGGGAAGGTGACTCCCTTATATAAGACCAATCAGTAACACCTGATTCCAGTCCTCACAATCTTCACTGGACAGACTAGCACCGCTTGTAACCACCAGAGGGAGCCTCTGCTCAGAACTCATCTCAAACCCATTCACAACATACCCCCCCCTTGAGGAGGGGTCACCGAACCTCATTTGAGCAACCAGGTGGGTTTCAGGATGAGTTCTATGATACGCACGGATAAGTCTCCTAGCATGGATGTCCGAAGCAAACACCCAAGAATTGTCTTCCTGACCATAACCTCTCCATTTAACCAAATACTGGAGTTTCCGTCTAGAAAAACGAGAATCTAATATTTTCTCAACCACATACTCCAGATTGCCCTCAACCAAAACAGGGTCAGGAGGCACAGCAGCAGGAACCACTGGCTCAACAAACCTCTTCAACAAGGACTTGTGGAACACGTTATGGATCTTAAATGTCCCTAGAAGAAGCAAACGAAAAGAAACAGGATTAATAATCTCCATGATCTTATAAGGTCAAATGAACCTAGGCTTAAATTTAGGAGATGCTACTCTCATAGGAATATTCTTTGAGGACAACCAGACCAAGTCCCCCACTTTAAACCGAGGACCATCAGTCCTATGCCGGTTAGCAAACCGCTGGGCCCTCTCCTGAGAGAGGGACAACCTCTCCACTACCTGGTCCCAAATCTGTTGCATACGCTCCACAACAGAGTCAACACCTGGACAGACAGAAGCCTCCGATTGTCATGAAGAAAATCGAGGGTGAAACCCAGAATTACAAAAAAATGGAGACATCAAAGTGGCAGAGCTAGCCCTATTATTAAGAGCAAACTCAGCCAAAGGCAAAAAAGAGACCCAGTCATCCTGATCACAGACACAAAGCATCTTAGATAAGTCTCCAATGTCTGGTTTGTTCTCTCAGTTTGACCATTGGTCTGAGGATGAAATGCCGAGGAGAAAGACAACTGAACACCCAGTTTAGAACAAAAAGTCCTCCAAAATCTGGAAACAAACTGGACTCCTCTGTCAGACACAATGTTCTCAGGAATGCCGTGTAAACGAACCACGTGCTGAAGGAACAACGGCACCAATTCAGAGGAGGAAGGCAACTTAGGTAATGGCACAAGATGTATCATTTTGGAAAACCTATCACAAATTACCCAGATGGTGGTCATTCTCTGAGAAACAGGAAGGTCGGAAATGAAATCCATAGAGATATGGGTCCATGGTCTCTTGGGCACAGGCAATGGCATCAACAAACCACTAGAGCGAGAGCAAGGCTTGGAGCGAGAGCAAGTCCCGCAGGACTGCACAAATTCCCTGACATCACGAGACAAGGTAGGCCACCAAAAGAACCGACTAACCAAGTCTCTGGTACCAAAAATTCGGGATGCCCAGCCAATGCGGAACAATGAATCTCAGACATCACACTCTTTTTCCACTGGTCCGGGACAAACAATTTTCCAACAGGCAGCGCTCGGGCCTATCCTCCTGACACCCCTCCAGAGCAAGTCTCAAATTGGGCGAGATGGCGGAAAGAACTACACCCTCTTCCAAAATAACAGAAGGATCAGATAACTCAGGAGAGTCTGCAAGGAAACTCCTCGAGAGGGCATCCGCCTTAACATTCTTGTGCCAGGAAGAAAGGAAACCACAAAATTAAAACGTGTGAAAAACAAGGCCCACCTGGCCTGTCTAGGATTGAGTCGCTTGGCAGATTCCAGATAGACCAGATTCTTATGGTCCATAAGGACCACCACCTGATGTTTGGCTCCCTCCAGCCAATGTCTCCACTCTTCAAAAGCCCACTTCATGGCCAATAACTCCCGATTACCCACGTCATAATTACGTTCAGTAGGAGAAAATTTTCGAGAGAAAAAGGCACAAGGGTTACTTTTAGAGGTCTCTGGATCTTTTTGGGACAAAACGGCACCTGCCCCAATTTCAGAGGCATAAACCTCCACCTGAAATGGCAGAGAAACATCAGGCTGCCATAGAACAGGAGCAGAAAGTGAATCTCTGCTTAAGTTCCTGAAATGCAGAGACTGCCTCAGGAGGCCAATTCACCACATCAGAACCCTTTCTGGTCAAATCATTAATGGTTTAACAATAACCGAGAAATTACCAATAAATTTACGATAAAAATTAGCAAAACCCAAAATCTCTGAAGAGCCTTTAATGAAGTAGGTTGGACCCAATCACAGATGGCCTGAACCTTGACCGGGTCCATTTCAATAACAGATGGGGACAAAATGAATCCCAGAAATGAGATCCTCTGTACGCCAAAAAGACACTTTGATCCCTTCACATACAGAGCATTCTCTCTCAAATCTGGAATACAGTTCGAACATGTTTCACATGAGAGTCCCAGTCATTAGAAAAAATCAAGATATCATCCAAATAAACAATCAGAATTTGTCCACAAAATCCCTGAAAATGTCATTCATGAAGGACTGGAAGACGGAAGGAGCATTAGTGAGCCCAAAGGGCATCACCAGGTACTCAAAATGCCCTTCAGGGGTATTGAATGCCGTCTTCCATTCATCCCCGTGCTTAATGCCAATAAGGTTATACGCCCCCCTGAGGTCAAGCTTGGTAAACCAAGTAGCGTTTTTCACCCTGGAAAACAGGTCAGAAATCAAGGGTAACGGGTATTGATATTTCACAGTAATATTGTTCAAGAGACGATAATCAATACACGGCCTTAATGAACCATCCTTTTTGGCCACAAAGAAAAAACCGGCACCTAAGGGTGAAGAGGATGGTCTGATATGACCCTTCTCCAATGATTCCTTGATATAAGACCGCATAGCGTCATGTTCAGGTACAGACAAGTTAAAAAGGCGACCTTTAGGGAATTTACTACCGGCACTAATTCAATAGTGCAGTCATAGCTCCTATGGGGAGCAAGGATGCAGATTTACTTTCGCTAAACACATCAGAAAAATCAATCAAAAAGTCAGGAACATCCTGAGCCTGGGGGGAGGCAGAAAAAAACAGGAGTGTTGGTATTAACACATTGGCAGCCCCAACTGGTTACAGACACAGATTTCCAATCCAAAACAGGATTATGAGACTGTAACCAAGGAAAACCCAGCACGATAATGTCATGCAGATTATACAGAACCAAAAATTTGCAGCCCTCCTGGTGATCAGGTTCAACCCTCATTATCACCTGAGTAGAAAACTGGGGTTTATTCTCAGCCAAAGGGGTAGAATCGATCCCCAGTAGGGGAATAGACTTCTGTAGGGGTATCAAGGGAAATCCACAACGTTTAGCAAAATCATAATCCATCAGGTTAATAGCTGCTCCAGAATCAACGAAAGCCTGAGCAGAAAATGAGGACAGAGAGCATATCAGAGTGACAGCGAACAAAAACTCAGTCTGAACACCACCCAAGACAACCGAGCGTGCAAAACGTCTCTCCCGCCCAGGGCAGACTGAAATAGCATGAGAAGCATCACCACAGTAGAAACATAACCCATTGCGCTTTCGAAACTCATGACGCTGTGCCCCAGACACCACTCCATCACACTGCATGGGTTCAGAAGCTGGTTCACAAGGCAACACCATTCCACGCATACTTCTCCGCTCACGCAAACGTCCGTCAACTTGAATCGCCAATGACATAGAATCACTGAGACCAGAGGGGACAGGGAATCCCACCATAACATCCTTTACATTATCAGACAGACCCTCCGGAAAAGGGCTGCCAAAGCGCCGCCATTCCATTTGGTCAGGACTGCCCACCAACGGAATCCTGACAGCATAACTCAGCGTCATCAAGCCCCGATTCAATGCCAACAAGGCCCCCTCAGCTTGATCAGTGACATTAGGCTCATCGTACAATAACCCCAAGGCCTGAAAAAACGCATCAACATCACTCAAAACAGGATCCCAGGTATCAGGGAAAAAGCCCAATCCTGAGGATCGCCGCGCAGGAGAGAGATGACAATTCCGAACCCGCTGCGCTGCGTTCCCGAGGACCTAGATTCCAAGGCAAAAAACAATTTACAATTATTTTTGAAATTCTGAAACTTAGCTCGATCCCCTAAAAACAAATCTGGCATGGGAATCCTAGGTTCCACAACAGGCAACCCAGCAAGATAGATAGCAATACTCCGAACCTCAGTGGCAAGCTGATCCACACGGCCAGACAACTGTGCAAACTCCATTGAGAGAAAAAAGATCCTCCCCAGCACCCAGAGATACAGAGGGAAAAAAAAAAATGCAACAAACAGAAAAATATCTCTGACAACTCTGACAACCTTTTTTCTTTCACAATATTTTTTCCCTTCTGTGAGTACCATACAATTTTAAATTTTTAGGCCGGTGATACTGTTATGTTTCGGTAGCTGAGGAGTGCAGGTAAAAAAGGCAATACACCAGAGCAGTTGGAATCTATGAGATTGCAGTACCCTGACTAACCACCACAACTAGAGGCAGCCGTGGAGCGTTCCTACGTTGGTCCTAGACGCCTCGTCACAGCCTGAGAAACTAACTACACCTAAAGATAGAAATAGGAAAGCTATCTGCCCCGGAGCAGAACCCCAAAGATAATAGAAAGCCCCCAAACATGTAATGGCGGTTAGACAAGATGAAATACTGACACAGAAAGAAAATAGTATGAGCAAACGCTGGGGCCCAAACTAACTAAATAGAAAAGGATAGGAAGGGCACTTACTGCAATCCCAGAAAACCCTGAAAGGCACCAACTCTACTAATTTCAAAAACACCTGAGATCACACGACCTCTTCCACCTAAATTAGTTCTCTGGTGTAACAAATCAAAACAGCAGCCACTGAAAAAACTGGAAAAAGCAAAAGTACAAACATCAGTGGCTGAACTAAACTGAGAGGGCAGAAGCCCCCGGAGGGGACCCTGAAGGCCCCACAGAAGTGCAGGACAAAATGCAAAAATATAGCACAAACACAAAAGAAGAAAATGTCTTATCTGTTAGCAGGAGATGCAGACACGACACAGCAGGCTACAAGGGAAACAGGAATGAAGGATTCAGACCAGAACAATTGATCACCGGCAACCCTGATGGGAAGGTGACTCCCTTACATAAGACCAATCAGTAACACCTGATTCCCAGTCCTCACAATCTTCACTGGACAGACTAGCACCGCTTGTAACCACCAGAGGGAGCCTCTGCTCAGAACTCATCTCAAACCCATTCACAACAATTACCTGTGTTCAGTAAACGTGACAGAAGTACATCAGACACTGTAACTGACAAAACATGTTCAGTACATCATGGGCAGTTGGTGAGTCACATGACCACATGGTCAGAGTTAGCCCTGCGTCGCTGATTGGCCGCGGCCGGACCAATCAGCGACGTGGGATTTCCTGGACAGACAGACAGGATAAGACGATTATATAGATAGATAGGGGACACTACTTTTTTTTTTACTGGGGTCCCCCGTTTTAATAGCCATTAAAGGCTAAGTATACTGATATATTAATATAGTGAGCTGATATTAACCCCTTACTGCCAGCTGACGGAATAGTACATCAGCTGGCAGTATCCCCCGCTCTGAGGTGGGCTCCGGCGGTGAGCCCACCTCAAAGTCGCGACATGTCAGCTATTATAAACAGCTGACATGTGCCCGCAATAGGCGCGAGCGGAATCGCGATCCGCCCGCCTATTAACTAGTTAAATCCCGCTGTCACAGCTGACAGCGGGCATTTAACTAGCGCTTCCGGCCGCCGGGATGGAAGTGAGCGCATCGCCGACCCCCGTCACATGATCGGGGGTCGGCGATGCGTTGCCTTGACAACCAGAGGTCTCATAGAGACCTCTATGGTTGTTGCCGGCTCATAGCAATGCAGTAAATCTGCTACCTATGGGCGATCTGCTCATCGCCCATATGTAGCAGAGCCGATCGAGTTGTGCATGCTTCTAGCTTCCTATGGAGGCTATTGAAGCATGCCAAAAGTAAAAGAAAAAAGTTTAAAAATTAAAAAACAAATAAAAAAAACCTAAAAGTTCAAATCATCCCCCTTTCGCCCCAATCAAAATAAAACAATAAAAAAAAATCACACATACACATATTTGGTATCGCCGCGTTCAAAATCGCCCAATCAATAAAAAAAAGGATTATCCCGATTGCTAAATGGCGTAGCGAGAAAAAAAATCAAAACGCCAGAATTACGTTTTTTTGGTCGCCACAACATTGCATTAAAATGCAATAACGGGTGATCAAAAGAATGGATCTGCGCATAAATGGTATCCTTAAAAACGTCAGTTCGGCACGCAAAAAATGAGCCCTTACCCGGCCCCAGATCACGAAAAATGGAGACACTATGGGTCTCGGAAAATGGAGCAATTTTTTTCTTTTAGCAAACTTTGGAATTTTTTTTCACCACTTAGATATAAGAGAACCTAGACATGTTTGGTGTCTATGAACTCGTAATCACCTGGAGAATCATAATGGCAGGTCAGTTTTAGCATTTAGTGAACCTAGCAAAAAAGCCAAACAAAAAACAAGTGTGAGATTGCACTTTTTTTGCAATTTCACCGCATTTGGAATTTTTTTTCCCATTTTCTAGTACACGACATGGTTTAACCAATGGTGTCATTCAAAAGTACAACTCGTCCCGCAAAAAATAAGCCCTCACATGGCCATATTGATGGAAAAATAAAAAAGTTATGACTAAGGAAAGAAGGGGAGCGAAAACCGAAAGAAGCTCTGGGGGTTAAGGGGTTAAAAGCCTGGGAAGCTCCACGAGTATTACCCTCTTCCCGGTCTATAAATATCAGCACCCAGCTATTGGCTTTCCCTCTGATGGTTAATAAAATTTCAGGGATCCCATGCCAGTACATGTACAGTAAGCTGCACACGCAAAGCACTGATTATATATCTCACTCACATATTTACATCTCTATATGTATTAAAGAATATTTCCTTGGAAACCTGTAGATGAAAGAGAATGACTCTATGGCCGGGGTCACACTGGCGACAAAAACGGACGAGTGCAATGCGATGAAATATCGCATTGAATTCGGACCAATGTTAATCTATGGAGCAGCTCCCAGCATCCGATTTTTTCTCGGCCGTTTTCCTTGGACCGAGACAATCGCAGCATGCTGCGATTGTCACCGATTATCGGGCGATAATCGCCAATGCAAGTCTATGGGTGCGATGAAAAATCGGATTACAAACGGACCACACGTGTGACCTGCGAGAAAATCGCACCGTTGTCCTTTAGAAAAGCAGGCAATTCATCTGTATACTGTAAAATCACACTGACAGGTTTAATAAAGAATGGAAAGAATACATATACACACATAGAATACATATATATATATATATATATATATATATAAATGTCATTGTGACACATATATATATATTTATAGTTCATACACTTCTACATAGTGTAATAGCCGCTAATTCAATTGCCGGCTCCTGTAAAATTACAGAACCCGACATGAAATGACACATGGTTTACATACAGTTACCCATGTCATTTCATGCAGTTTGATATAGGTTTTTCACTAACAATTACATGAGTGTATGTGTGCAAAATTTCATACATGTAGGGGTTAATTAAATGTGTAAATTCGTTGTAAAAAAATGCGTGGGCTCCTGCGGTATTTTCTCCACCAGACAGGGAAAGCCAGTGAGTGAGGGCAGATAATAATAGCCTAGGGAGGGTGCATTTTTTTTGTGTCCCCCCCTGGCTACTAACATCTGCCCCCAGCCACCCCAGAAAAGGCACATCTATAATTAGATGCGCCTTTTCTGGCACTTAGCCCGTCTATTCCCATTGCCCTGTAGCGGTGGCTAATGGGTTAATAATGGGTTAAGGCCACCTTGCTGTTGAAAGGTGACTTTAAGCCTGATTAATACTGGAGAGTTGTCAACTAGAGAACTATCAATTATTAATCCAATTGTATGAAATGAAAAAAAAAACACACACACATTAATTAAAAATCATTTTAATGAAGTAAACATACAGTTTTTGACCATATTTTAATTGTACTGGTAATCCTTGCGAAGCCCTTGTTCTCCTGTAATAAAAATAAATAATAAAACAACATTATTCTTACCTCTCTGGCGCTCAGTCAGGTCCCACGCTGCAATCCATCTGAAAGGGTTAACAGTTTTACAGCGAGGACCAGAGCTAATGCTGCAGCCTCGATGTAAACCCCTGAATGAATGATCTCATCTCCCCGGCTGACAGGAGAGGAAGTAATTAGCTGGGAAGCTTAATTGATTGCTTCCCACGGTAATCAGTTCACTTCAGGTTAGCCGGGGACTCCCTCTGACGTCACTGATGCTGTGCAGAGTCCTCGGCTGACCTGAAGTGAACTGATTACCGTGGAAAGCAATCAATTAAGCTTCCCAGCTAATTACTTCCTCTCCTGTCAGCCGGGAGATGAGCTCATTCATTCGGGGGTTTACAGCGAGGATGCCAGCATTAGCTGGGGTCACCGCTGTAAACATGTTAACCCCTTCAGATGGATTGCAGTGGGGGACCTGACTGAACGCCAGAGAGGTAAGAAAATGCTTGCTTTATTATGTTATTTTTATTACAGGAGAACAAGGGAATCGGATGAAGTACCTGTACAATAAAATATGGTCAAAAACTGTGTATTTATTTCATTAAAATGATTTTAATTAATGTGTGTGTTTTTTTAACCATTTCATACTATAGGATTATTCGTGGATAGTTGTGTAATTGACAACTCTCAATTATTAACCTGGCTTAAAGTCACCTTCCAATAGCAAGATGGCCTTAACCCATTATTAACCGATTCGCCACCGCTACAGGGCAATGGGAATAGACGGGCTAAGTGCCAGAAACAGCGCATCTAATCATAGATGTGCCTTTTCTGGGGTGGCTGGGGGCAGATGTTAGTAGCCGGGGGGGGAGGGAACAAAAAAAAGGTCCCTCTCTGGGCTACTAATATCTGTCTTCAGTCGCTGGCTTTCCCTGTTTGGTGGAGGAAATACAGCGGGAGCCCACGCATTTTTTTTCAACGAATTTACACATTAAATTAACCCCTACATGTATGAAATTTTGCACACATACACTCGTGTAATTGTTAGTGAAAACCATATATCAAACTACATGAAATGACATGGTTAACTGTATGTAAACCATGTGTCATTTCATGTTGGGTTCTGTAAGGGTCAAAAAAGAACTTGGCACTCAACTTTTGTGAAACGAAAAAGATTTTTATTGCAGTCAAAAACAACGTTTCGGTCCTATTCGGACCTTCATCAAAGTACTGCAGAAGATAAAATAAAATTGGTATACTATATTATTGACAAATCATTAAATGACAACAGTAATATAACCAGAGAGAAAACCAAGAAAAAGTATGTAATATAGGCAAATATGAACATAATATGATCAATGGTCTAAAAATAAATGAAATACTATCATGAAGAAAATGAAATTTTTATAATAATGATAAAATAATAAGAGAACGCCTACCCGACTGCTTGTAGAATGGTACTCTTATAGGTAGGTAAAGGTATGTCCAGAATACTCTTTAGATGATCTACAGGAGATCTATGAACTAATAAAGTATGTTAAACTGGTCAGCAAGGAAAAAGGCAAAAGAGCAAAAAATACATGTTGGAATGCAAATGCCATACCTATGGTGGAATTGAGACCCGTGTCAGTGTTAATTAAGATCCAAAATATGCTTGTACATAAGAAAATGTGTCTCAGATAAGGCGGTATGCGCTATAAAGTACATTTCTTATATATACGTGTATATATTACCTGATATATATTTTTTCTATTAGTGAGTATAGTCAGTATCCACTGGAAAACAAGCAAGTCAATTCCGCTACATCCTGGATTATGACACCCAAATAGCTGTGGAGATATGATAATAACTAAATGCAATGATGATATACTAGAGATACAAAAGTGATCGCTATAGGGTAAAGAGGTGCCTCCTAGCTGCAATGTTATTATACTAAAGATGCAAAAAAGATCGCTATCAATAATCTAGGTAGTGCGGTGCGTCCTGGATTGTGACCCTAAAAGGATCGTGGGATGTGGCAATCACTAGGATAACGCTACTCTGTTAGGAGATGCGAATTGGATCGCTAAAATGTGACCGTTATAATAGTTAAATTGGATAGTGATCCCAAAAGGATCGTGAAAATATGACAATCACTGAAATAGCGCTACTATGTTAGGAGGTGCGAGTTTGATCGCTAAAATGAAAATATCTTACCAATGGGGATGAAAATAGAAAGACAGGTCCTCACTGAACGCGGTGTCCGCCGCTTGTTCGAGTGGGCCTCTGATTCAAAGTACCGCCATTATATGTGCTGGAGGCGGGACTATGATCGTGACGTTAAACCGGAACAGCGTCACCGGAAGTGACGTTACATGTGATCCCGAGCAAAAAAATATTTTGCGTTGCATACAGTGACGCTCACAGGAAGTGCCTCACCAAATGTGACGTTAACATTTGCAATCAGAATTCTCATATTTGCGATCCAAAAATGATCTCTAATGTGGAAAAAAGAAAAAAGAGGCGCGTGTGAGCCAATTTGCATTCCAACCGTAAGATATTGCGTATCAGACGCCATAAAAGAGCAATGGGAAGCATATTCATTTGCATCATATTTTTATTAATAAGAAAAATTATAAGCAGTCGAGTAGGTTAATTACGTCCAGAGGTTAGGTAGGAGGAGGGTTCACTTTATTTATTTTCAATACAGACGACTCTATGGGAGAAATAACAGAGTTAGTGAACATAGTATATTTTTAGAAAGTCACCATCAAAATGTCAAATGAATCTCACTATTAATGTACCAGAACCATCAAATCTACTATACACAAGATTTTATATAAAAGAATGCAGGTCATATTCCCTGTTTAAGCCCCGGGGAGATAAAGTCTGTAATTGGTGAATCCAAAATGATTCCCTTTTCTTCAAATTTAGGACACGGTCACCACCTCGTCTTGATGGTGTAATTAGTTCGATGACCTGAAACTTTAGTTGTGCTATTGTGTGTCCCTTAGTGATGAAGTGGAAATGGTATGGGGTAACAACATATTTTTACAACGGATAGTAGACTTATGTTTGGAAATTCTATCTTTGATAGGCTGGGTAGTTTCCCCTATATACAATAAGCCGCAGGGACATTTAATTAAATAAACGGCATAAGAAGAATCACATGTTGCAAAATCCTTGATTTGGTATTTTTTACCCGAATGTGGGTGGAGAAATGTGTCTCCTTTTATAACATTGTTACATTGTGTACAATGCAAACATGGGTATGTGCCGGTTTTTGGTTTCTGAAGAAACCTCTGTCCTTTAGACCGTCCAGTTGTACCCATTTTTTTTCAACGAATTTACACATTAAATTAACCCCTACATGTATGAAATTTTGTACACATACACTCGTGTAATTGTTAGTGAAAACCATATATCAAACTACATGAAATGACATGGTTAACTGTATGTAAACCATGTGTCATTTCATGTCGGGTTCTGTAAGGGTGTGTTTCCACGGTCAGGAAACACTCAGTAATTGCTGCGTGTTTGACGCTGTGTGCTAGCGCAGCGTCAAACACGCATCGTCCAGATGTTACAGCATAGTGAAGGGGATTTCAAGACATCCCGTCTCTACTATGCTTTAGAATACGCAGGCGGCAGACCTGCGTTAACGGACATGCGGTACGTCTTTTTAGATCGCAGCATGTCCTATTCCCTTGCGGTGACGCTGCGTTGCCGTAAGGGAAATAACACAGGGCTATGTAGCGCTGCGGTCATTCCGGATGTGTTCAATGAATACATCCGGATTCACCGCGCGTTCACAAGGGGGCGGGGCTTTGGGCGGAGCGGACTTTCCGCTCCGTCCAAAGCGCTGTGTTTCCTGATCGTGGAAACACAGCCTAATTTTACAGAAGCCGACAATTGAATTAGCGGCTATTATACTATGTAGAAGTGAATGAACTATATATATATATATATATATATATATATACATATATATATATGTCATAATGATATCACCAGATATCACCTCTCTACTAAACAGAATCCCTCAATGTCTGTCCGCTTTTTCTCCGCTAGATTCCTAAAGCTTAATATGGACAAAACAGAACTCATCATCTTTCCCCCGTCTCACACAACCCCTCCAATGGACCTATCAATTAATGTAAACGACTGCCCACTCTCTCCAGTCCCACAAGCTCACTGCCTCGGGGTTATCCTTGACACTGATCTCTCTTTTAAACCACATATCCAAGCCCTCTCCACCTCCTGCCGACTTCAACTCAAAAATATCTCACGTATCCGTACATTCCTCAACCAAGAATCTGCAAAAACCCTAGTCCATGCCCTCATCATCTCCCGCCTCGACTACTGCAACCTCCTGCTCTGTGGCCTCCCCTCTAACACTCTCGCACCCCTCCAATCTATTCTAAACTCTGCTGCCTGACTAATCCACCTGTCCCTCCACTATTCCCCGGCCTCTCCCCTCTGTCAATCCCTGCACTGGCTCCCCATTACACAAAGACTCCAGTTCAAAACCCTAATCATGACATACAAAGCCATTCCCCAACCTGTGTCCTCCATACATCTGTGACCTCGTCTCCCGTACCTACCTGCACGCAACCTCCGATCCTCACAGGATCTCCTTCTCTACTCCCCTCTTATCTCCTCTTCCCACAATCGCATACAAGATTTCTCCCGTGCATCCCCCCTACTCTGGAACTCTCTACCACAACATATCAGACTCTCGCCTACCATGGAAACCTTCAAAAAGAACCTGAAGACCTACCTCTTCCGACAAGTCTACAACCTGCAGTAACCACCGATCCAATAAACCGCTGCACAACCAGCTCTACCCTCGCCTACTGTATCCTCACCCATCCCTAGTAGATTGTGAGCCCTCGCGGGCAGGGCCTCTCTCCTACTGTACCAGTCGTGACTTGTATTGTCTAAGATTACTGTACTTGTATTTATTATGTATACCCCACCTCACATGTAAAGCGCCATGGAATAAATGGCGCTATAATAATATATATATAATAATAATAATATATATATATATATATGTATTCTATGTGTATATATCTATTCTTTCTTTTGTGATTTAAAAACTATTCATTTGGATCCATTATATGTCGGTTTTCTTAGCCACCGACAAAATCTCGGCAGACGGATGTGAAACGTAGCTCAGATGTGACAAAATCGCATCCTCGCATTCCAATCGGATGACGGATCAATGTTCAGGAAACATTTGTGCGATTATCGGCCGTCAAAACCGGTCTGATTTTTTAGACGGTGTGTGTGACCCCGGCCTATGTGAGCTAATGGTAACAGCACTGCATCTGGATCGCGTTCGCATGTCATGTAGGTATCATTCGGAATCCAGGGGCTAAAAATTGCATTGTACTCGCATGAAAATCGCACAGCACTCATCCGGCTTTTCAAGAACATCAGTCCAGATTTTTTTTCTACGCTGATGTGTATAAGCCCCGCCAGTGACAGAGTGCACGGACCCTCCCGCTCAGACCATAGCCTCGGATGACGGATCAGACGCACATGGCTCCGCGACTCGGTGCGGAACACTGATACGGACGGAGCCCTAACAACCCCGCACCTAGCCGCATTTTGCGTCGCACTTTACCACCCTACATCCTGCAGCCCACGCCGCTCCCTCCGCCTGCCCAGCGCCCACTGACACCAAGGTCTAGTTTCCCTATTGCCGAGAAACTCCTCATGTAAACAACCTGCCCTCATCCAACATGGCGGCTGTGCTCCGGTCACCTGACTCGTTGTCTCCGCCCCGTTCAGTGTGAAAGATGACGCAAAAGGGGCGATTCCGAAGTTCTCACAACAAACCGCAGCTGAGCCGGGGACGGCGGGGATTACAGAGCCGAGCGGAGAGCTGAGCGGACCGAGGAGCCCGTCATGGCGGAAGACGCCGCAGTGGCTGAGGCCTCCGCGGACAGAGGACTGATCAGCAGCCTGACAGCGGCCGCCTGGTCTCTTGTGTACGTACCAGCGAGGCAGCTAGACCGAGAGTGAGTGCCCGGGAGCCTGAGTGGCGGGATACTCTGTGACCTCTGTCGCGATATGGGGCGGGGACTACAGGAGCTGACTAGTGACCCCTGAGCTGTCCGGGGACTTCAAGGGCCAGCATGCTGCCACCTCCTGGTCTGTCGTGGTATAGCAGCCCCCGGAGGCACAGGGATGTCTCCATGCTTCGCGGTAGGGGTGCTGCATCATCTGCAGAGATATAGTACATCATTCCTGCGCAGGTGGTCGCAGAGCCGACATCAGGGGTCTGTAACCAGACATTCCTGTATCACATGTGATTGTGGCCTCCTGGATCTCAGCTGCTCACAGATAAGGTGCAGACAAGAGTGAGCCCCCAGAGATATCCCCCCCCAGACTGACCTGATATACCTCTCCCCAGGTCACTGGGGGTAGTGGCGCGCTAGAATGAATGGACATGAAGATCAGTAGTCCTGTCATGGCCCATAAACTAAAATCCAGCAATTGGTGCGCCTCATACAAGGAGCTGGTTACCTGCGCACCCTCTAGGTCGGCAATGTGGGCCGGCGCTCTGGGCTCCCTCTGTGTCGGCAATGTGGGCCGGTGCTCTGGGCTCCCTCCGTGTCGGCGGACGTGGGCCAGGCTCAGGGCTCCCTCTGTCGGCGCATGGGCCGGCGCTCTGGGCTCCCTCCTGTCGGCGTCGTGGGCCGCGCGTTGGGCCCCTCTGTCGGCGTCGTGGGCCGGCGCTCTGGGCTCCCTCTGTGGCGACGTGGGCCGGCGCTCTGGGCCCCTCCGTGTCGGGCGTGGGGCCGGTGCTCTGGGCCCCTCTGTTGGCGACGTGGGCCGGCGCTCTGGGCCCCCTCCGTGTCGGCGCGTGGGCCGGCGCTCTGGGCTCCCTCTGTTGGCGACGTGGGCCGGCGCTCTGGGCCCCCTCCGTGTCGGGCGTGGGCCGGGCTCTGGGTTCCCTCTGTTGGCGACGTGGGCCGGCGCTCTGGGCCCCCTCGTGTCGGGGCGGTTGGGCCCTTGTTCGGCGACGTGGGCCGGCGCTCTGGGCCCCCTCTGTGTCGGCGACGTGGGCCGGCGCTCTGGGCCCCCTCTGTGTCGGCGACGTGGGCCGGCGCTCTGGGCCCCCTCTGTGTCGGCGACGTGGGCCGGCGCTCTGGGCCCCCTCTGTGTCGGCGACGTGGGCCGGCGCTCTGGGCCCCTTCCCTCCCTGGGCCCTAACGCCGCCGACACGTAGAAAAATATTTATTTAGTGGATAAAATTAAAATACACAAATGAAGGATGAAAGCGGCGTCACCGTGCTTCTGGTGCATAGTTCCCTTAATCATGAACATCACTGCACATCATGCTGGTGGTGGGTTCTGTACAGCAGAAATGCATCACTGCTGGTTTTTATTCTTCATTTGTACATTTTAACTTTTCCACATGGCTTTTTTGTCATCATCCACTGAATGACTACTTTCGCACTTACGAGAAGCCAGATTTCCTCCTTTCTCACAGTATCAGTGACCCTGAATGCGGGGGGCTACGGCGTCGTGTGTCCTGCGACAGCGGTTCTCTGACAGATCATTTTTGGGACTTGCTGTCGCACGACTGTTGCATCTCTGAATTTGCTGTAGATGACGTTGCTGAACGCTCGGCTCACAAGGGGGGGCAGATCAGAAAACGCATTTGCTGGAAACACCTCAGTGTGTTAAAATCTCTACATAATGACATTCTATCTATAGCGCCTGCGGCTGTGTTGCAGCCCCCCGCGGCTCTGTTGCAGCCCCCCCGCGGCTCTGTTGCAGCGGCTCTGTTGCAGCCCCCCTGCGGCTCTGTTGCAGCCCTTCTGCTGCTCCTAAGAGTTCAGTGGACGTGGCTGCAGTGGTGACGTCCTGTCTACACTGATTAGCTGCAGCGGTCTTGTATTGATAGGCAGGACCCCGCTGATACAGCCCTGTAAAGAAAGATCAGTAGGCAACCCCGAAAAAAAAATTAAGCTCTACACTCTTATGGTCTTTAGAGGTATTAAAAGGGGTCCTCAGGTTGGGTCTGCGGTTAGGGTCTCTGAAGAGCTAATGATCCAGTATAAACACGAGTGATTTAGGTTTGCTTCTTACATGGTCGGTGATGGAATGGAGGACCGCAGCGAGCTGTACACCGCCTGCTGAATGCTGAGTAAGCCGTCCAGTACACCTCTGGTCGTGACGGGACACACCGCGACATTGCTGGAATGTTTGTGCCTGTTACACCGCCCCTACAGTCACCTCTGTGTGTGCTCAGTGCTCGGCATTCGTTGTGTGTTGTATCATATTCTCTCTATTTTTGGTCGTGCCTTTTTATAAGGTGGTTTATATGGTCAGTGTTATCTTTTTAATCCTTCATTTTTTGGGACTCCTATGTAATTGAATGGAGAACGCTATACACCTCGCCACTGTCGACAGGAAGCAACGGGGCCCCAGTGGTGGGACCTGCACCTATTTACATCTGGTGGAGAAGGCACAGCCCCTTTTAGGCCTGGCCTTACATGTTTAGGTTTTTTAAGCAGTTTTTCAAGGAAATATGACTATTTTATGTCCTTTAGGTCAAGTTCAGACAATTTGCTCACACTGCCGTATAACGCAGCCAAGTGCTATGCGGTGTTTCATTGTATAGCCCTCAGCCCAGATCTGTGGTTATTTTCTCTTGCTGATTCGGCATGAGACAGTCGCTGCATGCTGCGATTGGCAGCGTATATCGGACAGCACACACCCATACAACTGTGAGTGCTGTGAAATGTCCGACTGCAATCTGATGTCATCCAAGTGCTGTCTGATTACCCCGGATGCCGATAATGGAGGAGATGGAGAAATTACTTTCTCTGTCTCCTCTGCAGCTATGCTGTGTGTGATCTGTCTCTTTTGCTTGAGATAATCGCAGTAAAATGACACCCGGCTCACACTTGCAAATCTGAAGATCAATTGAGATCCCACCTGCTAGACGGAAGCGCCTCTAGTATTCCTGTTCTGTTTCCTTTCTGAGGTTGTAAGTTTGGGGAGGAGGATTTTTTTTTTTTTTTTTTTGTCATGGTTGCCACAATTTGTTACAAAACTGTAGCATTTTGCTTTCAATGTAAGAAAAATTTTTTTTTACATTTAGCTGCAGTTTCACAAAAAAAAATAAAATGTTAATTTCATCATGTGGAGGATTTTTATATGGATTAGGCTAGGCACAGTGACGTGGTCAGTTTTTTTTTTTTTTTTTTTTTCTCTCCACATTCTCATTGACTTGCATTGTCAAGTGTGATTCAAATGTCCGATGCAAATTGTGCATGCTGCGATAGTTTTGTTTTTTTTTCTTACCTCCCTCGGACAGACTCTGTCCAAGGAAAAAATCTGACATGTGCACGGCCGTATAGAATAACATTGGTCCGAGTGCCGTATGGTAATCGGAGTGAAAATAATCATCTGCTCTTCCACTGGCAAAAATTGTACAAGAGTGGGATTTTTTTCCTACTGATTTCAGTGGACACATTTGACTTTCCATGATGAGCATTGCACGCCGTCTTTTTTTTCAGGTGGATTCCACATAAAGAAGTGCTTTATGTGGATTTTGGAACATAATTCTTGTAACATTCCACATCAAAACCTCTCAAATCAGCGAAGGAAGATGTGCTGTTTTACATATCACTCACCATCGGCCATTATAACAGGTATAGCTTCTGCACCGCCGAAAATCTACACGAAAACCAATTCACTTGCATTCTTCGCTCTTTTGGGATTTTATTCACTCGGCCATGTGTGGACACCTCTACCTGTGCTCAAAGGGGAAAATGTGCTCATTCCTAGAAAACATTTGCGTCTTTTTTTTTTTTTTTTTTTTCATATGAAGCATTGCTAAGATTCTTGAGGTTATGTTCTTACAATGAGTTTTTGATGCTGAGTATCTTCAGTGTTCAAAAAAATGCAGCGTCTTACAGTTCCAGCAAAGTGGATGGGATTTACTGTATATAAATCTCATGCCCATTGTGATTTTTATTTTTATTTTATTTTTTTAATTAATTTATGCTGTGTAAACTCACAAGCGATGCATGATGTGTCAAGTCTGCAACATTTAAACCAATGAGTGTATACACCCTTTAGGGCTGAAAAATTCCTATTACCAAATAAATAAACCTTAATTAAGGAATTCATTAAAATGTGACTTTTATTATTTTTAAAGAGTGTTGAATCAAATTAACATGTCACCAGTGAGCCTGTGCTACTTCTCTGTAAAATATCATCTCTAGTACCTAATATATTTTTTTGCTGATCAACCTAAGGCTATATTATCTCCTCCATGGCTGCTGAACCAGCTTAATCAGAGTATCTATTTACTATATCTATTTACTACCATTTATGCAGGTTTCTCTTGTGCTAATTAAAATGATCATATAGCCAACCCAACAAGTTTTGCCATGACTGGCTTCCTCAGGTCCCTGTGTTTTTTTTTTTTTTGCTCCGTTTTATTTTTTTGATATAGTTGTGCTCAAAAGTTTACATACCCCTGCAGAATTTTTGCTTTTTTTGGCCTTTTTTCAGAGAATATGAATAACACCAAAACTTTTTGTCCATTCATTGTTAGTGGTTGAATGAAGCAATTTATTGTCAAACTACTGTGTTTTCTCTTTTTAAATCAGAATGACAACCCAAAACATCCAAATGACACTGATCAAAATTTCACATACCCCATTTCTTAATACCGTGTATTGCCCCCTCTAACATCAATGACAGCTTGAAGAATTTTGCTGTGGTTGTGGATGAGGTTCTTTATTTTCTCAGATGGTAAAAGTGCCCACTCTTCTTGGCAAAAAGCCTCCAGTTCCTGTAAATTCCTGGGCTGTCTAGCATGAACTGCGCACTTGAGATCTTCCCAGAGTGGCTCAATGATATTGAGGGCAGGAGACTGAGATGGCCACTCCAGAACCTTCACTTTGTTCTGCTTTAGCCAATGTCAGGTCGACTTGGCCTTGTGTTTTGGATCCTTGTCATGTTGGAACGTCCAAGTACGTCCCATGCGCAGCTTCTGGGCTGATGATTGCAAATTTGCCTCCAGTGTTTGCTGATAACCTGCTGCATTCATCTTTCCTTCAACATTGACTAAGTTTTCTGTGCCTTTGTAGCTCACACATTCCCAAAACATCAGCGATCCACCTCCGTGCTTTACAGTAGGAATGGTGTTCCTTTCATCATAAGCCTTGTTGACCATTCTAAAAATTTAACGTTTATGGTTGTGGCCAAAAAGTTCAATTTTGGTCTCATCACTCAAAATTACCTTGTTCCAGGAGTTTTGAGGTTTGTCTCTGTGTTGTTTTGCGTATTGTGGGCGAGATACTTTGTGGCATTTGTGCAGTAATGACTTTTTGACGGCGACTCGACCATGCAGCCCGTTTTTCTTCAAGTGAAATCTGCAAATAAGATATATATCTACCGCAAGGGAAATCGACTTAACTGTGAATTTCAAAAACGAATCACAAGTCCGTTTATTCTGGAGGGAAACACGGCACGTTGTGCATGAGATTTGTATAGATTTCATCCACTTAGCCTGCAATTGTAAGACTTGTTTTTTTTCTCACCAAAAAATGAAAACGTATCCAGTGCTCATTGTGGGACATTTTAGGTAATGTTATGTGCTCTCCTTTTCAGCAAGATTTTCTAGGTATCCACTCCAAAACACACAATTGCAATCTGCTGTGATTATTGCCTTTTTTATTTGCATCTTTGATTTTACACTTTGTAATGTGTGTTTTTTTTAGTGCAGGTAACTGAGATTTTACAAGCATCTTCATGAAATCACATCCACCTGGCTTTATCTGTTAAATACCAAGTATTTTTGGTCCAAAAACCAATGTAGAGTGGGAAGGGAACATTGCCTTAAGGGTTTCCAAGCCTGAAGAGCTATGGTAGATCTGAAGCCTCTGTCACTCCAGTTCTCTTTCCTGCCCAGCGCTGCCTCCTCCTGCGGCTCCTTTCCCTGAAGTCGCACAGCATAGAGGCTGTCGGTCAAGTAGGAGGTGGTGCTGGGTGGGGAATGTAAAGGTATTGCTGGACTTGTCTTTGATAGAGCTACATGCACTTATTGTTATTTTGGGGGGAGGGGGTGGGATTAGATGGCATTTATTTATGAGCTGTGGGATTGCATAAAGCATTCATTGGATTTTAAGTTGCTTAACTGCAGTGAAACCTCTGACCTGATTACATGTATTTGCACTTTTAAACCTTGAAACTTCACTGTTAAAAGCTAAGAAGAGAAATGAAGGAAAAGTGCAAATACATGTATATAGGTCAGCAGCTGCGTCTTGGAAGCTTTATCGCCTTTACAACTGAAGATTAGCTGCTACCTAGCTACACCGTGCGCAGCGAGGTATTGTACTGTTAGATCAGGTTGTGTTAGCTGCCATTTTACTTTTTTACACCTCATTCAGACATCAGTTTTTCTTGTTCGTGTTCTGGCGTCTAGCACTCCTATCAGTTCTAGTCTATACAGCAGTTAACATGTCGGTTCATTTTTGCTAACTGAGTGGTTGGCACAAAATCGCAGAGCCATGTACAATTTTGATCCGACTCTCAGATAAAACCTACCAATGCAAATCTACGGACCCTCAAAAAAAAAAAAAAAAATCAGACAGCGCTCTGATGCCGCGTGTGTGTCGCGCTCTGATGCCGCGTGTGTGCGTTCGAGGCGCGCTCTGGTGCTGTCCATTTTTCATGGACTGTTTACTATGAGCCTCTGGAATAACCTCCATTTATTTTTTTCTGTTTGCGAAAAACTGATGACCGTACTATGACAAAAAAAAAACCTGACCCATTGACGACCCTCTGACACTCTGATAAAATGATGAAACTCTGATCAATTTTTGCATACGAGAGAAATCACAGCTATCTGAATGAGCCCTTAGAGCAGGGGTGGGGAACCTCAGGCCCCAGGGCCATTTACGGCCCTCGATGACCTTTTATCCGGCCCCCGAGCAGATTCTCAGGGACCGCAGTGCTTTGGCAGGGAGCTGTATTTTGATTGCCACCAGCTCATTAATTTCTTCTTGCTCTGTTAGCACACACACGCAGTGTTCACTACTGAACACTGAAGGGCATGCAATGCAAGATTACGTCCTGACTCCAGTGCCAGAGTCAGGATGTACTTTGTGGGCGGAGATGGTACAGTCCTCGAAGGATGATATAAATATCCAAATGGCCCTTGGCAGAAAAAAAAGATTCCCCATCCCTGCCTTAGAGCCTATTCACACCAGTAATGTGCAGATGGTATCCAAGTCTAGCTTAGACAGCACTACAGAATTCACATTGATCACTGACCCATTACAAGGTTATCCCCTCTTTTAATGTATAAAAGGCCTTAAAGTGTGTATTGCCGGTGTTGTGTCTTCTTTCCATCCTAGCTGGTGAGATGATGAATCTCTCAGTTTTAGGCTCGGTTTACACCTGTGTTGCAGCTTCCATGTATTTTCGAGTTGTGAAACATACTGTAATCTCTTTGCAGAAATAATCTCTGAACTAATGCAGAGTAACATGGTGGACTAAAGTCCATCTAACAGCAGCTGCACCACGCACCTCATAAAGGGTTAAAAGCCGCGTTTCTAGCATTCATTATGCCACCATTCGCTCTTTTTAAATTGCGTTTTCCTTTTGGTCTTGGGTCAGACCAGACTTCACACGGGACGTTATCTACAGTATATATTCTTCCATTAACAAAGTTGTGCACGTTTTTAAGCGCACTCATTGCCGATAATCTGACGGCATAAATGGCAGAATGCGGAGTCCACAGATTGGCTGGTTTCTGCTGTACATGATGTAGTAACCATCACACATCCCCATGCTGGTTTACTGGTCAGTAATTAAGCGCTGATTGACTTTCATCTAATTGTTGGGAGCTCGTTAGTGGGTCGAAACGGCCAGTGTAAATGGCCTTGTCCCATACGGTAACTCTCAGTACTTGTGGTTTATTTTTAGTGCAGTTAGGGCCATAGTATTACCACCGCTACATAAAAACAAAATCACCAGCTCACCTCTGTTTCCAACTTTAGCTTTTGGAGAGCCTGGAGCAGAAACTGTTGCAAGGCAATGATCAATTGAAAAAAAAAAAAAGAGAGGTGGCGTTGTCCATCTCCATCCAGTGGGTTCAAATTATCATTTATTTGAAGCCTTTTAGATCTCTAGAAGAGCAGTGACTGGATACTGATCAGCGCATTTTAAAAACTGTCCATTCTTTATCGTGGCGAAATGTGTTGATCAGTATCCATTCACCACACTTCTATGGATTTTACATATTAGAAATAAACTGCTTATTTGAGCCCTTTTGAATTGAGCTGGACCACCCCACCTTCTATTGCAAGTAAAAATGTTTTCCTTATACTTCCCTAGTTGCTTAAAGGGATTCTGTCATGTCGTTTTTAGCATCTAAGCTGTCATCAGTACGTTGTTACGTCGGTGCCTGCCCAACTTGATGTTCCGGATTGCGTAACTCGAATCCGCTGTAAAATCTCGCGCTTGCGCACTGTGTAGCGAGCAGCCGCACTTGCTACCACTGCACATGCGTGGCTCCACACTGCGTAAGCGGGGACTTTACAGCAGATTCGAGTGACGTTGGCGCAAACCGGAGCGTCAATCAAATTGCGTGGGCGGTGACGCCTGGAAATGAAAATGAAGCACACCCCTAATGAGCAGATATGATCTAACTATATAAAGTGCTTTCTGCACAGGATTGCTGCGCCGTTTTTAATGAAAATCATGCTAGTGATGCACATTGCACCACTAACAACACACTGGTGACAGTTTAGATCCTAAAAATGACTTAACAGGTTCACTTTACGCTTGCCCACTTACCATAGGCACATCAGCCCGCACGCTACACACTGTCCGAGTGAGGAGTATGGTGGCTTCCCAACCTCCCTGCCACAAATGATGTTGGTACAAATGAGGATCAGGTAGTTTGAATTAAGATTTGGGTTCTGGCAGCCTATTCTGCTCTCCCCAAGCCAAATCTTCAGGTGCTTAAGGGAGTTAGGAGAGATGCAGAACAGCTGTCTAATGTAAGACACCCCGTTCCTTCTCTCCCTAGCAGGCCCTCCCTCAGTCCCCTTTCCCCTCACACAGTAAGCACAGTAATATGGAGCCTTTCATCCTACTAACTGTTATATGGTAAGCATTGCTCTCTGCTCCACCCCAGATGATCCTGGAGACTTCAGGGACCACCAAGCGTACTTCCTAACCTGGCTGTGCACATTAGATCTGTGCGTTCTGCGGACTATGATCTAATTCTGCATAGGAGTAAACAGTCCCAGATGGGAATTGCTAGTTCTTAGAATTTAAAGGGAATCTGTCAGCAGGAATTCGCATCCCAGTCTATTTATATGTGCATGTCGGTCTCAAACATAAGTCCGTTTATACCTTTACATGGCCAAGCGATTCATCTGTTATTGAGAAACAAGCGTGTGAATTGATGTGCAAACGAGGCTGAAGAACTATGGTAAGTCCAAAGCTTCTGTCACTCCAGCTCTATTCCACACCTAGTTCTGCCTCCTCCAGCTTGACTGAAGGCCTCTATGCTGTATGGCGCAGGTAGTCAAGAAGGAGGAGTCTGCGCTGGGTGGGGAATAGAGTCGGAGTGACATAGGCTTCAGATTTACCATAGCCACTTGCATATCAATTAAAACGCTGATTTGTCAGTAATGGAGGAAAGGATCGCCATGTAAAAGTATTACTGGACCTGACTAAAAGAGCTACATGTGGATTAAATGGTTTTGAGGGGGGACATCCTACTGACAGATTCCCTTTAAGCAAACTGTTGGAAATTTGTGACCAGGTAAGAAAGGTATCATGTCTGTGGCCAGCTTTATCGGACTTGTTGACATCCCATGCAGGGCAGCTGTCCAACATATATGTAGATGTGATTGTGTTTGAATACTTTTGTTATTCATTTCTATGTGGTAAAACTAGAACACAGGTTTTACGGAGTATTGCAAATGAACCACTAATGATTGAGCATGCGTGCGGTTCTTGGAAGAACTGAGCTGCCAGAAGTTCTTCGAAAGAATCTCTGGGAATATAACCCTGTACAAACTGTCCCTGTCCTAATCAGGACTCTGTGTGATGAAATCTGCCCAACTTGCCAACAACCATGTGAACAAATATGGGGAAAGCATCTGAATCTCTACTCATTAATGTACAGTCATGGCCAAAAGTTTTGAGAATGACACAAATATTAATTTTTACAAAGTCTACTGCTTCACTTTTTCTAATGGCAATTTGCATATACTCCAGAATGTTATAAAGAGTGATCAGCTTAACAGCAATTACTTGCAAAGTCAATATTTGGCTAGAAAATGAACTTTATCCCCCAAAACACATTTCAACATCATTGCAGCCCTGCCTTAAAAGGACCAGCTAACCTCTTTTCAGTGATTGCTCCATTAACACAGGTGTGGGTGTTGATGAGGACATGGCTGGAGATCAATCTGTCATAATTAAGTAAGAATGACACCACTGGACACTTTAAAAGGAGGCTGGTGCTTGGCATCATTGTCTCTCTTCTGTTAACCATGGTTATCTCTAAAGAAACACGTGCAGTCATCATTGCAATGCACAAAAATGGCCTAACAGGGAAGAGTATCGCAGCTAGAAAGATTGCACCTCAGTCAACAATCTATCGCATCATCAAGAACTTCAAGGAGAGAGGTTCCATTGTTGCCAAAAAGGCTGCAGGGCGCCCAAGAAAGACCAGCAAGTGCCAGGACCGTCTCTTAAAAGTGTTTCAGCTGCGGGATCGGGCTACCAGCAGTGCAGAGCTTGCTCAGGAATGGCAGCAGGCAGGTGTGAGTGCATCTGCACGCACTGTAAGGCGGAGACTCTTGGAGCAAGGCCTGGTCTCAAGGAGGGCAGCAAAGAAGCCACTTCTCTCCAGAAAAAACATCATGGACAGACTGATATTCTGCAAAATGTACAGGCAGTGGACTGCTGAGGACTGGGGTAAAGTTATTTTCTCTGATGAATCCCCTTTTCGATTGTTTGGGACATCAGGAAAACGCCTCATTCGGAGAAGACAAGGTGAGCGCTACCACCAGTCTTGTCTCGTGCCAACTGTTAAGCATCCTGAAACCATTCATGTGTGGGGTTGCTTCTCAGCCAAGGGAATCGGCTCTCTCACAGTCTTGCCTAAAAACACAGCCATGAATAAAGAATGGTACCAGAATGTCCTCCAAGAGCAACTTCTCCCAACCCTCCAAGAGCAGTTTGGCGATCAACAATGCCTTTTCCAGCATGATGGAGCACCTTGCCATAAAGCAAAGGTGATAACTAAATGGCTCAGGGAACAAAATATAGAGATGTTGGGTCCATGGCCTGGAAACTCCCCAGATCTTAATCCCATTGAGAACTTGTGGTCAATCATCAAGAGACGGGTGGACAAACAAAAACCTAAAAATTCTGACAAAATGAAAGCATTGATTGTGCAAGAATGGACTGCTATCAGTCAGGATTTGGTCCAGAAGTTGATTGAAAGCATGCCAGGGAGAATTGCAGAGGTCCTGAAGAAGGGTCAACACTGCAAATATTGACTTGCTGCATTAACTCATTCTAACTGTCAATATAAGCTTTTGTTACTCAAATGTTTGCAATTATTATATTTCTGCCTGTGATAAAAAATCTGTCAAACACACACTAAAAACCAGAGGGCAGCAGATCATGTGAAAATATAATATTTGTGTCATTCTCAAAACTTTTGGCCATGACTGTAAAGCAAAGGTTCTCCCACTTCCCTAACGTCCAAAGCCAGAATAAAACGTGATCTAGATTTATTTTTAAAGGGAACCTGTCATCAGGATTGTGCACAGTAACCTACAGACAGTGTCAGGGCAGCGCCGTTATACTGATTACAATGATACCTGGGTTGATGAAATCCGTCTTGTGGTTGTTTAATCTTTACTTTCAGTTTTTATGCCCGTGCTCCGGGGCGGCCTGTGGCACTCTGCTTAGGTGTTCATCCTGATGGCTTATGACAGGTCACTGATCCCTCACTGACCTGACCCCTAGTTTACATAAAGATCAGAGAGAGCATACTTTGATCCGATTCTCTCAGATGAGGAGGAGATGGAGAAAAAAAATTCTCCACCTTCTCTATTGTGAGTCCGTGGAAATTTAGACATCCGAGTGCTGTCCGGTTGTATCTACATACATGTTGACTTGCAGGGCCGAGTGTGATCAGAATATTGTATCAAAATTGATCCAGCTTGTAAGCACATGGACGCCCGGGTTTGCTAGTGGAAGAGATGCTCTTTTGTGAGCTGTTCTCTGCTATGTCTAATAGGACTTATGGATTTTGTAGCGTGGGGTCCTCAGATGGGTATGTGAAGCTCAATGATCATAAGTTTGTTCTTGTTTTCACTTTTTTTTTTTTTTTTTTTCCTTTTTGTGATATGATCAGAACTTTGACACAACAACCTTCTATCCACTTGCACAATAGAAGTGAACAGGGTACGTGTAAGGCTAAGGCACATTTTCCTGATCCGACCTAGGAAAATGCAAAGTACAAACACCATTCTTGACCTTTTGCCCAATGAAGTTCCAGCATTAGTTTACAATGTAAGAATCGGCATTTCTGACGTTACTTGTACAGTGCAGTAAGTGACAACACACAAACACCAGATAACAAAACATGCAACTGGCACCATCCACCATATTTTTATTTTATGTTTAATCCTCTGTGAACCCACTATTTCACTTGTGTTCTCGCTCAGACCCCATTTTACAATAGTTAGGTCCAGATATATTTGGCCAGTGACTGAATCTTGGTGATTTGGGCTCAGAATTTCAGGTTTAATTAACCCCTTCTCCCCGAAACCTGTTTTCACCTTCCTGACCAGGCAAATTTTTACAATTCTGACCACTGTCATTTTATGAGGTTATAACTCTGGAACGCTTTAATAGATCCCTGTGATTCTGAGACTGTTTTCTCATGACATATTGTACTTTATGATAGTGGTAAAATTTCTTCGATATGACTTGCATTTATTTGTTAAAAAAACGGAACTTTGGCGAAAATTTAGCAATTTTAAAACTTTTTAATTTTTATGCCCTTAAATCAGAGTCATATAGTTAATAAAAATTGTTAATAAATATCATTCCCACATGTCTACTTTACATCAGCACAATTTTGGAAAATTATATATATATATATATATATATATATATATACATATATATATATATATATATATATATATATATATATATATTATATATATATATTTTTATAAGGGTTAAAAGTTGGCCAGCGATTTCTCATTTTTACAACAAAATTTGCCAAACCATTTGTTTGGGGACCACCTCACGTTTTGAAGTGACTTTGAGGAGCCTAGATGACAGAAAATACCCCAAAATTATACCATTCTAAAAACTGCACCCCCTCAAGGTACTCAAAACCACATTCAAGAAGTTTATTAACCCCTTCATGACCCAGCCTATTTTGACCTTAACCCTTCACCCCAAGGGTGGTTTGCACGTTAATGACCGGGCCAATTTTTACAATTCTGACCACTGTCTCTTTATGAGGTTATAACTCTGGAACGCTTCAACGGATCTTCGCGATTCTGAGATTTTCTCGTGACATATTGTACTTCACGTTGGTGGTAAAATTTCTTCGATATAACTTGCGTTTATTTAAAAAAAATAAATAAAAATATGGCGATAATTTTGCAATTTTCAAACTTTGAATTTTTATTCCCTTAAAACAGAGAAATTTGTCACACAAAATAGTTAATAAATAACATTTCCCACATGTCTACTTTACATCAGCTCAATTTTGGAACCAAAATTTTTTTTTGTTAGGAAATTATAAGGGTTAAAAGTTGACCAGCGATTTCTCATTTTTACAACAAAATTTACAAAGCCATTTTTTTTTTTTTAGGGACAACCTCACATTTGAAGTCACTTTGAGGGTTCTATATAACAGAAAATACCCAAGTGACACCATTCTAAAAACTGCATCCCTCAAGGTGCTCAAAACCACATTCAAGAAGTTTATTAACCCTTCAGGTGCTTCACAGGAGCTGAAGCAACGTGGAAGGAAAAAATGAATATTTAACTTTTTAGCCACAAAAATGATCTATTACAAACTTTTTTTTATTTTCACAAGGGTAAAAGGAGAAAATGGACAGATAAAGTTGTTGTGCAATTTCTCCTGAGTACGCCAATACCCCATATGTGGGGGAAAACCACTGTTTGGGAACACGGCAGAGCTCGTAAGGGAAGGAGCGCCGTTTGACTTTTTCAAACTAAAATTGGCTGGAATTGAGATTGGACGTCATGTCGCATTTGGAGAGCCCCTGATGCGCCTAAACAGTGGAAACCCCCTCCACAAGTGACACCATTTTGGAAACTAGACCCCCTAAGGAACTTATCTAGATCTGTTGTGAGCACTTTGAACCCCTAAGTGTTTCACAAGTTTATAATCCTTGGGTGTGAAAAAAAAACAAAAAACAATTTTCCACAAAAATGATTTTTTAGTCCCAAATTTTTGATTTTTCCCAAGGAAATTGGACCCCAAAAGTTGTTGTCCAATTTGTCCTGAGTACGCTGATACCCCATATGTGGCGGGGGAAACTTTGGGCGCACGGCAGGGCTTGGAAAGGAAGTAGTAACGTTTTGGAATGCAGACGTTGATGGGGGTCATGTTCCGTTTGCAGTGCCCCAGATGTGCCTAAACAGTGGAAACCCCCCACAAGTGACCCCATTTTGGAAACTAGACCCCTAAGGAACTTTTCTAGATCTTTGGTGAGCCGTTTGAACTCCCAAGTGCTTCACACAAGTTTATAATGCCCGGGCATGAAAATAAAAAGTCCTATTTTCCACAAAAATTATCTTTTAGTCACCAATTTTTTATTTTCCCAAGGGTAACAGGAGAAATTGGACCACAAAAGTTGTTGTCCAATTTGTCCTGAGTACGCTGATACCCGATATGTGGGGGGGAACCACTGTTTGGGCGCACCATTTGACTTTTTCCAACCAAAATTGGCTGGAATTGAGATTGGACGCCATGTTGTATTTGGATAACCCCTGATGTGCCTAAACAGTGGAAACCCCCCACAAGTGACCCCATTTGGGAAACTAGATCCCTAAGGAACTTATCTAGATCTTTGGTGAGCAATTTGAACCCCCAAGTGCTTCACAGAAGTTTATAACGTACAGCTGTAAAAATAAAAAATCTTTTTTTTTTTTTTTTTTTACAAAAATGATTTTTTTCGCCCCCAATATTTTATTTTCACAAGGGGAACAGGAGAAATTGGACCCCAAAAGTTGTCCAATTTATCCTGAGTACGCTGTTACCCAATATGTGGGAGAAAACTACTGTATGGGTGCACGTTGGGGCTCGGAAGGGAAGTAGTGACGTTTTGGATTGCAGACTTTGATGGAATGGTCTGGGGGTGTCCTGTCGCATTTGGAGAGCCCCTGATGTGCCTAAACAGTGGAAACCCCCCACCAGTGACCCCATTTTGGAAAATAGACCTCACAAGGAACTTATCTAGATGTGTGGTGAGCGCTATGAAGCCCCAAGTGCTTCACAGAAGTTTATAACGTACAGCCGTAAAAACAAAAAAATCTTTTTTTTTTTTTTTTTTTTTTACAAAAATATTTTTGCCCCCAGTTTATTTTCCCAAGGTTAACAGAAGAAATAGGACAAACTGCACAATAACTCTTGGGGTCCGGAGTAGCTGATACCCCATATGTGGGGGTAAACCACTGTTTGGGCGCATGGCAGAGCTCAGAAGTGAAGGAGCACCGTTTGACTTTTTCAACGCAGAATTGGCTGGAATTGAGATCAGATGCCATGTCACATTTGGAGAGCCCCTGATGTGCCTAAACAGCGGAAACCCCCCAATTCTAACTCCAACTGTAACCCCAACACACCCCTAACCCTAGTCACAAACCTATCCCTAACACACCCCTAACCCTAATCTCAACCCTAATCCTAACTTTAGCGCTAACCCTAACTTTAGCCGCAACCCTAACCCTAATGGGAAAATGGAAATAAATACATTTTTTTAATTTTATTATTTTTCCCTAACTAAGTGGGTGATAAAGGGGGGTTTGATTTACTATTTATAGGGGGTTTTTATGATTGGCAGCTGTCACGCTAAAAGACGCTTTTTATTGCAAAAAATAGTTTTTGCATCACCACATTTTGAGAGCTATAATTTTTGCATATTTTGGCCCACAGAGTCATGTGAGGTCTTATTTTTTGAGACGTTATTTTATTGGTACAATTTTTGAGCACGTGAAATTTTTTGATCGCTTTTTATTTCGATTTTTTTTTTTTTTTTTTTTTTTTTTTTTTTTGGGAGGTTAGAATGAACAAAAATTAGCAATTCATGAATTTCTTTTGGGGGAGGCATTTATACAGTTCCGCGTGTGGTAAAATTGATACAGCAGTTTTATTCTTCGGGTCAGTACGATTACGGCGATACCTCATTTATATCATTTTTTTTCTATGTTTTGGTACTTTTATGGAATAAAAACAATTTTATATAAAATTATTATTTTTGCATCGCTTTATTCTGCGAGCTATAACTTTATTTTTTCGCTGATGATGCTGTATGGAGGCTCGTTTTTTGCGGGACAAGATGACGTTTTCAGCGGTACCATGTTTATTTATATCCGTCTTTTTGATCGCGTGTTGGCGGTATGATGATAAAGCATTGATTATTTGCTTTTTTTTTTTTTTTTTTTTTTTTTAAGGGGTTCACTAAAGGGGTTAACTAGTGGTACAGTTTTATAGGGGGGGTCGTTACGGACAGCATAAAATGTGTACTTTTATTGTGGTGTTTTTTTTATTTACAGGAAAAAATGAATTTTTTGGGGAATATTTTTTTTTCTTTATTTTGGAATTTTTTTAAAACATGTTTATTTTTATTTTTTCACTTTTTTACTTTGTCCCAGGGTGGGACATCACTGTAAAATGTCAGATCGCTGGTGTGACAGTGTGCACAGCACTCTGTCACACCAGCGATCGCTCTGGCACTGCTGCAGGCTTCTCAGTGCCTGCTTACAGCAGGCACTGAGGAAGCCGCCTCCCTGCAGGACCTGGCGGCCATCTTGGATCCTGGTCCTTGGAGGGAGGAAGGCCTCAGAACAGCGCGATCACATCGTGCTGTTCTGAGGGTCTCGGGAGCGTGCAGGGAGCCCCCTCCCTGCGCAATGCTCCCCTGTGCCCCTGATACACCGTGATCGTGTTTGATCGCGGTGTGCCAGGGGTTAATGTGCTGGGAGTGGTCCGTGACCGCTCCTGACACACAGTCCCGGGTGTCAGCTGTGATAATCAGCTGACACCCGGCGGCGATTAGCTGCGCTCCCCCCGCCTATGACGTACTATCCCGTCCATGGGCAGATTGGCACGGGTTTCATGGACGGGATAGTACTTCTGATGTCAGAGGAGTTAAAGACCTTGCCATTTTTTTGCAATTCTGACCAGTGTCCCTTTATGAGGTAATAACTCAGGAACGCTTCAACGGATCCTAGCGATTCTGAAATTGATTTTTTGTGACATATTGGGCTTCATGTTAGTGGTAAATTTAGGTCAATAATTTTTGCGTTTATTTGTGAAAAATCGGAAAATTGGTCGAAAATTTAGCAATTTCCACATTTTGAATTTTTATTCTGTTAAACCAGAGAGTTATGCGGCACAAAATAGTTAATAAATAACATTTCCCACATGTCTACTTTACTTCAGCACAATTTTGGAAACAAATTTTTTTTTTGGTAGGAAGTTATAAGGGTTAAGGCCTCTTTCACACATCCGTTTTTTGACTTCAGGCATGATCCGGCGTGTTGTTAAAAAAATGGATCCGGTACCGGATGCGTTTTTTACCATTGACTTTCATTAGCGCCGGATCGCGCCTGATGTCATTGCGTTGTATCTTTTTGTCCGGATCCGGCGGAAATGTACATTCCGGCGGCCGGACAAAACGGTGACTGCAACGTTTTTTTTTTTTTTTTTCCGGAGCCGCCTGATAGTGCCTGAATCGGCGCATCAGGCGGCCGGAAATAATACAAGTCTATGGAACCGTACTACTACACATGCAAAACTTCTTTTTCCGTGTTCAAAAGTTCAGGTCGGATCCATTGCATCAGTTTTTTCATTTCAACGCCAGATCCGTCCCTTCAGGTGTTCGACGGATTATGCCTGACACAAAAAATCTGATGTGTGAAAGAGGCCTTAAAGTTGACCAGCGATTTCTCATTTTTACAACAAAATTTAGAAAACCTTTTCTTTTAGGGACCACCTCAAATTTGAAGTCAGTTTGAGGGGTCTATATGGCAGAAAATACCCAAAAGTGACACCATTCTAAAAACTGCACCCCTCAAGGTACTCAAAACCACATTCAAGAAGTTTATTAACCCTTCAGGTGCTTCACAGCAGCAGAAGCAACATGGAAGGAAAAAATTAACATTTAACTTTTTAGTCACAAAAAATGATCTTTTATCAACAATTTTTTTTTTTTTTTTTTTCCCCAAGGGTAAAAGGAGAAAGTGGACCCTAAAATTTGTTGTCCAATTTTTCCTGAGTACTCTGAAACCCCATTTAACTTTCTGAATGGGAAAATTAGCTCCAATTATTAGCGGACACCATGTCGCGTTTGGAGAGCCCCTGTGTGCCTAAACATTGGAGCTCCCCCACAAGTGATCGCATTTTGGAAACTAGACCACCAAGGAACTTATCTAGATGTGTGGTGAGCACTTTGACACCCCAAGTGCTTCACAGAAGTTTATAACGCAGAGCCGTGAAAATAAAAAATCATTTTTTTTTTCCACAAAAATAATTTTTTAGCCCCAATTTTTTATGTTCCCAAGGGTAACCACTGTTTGGGCACACATCGGGGCTTGGAAAGGAGGGAGCACCGTTTGACTTTTTGAACGCAAAATGAGCTGGAATCAATGGTGGCACCATGTCGCATTTGGAGAGCCCCTGATATGCCTAAACAGTGGAAACCCCCTAATTCTAGCTCCAACCCTAACCCCAACACACCTCTAACCCTAATTCCAACCCTAACCCTAATGGAAAAATTTTCTTTATTTCATTATTTTTCCATACCTATGGGGGTGATAAAGGGGGGTTTATTTACTTTTTTTTTTTTTTTTTTTTATTTTGATCAATGTGATAAACTATCAGAGTGATGAAAATGTACCTGGAATGAATGAATGAATCTGCCGGCAGGCAGATTCGGTGAGCGCACTACATATGCGCCTGCCAATTTGGAAGATGGCGGCGCCCATGGAGGAAGACGGAGGGACACCGGGACTCAGGAGGTATCGGGGTGGGAGGGGGGGATTCGGAAGGCGGGGGGAGCGGAGGGGATTGGAGCAAGTACTGGTGGCGGGGGCAGATCGCCCCCGTCAGTCGGTGGGGGTGGGGGCAGTTCACGGTCTCCAGCCATGGCAGATGATATTGCAGCATTGGCCATGGCTGGATTGTAATATTTCACCAAATTTCATTGGTGAAATATTACAATTGCTCTAATTGGCTGTTTCACTTTCATCAGCCAATCAGAGCGATCGTAGCCACGGGGGGCCAAAGCCACCCCCCGGGTGAAGTACAAGTACTCCTGTACCTGCGAGTCGGGTGACCTTTCAGTGACCCCGGTCACCCGACCCACAGGAATGCGATTTCTGCCATGATGCCTACGTGGGCGTCGGGTCGGGAAGGCACAGGTTTTCATGATGCCTACGTAGGCGTCACAGGTTGGGAAGGGGTTAACCCTTCAGGTGCTTCACAGGAATTTTTGGAATGTGGAAGAAAAAAAATAAACATTTACTTTTCTTTCACAAAAAATTTCCTTTAGATTTATTTTTTTTTTTTTACTTTTGGAAGGGTAACAGGAGAAAATGGACCATACATTTTGTGCATTTCTCCTGAGCATGCCAATACCCCATATGTGGGGGAAATCTACTGTTTGGGCGGACGGCAGGGCTTGGAAGGGAAGGAGCGCCGTTTCACTTTTTGAATGTAAAATTTGCTGGCATAATTAGCAGTTGCCATGTCGCGTTTGGAGTCCCTGATGTGCCTAACAATGGAAACCCCCCCCCCTACAAGTGACATCATTTTGGAAACTAGACCCCCTTAGGGAACTTATCTTGATGTGTATTGAGCACCTTGAACCCCCAGGTGCTTCACAGAAGTTTATAACGTTAAGCCGTAAAAACAAATCTAATTTTTCCCAGATTATTCTTTCTTAGATCCAAAGTTTGCATTTTCATAAGGGTAACAGGTGAAATTGCTCCATACAATTTGTTTCGCAATTTCTCTTGAGTGTGCAGATACCCCATATGTGTGTGAATACTACTGTTTGGGTGCACGGGAGAGCTTGGAAGGGAAGGAGCGTAATTTGATTTTTCGAATGTAAAATTTAATTAAATAATTAGCAGATGCCATGTAGCGTTTGGAGAGCCGCTGATGTGCCTAAACAGTGGAAACCCCCAACAAGTGACCACATTTCGGAAATTATAACCCTTTGGGAATTTATCTACAGATGTAGTGACGATTTTGACTCCATGGCTGTTTTCCATTCCAGAAGCAGGCAGCAGTGAAAATTGCAACCACCTTTGTAGTGCCTGTACGTTATGCCCAGCTCATGCTTGAGACTCGCTCCAGTAAATTAGGCGGGATCTCATCACTACAGAAATGCCAAACGTGTGGATGCTAAATGTTGCTTTGCACACTGGGGCTTAGAAGGGAGGAGGGAGGCATTTGGATTTGGGAATGGAGAATTTGCTATATTTCTTCTGGGGAGCGTGAAGCAATTTAGCTTTTCCAGAGCCTTTGTGCTACCAGTAATGTGGAAGCCCCCTTATATTTCCATTGACATATATGAGTGGGGACTGGATTTTTTTGTGCATTGAGTGGAAGCTTTTATTGAAAACATTTTACATAACATTATTGATCACATTTATCCGTCGCTCTACGCTGAGCACTTTGGGGTTTCCATCTAAATCTCTGAGTGACATGACTCAGATGAAACCCCCGAGGAATCCATTCACTATAATGAGGCAGCAGATTTACTCTGGACTCCATCTGGCCTCTGTTCAGCGGTGTCCTTTTCAGAAGTGCACATAACTGGCCCACGGCCTAAAAAGACGCACTCCGCTGGATCACAAGTCCTATGGCCCCACAGTGCCTCCATCTGCCTCATTATAGGGAATCTTCTGCTGGAGGATCTGTCTGAATCACGTATTTCAGAGATTTACACAGAAACCCCGGTGTAAGCGCTCAGCACAGAGCTCGGGATAAATGTGCGCCGAGCCTTACTGCGACCTTTGGGAGGCAGAATGAAAAAGATCAACAGCATGTGACGAATTGGTTTTATTTATTTTTTATGCCGTTCCTCGTGTGGTATAAGTGATTAGGCGACTTAATTCTTCGGGTCGGTGAGATTACAGCGATACCAGATATATAGCGGGTTTTTATGTTTGGCTGTTGTCACACACTAAAAGACGCTTTTTATTACGAAAACTAGTTTTTGCATCACCATATTTTGAAAGCTATAATTTTATCATACCATATTTTGGCTGACAGTCATGGTATGGCTTGTTTTTTGTGGGACGAGCTGACGTTTTTATTGGTACCATTTTCGGACACATGACATTCTTTGATCACTTTCTATTCCAATTTTTGGGAGACAGAATGAACAAAAATCAGCAAGTCAGGAATTGCTTTTTTGTTTTTTTATACTGTTTCGCGTGTGATAAAATTGATAAGGCAGCTTTATTTCTCTGGTCAGTACGATTACAGCGATACCACAGTTGTATTGTTTTTTTATGTTTTGGCGCTTTTATACAATATAATTTTTGCTATAAAATAATTTTTATCGATTTATTCTGAGGGCTATAACTTTTTTTATTTTTCTGCTGAAGGAGCCATATGGCGGCTTGTTTTTTGCAAGACAAGATGACATTTTCAGTGGTACCATTTTCATTTACATCTGTCTTTTTGTTCGCATTTTATTTCTCTTTTTATTTGGAGGTATGATGATGGAGCATTGTTTTTTGCCTCGTTTTTTATTTATTTATTTTTAGGTGTTCACTGACTTAGTTAACTAGTAGGACAGTTTTATAGAGCGGGTCGTTGTGGACGCGGCGATACCAAATGTGTACTTTTTTTTCTTTATTTGCATAAATGTATTTATTGGAAAATATTTTCTTTATTTAGGAATTTGTTAAAAAAATATTTGTACACATTCTAATATTTTTTTTTTTTTTTACTTTTTTACATTGTCCCAGGATGGGACATCACTATATGATGTCAGATTGCTGATCTGACACTTTGCACTGCTGAGTATCAGATCTGTGATATGTCAGGCAGGGAAGGAGGCATGCCGTACTAGTACTGCTGTCTGCGGGAACTCGCTTCCTGCAGAGCAGTACTAGTACGGCGCTTGTCGGGAACGGGTTTAAAGGATATTTTTGGGACTTTGTGCTGTGGCACATTTATTGTTGTGTTTTTTTTATATATACAAACAGCAGGTCATTACTATCTATACTTGCGCTGTTGTGCCCAGCAGCGTTCATTACTGGCACAGAGCGGTCACTAGCCGCTCCTGCCAACATTCGGCTGCTTGTGCTGATGTTGTGTCGACCGAGTGGCGGCTTATTTTCCTCTCCATTGATGGGGCGGGACTGCTGCATCATTCTGATTGACAGCTGGATTTTCTCTAACTGGGGGAGCTGGGACTGTCAATCAGAATGACATCGGAAACCACCCCCTGTTGACAGAGCATGGCAGAAAAAAAGCCGCTGCTCTATCGATGTGACGTCAACAGAAGAAGCTAATTTCCCGTCAGGAGCAGTCATTGACCTCTGTGTGCTGGCAATGAACAGCGCCAGGCACAACTGGCAAGTAGGTTGCAACCATCTACCGATTTGTGGAAAAGCAAAAAATGTGCTTAAGCACCAAGTCTTGAATATATCCTTTTAAAGGGGTTGAACCAAAATATTGTGTGAGACGTATAGGAAGTGCAACCATTTTTCTAGAAAGTTTCCTCATTTCAGGTGATCAAAAGTAATTGGACAAATTAACTTGTTCATTTTTAATACTTTGTAGAGAATCCTTTGCAGGCAATGACTGGAAGCCATAGATGTCACCAAACGCTGGTTTCCTCTTTTATGAGCCATTGCCAGGCCTTTACTGTAGAGGATTTCAGTTGTTTGTGGGTTTCTCTACCTTAAGCTTTGCCTTAAAGAGGTTTTCCCATTAACAAAGTTCATTTTAATCAATAGATCTTGTAATAATAAGTTCTACAATTTGATGTGTTTAAAAAAATTTTTTTTTCCTGTGCTGAGATAATCTTATAAATGTGCCCCTGCTGTGTACTGAGTAATGACCGTGTCTGACCGTGCAGGAACATGATCTAATTATACCACATCTGCTTGCCATTCCCTGCCCAGGAGTTGGGCGTAATACGCCCACATTTGACTCCCACCCCTCCGTTTGATAGATAGATGCTACTGCTCAGACGTGACCGGCGACACTTATTAAACCACCACTCCCTTTGAGATGTGACTGCGCCGTCCACTTCTAAGGGATTAGTGGTGTAGTGGGGCGCCGTCATAGTGCGTCATGTTCAGTGTGGTAGGTGCTGCGATTTTTAATTATGTATTAATAATGATTATATAATCCATGATTATTAATGCAAAATTAAAAAGCGCGGCACCTTCCCTTTTAAAGAGCTAATTCATAAACCCTTACTCCAATTAGGATGTGAACACCCTCAGATTTAGAGATGAGTCAGTACTTTTAGCCCATCATATATAACTGTATCTTGAATATGAACAGCTAAAATTCCAAAACTTGTCATTGTCCAGATATTTTTGGACCTAACTGTAAATGGGGGGAAATGTAACTCTGAATCTGCGCAAGTAATGTGCTGCGTTTGACTTTGTGTAGATGAAATCTATGTGCACGCTGTAAAATAGTGACTCTCTGCCACCAGTCTGGTTTTGCCGTTTGTGCATAGGTGAGAATTTACCAAGTTGGGAATTGTTCATTTAATGGGTTTTTACTGCTATTAAATGACATAAGATTTTTTTTTTTACTATTTTTTTTCCTTCTTGTTCAAATGTATTATGTAACCTACTTTTTTTTGTCTTCTATAGATTAGGATGGCTTTCCAGCTGGCTCCCTGCATGGTGCCCAACGTCTCTGGATCATTTGAAGGAGGCTGAAGAGAAAATGCTAAAGTGTAAGTAAAAATGTTCAACAAAGTGCATACGGACATGACAACGTACAGGTTACAGTATGCGGTTGGAGTTGGACAAGTGTCCTGAGATTCGATTTGGCCTGTTCCCTCAATTAGGGAGTGAGAGATTCGATGTACAGTTGAAACCAGAAGATTACGTACACTGCATAAAAAAAATGCTAATTATGCAAATTGTCTCTTCAGAGAGGAAGAGAGCTAGAACTCTAGTGCCACCTATTGGAAGGTAGCAATCCTACAAGTCAATGTTGACCCTTTAACGAGCCTTGTCACATGGCCTAGGATAATAGCCAAACCAGAATCTCAATTGGTTTGGCTATTATCCTAGGTCATGTGACAAGGCTCGTTAAAGGGTCAACACTGACTTGTAGGATTGCTACCTTCCAATAGGTGGCACTAGAGTTCTAGCTCTCTTCCTCTCTGAAGAGACAATTTGCATAATTAGCATATTTCCCAGAGGAGCATTGCGGCTTTAAGTCTCCTCATCTCGGCATGCTTAGCATGTCGATCTCCGCAAGGAGAACCGATACTTCTTGGATAACTGCATAAAAAAGACATACATGCATGTTTTCTCAATATCTGACATGAAATCAGAATAAACCTTTCCCATTTTAGGTCAATTAGGATTACCATAATTATTATTTGCCAAATGCCAGAATTATGAGAGAGAATGTGGTTTAAGGCATTTTTATTACTTACTGCAAAGTCAAAAGTTTGCATACATTTCATTAGTATTTGGTACCATTGCCCTTAAACTGAATAACTTGGGTCTTACGTTTGGGATATCCTTCCACAAGCTTCTCACAATAGTTGGTTGGCATTTGGGCCCATTCCTCCTGACAAAGCTATTGTAACTGATCCAAGTTTGTAGGTCGCCTTGCTTGCACCGGCCTTTTCAGCTTTGCCCATAAATTTTCAGTAGGACAGAGATCTGGGCTTTGTGATGGCCACTCCAAAACATTGACTTTGTTATCTTTAAGCCACTTTGTTACCATTTTGGCAGTAGTGCTTCGGGTCATTGTCCATTTGGAAGACTCATTTCCATTTAACTTCCTGGCTGATGTTTTTGAGATGTTGCTTCAGTATTGCCACATAATCTTCTTTTCTCATGATGTCATCAATTTCGTGAAGTGCACCAGTCCCTCCTGCTGCAAAACAACCCCACAACATGAAGCGGCCTCCCCCGTGTTTCACAGTTGGGATGGTGTTCTTAGGCTTTCAAGACTCTCCCTTTTTCCTCTAAACGTAACGATGGTCATTATGCCCAAAAAGTACAATTTCAGTTTCATCAGACCGCAGGACGTCTACAAAAATGAAGGTCTTTGTTCCTGTGTGCATTTGGCAACATTAATCTGGCTTTTTATGTTTCTTTTGGAGTATTGGCTTCTTCCTGGCAGAGTGGCCTTTCAGCCATGTTGATACAGTACAAATATTAATAATTATTGTAATCCTAATTGACCTAAAACTGGAAAGGTTTATTCTGATTTCATGTTGGATATTAAGAAAAACATTAATATGTGTCTTTTTATATACTGTATGTAAACTTCTGGTTTCAACTGTGTATCAAATAAATTAAGTGATAATTGAAGGGGAAAAAATATTCTAAACTCTTATCACCTCTCCTCAGCCTTTCCCATACTTGTCCTGCTGCTCGTGCCTGGTCCTCAGATTTTGTGCTATTTCTGTCAACAAAGTGAAATGCTGTCACATGGGGTACAAGGCTCAACAATGACAAGTATTCTCCATTTAACTGCGTGGGACCTAGTAAGCAATGACGATGCCAACTAGAAGACCCTTTGGGTAAATGAGTATTTAATTGGAGGGCCGGGTGGTGAGCAGTGGTGTGGCAGTTATGGGGATGGTATATAAGGTTTTTTTAATCAAGATTCGGACCGCTGAATCTAGAAAAATGGCGACTGCCCTTCATTTTTACTGGATTTGCTCATAACGAATCATCCAAAATTGGGAATTACTTGGATGCACAAATTTTGGGAAATTTGACAAAAAAAAAACTCTTATTACCCATAGTTTAAATTCCATTTTCTCATCTTTTAATAAAAATACAGATTTCATGTTTAAAGTGTGTAAAGGGAATCTTTCACCAGGTTTTTAATAAGCCAGCTGAGAGCAGCATGATGTAGAGACAGATGCCTTGATCCCAATGATGTCACTTACTGGATTGCTTAGTGTAGTTTTGATGAAATAATTGGTTAATTGGCAGAAATTATCACTACAGAACTACTAAACCTGCTGCCAAATAGCTCTGTATAACACAGCTGATTGGTAGCTTGCTGTGTACACTGTGCATAGGCAGAAAGCTGCCAATTGGTGGTGTGGAGGGTGTTAGACCGAGCTCAGTATTCAGAGGAAGTCGTCCAAGGCAAGCAGTCATTTCCGGGGCAAGGAAAGACTAGCGCATGCGCTGTACTCATTTTATGCTTTGCCCACTGTTGGGCAAAGCATACTGCGCATGCGCCGGGCCGGATTTTGAATTGCGCAATTGCGGGAAGCTAACGCCGTCTGTGGTATTCACAGACGGCGTAAAACAACAGATGACGAGGAGCGGGGGCGGGGGAGGACATGAAAACCACTGCCCTCCGGACCTGACTGCAGTGATTGACACCTACAATCACCAACTTTACAAAGGTATTTTGATATGAAAACGGGGGTATCATGATATGATACCCACCGTTAGCTTAGTTATGGGACGCACTATTCAGCCATATCTTTATCTGATATGGCTATTTTGGGGTGACAGTTTCCCCTTTAACCGTGGCAGTTAGATATCGTCGAGCCTTCCAATGTTCATTTTTAAGAAATGTTGAAATCAAAACGGTTGACTAGAACCGTTCTTCAAATTTTTTATGTTGGACTGGACACAGGATATACAGGTGCTTCTCCCAAAACTAGAATATCATCAAAAAGTCAATTAAACTTATCCTGCGGTTTATAAGAGGCACCGGATTATAAGACGCACCCCAGATTTTGAGGAGAAAAATAGGAATTTTTTTTTTAAATGAAATGGTGGTGCTTCTTATAATCCATGCGTCTTATTGCTTACCGGGGGTGGTGGCTGCGGTGAAGCGGGGTCCCAGGGTCGCTGCTGGAGGATGCAGGGTGGGGCAATACTGCGGACCCCAGACTCTGAGAAAGGGTGTTCGGATGTGCGACACTGCGGGTGTTCAGTGGTGCAGATGCTCCGCCGACATTTTGTGAAAGCCAGGAGCACCCGCACTTCCATAGTTTACTATGCGGTGGACTCCGGGAAAATGGCTGCCGGGGGCGGCGCATGCGCTGATTGAGATCTCGGCACCAAGCTCTCGGGAGACGAGATCTCGGCACCAAGATCTCCATCTGCGCATGAAATAAATTAACTTTTCGATGATATTCTAATTTTGTGAGAAGCACCTGTAGTAGCTCAGAGCGAAAAAAGTGTTGTGTGGGATTTTTTTAGACAACTTTTGATTGCTATTGTCTGAAACAAGTAAACTTATCAGGTGCCAAATACTTAAAGGGAACCTGTCACCAGGTTTGGCCGATATAAGGTACGGCCACCGCCTTTTAAGGGCTTATCTACAACATTCTATAATGTTGTAGATAAGCCCCTGATCCGACCTGAAAGATAAGAAAAATAAGTTTTATTATACTCACCTGCGGGGCGGTCTGGTCTGATGGGTGTCGCAGGTACGGCGCTTCTCATCTTCTTGCGATGCCACCCTCCTGCTTTCTTCACAGGCTCCCCGGCATCGCGCTCCTGCGCAGGTGTACTGATATGCCCTGTTGAGGGCAGAGCAAAGTACTGCAGTGCGCAGGTGCTGGACCTCTCTGACCTTTCTCAGCGCCTGCGCACTGCAGTACTTTGGTCTGCCAACACTGCTGACAGGTTCTCTTTAATTTCTATTGGCTGGTATCAGTTTTCACTGGGGGTGTGTACGTGTACTTCTTGTCCCTGTATGATGCTGACCAATCATAAGGGCAGTGACACTGAAAGGAAAGAACACCCCTCCATCATGGATTTCTCATTATAGTCCCCAAGTGAAAACTATCTAACGGAGTTAACTTTTGTTTTAACTCATTAGGTGTCAAATATTGCTAATATCTCTGCAGCGGAGAGGTAAAATTTTTCACACAGAATAAAAAATGTAATCTGCGCATGGTGACTCAGTGGTTAGCGCTGCAGCCTTGCAGCGCTGGAGTTCTGGGTTCAAATCACACCAAGGACAACATCTGCAAGGAGTTTGTATGTTCTCCCCATGTTTGCGTGGGTTTCCTCTGGGTTCTCTGGTTTCCTCCCACACTCTAAAGACATACTGAGGGAATTTTAGATTGTGAGCCCCAGTGGGGACAGCAATGATAATGTGTGCAAAAACTGTAAAGCGCTGCGGAATATGTTGGCACTATACAAATAAAGAGATTATTAATAATAATAATAAATAATCATCATCCAGGGTTTTCTACGATTTTCCTCTGGATAAGTCCTCAATACCAGATCGATGGGGATCTGACACCAACTGATCATCTGTCATTAGCTGTGGGAACTGCTGGAGTTGTACAGCTCCATTCAGTGTGTAGCATCTGCTGCTGGGTACTGCAGATCAGTTTCCCTTGTCTAGGATCTATCACCTAACTTGTCTTTATTAGTGATTTTCATTTGCTGCTATCAGATATAATATTCAAGATGATTTTTTTCATCAGTAAACCTAGAATTCTTATTCATGCCTAATACTTGTATCAGCTGTATTGACACATTTCTTCTATGTGTAGGTATTACAAGTTCCTATACCAAAGACTACGTACTTATTTCTGGTGGAAACCAGGTTTGGACCCTGTCATTTGTGCACCCGCTGTCATTAAAGACTCCATTAGTTTTGCTGCACGGCTTTGGAGGAGGCGTTGGCCTGTGGGTTCTCAACTTTGAAACACTTTGTCAGAATAGAACTGTGTACGCCTTTGATATCCTGGGGTTTGGACACAGCAGTAGACCCCACTTTGATGATGATTCAGAAAAGGCTGAGATGCAGTTTGTCCTGGCACTAGAAGAGTGGAGAATGGCATTAGGTCTGGATCATATGATTTTACTAGGACATAATCTGGGAGCATTTTTAGCTTCTGTTTACTCTTTGAAATACCCTTCAAGGTAAGTTTTATAGTGCGGACATCAGTGTTTATTTGAGAATGTTTGTTTGACAAGTTTATTTACAAACTTACAAGGCTTCATTCCCCTATTGTAAAAAATAAAATTATAAAAAAAATATATATATATATATTTTTTTGTTAAATTAGTCATTCATGTGTTCAACACATAATAAATAAAAATCCTTTAATATTGAAATGCCCCAGGGGCCTTTTGCTAGGGACGCAATGTGTGAAATTTAAGGAAAAAAAAAACACCCTACACCTCAAACAGTTATTTCAAGCCTACCTCTTTCCCCATCACCCTACCTCCGCAAGAATGTACTACATGTGTCCTACATTTAAAAAAAAAAAAAATAATAAAATAAAGTATCCCTAATAAAGATAGGAGCAATCTTAATTTGTATGGTACTGGTATACCATACAGAAGTAAATAAACATATTGTGAAAAATAAACACTTTTTTTTTTTTTTTTTTTTTCATTTTAACAAAATATAAAAGCCCTTTCACCATACCAAGAAAAAAAATGGTGGGGTCTTTTTAAAACCTGAACAGTCTATATGGGCATGTATTGACTGAATAAATTGATGACGGATCGCAGATATCAATGTGTCTTCAAGAGAAATCAATTTCTATTCAGTCTCCCATGACAGCACCACAGGAGAGGGGATCCGCCCTTCAAGGACAGGAAACCTACAGACATAAAAGGGCGGCACCTGTCTCCCACATCAGTTGGTTTCCTGTCCCTGACAGGGGAACCTCTACAGACATACCTTTTGAAGAGGTAGAAGACTGAAGATTTGCCTGTGCCCGGCAGGCCGATCCAGGTAGCGGGGGTCCCCTACCGCGGGCTGTCCGGGATGCCAGAAGCGTCAGGGGCACTGTGTGTAGACGACAGCAGATGAAGCAGCCTTCGGGAAGGAGTGCTAGCTTTCAACATGGTCCTATGCCAGGTGCAGGTAAGTATGCTGGTGACCGTACGGCTTGGGATTCCGGGGGTGCCTCGGGGGTATCTAGTCCTGTATGGGTGTCGGCAGGGGCGGCTGTGGCGTCCGGCATGCTCCGGGGGGGCTGGGTAGCACACCTTGCGGTGTGAAGCTGGGGGGCGGGGCTTAGTGACGCGTCGGGCATGCGCGGTGGGTCACGGTCATGTTTGGATGACGCGGCGGGCGCGGGTCATTGACATCAGGGGGTCACCGGAAAACATGGCTGCATCGGGGATGAGCTGCGGGGCTGGTGCTTAACGGGGGCAGCCGCCCAGATCCTGGGGGGAGCGGTCATGGGGGTGGTGGGGGAAGCGTGCAGCAATCAAAGGGCATCGGGCAGTCCATGGGCGGAGTTCCTGCTGGCCCCATCGGGGGCGGTACCTTGGGGTGCCTGACAATTTAGGAGTGCTGCAATGGCTGCCAGGTGCTTCTAGGCCAGCCATCTAGTCGCCGGAGCAAGATGCGCAGCCGCACTCACCAGAGCAGCAACAGCTCTCAGAGAAGCCCCATGCAAGTGTCACCCAGCGGCGGTCTAGTGGCAGTAGTCACACTGGCAGACTTTAAGCCAGTCAGAAATCTAGGCCGGGCGAGTCCTCAGGCCGTAGAGATGAATCACTGGCTGGGAAGGACCCCCCCCCACAGATTACGGTACCACCCAGTTACAAGTCTTGGGTAAGTGATCTACGAGAGTTCACTTGGTGATGTGCTGTTTTCCCTTGTGTTACCTCTCTCCTTATTTGTTAGGGGAGAAAGTGTGCCGAGTGTGGAGTACCACTTCCGGATGGCTATGAAAGAAAGTTGTGCAGGCCTTGCATACATTTAGTGGCGGAAGAGACCCCAGATTTTACCTCCAATTTAAGGGAGATGGTCAGACAGGAAGTCAGGGGTTCAGTAAAGTCCCTGTCCCATGAAATGGGGTTCAAGGGGAAAGAGCCCAGATCCCCGGTGTCAGTTTCAGGAAGTGACTCTGGTGAGCTAATATCAGATTCATCCCCTCAACCTCGTAACATCAGAAGCCAGATCAAGTCGTTCCTGTTTTCCGCTTGATCAGGTAAATCGGCTAGTGAAAGCTGTAAACAATACTATGGAAATTGAAGAGCCCCCGTCAGAGCGGTCCATGAAGGACATGATGTTTAATGGACTAGATCGGAAAGTTCGGAGGTCCTTTCCCGTAATCAATAAAATCAGCTCCCTGATTTACATGAGAATGGAAAAAGCCCGAGAGGAAGGGTTTTCTACCACCAGCATTTAAAAGAAGGTACCCATTCGAGGAATAGGCATCATCCTCGTGGGATAAAGCCTCAAAATTAGATGCGGCTGTCGCTAAGGCGTGTAAAAGGACCCCCCTACTGTTTGAGGACTTGGGGAATCTAAAAGATCCGCTGGACAGAAAGGCCGACATGTTTCTAAAAGGTGCTTGGGAAACAGCGGGGTCCCTCAGGCCAGCAATAGCGGCCACTTGCACAGCCCGGTCATTAATGGTATGGCTAGACCGCTAGAGGAGCAGCTGAAAGACAAGGTCCCTAGAGACGAGATCCTATCCTCCCTTTCTATAATCCAGGGAGCGGCGGCCTTCCTATCTGATGCGTCTGCAGATTCCGTAAAGTTGTCAGCTAGGTCGGCGGTCCTTTCCAATGCTGCCCGTAGGACCTTATGGCTGAAGTGCTGGCTGGGGGATATGCGGGCTGGATCAAAACTGTGCAGCATCCCATGTGAAGGGGTGCATTTGTTTGGCCCAGTACTGAATGAACTGCTGGAGAAGGCGGGTGACAGTAAAAAGTGATTCCCTTCCTTAGGAAGACCCGCATACAGGCGTGATTTCAGTAGGAGGTGGTCTGACCGTAGAAGGTCGGCTAGAGAAAAACAGTAACAAGAAAAAAGGTAGAGTTTAATATGTTCAGTTCCTCCCGTGACCGCAGAAAACCGCAATGACTGCCGGACCAGGTGGGAGACAGGCTATTGGCCTTCTACCCTGCCTGGTCAAAGATTTGGAATAGCCCATGGATTCTTAGTGTTATCAAAACAGGGCTTAAATTTGAATTTCAGAAGACACCTCAAGATAAGTTTCTACTAACTCCAATCAGTTCTTCACCTGCAGAGCAATTGGTGCTGGAATCTGAGGTCCAGGAACTTCAGCAGAAGGGGGTTTTGGTAAAAGTTCCTGCGGTACAAAGAGGTAAGGGGTTTTATTCCCCCTCTTCCTGGTCAAGAAACCAGATGGCTCCTTTCGTACCATCATCAATTTGAAAAGCCTCAATAGATTCCTGCTGATCTGTTCTTTCAAAATGGAATCTGTAAAATCCGCAATAAAGCTGCTCTTTAATAATTGTTTCATGGTTGTCTTAGATCTTAAAGACGCCTACTACCACGTCCCGATACATACAGACCATCAACAACCTTTGGGGTTGCTATGGCTAACCGGGTTTTCACTAAGATAATGGCAGAAGTCATGGCACATCTACATGAGCAGGACATACTAGCGATTCCCTATTTGGATGACCTGTTAATTGTGGGCCTCTCAGATCTACACTGCACTGCCCAGTTGAAAAAGTAATATTGACCTTGCAGGATTTGGGGTGGCTTATTAACTTTAAGAAATCACGATTGCAGCCCCTGGAGGTGCAGGAGTTCCGGGTCTTGTCCTAGACTCTAGAACTCAAAGATGTCACCTACCGGAGTCAAAGGTGCACAGTATTCGATGACAGGCGCTCAGGGCGGTGAATAATCCGTCAGTCACACTAAGAGGAGCAATGTCACTGTTAGGCTCACTCATGTCCGGCGGTTCTTTGGCCCAAATCCACACTAGAACCTTGCAGTGGGATGTATTGCACAATGCTCGTCTTCTGGAGGGATGCCTAGAAAGTAAATTTTCTTTGTCCCCCGCTTCCATACAATCCTTGCGTTGGTGGTTGCACTTGCCAAACCTATGTAGGGGAGTTCCCTGGATAAATTATATATCTCAAGTACTGACTACAGATGCTATAACCAAGGGCTGAGGGCGCACATGGGTGATATGTGGGTCCAGGGAGTATGGACGCAGTGTGAGCAGAGACTGTCATCTTACTTGAAGGAACTGTTAGCCGTAGGACGGGCTCTGAGTAGTTTCGTTATCTCCTTACAGGGTCGGCATGTCAGGCTATTTTCAGACAACCAGGTAACTGTAGCCTACATTAACCACCAAGGGGGAACTCGGTCCAAGTCATTAATGAAAGTGGCGGATCGTATTTTTCAGATAGCTGAGGCTCATCTACTGTCACTCTCATCCCTTCACATAAAAGGAAAACACAACATCATGGCAGATTTTCTAAGCCACAACAGACTCAAGCAAGGAGTATGGGTGCTAAGTCAGGCCGTTTTCAATCAGATCGTACAGATGTGGGGGTCCCCAGATATAGACCTTTTTGCCAATAAGGGAACAGAAAGCTGCACCGATTTTGCACCTTAAATCCCAGGGAAAATCCGTATGCAGTGGACGCTCTCCTAATCTCATGGGACTTCGATCTAGCTTATGCGGTTCCCCCCATTAAATCTACTTCCGATAGTTCTAAGGAAGATAGGGAGGACAGAGCTCGGATAATCCTGATGCCCCAATTCTGGCCCAGGAGAACGTGGTTTCACTGGCTAAGGAAAATGTCCGTCACCAGGCCATGGGTTCTTCCGGAGAGCCCAGATCTCCTCTCCCAAGGGTCCGATTTTCCATCCACGAGTGTCCAATCTGCGTAGGCGGCTTGAAATTTGAAAGGACACTACTGAGTGAGAGGGGGTTTTCCTGGAGTCTGGTTAACAACTTGCTAAAAAAGCAGGAAGGCTTCCACAACAAATATTTGTCAAATATGGAAAAAATTTTTTATCAATCTCAGGGGCGGAGGTTTGAGAAAGGATCTGCATTAACCAGATTCTGGAATTCCTTTCGAAGGGATTAGAGATGGGTCTAGCCACAAGTACTCTTAGAGTTCAGGTATCTGCTTTAGGAGCCCTGTACAATTGTAACCTAGCGGGCAATTACTGGATAGCCAGATTCATTAAGACAGCGGCTAGGTCCAGACGTATCATTAAACAGAAGTTAGTTCTGTGGGATTTAAATCTAATACTAACAGCATTAACGCAAGCCCCATTTGAGCCTATTGATTCTGCCCCGATAAGAATTTTGTCTTTTAAAACTACCCTTTTAGTTGCACTGATGTCTGCCAGAAGGGTTAGTGACCTGCAGGCCCTCTGTAGACAACCCCCATACACTCAGTTTAGAAAAGATAGAGTTGTGTTGAAGCCAGACCCCCTGTACCTGCCAAAAGTGGCTTCAAAATTTCACCGACTGCAGGAAATGGTTCTCCCCTCTTTCTGCCCTAATCCCACTGATCAAAAGGAAGAAAAACTCCATTCATTAGATGTGAGAAGGTGTCTGCTTAGTTATATTTCGGTAACAGACCCGAGGCGATTTCTTTGTCCTATACAGCAGGTGGCGTGGCAGTCCCGTAAGGTCTCAAAGCTCACTCTTCTCGAGCCGTGGCGACGTCCTGGGCAGAAAGGTCGGAGGTGTCGATTGAGGACATATGTAAGGTGGCCACGTGGGCCTCTCCATCCACTTTCTTTAAACATTATAGACTGGATCTTTGTGGCTCCTCTGACCTCACGTTTGACAGAAGGGTGCATGAGGCAGTGGTCCCTCCCTAAATTCCTTATGTCTCTGTAATTCTCTCTTGGTGCGTTCATGGGCGACTGAATATATTATTAGCTACTTACCGGTAGCTTTGGTTTTCAGGAGCGCATGACAGCACCCTTATATTCCCTCCCTTTCACGTGTGGGTTGG
>JARQOD010000006.1:89671450-89762683 GCA_033576555.1 Oophaga sylvatica
TTAGCAGAGATCAGCCCATATCCCTTTGGTGGTAATCAGAATCCTTTTAGGACTGATTACAGGGTTCAGGGACTGATAGGAGACAGGGTTAGGCTGGAGACTTGGACCTCTGAACCATTATCAGTACCTCCAAGGTGAGGGTTTAGTTAGGACCCCAGTTTAGGGTCAGGTTAGACCCCCGGTCCTCCTCTTTCCTGTGACAGTGTATCAAGTACTCAAGATTAACCCTGAGTTCAACGGATATCGTGTCAGGTAAATCTATTCTATATTTACATGCTGATGTTGCTAATCTATATGTTGTATAGAGTGTTGTTCTTTTAAGAATAGTTTACTGACATCGTACACATATCATAAGACCGCGTGACATTTTCACTGGCCCATAAAATTATTCCCAGTTGCCATGGATCCAGTAGCCCAGCTGGCTCTGCAGTTGCAGGGATTATCCATGGAGCTGACGGACATTAAGTCCAAAGTTTTGTCTCCCTCGGAGCAAACCAGATTTGAACCTAAAGTAGCTCTCCCGGACAGGTTCACTGGTGGGCGAGACAAATTTTTTACCTTCAGGGAAGCATGTAAATTGTATTTTCGGCTTCGGCCTCGATCATCAGGGAGTGAAGAGCAGAGAGTGGGAATTGTTATCTCGCTCCTACAAGGGGACCCTCAATCCTGGGCCTTCTCCCTTCCTCCGGGATCCCCGGCTCTACAGTCAGTAGATCGATTTTTTACTGCCCTGGGTTTGGTATATGATGACCCAGATCGGGTCTCTCTTGCTGAGACAAAATTACGTAAGATACAGCAGGGAGATCGTCCGGCGGAGGAATTTGCTTCTGAGTTCCGTAGATGGGCCACAGATACTCAGTGGAATGACCCAGCTCTTAGGAGCCAGTTTTGTCATGGGCTTTCTGACAAATTAAAGGACGTTTTGGCTCAGTATGATTCTCCTCCATCACTGGAGGCTGCTATGGCCCTAGCTATCCGTACTGATAGACGGCTCCGGGAGAGGTGCGAGGTAACTCCGCCCCCTGTTGTTACTCCACCTACTACTAAAGTCCCTTATGTTGAGGTTCCCCTTGTCTGTTCGGAGGAGCCTATGCAGTTGGAGGGACATCATTTCGTAGGAGGGGATTGGCGGTACGCCGCAGGACTAGAAGGTGTTTCTTCTGCGGGAAAGAGGGACATTTTGTTGGGGGATGTCCATCCCGTGCCTTGTTGAGCAAAAAGTCGCCGGAAAACTGTTAATCCCAGGTTGTGTGGTGGACGACAACCTGGGAGTATGTATTTCGTCCGCTAGTTCTTCTCAGTTCCTTGTACCAGTGGAGGTGGTGGTTGGTACGAGAGTGGAGAGATTTTCTGTTCTTCTTGATAGTGGGTCCGGGGCTAATCTGGTTGACGCTCAGTTTGCTCAGGCTCAAGGTATGCATCTGAGTGTATTGGTCAAACCGATCCCTATATTCTCCATTGACGCCAGGCCTCTCGGCCAAGGTAGCTTTGTTCATGAGGTTCATAACATTGACCTTCGGGTAGGGGCAATACATAGGGAACTATTATCTTGTTATGTGTTGGAGGGTCTACCTACTCCTATTGTGTTGGGACTTCCTTGGTTGGTTAAACATAACCCTGTGATTAATTGGCAGTCCAGAGATATAAGCCAATGGGGGGAGTTTTGCAAAAGTAACTGCATGAACACAGTCATCAGTGCGGTCGTGCCTAGTACTTTGCCTCCTTTTTTGGAGGACTTTGGGGATGTGTTCTCTGAGGAGGGGTGTCAGGAGTTGCCTCCTCATCGCGTGTATGACTGCTCTATTAATTTACTTCCTGATGCTAAGTTACCTAAAGCTAGGTTATATAACCTTTCTGGTCCTGAGAGGCAGGCTATGAAAGATTATATTTCGGAAAGTCTGGCCAAAGGGCATATTAGACCTTCATCTTCCCCAGTGGCCGCGGGGTTCTTCTTTGTGAAGAAAAAAGATGGAGGCCTACGCCCTTGCTTGGATTTCCGCGAACTTAATCGGATTACTGTTCGAGATCCGTATCCACTCCCTCTGATTCCTGATCTCTTCAATCAAATTGTTGGCGCCAAATGGTTCTCTAAATTGGATCTCAGGGGGGCGTATAATCTGATTAGGATAAAAGAGGGGGATGAGTGGAAAACGGCGTTTAACACGCCGGAGGGACATTATGAGAACCTTGTCATGCCTTTTGGTCTGACTACTGCACCAGCAGTATTCCAACATTTTGTTAATGACATTTTTCGTCATCTGGTGGGGCTGTTTGTGGTCGTATATTTGGATGACATTTTAATTTACTCACCAGATCTTGTGTCTCACCAGGAGCATGTGAGACAGGTGTTGCAGATCTTGCGAGACAATAAACTATACGCCAAACTGGAAAAGTGTGTATTCGCCGTACAGGAACTTCAGTTTTTGGGTTTCTTGGTGTCAGCCTCCGGTTTCCGTATGGACCCTGAAAAGGTGAGAGCAGTGCTTGAATGGGATCAGCCAGAGGATCTTAAGGCTCTGCAGCGTTTTCTGGGGTTTGCTAACTACTACCGGAAATTTATTTGTAATTTCTCATCTGTTGTCAAACCTCTCACTGACATGACAAGAAAAGGGACGGATTTTTCTAAATGGTCGGACAAAGCTTGCCAAGCTTTTTCCTCTTTGAAAAAATGTTTTGCTTCGGCACCCGTTCTCATCCAACCAGATGCATCACAGCCGTTCGTTGTGGAGGTGGACGCGTCTGACGTAGGGGTGGGTGCAATATTGTCCCAGGGTCCGTCCCCTGGTAAATGGCATCCGTGCGCTTTCTTTTCTAAAAAATTGTCGTCCGCCGAAAGGAATTATGATATCGGCAATAGGGAACTTTTGGCCATTAAGTTGGCTTTTGAAGAATGGCGTCACTTTTTGGAGGGGCAGTCCACCCGGTCACCGTCATTACTGATCACAAGAACCTGCTGTATTTGGAATCTGCTAAGCGTCTGAATTCCAGACAAGCTCGATGGTCGTTGTTTTTTACCAGGTTTAATTTTGTTGTCACTTATCGCCCTGGATCTAAGAATGTTAAGGCGGATGCCTTGTCTCGCAGTTTCCCAGGGGCCGGGAAAATGGATGACCCGATTCCCATCCTTCAGGAGGGGGTGGTAGTGTCGGCTGTATGTTCTGAGCTTGAGGAGGAGGTGTTAGAGGCTCAGGGGGACGCCCCTGCAGGACCTCCAGGGAGACTGTTTGTCCCAAATCAGTTGAGACAAAAGGTTATTGAGGCACATCATAATTCTGCTTTAGCAGGACATCCAGGGAGTAAGGCTACTTTAGATCTCCTTTCTCGCCGGTTTTGGTGGCCTAACGTTAATAAAGATGTTTTAACTTTTGTCGCGTCCTGTGGGGTTTGTGCTCGCTCTAAGACCCCTCATACCCGTCCGTCTGGGACCCTCTTACCCTTGAAACTTCCGGAGCGTCCATGGACTCATTTGTCTATGGACTTCATCACGGACCTTCCTCAGTCGTCAGGGAAGACTGTCATACTGGTGGTTGTTGACAGGTTCAGTAAGATGGCACATTTCATTGCTCTTCCTGCCCTCCCTAATGCTAAAACTCTGGCGCAGGTGTTCATTGGGGAGATTGTGAGACTTCATGGGTTGCCTTCTGATGTGGTGTCAGATAGGGGGTCTCAGTTTGTGTCCAAGTTTTGGAGGGCATTTTGTTTACGTCGGGGGATGCAATTGTCATTTTCCTCGGCTTTTCATCCGCAGACCAATGGTCAGACAGAGCGTCTGAATCAAAGCTTAGAGACTTATCTTCGGTGTTTTGTCTCAGAGAACCAGGAGGACTGGTCTTCTTTCTTGCCTCTGGCAGAGTTCGCTCTTAACAACAGGCGGAGCGAGTCCCTGGTAAGTCCCCGTTTTTTGGGGCATATGGTTTTCATCCCCAGTTTTGTACATTCAATGGGGGGGGCCCTTCTGGGGTTCCTGAGGAGGAGCGTTTCTCGTCGTCACTTGCTTCAGTGTGGAGAGGTGTATTGAATAATCTGAGTGCTATGGGGAACCGTTATAAACGTATGGCTGATAGGAGGAGAGTTTCTGGTCCAGATCTTAATGTGAACGATCTGGTATGGTTGTCTACCAGGAATATAAAACTTAAAGTTCCCTCCTGGAAGCTGGGCCCCAGATTCATCGGGCCGTACAGGATCAGTTCCATAATTAATCCTGTGGCATTTCGTCTGGACCTCCCTCCTACGTTTAAAATTCATAATGTGTTCCACAAGTCATTACTTAAGAGGTACGTGGCACCAGTCATACCATCACCTCTACCTCTCCTCCAGTGGTGGTCAATGGTAACTTGGAGTTTCAAGTGTCAAAGATCATTGACTCACGTCTGAATCGCCGGTCCCTTCAGTACTTGGTGCATTGGAAGGGGTATGGTCCAGAGGAGAGGACGTGGGTTCCTGCGTCTGACATTAACGCAGATCGTTTGGTGCGGACCTTCCACAGAACTCACCCGGGCAAACCTGGCCCTGAGGGTCCGGAGGCCCCTCGTAGAAGGGGGGGTACTGTCATGTGTGCATCGCCACGAAGATCGTCGCGGTTGCACATTCTGACTTCTCACAGCTGAGTTGCTGTTTCTTTGTGTTTGGCAGTTAGGGAGTTAATTCTGTCTGTGCTCAGTTCTGGGACTGGGTGCAGTTTTCTCCCGGCTGCAATTAATTATTTGTTGATTGGTTTCCTTTAAATCTCTGGTTGTCTGTGTTGGGAGTTGCCAGTGAAATTCTTCATGCAGACCACAGATAGGATTGTATCTGTATAGACTTAAGTTAAAGAGCTCCTTAGTTGTTTTAAGCTCACCTTGCTTAGAGTTTAATATCCCAGATCATTTATGTTCCTTCTGTGTTTGAGTGTGTATGCAAGTCTGTGTTTATTCGAACGTCCATGACAGCACTACAGAGAGAGGGGATCCGCCCCTTAGGAACAGGAAACCTACAGATATAAAAGGGCGGCACCTCTCCCACACATCAGTTGGTTTCCTGTTCCTAAAGGACGGGTTTCCTACAGATGAAGATCTTCAGGAGGACCCAGGCCGGCCGGTCGACCCAGGTAGCGGGGGGGAATCTCCTACCTCGGCCGGTGCGGAGCCCCTGGAAGCACCACGGTGGGTCCGGGTAGGATTCCACGGCAGTGTGCGGAGCAGGTGGAGCAGTATCCAGAGGATCTCTGTCTCCCAGCCAGCGCCGGTAGGTAAGTATTCCCCCCCCTCTCCTGGTCCCGATGCCTTCTCCCTGTCCTCTCCTGTGGTCCTGTCATGGTGGGGCCTCTTGAGGATGCAGCCGTGATTTAAAAAAAAAAAAAAAAATTTTTAAAATTTGAATTTCCCGCCGCGTCACTGCTGTGAACGGCGCGGCGGGGGTTTTTTGAATTTCCCGCCGCGCGTCACTGTTATGGACGGCGCGGCGGGCGGTTTTGAATTTCCCGCCGCGCGTCACGGCTATGGACGGCGCGGCGGGCGGTTTTGAATTTCCCGCCGCGCGTCACGGCTATGGACGGCGCGGCGGGCGGTTTTGAATTTCCCGCCGCGCGTCACTGCTATGGACGGCGCGGCGGGGTTTTTGAAAATTCAGTCGTGCGCCGCTGTTACAGCAGCGCGGCTGGGGTCGGGGGAGATCTCCGCTCGGGGGGGCGATGCAGCGGGGGATTATGCTTACCTCCATCGGTCCGTGCGAACGGAGGAAAAAAGGGGGCGGAGTCTCCACCACTGGAACCGGAAGTGAGACGCCGGCCGGCGTTTTTGAAAATTTTGGCGGCTGCATCGTCGGACGGCGCCTGCTGTGGGGACGGCGGGGAGGTGCAGGGGGGGCCGTGGGGCGGGGAGTAGGAGGGGGTGGACCCCTGGCCAGACCTGCTGATCCGGATATCCGGGGGAGGATATAAGGAGCCTAGGAAAGAGGTAAAGCGCTTCTGCCCCATTTTTTTACGATGGACACTGCAGAGGCTCCCTCGGTGCAACAGGAGAGCCAGCAGCAGCAGACAGAGCGCTCCTCTTCAATGGCCAGGAGCACCAGCCGCAGAAGTTCCGCAGCTGGGAAAAAGCCCCCTCCCCGTGATCCGGTACTACTGCTGTACAATCTGGGTAAGAGATCGTCAGATTTAGAATACCCAGTAATACAGTTTTTTCCCCATTTTGTCTGTTACTAGGGGAAGAAGTGTTCGGTGAAAAGCAAGCACAGGGAATGTGCCTTTTGCGCTTGCCCTCTGCCTGACGCTTGCCCTAAGAGGTTGTGCCAGCCGTGCATGCAACAGACGGTAGGGCATTTTTAAGGGGAAGGGCAGGGGCATGGAATGACATAGTAAACCCCCCCCTATGCCCCTTCCCTTTTTAGATAGCGGAGGAGACTCCAGATTTCACCGAAAGCCTGAAGGAGATAATAAGAGCAGAGTTGAAAGCGTCCTCAAGACACGGAGAATTTTCCAGGCGTAGAAATGTACCAGTCTTATCTGATTCAGAGTCGCCTGCCGCCCATGATAGGGGTGAAGTTGTGTCAGGACCCTCCTCGCCTTCCTCTTCGGCTTCCTCCTCGTCTTCTACGGAAGACGCTACCCGTTTTTGTTTTCCCTTGGACCAGATGGACAAATTTGTCAAATCAGTTAGGTCCACCATGGGAGTAGAGGAGGCGAAACCAGAGCCCTCAGTACAGGATCTGATGTTTGGTGGTCTAGATCCAAAAAACGGAGATCCTTTCCACTAAACAGTAGCATCCAAGGCCTTATAGACAGAGAGTGGAAGAAGCCTGAAAAAAGAGGCTCCTTACCCCAAGCGTTTAAAAGGAGATATCCCTTTGAAGATCCCCTGACGGGTAAATGGGATAAGGCCCCGAAGCTGGATGCAGCAGTGGCGAAGGCTTCTAAAAAATCCTCCATCCCATTTGATGATATGGGGTCTTTGAAAGATCCACTAGACAGGAAGGCAGATTCCTTCTTGAAAGGCACATGGGAGATGTCGGCAGGTGCCCTGAGGCCGGCAGTTGCAGCCACTTGCGCAGCCAGGTCATTGATGGTCTGGCTAGACCAGTTAGCTTCCCAGTTAACAGATGGAACCTCCAGGGGGACAATTCGGAAGACCTTGCCAATAATTCAGAATGCGGCGGCTTTCCTGGCTGATTCCTCAGCGGACTCAGTAAGAATGGCTGCCAGAGCGGCAGGGCTGTCTAATGCAGCACGAAGGGCATTATGGCTGAAATGTTGGCCGGGCGATATTCAAGCCAGATCTCGCCTCTGTTCCATTCCGTGTGACGGCGAATATCTTTTTGGCCCGGTCCTGGACGAACTTTTAGAAAAGGCAGGGGACGACAAGAAAAAGTTTCCCAGTCTATCAACCCCTTCCTATAAAAGACCTTTCAGCAGAAGGAGGTTCAGCTACCGAAGGTCGTCCAGGGAACGAGCCAAATGGGATGAAAAGAGGCGAAGAGGTACAGGGTTTATGTTTAGAGGTCCACCTAGGGAAACAAAAAAACCCTCGCAATGACTAGCAATGCCGGTAGGAGGCAGATTGAAGGCCTTCTACCCGGCCTGGTCAGAAATCTCAAGCAGTAGCTGGATCCTTAACATCATAGCTACAGGGCTGCGGTTAGAATTCTCCTCGGTACCTTGGGATAACTTTAAAGTTACCCCACTCAGGTCATCGCCATCGGAGCAGGCCGCTCTAGAGTTGGAGGTTCAGGAGCTTTGCGCTAAGAATGTCTTAGTGGAGGTGCCAGAAGCAGAGCGGGGTAAGGGGTTTTACTCCCCTCTGTTTTTGATCCGTAAACTGGATGGGTCTTTTAGAACAATTATTAATTTGAAAGCCCTCAATAAATTCCTGATTATTCACCCATTTAAAATGGAAACGGTCAGCTCAGCAATAAAGCTTCTGTTTGAAAATTGCTTTATGGTGGTGTTAGATCTGAAAGACGCTTATTACCACATACCGATCCATATGGAGCATCAGCGTTTCCTCAGAGTAGCAATCCAGATGGGGGAATCACTGCGACATTTTCAATTTAGCGCCCTTCCCTTTGGCTTGGCGGTTGCCCCACGAGTATTCACTAAGGTTATGTCGGAGGTCATGGCCCACTTACGTGAATCAAATATGCTCATAGTCCCCTACCTTGACGACTTTCTTATCATAGGAAAGACGGCAGAGCATTGCCTAGAGCAACTGAAAAGAGCGATTTCTACCTTAGAGCGGCTGGGATGGCTAATAAATACCAAAAAGTCTCGTTTGAATCCGATGAGGGTTCAGCAATTTCTAGGGCTAATTCTGGATTCACAAAATCAGAACTGTAGTTTACCGTCAGACAAGTTAATTCGCTTACGGTACCAGGTCCTAAACGCTTCCAGTAACCCCTCTATGTCGCTTAGGAAGGCCATGTCTCTTTTGGGCTCCCTCTCGTCCTGCATTCCCGCGGTTCAGTGGGCCCAATTTCACACAAGGGCACTGCAAGCTGAGGTCTTGCTGTATCAAAATTTGCTAGGTGGTTACCTGGAAGGCCAGCTATCCTTGTCCCAGGCTACTATAAGATCCCTGGATTGGTGGAAGAATGAGACAAACCTGTCTAAGGGGGTTCCCTGGGAATATGACATATCCCGAATAGTCACAACAGATGCTAGCCCCTCTGGGTGGGGGGCTCATATGGGGGACGTTATGGTTCAGGGCTCATGGGAGCAGGATCAAATTCAAATGTCTTCTAATATGAAGGAATTAGCAGTTGTAGAGCTAGCGATTAAAAAACTCCTTGTCTATCTACAGGGTCACCACGTTCGAGTGCTCTCCGACAATCGGGTCACAGTCGCATACATCAACCACCAGGGTGGTACTCGTTCCGGTCCTCTCATGGAAGTGGCAAGGCGCCTACTTCAGATAGCAGAACGACACTTTCTTTCTCTAACGGCTCTACATATAAGGGGAGAAGAAAATACCAAGGCGGACTTCTTAAGCCGCAATCTCCTGAGCCAAGGAGAGTGGTCATTAAAGACTTCCATCTTCGACCTAATTGTGCGGAAATGGGGTCTACCGGAAGTAGATCTCTTTGCTACCAAAAGCAACAGGAAAGTGAGACAGTTCTGCTCTCTGAATCCCAAAGAACGCCCTCTGGCAGTGGACGCTCTTCTATTACAGTGGGATTTCAATCTAGCCTACGCCTTCCCTCCCCTGTCCTTACTCCCCCTAGTATTGAGGAAGGTCAGGAAGGACAGGGCAAGGATAATATTAATCGCTCCTTTTTGGCCCAGGAGGGCATGGTTTTCATGTCTCAGAAACATGTCGATAGCCGACCCTTGGGTCCTGCCGGACATTCCCGATCTGCTCTCCCAGGGTCCAGTCTACCATCCTCGAGTAGCGGGCCTCCACCTGACGGCGTGGATTTTGAACGGTCGCTGCTGACAGATAAGGGGTTTTCTGCTAATGTAATTAATACTCTCCTTAAAAGCAGAAAAGAGGTTACAACTAGGATCTACGCTAGGATTTGGAAGAAATTTCTTCAGAGCTCGGCGGTTGTAGCAGGGGACACAACACCGATAACCCAGATTCTAGAATTCCTACAAAAGGGTCTGGACTTAGGTCTCTCCACAAGCACCCTTAAGGTGCAAGTTTCAGCTTTGGGGGCACTCTTTAGTTGCAACATCGCAAATAATTACTGGGTCAGTAGATTCATTAAAGCTGCGGGTAGGTCGAGACCCATAGTGAAGGTGAGAATCATGCCATGGGACTTAAATCTTGTTCTCACTGCTTTAACAGAGCCCCCTTTTGAACCTATATCAGCAGCATCAATAAAAATTCTTTCCCTTAAGACCGCTTTCCTGGTAGCATTAACCTCGGCTAGGAGGGTAAGTGACATCCAGGCACTATCTAGACTATCTCCTTACACTCAGGTCCTGAATGACAGGATAATACTTAGACCGGATCCGGCATACCTACCTAAGGTGTCTTCCGCTTTCCACAGAACACAGGAAATTATTCTCCCTTCGTTCATCCCTAATCCATCTAATCAAAAAGAGATGAAACTTCATACTTTAGATGTTAGAAGATGTCTGCTGCAATATTTGGCAGTCTCTGATCCCTGGAAACGGGACAATGCATTGTTTGTCTCTTTTCAAGGAATTAACAAAGGCCGTAGATTAACAAAGAGCTCATTGGCCAGATGGATTAGGGAAGCAATTTCTCTGGCATACACCTCGAGGGGCAAGCAGCCACCTGAGAGGCTGAGGGCGCATTCCACTCGAGCTGTGGCGACTTCATGGGCAGAAAGGGCAGAAGTCTCGATTGACCAGATATGTAAGGCAGCTACGTGGTCTTCTCCACACACGTTTTACACTCATTATAGATTAGATTTGGGTGCTTCCTCAGACCTTTCTTTCGGACTAAGGGTGCTGCAGGCAGTAGTCCCTCCCTAAGTAGTTATTACTCTCTGTAATTCTCTCTGTAGTGCTGTCATGGACGTTCGAATAAAGTCTAAGTTACTTACCGTTAACGGTATTTTTCGAAGTCCATGACAGCACCCTTACATTCCCACCCAGGTTTTATGTGCACTTCTTCCGCTTATGTAGTCCACATGTAATAAACAATTGATTAATGTTACTGTGTGATGCATGAAATTTTTTTGCTGTATACCATTTAACCTTGATGTCCTCTTATGCTCTGTAATCCAACTGATGTGTGGGAGAGGTGCCGCCCTTTTATATCTGTAGGTTTCCTGTTCCTAAGGGGCGGATCCCCTCTCTCTGTAGTGCTGTCATGGACTTCGAAAAATACCGTTAACGGTAAGTAACTTAGACTTTTCTCCAGTCTGTCTTATATGTCTAATCTGTGTATTTAGCAGAGATCAGCCCATATCCCTTTGGTGGTAATCAGAATCCTTCTTAGGACTGATTACAGGGTTCAGGGACTGATAGGAGACAGGGTTAGGCTGGAGACTTGGACCTCTGAACCATTATCAGTACCTCCAAGGTGAGGGTTTAGTTAGGACCCCAGTTTAGGGTCAGGTTAGACCCCCGGTCCTCCTCTTTCCTGTGACAGTGTATCAAGTACTCAAGATTAACCCTGAGTTCAACGGATATCGTGTCAGGTAAATCTATTCTATATTTACATGCTGATGTTGCTAATCTATATGTTGTATAGAGTGTTGTTCTTTTAAGAATAGTTTACTGACATCGTACACATATCATAAGACCGCGTGACACCTCCAGAGCATACGTTATTGCCACTTCCATCTGTCCGTGTTTACCATAAACCTGAGAGTCCGGTGACTGCCGGGGTGAACTCTGGTGGATCGAGACGTCCTCACCGTAGTTGGATCTTGTCTAATGAGGCGCGGTGTTAAGGGTCCAGTGGCCCCTCATTAAAAGGGGGTTACTGTAACGATCCACTTTTGGGTTTGTGGCAGATCTCTTTGCATATTAAAACCTTTTTTCTTTCAAGCCATCGGGGTTTAATGTCAGTCTTTTCCCCCGGTGGCTGCTGGTGTAATTACATTGCTTCTGACTTGTCAAGGGAAGGTGGTGACCACTCCCACCATCCTTTATAAGGTCACCTGAGGTGTCAGCTGACGGTTGGTGATACTTCTGCTTTTGGAGACCAACCAAGCTGGAGTCAGGAGCTTGCTGAGCGCAGTTGTACTTCTGCTGTTTCCCTGATCTGGTGCCTTACTCTGCTGTGCGGTGCATTGCAGCAGAGAAAGCTAAGTGTTTGTTGTTTAGTTGATTTAACCCCTAGGTGTCTCTTTCCTTTGGTTATTTTTGTGTGGTTCCCTTTATTCCCTGTCTCACCTCCTGGGGAGGGGGTTGGTGGGTTTAGCTTAGGGCTAAACAGGAGACCGGGACAGGTCGGTGACTTGGGCCTCACTACCTTCAAGTGTACCCCCAAGTTAAGGAAAGACAGGGCCATCCCTTAGCCTTAGGGGCAGTTCAGGGGCCCAGTTCCTCGTCCCCTGTATTTCTGTTACTGCCCTGTGACAGATACCTGGGCTGTGGTGCAGCCTGTGCGGTCTCTGCAGGAACTGCAGGGGCTCCAGCGCCGGAAGCAGCGTCAGGGGAGACCTGTTTGTCAGCTCCCCCCTCGGGCTGGTGAGGACAGCGTGAGGCCAGGGTCCAGGTAGGGCCGCCCTGGCTCACGTGGAGAGCGCAGTGCGGCAGGACGGGCCGTTACTTGTCTGGGGAGTGCAGGTGCGGGCATCGGCCGCCCTGCAGATCCCGGAAGGCGGTGCGCAGCCGGTTGGAGAGAAAGCCAGTGTGCGCAGAAGGCCGAAGAAGCGCTCTCTCCCGGAATTATTAGGCTCTTCTTCCGGGGGTGCCGGGGAGGCGGTGGTGTTAGCGCAGTAGGAGCGGCTGGGGAGCCGTGCATGCGCAGAAGAAGGGGGACACTTCTAGGTGAAGGAGAGAGAAAAAAAATGGGGGAGGCTGCATAAAAGCATCAGCTGTATGCTCACCGGTGTGCAGCGATGTTGTCCCCAGATGACCCCGCAATGCACCCACATGATGAGTTGGTGGTGCTACCACACAGCAGCAAGAAGAGTGGCAGTGGACGCTCCAGGCAGAGTGGCTCCACGGACAAAAGTGGTAGAGGCAGGAAAGCAGGTCAAACCACGTCTCAAGCTGTGCCTCCTCCGCAATCGGTACCATGTTGACAAGCTTCTCTGGGTGAATGTTACCAACCACACCTATTAAGCTGATAGCCCCTTCTTACTGTCTGTTTACCCTTCAGGTTAAAAAGACTGGAAAATCAAAGCACAAGGAACTTGCCCTTTGTTCCCAGCCTCTTCCTGACGGCTACCCCAAGAGGCTTTGTCAGATCTGTATGGGGCATACCCTGCAAGAGGAGTCCTCAGTTAGAACAGAGGACATTAGGCTCATGATTAGGGAGGAACTTCAGGCCCTTAGTTCCGGTAAAGTGAAAAACAGAGGCCCGACAGGGAATATGCCTTCTCCGTGTCCAGCTCATCGGACAGTGGCAAGCTTGAGTCAGATTCCTCCCAAGAGTCATCATCCTCGGAGGAGGAAGGCCGCACTTGTTTCGCGATCGATAGTATTAATAACTTTGTTAAATCCATCCGGGGAACTATGGGGTTGGCTAATACCAGAGCGCCCATGACATCACAAGACATCCTGTTCGCAGGCCTCTCTCAAAAGAAAAGGTGAACATTCCCGGTGATACCAGCAGTGAAAGAGCTAATTAAGAAAGAATGGAAGAGGCAGGGACAGCGAGGATTCCTTCCCTCAGCATCCAAACAGCGGTATCCCTTTGACGATGAGGAGTTAACCTCTTGGTCAAAAGTTCCCAAGGTTGACGCAGCTGTGGCATCAATCTCACGGCGCTCTTCCTTGCCAGTAGAGGATTCAGGAACTCTAACCGACCCCTTGGATCGGAAGGCGGATATACTCCTTAAAAGATCCTGGCAGTCATGTACAGGGGCCTTCAGGCCAGCAATATCAGCCACTTGCACTGCAAGATCTATGCTAGTGTGGTTGGATGAGCTGGAAGAAAACAATAAGAGTGGATTGGCTGGAGACAAGTTACAGTCTTCTATCCCTCTTATTAGAGGAGCAGCAGCCTTCCTGGCAGACGCCTCAGCTGATTCCCTGCGTCTAGCAGCCAGATCAGCGGGATTGACCAACGCATCCCGTCGGACCTTATGGTTAAAGGGCTGGAGAGGTGATACGCAGGCTAAAGCAAAACCATGCCAGGGTGAGTACCTGTTTGGCACAGTGCTTGACGAGATACTCACCAAAGTGGACAAAAGAGAGAATGGGTTCCCTAACACATATGTTCCGTCCTATAGGAGGGCTTTCAGAAAGCAGCCTTTCGGCGATAAAAGGGCTTTTAAGAACCAGAAGCGCTGGAACAGCAGAGAAGCCAAGCAGAGAGGTGCTCTATTTGGCGAACCTTCCTGCAAGCGCCGAGACAAGTTCTGTTAACCCCAACCCGCCGGTGGGTGGCAGGTTATCATTTTACAGCCAGCAATGGAAGGTAATAACATCTAATCCCTGGGCCATTAGCCTCGTATCGTCTGGCTTGAGGTTAGAGTTTGCCCGGGTCCTCCCAGACTCCTTCATATTGACTTCTCCAAGGGCTCATGTTCAGCATTCATGCCATGCATCAGCAGTATTTATCTTCGAGTGGCGGTCACTCTGGAAGGCCGTGTCCACCATCTTCAGTTTGCGGCAATGCCCTTTGGCTTATTCATGGCTCCTCGAGTTTTCACCAAGTTAATGTTAGAGGTGATGGCATATGTATGGTTAAAGGACTCCTTAATAGTACCATACCTGGATGATGTCCGGGTGGTAGGAAACTCCTCTCAATACTAACATCGACTAGCTCATGCAATTTCATCTTGGCAGGCTTTGGGATGGCTGATCAATTCTACCAAATCCAGATTGCTCCCGTTAACTCTGCAGACGTTCCTAGGTCTCCATCTGGACTCTGTAAGTCAAAAGTGTCTCCTCCCAGAGACAAAGATGTTGACGATAATAAATAAAGTAAGGTCAGCAATGGACAACCGTAAAATGTCCCTGAGGAAGGCTATGTCCCTTCTCGGCTCCCTTACATCATGTATTCCTGCAGTGTAGTGGGCCCAGTTCCACACTAAACAATTGCAGCAACTGATCCTGCAAGAGGAAGAGCGATTGCAGGGACAGTTGGAGTGAGAAGTATCCCTGTCACCAGAGGTATTTAGATCCCTGTCATGGTGTCTGGACCAGGGCCATCTCTCTAAAGGAGTTCCGTGGGTACTAAGACCCTCAGAAGTGATTACTGCGGACGCTAGTCCCTTCGGTTGGGGAGCTTATTTAGGTAAAAGTATAGTCCAAGGGCAATAGTCCATAGGGGAGGCCAATGACTCGTCTAATTTGAGAGTTAAAAGCCATTGATCATGCTATATTTGAATTCCTTCCACAGCTGCGAGGATCTCATGTAAGAGTTCTATCGGACAACGCCACCTCCGTCCCATATTTAAATCATCAAGGAGGAACTCGGTCAGAAACTCTGATGTCTATCGCAGAGAGAATCCTGCAGATAGCCGAAACACACCTTTTGTCCCCATCAGCCCTCCACATCAAGGGAGTAGACAACTTCAGAGCAGACTTCAGGGGGAGACGTCAGGGGGAGTGGATGCTCAGCCGCCGCATCTTCAAGAAAATAACAGCTTTATGGAGTCTTTTGGAAATAGACCTGTTTGCTACAAGGGCCAACAGACAGGTTGAAAAGTTTGCTTCGCTACACAGAGCGGACCGACCGTATATGCTTAACTCTCTTCAATCCCCATGGCCTTTTAGACTGGCGTATGCCTCTCCCCCCAGCCCCACCCCCCCGATGATAATCCTCCCAGTGGTCATCAGAAAGATAAGGGAGGAGAGGGCGAATGTAATCCTGATCTCCCCATTTTGGCCCCAGAGGCCATGGTTTTCATGGCTCAGAGCCATATCTTTGTCAGGTCAAACCCCTGGATCCTCCCATGGGATCGGGAGCTGCTCTCTCAAGGAACCTTCATTCATCCTCGGGTGAAGGGTCTACGCCTGACGGCATGGAACTTGAGAGGCAGTTTCTGAGACTAAGGGAGTTCTCGGAGAATTTAATTAATACCCTTCTGCACAGTAGAAAGGAGGCCATGACCAGGATATACACCAAGGTGTGGAGGAAATTTCTTAGCTTTTACACAGGGGCCTTCTCTAGTGAGGTACCTATCCCTACTATCTTGGAATTCCTCCAGAAAGGTCGGGAATTGGGATAGTCAGTAAATACCTTAAAGGTTCAGATATCGGCCCTAGGTGCTCTGTATAGCTATAATATCGCTGGAGACAGTTGGGTAGCTAGGTTTATTTCAGCATGTCAGCGAGCAGATCCAGTACATATTGCTCAAGTACCGCCCTGGGGCCTGAACCTAGTTCTTGATGCGTTAACTGGGGCCCCATTTGAACCCTTACACTTAGCCTCAATAAAATGTGTGTCGTTAAAGACAGTCTTGTTAGTAGCCTTAGTGTCCGCAAGAAGAGTGAGTGATATCCAAGCTCTGTCAGTGGATCCCCCCTTCCTGTCAATAATCCATGATAGGATAATATTAAAACCATACCCTTCTTACCTCCCTGAGGTTTCTACCAAATTCCATAGATCCCAGGAGATTTTTCTGCCCTCCTTTAAGATAACCCTACAACACCTGAAGAGGAAAAATTTCACACCTTAGATGTGAGGAGAGCTGTCCTTAACTATATAGATAGGACTCGTTCTTGAAGGCAGAGCAGGGCTCTCTTTGTGTCCTTTCAGGGCCACAGGAAAGGGGCTGGAGTCACAAAGGGCACGCTATCCCGTTGGATCAGAGATTCAATCTGTCTGGCCTACTCAGCCAAAGGTGAAAGCCCTCCGGATGGGATAAAAGCACATTCCGCACGGGCTATGGCATCCTCCTGGGCTGAGAAGGCGGATGTTCTGATTGACCTCATATGTAAGGCCGCAACTTGGTCCTCACCATCTACCTTCTACAGGCTTGACTTGTCTTCTTCCTCTGACTTAGTCTTCGGTAGATCGGTTCTCAGCACGGTGGCCCTCCCAGATGATCATCTCTGAAAATCTCTCAGTGGGTGCTGTTGTGGCGAATAGAAAAAAACTGATTACTTACTGGTAATGCTCTTTTATAGAGCCCATGACCGCACCCACTCACTTCCCTCCTTATGTTATGGTGGCACGAGATTTCACTCTGAGTTGTGACGAGTTCGACATATATATGGAAATATATAAATATATAGGTTGAAATGTAAATACTTTAAATGGCTGGCATAACAATGAATTAAAGCTTGTTTGGCGGTTCCTCATTCTCGGTAATCCAACTAAGGGAGCGAGGGAGACCGTCCCTTTTATCTCTGTAGGTTTCCTGTTCCTAGGGACGGATCCCTCTCTGTGGGTGCTGTCGTGGGCTCTATAAAAGAGCATTACCGGTAAGTTTCTGGTTTATTCCTCATATACACACATCACGGCTTATTGTTACGTTACCTTTAACCCCTTCACCCCCAAGGGTGGTTTGCACGTTAATGATCGGGCCAATTTTTACAATTCTGACCACTGTCTCTTTATGAGGTTATAACTCTGGAACGCTTCAACGGATCTTCGCGATTCTGAGATTGTTTTCTCGTGACATATTGTACTTCACGTTTGCAATTTTCAAACTTTGAATTTTTATTCCCATAAAACAGAGAAATGTCACACAAAGTAGTTAAGAAATAACATTTCCCACATGTCTACTTTACATCAGCACAATTTTGGAACCAACATTTTTTTTGTTAGGAAATTATAAGGGTTAAAATTGACCAGCGATTTCTCATTTTTACAACAATATTTACAAAGCCATTTTTTTTAGGGACCACCTCACATTTGAAGTCACTTTGAGGGGCAGAAAATACTATATGGCAGAAAATACCCAAAAGTGACACCATTCTAAAAACTGCACCCTTCAAGGTACTCAAAACCACATTCAAGAAGTTTATTAACCCTTCAGTTGCTTCACAGGAGCTAAAGCGGCTCATGAGAAAAAATCTAATTTTTAAAAAACTTTATTGAAAATTATTAAAAAAATACAACACGAACAAACAAGAAAATGATACACTAAGTGACTGTTAAATATCATCTATACAGTCCCATAATATAATAGATACTCTATCAGAGAGAGGGAGATATCGCTGTAGATGATATGAATGGTAGGATTTTGGGACCTATAATGTCCCTAAAGACATAAATCCCTACCTAGCAACGGAGCTTTTTCACCCTAATTTATGCTGGTGCCCCCGTACCTCGACGGCTATCCCTCTCTATCCCTATTGTAATAAACAGGTCTGTATAAATAAACCAAAAGAAGGAGGAGTGCATACGAACTATAACAGTTTCATACATACTGATTAACATCAAAAAACTTAAGTTTTTATGTTTTTTTTTGTAGCCACAGGGCTAAAAGCTCCCTATATATAGTAGGAATAGTTCCAAATAGCTATGTTTAGGCAAACCAGCAATACAAAGAACTCTGTGGCTCAAATAGAAAAATTATTGCACTGCTCCCATTAGCCAGTCACAAATTCAATACATCCAAAACTTTATAAAGCCAAGTAGCGATAAGTAATAACTTAGCTCTTTTATAGAGGCAATTTATAGAGGCAATATATGAGCTAAGTTATTACTTATCGCTACTTGGCTTTATAAAGTTTTGGATGTATTGAATTTGTGACTGGCTAATGGGAGCAGTGCAATAATTTTTCTATTTGAGCCACAGAGTTCTTTGTATTGCTGGTTTGCTTAAACATAGCTATTTGGAACCGTTCCTACTATATACAGGGAGCTTTTAGCCCTGTGGCTACAAAAAAACATAAAAACTTAAGTTTTTTGATGTTAATCAGTATGTATGAAACTGTTAAAGTTCGTATGCACTCCTTGTTTTGGTTTATTTATACAGACCTGTTTATTATAATAGGGATAGAGAGGGATAGCCATCGAGGTACGAGGGCACCAGCATAAATTAGAGTGAAAAAGCTCAGTTGCTAGGTAGGGATTTATGTCTTTAGGGACATTATAGGTCCCAAAATCCTACCATTCATGTCATCTACTGCGATATCTCTCTGTCTCTTATAGAGTATCTATTATATTATAGGACTGTATAGATGATATTTAACAGTCACTTAGTGTATCATTTTTCCCTTCCCCATGACAGCACCGACATAAGAGTATGGTTTCCGCCCCCAGGTACCTCTCCCTCAGTTTTGGTTTCCTGTTCCTGCAGGTGGATGCCTGTAGCATGTGGAATACCTGTAGGGGAATCTTCCCCTGGATGGCCGGTCTGGAGACCGAGGTCCCGAGGGGGGAGGCATCGCAGCTGAGCGCGGCGGGGCGCGCTCTTCATCCCGGAGTCCTGGGGGCTGCCTGGCCGCATCTCGCCCCCCGATGGACTCCCCGGCGGTCGCTCCGAGCAGGAGGCAGAGCCGGGGGAGGCGTGTCCACCACGACGCTGGCGCCGACTGAGTGGGGCGGCTTCCAGTCGCACCGGAAGTGACGCTACACGCCGGGAGAAGCGGTGTGCTGGACATTTCCAGGTGGAAGTCGCTCCAGAGACGCGCACACCGGTCTCCCCTGAACCACCCCTCACAGATATAACCTGCCTGAGGGCAGGAAAACGCTGGCGTCAGCTCGACTGGGCAATGGAGGCCACAGATGAGGAGCGCGTGCCCGAGGAGGAAGGCCAGCAGACCGCTGTGGTACCAGGGGGTCGGTGGGTGAGTGCCTTTGTAAGGCGAAGAACATATATAGTGATGGCCTTGATCCTGTTCCCCTCTCCTTAGGGTAGGAAAGCTACGGCCAAACAGAAAAACAAAGCGTGTGCTTTGTGCAAGAAAACGCTTCCCAGAGAGTACGATAAGCGGCTGTGTCGCTCATGTGTGCAGAAAACGGTGGCGGAGGAATCACCGTCCCTGTTACAAAATATTAGAGCCATTATCCGTCAGGAAGTAAAGTCAACAGTTAAACAGGAGTTAAAACAGCACACTCCAGTTAGTTCGGGCCCTCTCCCCACCCCCCTCCTACGGAACAAAGTGATGTAGAGTCGGATGGCGAACCGACGGAGTTAAGACCCTCTGGAAGCTCAGACCTGGATTCCTCAGACGAGGAATATGGTCACCCTTATTTTTTATCCGAGGACATCAGAAAGTTATTGAAATTGGTCAGATCTACCATGGGAGTTGAGACGCCAAAGGAACATCTTTCAGTACAGGACTCTATGTTCAGTAATCTAGAGGGGAAAAAACGTAAAGTTTTTCCCTTCCATGAAAATCTATTAAAATTGATTAAAAGAGAGTGGAAGAAACCCAATAAGAAGATGTCTATTCCACAAGCATTAAAACGGAAATATCCGTTTGATGAGGAAATATGTGGGGAATGGGAAAAAGCGCCTAAACTAGACGCCGCCATTGCTAGTACATCTAAAGGAATAGCGTTACCATTCGAAGACACGGGTGCCTTGAAAGACCCCCTTGATAAAAAAAAAAAAAAGCGGATGCCTTTTTAAAATCTGCCTGGGAAGCATCGGCCTGGTCAATTAAACCTGGGGTAGCCGCCACTTGCACCGCTCGGGCCATGGTCAAATGGTTGGAAGAGCTCAGTGAACAGATAAAAAATAAGTGCCCAAGAGAGGAGCTATTGGACGTAATACCTTCACTACAAAAAGCGGCAGGGTTCTTGGCAGATGCGGTGGTGGATTCCGTGCGAGGTGCCGCCCGTGCATGCGCTCTCTCTAATTCAAGTCGCAGGGCATTATGGTTGAAAAATTGGACGGCAGACTTCCAGTCGAAAGTAAAACTCTGCGCAATTCCCTGTGAGGGGGCAATACCTGTTTGGGAAAACACTGGATGATATATTGGAAAAAGCGTCGGATAAGAAAAAACGATTTCCACTACCGCCTGTGTCAAGACGTCGTTGGAGTGATGCTCGCTCGTCCTTTCGTGGAGCAAGGAATAGAGGGGGCAGAAGTCGACCAGATGAGAGGTCTATCCGGGGCAGACCTTGGGGAGAGAGGATTTCTCTTCAGTAAAGGCCCTCCCAGATCAGATACTAAACGTCAATGACGCCAAGACTCCGGTGGGAGGAAGACTGCGAAAATTTGTACATCAGTGGGAAGCATTGCCCGCCTCACGGTGGGTAACCAATCTACTATCCGAAGGCATTACGATTAAGTTTTCTCAGCCTCCCGCCACAGCGACTAAAGATAACTCAGGTCGCCAAGAAGAACCAAGCCACGATGGAGAAAGAAGTCACTCTCCTTATGTTAAAGAAAGTGTTAGTGGAAGTACCAAGTCACCAAGTAGGAGAAGGGTTCTACAGTACCCTGTTCCTTACTCCAAAACCAGACTGCTCACTGAGAGTGATATTCAACTTGAAAGCGCTGAATCAGTACATCCGAGTGGAAAAGTTCAGAATGGAGACACTAAGATCAACGATGAAGCTGCTCGAACCAGGCTGCTACATGGCGGTGATCGATCTGACAGATGCCTACTACCATGTACCAATCTGGGAAGAACACCAAAAATATCTAAGACTGTTGGTACAGATTGCACAGGTCCCTACACATCTGCAGTACCAATGTCTTCCCTTCGGGATATCGGTGGCACCCCGTATATTCACAAAAGTAATTTCAGAAGTGGCATCTTTTGTGAGAAAAGAAGACATATTACTGGTACCCTATTTGGACGACTTCCTAGTGATAGCAAATACCGAAGGAGAATGCAGGAAAGCAATAACAAGGTTACTGGAAATCCTAACCAGCTTAGGCTGGATAATAAATGAGAAAAAATCAAAACTAATCCCAGACAGAAAACAAGAATTTTTGGGAATACTGTTAGATTCCTGCAAACAGCAATGTGTCCTCCCAGACAGAAAAATAGGCTCCATTCAACACAAGATACGACAGTTGAGGTCGAGCAGGGCCATAACAATCCGACAAGCAATGTCGCTGTTGGGTACATTAACAGCAACAATACCAGCGGTCCAGTGGGCACAAAGCCACACAAGAGATCTGCAAGGGCAAATCTTAGCCGAGCAGGCAAAAGACCCGACCAGCTTAAATCGACGGTTCACCCTAACGTCACAGGTCCACAGCTCATTGGAATGGTGGCTACAACTCGAAAACCTAAGAAGAGCAGTACCCTGGTCAATTCACAACCAAGTGGTATTGACCACGGATGCGAGTCCCTCAGGATGGGGAGCACATCTAACGGGACGGCTTGTACAAGGCCAATGGGAACCCTCAATGAGGGAAACATCCTCCAATTTGAAAGAGCTAACAGCGGTGAAGCAGGCACTTTAGGAAGGCACGTCACAATACTGTCAGACAACAACACGACGGTAGCCTACATAAATCGACAGGGAGGTACAAGATCACCATCCCTGATGGCGGAAGCAAGAAAGTTGTTCACATGGGCAGAAAACAACCTGTTATCACTATCGAGCACACACTTGAAAGGGACAGACAATATGGTGGCATGTACTACACCAAGGAGAATGGTCCCTAAATCAGGACATATTTGGAAAAATTTGTGTCAGCTGGGCCAGGCCAGAAGTGGACCTGTTTGCTACAAAAGAGAACCGAAAAGTAAACAGGTTCTACTCCCTGAACCCGAGAGAACAATCCAGAAGGAGTAGATGCGCTGCTACACCGCTGGAGGTTCAAACTGGCATATGCCTTTATACCGTTTCCCCTAATACTAGTAGTCCTGAGGAAAATACGGGAGGACAAAAGCCGTGTAATTCTTATAGCGCCCTTCTGGACGAAGAGAGCGTGGTTCACATGGCTCACACGCATGTCTGCCTCGGACCCATGGATCTTACCCGATGTTCCCAATCTACTACACCAGGGACCAGTGGAACATCCTCAGGTGCACAGACTACATCTCACTGCCTGGAACTTGAGAGGGGACTCCTATTAGCGAAAGGGTTCTCAGGGCCCTTGGTGACCACCTTGCTCACTAGTAGGAAAAAAGTCACCTCGGCCAAATATCATAAGATCTGGCAAAAGTTCTTAGACTTCTCAGGACGACGATTTTCGGAGACAGTCCAGAAGGTCCCGATGACGGAGATCTTAGAATTCCTACAAAAAGGCCTGGAAAGAGGGTTGTCTACAAGCACCCTAAAGGTGCAAGTCTCGGCACTAGGTGCGCTATTTGACAAAAAACTGGCTGACCACCCATGGGTCTATAGGTTCATTCGGGCCTCCTTTTCAGCCAGACCCTCGAAATTTGTACCTAAGGTGGATCCCTGGGATCTCAATTTAGTATTAAATGCATTAACTACAAACCCGTTTGAGCCTATCTCATCCATTTCGATAAAGGCTCTAACACTAAAAACAGTGCTCTTGGTTGCCCTGACGTAAGCTCGCCGAGTCAGCGAGCTGCAAGCTATCTCTGCAAATCCCCTATATACTACCTTTATGGATGACAGAGTGATCATAAGAACTGACCCAGCCTTCCTCCTGAAGGTTAATACAAAATTTCACAGGGACCAAGAAATAATTTTGCCCTCGTTTTGTGCCAACCCAAAATCCCAGGGAGAGCAAGCCTTTCATTGTTTAGATGTAAGACGTTGCCTACTTCAATATATAGAAGTGTCAAAATCTTGGCGACAGTCGTCGGCCCTTTTTGTCTCCTTCCAGGGGATAAACAGGGGGAAAAAAGCTTCAAAAGCTACAATTGCATGGTGGCTACGCATATCTCTCACTTTCTTATTCTTCGCCAGGTCAGACTCCCCCACTGGGTGTAACGGCTCACTCCACAAGGGCTGTTACGACATCCTGGGCCGAACGGGCAAATGCATCAATAAAACAGATTTGCAGGGCAGCGGTATGGTCGTCACCCTCCACCTTTTTTCGTCATTATAGGCTAAATTTAGGTCTCTCGAATTTAGCCTTTGGTAGAAAGGTGTTATCTGCTGTTGTCCCACCCTAGGAGGCTCTTCTATTTCTTCCTCTCATGTCGGTGCTGTCATGGGGAAGGGAAAAAATGATTATTACTTACCGGTAATTTGATTTTCCAGAGCCATGACAGCACCGTATTAATTCCCGCCCTATTTTGGTGATGGTTGTGTGACTCACAAAAAAAAAAAAAGGCATGTATAAATTGATATATAAAGAAGGTAGATGTCGTAACTATGCTAGTATATGTGTATATATAACGACTAATTTTTGGCGGTTACCCTGCATACTCTGAAACAAACTGAGGGAGAGGTACCGCCCCCCTTCTTTTATCTCTGCTGCAGGTTTCCTGTTCCTGGGGGCGGATACCATGCTCTCATGTCGATGCTGTCATGGCTCTGGAAAATCAAATTACCGGTAAGTAGTTATCATTTTTCTTGTTTGTTCGTGTGGTATTTTTTAATAATGTTCAATAAATTATTTTTAAAAACAGATTTTTTTCTCATGAGCCGGAACTTATATCTAATTGGACATATCATTTATTTGAACTTCACAGGAGCTGAAGCAATGTGGAAGGAAAAAAATGAATATTTAACTTTTTAGTCACAAAAATGATCTTTTACAACCTTTTTTTTTTATTTTCACAAGGGTAAAAGGAGAAAATGGACAGATAAAGTTGTTGTGCAATTTCTCCTGAGTACGCCAATACCCCATATTTGGGGGAAAACCACTGTTTGGGCACACGGCAGAGCTCGTAAGGGAAGGTGCGCCGTTTGACTTTTTCAAACCAAAATTGGCTGGAATTGAGATTGGACGGCATGTCGCGTTTGGAGAGCCGCTGATGCGCCTAAACAATGGAAACCCCCCCACAAGTGACACCATTTTGGAAACTAGATATGGAACTTATCTAGATCTGTTGTGAGCACTTTGAAACCCCAAGTGTTTCACAAAAGTTTATAATGCCTGGGTGTGAAGAAAAAAAAAACATTTTCCACAAAAATGATTTTTGTAGTCCCAAATTTTTGCTTTTTTCCCAAGGAAATTGGACCCCAAAAGTTGTCCAATTTGTCCTGAGTACGATGATATCCCATATGTGGGGGGGGGGAACTGTTTGGGCACACGGCAGGGCTTGGAAAGGAAGTAACGTTTTGGAATGCAGATGTTGATGGGGTCATGTTCCGTTTGCAGTGCCCCAGATGAGCCTAAATAGTGGAAACCCCCCACAAGTGACCCCAGTTTGGAAACTAGACCCCTAAGGAACTTATCTAGATCTGTGGTGAGCACTATGAACCCCCAAGTGCTTCACACAAGTTTATAATGCCCGGGCATGAAAATAAAAACTATTTTTTTCCCACAAAAATTATCTATTAGTCACTAATTTTTTATTTTCCCAAGGGTAACAGGAGAAATTGGACCACAAAAGTTGATGTCCAATTTGTACTGAGTACGCTGATACCCCATATGTGGGGGGAAACCACTGTTTGGGCGCACGGCAGAGCTCGAAATGGAAGGAGCACCATTTGACTTTATCCAACCAAAATTGCCTGGAATTAAGATTGGACGCCATGTTGCATTTGGAGAGCCCCTGATGTGCCTAAACAGTGGAAACCCCCACAAGTGACCCCTTTTTGGAAACTAGACCCCCTAAGGAACTTATCTAGATCTGTGAGCAATTTGAACCCCCAAGTGCTTCACACAAGTTTATAACGTAGAGCCGTAAAATTAAAAAATCATATTTTTTCCACAAAAATGATCTTTTCACCCCAATTTTTATTTTCCCAAGGTAACAAGATTCCAAAAGTTATTGTGCAATTTGTCCTGAGTACGCTGACACCCCATATGTGGGGGTAAACCACTGTTTGGGTGCATGGCAGAGCTTGGAAGGAAAGGAGCGCCATTTGACTTTTTCAATGCAGAATTGACTGGATGTGTTTGGAGAGCTCCTGATCTGCTTAAACAGTGGAAACCCCCGACAAATGACACCATTTTGGAAACTAGACCCTCAAGGAACTTATCTAGATGTGTGGTGAGAACTTTGAACCCCCAGGTGTTTCACTAAAGTTTATAACGGCCGAGCATGAAAAAATATAATCATATTTTTTCCACAAACATGATCTTTTAGTCTCCAACTTTTTATTTTCCCAAGGGTAACAGGAGAAACTTGACCTCAAAAGTTGTTGTCCAATTTGTCCTGAGACGTTTTGGATTGCAGACTTTGATGGAATGGTCTGCGAGTGTCATGCATTTGGAGAGCCCCTGATGTGCCTAAACAGTGGAAACTCCCCACCAGTGACCCCATTTTGGAAAATAGACCTCACAAGGAACTTATCTAGATGTGTGGTGAGCGCTATGAAGGCCCAAGTGCTTCATAGAAGTTTATAACGTACAGCCGTAAAAACAAAAAAATCATTTTTTTTTTTACAAAAATGATATTTTCGCCCCCAATTTTTTATTTTCCCAAGGGTAACAGAGGAAATTGGACCCCAAGAATTATTGTGCAATTTGTCCTGAGTACGCTGATACCCCATATGTGGGGGTAAACTACTGTTTGGGCGCATGGCAGAGCTCAGAAGTGAAGGAGCACCGTTTGACTTTTTCAGCGCCGAATTGGCTGGGATTGAGATCAGACGCCATGTCACATTTGGAGAGCCCTGATGTGCCTAAACAGTGGAAACCCCCCAATTCTAACTCCAACCGTAACCCCAACACACCCCTAACCCTAGTCCCAACCCTAACCATAACCCTAACCACAAACCTAACCCTAACACACCCCTAACCCTAATTCCAACCCTAATCCTAACTTTAGCTTCAACCCTAACACTAACTTTAGCCGCACCCTAACCCTAATGGGAAAATGGAAATAAATACATTTTTTTTAAATTTTATTATTTTTCCCTAACTAAGGGGGTGATAAAGGGGGGTTTGATTTACTATTTATAGCGGGTTTTAATGATTGGCAGCTGTCACGCTAAAAGACGCTTTTTATTGCAAAAAAATAGTTTTTTGCATCACCACATTTTGAGAGCTATAATTTTTGCATATTTTGGCCCACAGAGTCATGTGAGGTCTTACTTTTTGCGGTACGAGTTGACGTTTTTATTTGTACCATTTTTGAGCACATGACATTTTTTGATCGCTTTTTATTTCGATTTTTGGGAGGTTAGAATGAACAAAAATCAGCAATTCATGAATTTCTTTTGGGCAGGGCGTTTATACCGTTCCGCGTGTGGTAAAATTGATAAAGCAGTTTTATTCTTCGGGTCAGTACGATTATGGCGATACCTCATTTATATCATTTTTAATGTTTTGGTGCTTTTATACAACAAAAACAATTTTATTTAAAAAATAATTATTTTTGCATCTCTTTATTCTGCGAGCTATAACTTTTTTATTTTTTCGCTGATGATGCTGTATGGCGGCTCGTTTTTTGTGGGACAAGGTGACATTTTCAGCAGTACCATGTTTATATATATATATATATATATATATATATATATATATATATATATATATATATATATATATTGGTCTTTTTGATCTAGGGTGTGTTTCCACGGTCAGGAAACACTCAGTAATTGCTGCGTGATTGACGCTGTGCGCTGGCGCAGCGTCAAGCACACAGCGTCCAGATGTTACAGCATAGTGGAGGGGATTTCAAGAAATCCCGTCTCCGCTATGCATAAAAAACACGCAGGCGGCAGACCTACGTTAACGGACATGCTGCGCGTCTCTTCAGATCGCAGCATGTTCTATTCCCTTGCGGCCACGCTGCGTCGCAGCAAGGGAAATAACACAGGCCTGTGTAGCGCTTGTCATTCCGGATGTGTTCAATAAACACATCTGGATTGACCGCGCGTTCACTAGGGGGTGGGGCTTTGGGCGGAGCGGACTTTCGCTCCGTCCAAAGCGCTGTGTTTCCTGATAATGGAAACACAGTGTAATGTATGTAGTACAGTTCATATAGCGTCTTGTGCTTGGGTGCGATGAAAATACATGAGACACAGGTTTGATATAGAAGGTCTTGTATTACTTCATACAAGTGGCAAAAATAGTCACACAGTTTGCAGATACAGAAGCAGGAGACACAGCAGGCCAGAGTAACTTAAGCTCAGCAATCACTCTCCACAACAGGTTCAGGATCTTCTTCTCTGTTACCGTAAGTCCATGCAAACGTGGATCTTTCAAAGAGCAGGGTTCCAGAGTCCACAAGTGTTCAGAGTTCCTCAGTAGGAATAGCTGGAGTACATAGTCCAAGGCTTCCAGGAGTCAGGTCACAGGTTCACTGCAGGCTAGATTCTGAAGCACTGATTGCTCAGCTGTGGCTGCTTAAGAAGCAAGAGGGAGAGAATCAGGGCGGGAACATGAAAGCTGAAAACTCCATATTGACTGAGGGCAAGATAGCTGCAGCAAGACAGAAAGCAAAATGGCTGACGGAAAACTGAGTTTCAAGAACATGTACAAAGAACCTTACATTACTCCCCCCTTAGGGACAACCTCCGGATGGCCTCAGACCAGGCTTGTCTGGGTACCTCTGATGAAACTGGCGGAGCAAACGAGGAGCATTAACGTTGACTGGTTCCCATGAGTTGTCCTCCATTGGGTAGCCCTGCCATTTAATCAAATATTGTAACTGATTTCTGTATAACCTGGAATCTAGAATTCTTTCCACCACAAATTCTTCCTGACCATTGACTAGCACTAGGTCAGGGCAAGGAGAAGAACGTCCAGGAAACGTATTGGGTGTTGCAGCCTTTAGTAGGGATACATGAAAGACAGGGTGGATTCTCATAGTTCTAGGCAGTTGAAGACGACAAGCAACGGCACTTATAATTTTACTGATTTTATAGGGTCCAATGTACTTATGTCCCAACTTAGACGATGGAATCCTTAACTTAAGATTTCTGATTGACAGCCAGACCAGGTCTCCTACCTTGAAAGCTGGTGCAGGTTTACGAAATTTATCTGCTGCTTTCTTGTACCTTTCCTGAGCCAATTCCAGATTCTCCTTTAGAAGATCCATATTCTTCTGTAAAGACGTGATTCTTTCGGCCACTGCTGGTAAAGGCGTTTCTATGGGAAATCGTGGAAGAATGTTAGGATGATAACCTAGATTGGAGTAAAAAGGAGACTGCTTAGTGGAGGCGCTCTGAGAGTTGTTATAAGAGAACTCAGCCAATGGAAGTAGATCCACCCAATCATCCTGTAGGTGGCCGATAAAGCAGCGGAGATACTGCTCCAGAGTTTGATTGGTTCGTTCGGTCTGTCCATTAGTCTGGGGATGAAAAGCAGAAGAAAGGTGTAATGTATGTAGTACAGTTCATATAGCGTCTTGTGCTTGGGTGCGATGAAAATACATGAGACACAGGTTTGATATAGAAAGTCTTGTATTACTTCATACAAGTTGGCAAAAATAGTCACACAGTTTGCAGACACAGAAGCAGGAGACACAGCAGGCCAGAGTAATCTAAGCTCAGCAATCACTCTCCACAACAGGTTCAGGATCTTCTTCTCTGTTACCGTAAGTCCATGCAAACGTGGGTCTTTCAAAGAGCAGGGTTCAGAGTCCACAAGTGCTTCAGAGTTCCTCAATAGGAATAGCTGGAGTACAAGGTCCAAGGCTTTAGGAGTCAGGTCACAGGTTCACTGCAGGCTAGATTCTGAAGCACTGATTGCTCAGCTGTGGCTGCTTAAGAAGCAAAAGGAGAGAATCAGGGCGGGAACATGCAAGCTGGAAACTCCATTTTGACTGAGGGCAAGATAGCTGCAGCAAGACAGAAAGTAAAATGGCTGACGAACAAACTGAGTTTCAGGAACATGTACACAGAACCTTACATTACTCCCCCCTTAGGGACAACCTCCGGATGACCTCAGGCCAGGCTTGTGTGGGTACCTCTGATGAAACTGACGGAGCAAGCGAGGAGCATTAACGTTATTGACTGGTTCCCATGAGTTGTCCTCCACTGGGTAGCCCTGCCATTTAATCAGATATTGTAACTGATTTCTATACAACCTGGAATCTAAAATCCTTTCCACCACAAATTCTTCCTGACCATCGACTAGCACTGGGTCAGGGCAAGGAGAAGAACGTCCAGGAAACGTATTGGGTGTCGCAGCCTTTAGTAGGGATACATGAAAGACAGGGTGAATTCTCATAGTTCTGGGCAGTTGAAGACGACAAGCAACGGCACTTATAATTTTACTGATTTTATAGGGTCCAATGTACTTATGTCCCAACTTAGACGATGGAATCCTTAACTTAAGATTTCTGGTTGACAGCCAGACCAAGTCTCCTACCTTGAAAGCTGGTGCAGGTTTACGAAATTTATCTGCTGCTTTCTTGTACCTTTCCTGAGCCGATTCCAGATTCTCCTTTAGAAGATCCATATTCTTCTGTAAAGACGTGATTCTTTCAGCCACTGCTGGTAAAAGCGTTTCTATGGGAAATCGTGGTAGAGTGTTAGGATGATAACCTAGATTAGAGTAAAAAGGAGACTGCTTAGTGGAGGCACTCTGAGAGTTGTTATACGAGAACTCAGCTAATGGAAGTAGATCCACCCAATCATCCTGTAGGTGGCAGATAAAGCAGCGGAGATACTGCTCCAGGGTTTGATTGGTTCGTTCGGTCTGTCCATTAGTCTGGGGATGAAAAGCAGAAGAAAGGTTTACTTTAATGTCCAATGCTGCACAGAAATTTTGCCAAAACCTAGAAGTGAATTGCACCCCTCGATCCGAAATAACCTCATCCGGTACTCCATGTAAGCGAAACACATCTTTAATCATCAAATCTGATGTCTGTTTTGCAGTGGGTAAGCCGACACAAGGGATAAAATGAGCTGCCTTTGTTAGACGGTCAACCACCACTAGAATGGTGTTCTTCCCTTGAGAGGTTGGTAACTCCACAATGAAGTCCATAGAAATGGAACCCCACGGGCGGGACGGGGTGGGAAGAGGCTGTAACAGACCAGTTGGTGAGGAGCGAGGTGTTTTGCATCTTGCACAGACTTCACATGAAGTGACATAGTTTAAAACATCCTTCCTGCAAGTGGGCCACCAAAAGAAACGAGAGAGAAATTCCTGTGTCTTTAGAATTCCTCTATGCCCAGCTATCTTGGAATCGTGAATGAGTTGCAATACTCTCAATCTGACTGTTTCAGGAATATACAGGCGTTGTCCCTGAATCCACACACCATTCTTAAAGACAAGACTTACGTCCCTTGGGGGTTGTGCCAAAAAGGAATCCGCATGGTATGCTTCCTTGATGTCCTTAAGTAGGTCTTGATTATGAATTACTCCTAGGAATCTAGAGTCAGGAAGAATAGTCTTAGGAGGAGTAATTGGACGTGTCTCTGCTGAGTAAATCCTAGAGAGTGCATCAGCCTTTCCATTGCGCAATCCTGGTCTATAAGAAATGATAAAATTAAATTGGTTTAAGAAAAGATTCCAGCGAGCCTGGCGAGGAGTCAGGCACTTAGCCGACCTGATAAACTCAAGGTTACGATGATCTGTCAGGACGACTATTTGCTGTGCAGCTCCCTGAAGAAGGTGTCTCCATTCTTTGAAGGCGGCAATAATGGCCAACAACTCTCTATTGCCCACATCGTAGTTCCTCTCAGCCGAAGACAACTGCTGGGAAAAGAAGGCACAGGGATGCAAGACATTCTTCTCACCTGTTCTCTGAGAGAGTATAGCTCCAACGGCACAGTCTGAAGCATCCACCTCTATTATGAAGGCAAGCTCGGGGTTGGGATGTACTAGGATAGGTGCAGTGGTAATTTATCTTTTAGACGGGAAAATGCTTCCTGGGCTTGGGGAGTCCAGGAGAACCTAGACTCTTTCCGGGTAAGTTGGGTGATAGGTGACACTACCTCAGAGAAATTTCTAATGAAACGTCTATAGAAGTTGGCAAACCCGATGAAGCGCTGTACCTCCTTCACATTTCTAGGACTTGGCCAATCCTTGATGGCTTGGGTTTTGCTTCCATCCATACTAATTCCTTGTGTAGACAGTACATACCCCAGAAATTGAATTTCGGTCCTATGGAATTCACACTTTTCAAGTTTGATGTAAAGATGATTTTGTCTTAGACGTTCCAAGACCATTCTCACATGTCCATGATGTTCCTCTGTGGAGTTAGAAAAAATTAGAATATCATCCAAATAAATTACCACGAATGTATCTAGGAGATCCCTGAAGATGTCATTCACCAAGTGTTGGAAAGTGGCTGGGGCGGTACTCAGACCAAAAGGCATAACTAGATATTCAAAGTGTCCATAGCGTGACCTGAATGCAGTCTTCCATTCATCCCCAGGTCTAATACAGACCAGGTTATAGGCCCCACGGAGATCCAATTTAGAGAAAATTTTGGCATGTCGCACTCTCTCCAATAACTCAGGGATTAAAGGCAATGGATAACGGTTTCTAATAGTAACCTTATTGAGTTCCCTATAGTCTACGCAGGGTCTCAGAGATCCATCTTTCTTCTTCACAAAGAAGATGGGTGCCCCTGCAGGAGATGAAGAGGGGCGTATGAAGCCCTTGGCTAGATTTTCGTCTATGTAATCCTTTAAAGCCTTTAGCTCAGGCCCCGCCAGGGGTAGATCTTACCAAAAGGTATCTCTGCTCCAGGCAATAATTCAATTGGACAATCATATGGACGGTGAGGAGGAAGCTGGTCAGCGTTGTTCTTGTCACATAAATCCACATAGTCCTGGTATACAGCCGGTAGTTCAGGGACTGACATGGTTCCTTTAGGAACAGAGCAAGCTGAAACTTTTGGACTCATCTGTTTCTCTGGAAAGTGTAATTCCTTGGTCTCCCAGTTAATGGTAGGGTTCTGAGCCTGCAGCCATGGTAGCCCTAGAATAATGGGAAAGTGGGGAGAAGAGATAAGCATAAAGGACAGTTTCTCTTGATGATCTTTACCCATAAGAACCCTCAAAGGCTCTGTTTCCTGATCCACTGGTCCAGAGGTCAGCAGGGAGCCATCCACAGTTTCCATCTGTACTGGAGTAGCCTTCTTCACTGAACGTATCCCCTGTTTCAGAGCAAAGGAGACATCCATAAAATTTCCACTTGCCCCTGAGTCGATCATAGCAGAGCTAGACACCCAAGCTGAGTCAACCCAGAGTTTGATGGAAAGAAAGCAATGAGAATTGTTTTTCTTACAACTCAGCTGGGACACCGCTGAGGAAACTTGAAAAATGGCAGCGTTTACACAGTCAACGTCCTCAGAGGTAATGGAGTTTAAGTCCGAGAAATCAAGATCTGTTGCTGCAGATCTCTCTGGAGCCTGAGGCTCGGACCTGACAGATCCCCTCTCGCAACACTCACAATGAATGAGTGCTGCAGTAGTCTTACGAGAACGGCTGGGGCAGTTTATAATGAAGTGCCCTGACTTACCACAATAGAAACATAGATTTTCCTTAAAACGATGTTCCTTGCTTGCATCACTAACCCGTCGTTGTAAAGAGTCTACCTGCATGGGTTCAGGTTCAGGTTCCCGTGTAATCCTACTCAAAGGTTCCTTAGCTGGAGAGGAAGGTAGGAAAAGGTTAGTGCGATTGCTTTCGAACCATCTCTCTTGCCTGCGTTCAGTCAGACGAGTATCAATACGGATGCAGTAGTTAATAAAGTCACCTAACGCAGTGGGAGGGTCGGCAAGAGCATGTTCATCCTTAATCAGTGGAGATAACCCCTTTCGAAAAATAGATTTTTTGGCGGAACTGTCCCAGGTGGTATCAAGGGCCCATCTCCTGAAATCCAAAGCATATTCAGCTACCGAGTGCTTACCTTGGCGCAAAGCTAACATGGCTGCTTCAGCTGTTGCACCTCGATTGGGGTCATCAAACACCTGCCCCATGGCTGAAATAAAAGCATCAAGGTGATTCAAACAATCATCCTCAGTCTCAATCAGAGGGTTTGCCCACATCAAAGCCTTGTTGGTAAGCAACATAATTATAGTAAGCACCTTAGATCGTTCAGTGGGAAATTGTGAAGCATGTGCAGAAAAAAAAAGATTGCATTGATTAATAAATCCCCTGAATTTCTCACGTTCACCGCCAAAACGAAAAGGGGGCAACTTGGGAATCCCAGAACTCGGGGCTACGGCAGGAGCCTGGACTCGCTCTTCTAGAACCTCAATCCTGGCTCGCAAATCCTGGGCAGTCTGTCCAAACACTTGCAAATTGTGATTAGTGAGGTCCTGTAGGTTTGTAAAACGGGTTTTTATAGTCTGTAAATCTGCAAGGATATTATCAGTCACTCCGCAAAGTTCCTTTATGCGGGCCTCCATTTTCCAGATCTTTTAAGACAGGAGTACTGGAAGGAGAGGAGAAAAGAAAAAAAAAAAAAAAACAATAGTGTTTACCTGTGGTAACACTGCAGAGAGAAAAAAAAAATTAAGGGAACTGCTCACCTGGAATGGTTGTGAGAAGTCACAACCACTATCATCACAGAAAGTTCAACCGGACATCTGATATCCACAGTTACAGCAGACACAAAAAGAGGGAAGAGAAAAAAAAAAACAATAGTGTTTACCTGTGGTAACACTGCAGAAAAAAAAAACTTAAGGGAATTGCTCACCTGGAATGGTTGTGAGAAGTCACAACCACTGTCATCACAGAAAGTACAACTGGACGTCTGATATCCACAGTTACAGCAGACACAGCCTTCCCAGACCCAGCAGACACTAACGTTTTGTCTTCAGAATCTTGTAATGTATGTAGTACAGTTCATATAGCGTCTTGTGCTTGGGTGCGATGAAAATACATGAGACACAGGTTTGATATAGAAGGTCTTGTATTACTTCATACAAGTGGCAAAAATAGTCACACAGTTTGCAGATACAGAAGCAGGAGGCCAGAGTAACTTAAGCTCAGCAATCACTCTCCACAACAGGTTCAGGATCTTCTTCTCTGTTACCGTAAGTCCATGCAAACGTGGATCTTTCAAAGAGCAGGGTTCCAGAGTCCACAAGTGTTCAGAGTTCCTCAGTAGGAATAGCTGGAGTACATAGTCCAAGGCTTCCAGGAGTCAGGTCACAGGTTCACTGCAGGCTAGATTCTGAAGCACTGATTGCTCAGCTGTGGCTGCTTAAGAAGCAAGAGGGAGAGAATCAGGGCGGGAACATGAAAGCTGAAAACTCCATATTGACTGAGGGCAAGATAGCTGCAGCAAGACAGAAAGCAAAATGGCTGACGGAAAACTGAGTTTCAAGAACATGTACAAAGAACCTTACACACAGCCTTATTCCACTTTTTGTTCGGCGGTATGATGATAAAGCATTGATTTTTTTGCTTTGTTTTTTTAAGGGGTTCACTAAAGTAGTTAACTAGTGGGATAGTTTTATAGGAAGGGTTGTTACGGACGCGGCGATACCAAATACCGTATATACTCGTGTATAAGCCGAGATTTTCAGCCCATTTTTTAGGGCTGAAAGTCCTCCTCTCGGCTTATACGCGAGTCATGTGCAGGGGAGGGGGAGCAGGGGTGTCGGATCATTATCACCCCTCCGCCGGCGCATCTCTGCAGCCCCCCTGCTTCTCCCACGATCTCCGGCTCCTTCCTGCAGCGGTCACATGGTACCGCTCATTAAAGTCATGAATATGCGCATATTCATGACTTTAATGAGCGGTACCACGTGACCGCTGTAGGAGGAAGAGCTGCGGAGACCGCCGGGAGAAGAGGAGAGGCAGCAGAGACCGTGTCGGCGGAGGGGTGAGTATAGCAATATTTACCTGTCCCAACCACCGCTGCTCTGCTCCCTCGTCCGAACCTCTGGCTGTAAATGTTCAGGCAGATCATTCACTGCGAGGACCGTAAAACGGAAGCAGCAGAGACGGTGGAGCGGTCGGTGAAGGTATACATATCTACCTGTCCCCATAGCCGACTCCGCTGCTCAGGACCTCGCCGGCCCCTGGCGAGAGTGAGTATGTCATTTATTTCTGCGAGTACAGACGGAGCAGCGAAAGGGAGCGTACTGTGGGCATAATCTGTTGGCATCCCCCTGGTGGACATCGTGGAGCCAATGGGGGCATTTATTTGTGCAGTATGGGCGGCAGCATAAGGGACATAGTGGGGCATATCTGTGCATCATATGGGGGCATATCTGTGAGCATATGGGCATAATCTGTGCAGCATATGGGGGCATAATCTGTGGAGCATATGGGGCATAATCTGTGCAGCATATGGGGGCATAGTCTGTGCAGCATATGGGGCATAATCTGTGCAGCATATGGGGGCATAATCTGTGCAGCATATGGGGGCATAATCTGTGCAGCATATGGGGGCATAATCTGTGCAGCATATTGGGGTATAATCTGTGCAGCATATGGGGGCATAATCTGTGCAGCATATGGGGGCATAATCTGTGCAGCATATGGGGGCATAATCTGTGGAGCATATGGGGCATAATCTGTGGAGCATATGGGGGCATAATCTGTGCAGCATATGGGGGCATAATCTGTGGAGCATATGGGGCATAATCTGTGCAGCATATGGGGGCATAATCTGTGCAGCATATGGGGCATAATCTGTGAGCATATGGGGCATAATCTGTGCAGCATATGGGGGCATAATCTGTGAGCAAATGGGGCATAATCTGTGGAGCATATGGGGGCATATTCTGTGGCAAGGCATATGGGTGGCATAATCTGTGCAGCATATGGGGGCATAATCTGTGCAGCATATGGGGGCATAATCTGTGCAGCATATGGGGGCATAATCTGTGGAGCATATGGGGCATAATCTGGAGCATATTGGGGCATAATCTGTGGAGCATATTGGGGCATAATCTGTGGAGCATATTGGGCATAAACTGTGGAGCATATGGGGGCATAATCTGTGGAGCATATGGGAGCATAATCTGTCGAGCATATGGGGAATAATCTGTCGAGCATATTGGGCATAATCTGTGAACCATATGGGGGCATAATCTGCAGCATATGGGGGCATAATCTGCAGCATATGGGGGCATAATCTGTGCAGCATATGGGGGCATAATCTGTGCAGCATATGGGGCATAATCTGGAGCATATGGGGGCATAATCTGTGGAGCATATTGGGGCATAATCTGTGGAGCATATTGGGCATAAACTGTGGAGCATATGGGGGCATAATCTGTGGAGCATATGGGAGCATAATCTGTCGAGCATATGGGGCATAATCTGTCGAGCATATTGGGCATAAGCTGTGGAGCATATGGGGGCATAATCTGCAGCATATGGGGGCATAATCTGCAGCATATGGGGGCATAATCTGTGCAGCATATGGGGGCATAATCTGTGCAGCATATTGGGGCATAATCTGTGCAGCATATTGGGCATAATCTGTGGAGCATATTGGGCATAATCTGTGGAGCATATGGGGGCATAATCTGTGGAGCATATGGGGGCATAATCTGTGGAGCATATGGGGCATAATCTGTGGAGCATATGGGGGCATAATCTGTGCAGCATATGGGGGCATAATCTGTGGAGCATATGGGGCATAATCTGTGGAGCATATGGGGCATAATCTGTGGAGCATATGGGGCATAATCTGTGCAGCATATGGGGGCATAATCTGTGCAGCATATGGGGGCATAATCTGTGCAGCATACGGGGGCATAATTGTGCAGCATATGGGGGCATAATCTGTGGATCATATTGGGCATAATCTGTGGAGCATATGGGGCATAATCTGTCGAGCATATTGGGCATAATCTGTGGAGCATATGGGGGCATAATCTGTGCAGCATATGGGGGCATAATCTGTGCAGCATATGCAGGCATAATCTGTGCAGCATATGGGGGCATAATCTGCAGCATATGGGGGCATAATCTGCAGCATATGGGGGCATAATCTGTGGAGCATATGGGACATAACCTGTTCAGCATATGGGGGCATAATCTGTGCAGCATATGGGGGCATAATCTGTGCAGCATATGGGGGCATAATCTGTGCAGCATATGGGGGCATAATCTGTGGAGCATATGGGGCATAATCTGTGGAGCATATGGGGGCATAATCTGTGCATCATATGGGGCATAATCTGTGTAGCATATGGGGGCATAATCTGTGGAGCATATGGGGGCATAATCTGTGCAGCATATGGGGGCATATTCTGTGCAGCATATGGGGGCATAATCTGTCGAGCATATTGGGCATAATCTGTGCAGCATATGGGGCCATAATCTGTGGAGCATATTGGGCATAATCTGTGCAGCATATGGGGGCATAGTCTGCAGCATATGGGGGCATAATCTGTGCAGCATATGCGGGCATAATCTGTGCAGCATATGGGGGCATAATCTGCAGCATATGGGGGCATAATCTGCAGCATATGGGGGCATAATCTGTGGAGCATATGGGACATAATCTGTGCAGCATATGGGGGCATAATCTGTGCAGCATATGGGGGCATAATCTGTGCAGCATATGGGGCCATAATCTGTGGAGCATATGGGGGAATAATCTGTGGCGCATATGGGGGCATAATCTGTGGAGCATATGGGGGCATAATCTGTGCAGCATATGGGGGCATAATCTGTGGAGCATATGGGGGCATAATCTGTGGAGCATATGGGGGCATAATCTGTGCAGCATATGGGGGCATAATCTGTGGAGCATATTGGGCATAGTCTGTGCAGCATATGGAGGCATAATCTGTGCAGCATATGGGGGCATAATCTGCAGCATATGGAGGCATAATCTGTGCAGCATATGGGGGCATAATCTGTGGAGCATATGGGGGAATAATCTGTGGAGCATATGGGGGCATAATCTGTGGAGCATATGGGGGCATAATCTGTGCAGCATATGGGGGCATAATCTGTGGAGCATATGGGGCATAATCTGTGCAGCATATGGGGCATAATCTGCAGCATATGGGGGCATAATCTGTGCAGCATATGGGGGCATAATCTGTGCAGCATATGGGGGCATAATTGTGCAGCATATGGGGGCATAATCTGTGGATCATATTGGGCATAATCTGTGGAGCATATGGGGCATAATCTGTTGAGCATATTGGGCATAATCTGTCGAGCATATGGGGGCATAATCTGTGCAGCATATGGGGCATAATCTGTGCAGCATATGCAGGCATAATCTGTGCAGCATATGGGGGCATAATCTGTGCAGCATATGGGGGCATAATCTGTGCAGCATATGGGAGCATAATCTGTGGAGCATATGGGACATAATCTGTGCAGCATATGGGGGCATAATCTGTGCAGCATATGGGGGCATAATCTGTGCAGCATGTGGGGGCATAATCTGTGCAGCATATGGGGGCATAATCTGCAGCATATGGGGGCATAATCTGGAGCATATGTGCCATAATCTGGAGCATATGGGTGCATAATCTGTGCAGCATATGGGGGCATAATCTGTGGAGCATATGGGGGCATAATCTGTGCAGCATATGGGGGCATAATCTGTGCACCATATGGGGGCATAATCTGTGCAGCATATGGGGGCATAATCTGTGGCGCATATGGGGGCATAATCTGTGGAGCATATTGGGCATTGTCTTTGCAGCATATGGAGGCATAATCTGTGCAGCATATGGGGGCATAATCTGTGCAGCATATGGGGGCATAATTGTGGAGCATATGGGGGAATAATCTGTGGAGCATATGGGGCATAATCTGTGCAGCATATGGGGGCATAATCTGTGGAGCATATGGGGGCATAATCTGTGCAGCATATGGGGGCATAATCTGTGCAGCATATGGAGGCATAGTCTGTGCAGCATATGGGGGCATAATCTGCAGCATATGGGGGCATAATCTGTGCAGCATATGGGGGCATAATCTGTGGAGCATATGGGGGCATAATCTGTGGAGCATATGGGGGAATAATCTGTGGAGCATATGGGGCATAATCTGTGCAGCATATGGGGGCATAATCTGTGGAGCATATGGGGCATAATCTGTGGAGCATATGGGGGCATAATCTGTGGAGCATATTGGGCATAGTCTGTGCAGCATATGGAGGCATAATCTGTGCAGCATATGGGGGCATAATCTGGAGCATATGGGGGAATAATCTGTGGAGCATATGGGGCATAATCTGTGCAGCACATGGGGGCATAATCTGTGGAGCACATGGGGGCATAATCTGTGGATCATATGGGGGCATAATCTGTGCAGCATATGGGGGCATAATCTGTGGAGTATATGGGGGCATAATCTGTGGAGCATATGGGGGCATAATCTGTGCAGCATATGGGGGCATAATCTGTGGAGCATATTGGGCATAATCTGTGCAGCATATGGGGGCATAATCTGTGCAGCATATGAGGGCATAATCTGTGCAGCATATGGAGGCATAATCTGCAGCATATTGGGGCATAATCTGTGGAGCATATGGGGGAATAATCTGTGGAGCATATGGGGGCATAATCTGTGCAGCATATGGGGGCATAATCTATGGAGCATATGGGGGCATAATCATTTTTCACCCTAAGCTTATACACGAGTCAATAAGTTTTCCCAGTTTTTTGTGGCAAAATTAGGGGGGTCGGCTTATACACGGGTCGGCTTGTACATGAGTATATACGGTATGTGTACTTTCATGGTTTTGTTTTTTTTTATTTACAGGAAGAAATTAATTTATTGGGGAATTTTTTTAATTTTTGTTTTCCTTTTATTTTGGATTTTTTTTTTAACACGTTTATTTTTATTTTTTTTACTTTTTTACATTATCCCAGGGTGGGACATTACTGTATAGGGTCAGATCGCTGGTCCCACAGTGTGCACAGCACTCTGTGAGACCAGCGATCTCACAGGCAGTGCTGCAGGCTTCCCTGCAGGACCCGGCAGAAATAAAAAATGTAATCTGACTAGGGGAATGACAAGGGGGAGATGATCAAGGGGGGGTGATTAGGAGATTGGGGAAGGATTTATTGAAACTGAGCCAGATATTTGATTATTTTTTATTTGCCAAGTCATCACTTTGATTTAGTGTATCTCTCTTCTCTCCCAGAAGAACTATAAGGAGAGAATAGAAAGGCACAGCCCAAGTGCTGTCCTATTTAGTATGTGATTACACATCAGAGGAGGGAGAAATAGGGTACCCTCCGCCAGTACCTCCTGGTGTCCCTGGGCCCTCCAGCTTTCCCCCCACGGCCTCCGGCATCTTCTTCCAGGAAGAAAATGGCGGGAGAAATGTGCAGTGCGCCCGCTGAGATCTGCCGGCTGGCAACAATAGAAAGATTTTTCCTATTGGTTCATTTTGGTCACTTTGATAGACCCTATCACAGTGATCAAAATAAAAAAAATAGTAAATCAAACCCCCTTTATCACCCCCTTATGTAGGGAAAAATAATAAAATATAAAATGTATTGATTTCCATTTTCCCATTAGGGTTAGAGTTGGGCTTAAGTGAGTTGGGCTAAAGTTAGGGTTATGGTTGGGGCTAAAATTAGTGTTATGGTTGGATTTAGGGTTGAGGCTAAAGTTAGGGTTGGGGCTAAAGTTGGTGTTAGGGCTGGGATTAGGGTGAGGGTTGGGATTAGGGGTGTGTTAGGGTTAGGTTTGTGGTTAGATTTGGGATTAGGGTTAGGGCTGTGTTGGGGTTAGGCTTCTGGTTGGGATTAGGGTTAGGTGTGTGTTCGTGTTAGGGTTGGGGTTAGGGTTGGGAATAGCGTTAGGGGTGTGTTGGGGTTAGGGTTGGAATTAGAATTGGGGAGTTTCCACTGTTTTAGCACATCAGGGGCTCTCCAATTGCGACATGGCGTCCGATCTCATTTCCAGCCAATTCTGCTTTGATAAAGTCAAACGGTTAGCCTTCCCTTCCGAGCTCTGCCATGCGCCCAAACAGTGGTTTACCCCCACGTATGGAGTTTCTCTGTACTCAGGACAAATTGCGCAATAACTTTGAGGGTCTAATTTCTCCTGTTACCCTTGGTAAAATAAAAAATTGGGGGCGAAAATATAATTTTTGTGGAAAAAATATAATTTTTTATTTTCATGGCTCTATGTTATAAACTTCTGTGAAGCACTTGGGGGTTCAAAGTGCTCACCATATATCTAGATAAGATCCTTTGGGGGTCTAGTTTCCAACATGGGGTCACTTGTGGGGGATTAATACTGTTTAGGCACATCAGGCGCTCTGCAAACACAACATGATGCCCGCAGACCATTCCATCAAAGTCTGCTTTCCAAAACGTCACTACTTCCCTTCCGAGCCCCGACATGTGCCCAAACAGTAGTTTTCTCCCACATATGGGGTACCAGCGTACTCGGGACAAATTGGACAACAACTTTTGGGGACCAATTTCTCTTGTTACCCTTGTGAAAATAAAAAATTGGGGGCTTAAAGATAATTTTTTTGTGGAAAAAAAGATTTTTTTTATTTTCACTGCTCTACATTATGACCATTGGTGAAACACTTGGGGTTCAAAGTGCTCAACATACATCTAGGTAAGTTTCTTGTGTGGTCTAGTTTCCAAAATTGGGTCACTTGTGGGGGTTTACACTGTTTAGGCACATCAGGGGCTCTACAAACGCGACATGGTGTCAGATATCAATTCCAGCCAATTCTGCATTAAAGTCAAACGGCGCTCCTTCCCTTCCGAGTTCTACCGTGTGCCCAAGCAGTGGTTTACCCCCAGATATGGGGTATCGCGTATTCGGGAGAAATTGCACAACAAATTTTGTGGTTCATTTTCTCTTTTTACACTTTTGAAAATAAAAAATATTGGTTCTGAAGTAAAATGTTTGTGAAAAAAAGTTAATAAGAGAGCAGGCGCTGAGAAAGCCTGCAGCAGTGCCTGTCACATCACCGATCTGACAGAGTGCTGTGCACACTGTTAGATCGGCGATCTGACCTTATACAGTGATGTCCCACCCTGGGACAAAGTAAAAAAGTAAAAAAAAATGAAAATCACATGTATAAAAAAAAAATTACAAAATAAAGGAAAAAAAATATATTCCCCAATAAATTCATTTCATTTAAATAAAAAAAAAAACAAAAGTACACATATTTGGTATCGCCGCGTCCGTAACGACCCGCCCTATAGAACTGTCCCACTAGTTAACCCCTTTAGTGAACATCTTAAAAAAAAAAAAAAAAAAAAAAACAATGCTTTGTCATCATACCGCCGAACAAAAAGTGGAATAACACGCGATCAAAAAGACGGATATAAATAAACATGGTACTGCTGAAAACGTCATCTTGTCCTGCAAAAAACAAGCCGCCATACAGCATCATCAGCGAAAAAATAAAAAAATTATAGCTCGCAGAATAAAGCGATGCAAAAATAATTATTTTTTATTAAATTGTTTTTATTGTATAAAAGCGGCAAAACATAAAAAAATGATATAAATGAGGTATCGCTGTAATCGTACTAACTCGAAGAATAAAACCGCTTTATCAATTTTCCACACGCGAAACGGTTTAAAACGCCCCCCACAAAAGAAATTCATGAATTGCTGATTTTTGTTCATTCTAACCTCCCAAAAATCGAAATAAAAAGCGATCAAAAAATGTCACGTGCCCAAAAATTATACCAATAAAAACATCAACTCGTACCTCAAACAATAAGACCTCACTTGACTCTGTGGGCCAAAATATGCTAAAATTATAGCTCTCAAAATATGGTGATGCAAAAACTATTTGTTGCATTAAAAAGCGTATTTTAGCGTGACAACTGCCAAACATATTTATTTCCATTTTCCCATTGGGGTTGGGGCTTAGGGCTTAGGGGTGTGTTAGGGTTGGAGTTAGAATTGGGGGGTTTCCACTGTTTAGGCACATCCGGTGCTCTCCAAATGTGACATGGCGTCTGATCTCAATTCCAGCCAATTCTGCGTTGAAAAAGTCAAACCGTGCTCTTTCCCTTCTGAGCTCTGCCATGCAACCAAACAGTAGTTTACTCCCACATATGGGGTATCAGCGTACTCAGGACAAATTACACAATAACTCTTGGGGTACAATTTCTTCTGTTACCCTTGGGAAAATAAAAAATTGGGGGCGAAAATATCATTTTTGTAAAAAAAAAAAAAAAAAAAAGATTTTTATTTTGTTTTTACGGCTGTATGTTATAAACTTCTGTGAAGCACTTGGGGCTTCATAGCGCTCACCACACATCTAGATAAGTACCTTGTGTGGTCTATTTTCCAAAATGGGGTCACTTGTGGGGGTTTCCACTGTTTAGGCACATCAGGGGCTCTCCAAATGCGACATGACGCCCGCAGACCATTCCATTAAAGTCTGCAATCCAAAACGTCACTACTTCCCTTCCGAGTCACGACGTGTGCCCATACATTAGTTTTCTCCCACATATAGGGTATCAACGTACTCAGGACAAATTGGACAACAACTTTTGGGGTCCAATTTCTCCTGTTACCCTTGGGAAAATAAAAAGTTGGGGACTAAAATATCATGTTTGTGGAAAAGATATGATTTTCTTATTTTCATGCTCGGGCTTTATAAACTTTAGTGAAACACCTGGGAGTTCAACGTTCTCACCACACATCTAGATAAGTTCCTTGAGGGGTCTAGTTTCCAAAATAGTGTCATTTGTGGGGGTTTCCACTGTTTAGGCACATCAGGGACTCTCCAAACACGACATGGCGTCCAGTGTTATGATTTGGTAGCTGAGGAGAGCAGGCTAAAAAGGAAATACACCAGAGCAGTTGGAAACTATGAGATTGCAGTACCCTGACTAACCACCACAACTAGAGGCAGCCGTGGAGCTTTCCTACGTTGGTCCTAGACGCCTCGTCACAGCCTGAGAAACTAACTACACCTAAAGATAGAAAGAGGAAAGCTATCTGCCCCTGAGCAGATCCCCAAAGAACATAGAAAGCCCCCAAACATGTAATGGCGGTTAGACAAGAAGAAATACTGACACAGACAGAAAATAGTATGAGCAAACGTTGGGGCCCAAACTTACTAAATAGAAAAGGATAGGAAGGGCACTTACTGCAATCCCAAAAAAAAACCCTGAAAAGCACCAACTCTACTAATTTCAAAAACACCTGAGATCACACGACCTCTACCACCTAAATTAGTTCTCTGGTGTAACCAAAAACAAAACAGCAGCCACTGAAAAAACTGGAAAAAGCAAATGTACAAACATCAGTGGCTGAACTGAACTGAGAGGCAAAAGCCCCCCAGAGGGGACCCAGAAGGCCCCCACAGAAGTGCAGGACAAAATACAAAAATCAAGCACAAAAACAAAAAGAAGAAAATGTCTTATCTGTTAGCAGGAGATTCAGACACGACACAGCAGGCTACCAAGGAAACAGGAATCAAGGATTGAGACCAGAACAATTGATCACCGGCAACCCTGATGGGAAAGCGACTCCCTTACATAAGACCAGTCAGTAACACCTGATTCCCAATCCTCACAATCTTCACTGGACAGTCCAGTACCGTTTGTAACCACCAGAGGGAGCTTCTGCTCAGAACTCATTTCCAGCCTATTCACAACAGTACCCCCCCCTTGAGGAGGGGTCACCGAACCCTCATTTGAGCAACCAGGTCGGTCAGGATGAGTTCTATGATACACACGGATGAGTCTCCTAGCATGGATGTCCGAAGCAAACACCCAAGAATTGTCTTCCTGACCATAACCTCTCCATTTAACCAAATACTGGAGTTTCCGTCTAGAAAAACGAGAATTCAATATTTTCTCAACCACATACTCCAGATTGCCCTCAACCAAAACAGGGTCAGGAGGCACAGTAGTAGGAACCACTGGCTCAACAAACCTTTTCAACAAGGACTTGTGGAACACGTTATGGATCTTAAATGTCCCTGGAAGAAGCAAACGAAAAGAAACAGGATTAAGAATCTCCATGATCTTATAAGGTCCAATTAACCTAGGCTTAAATTTAGGAGATGCCACTCTCATAGGAATATTTCTTGAGGACAACCAGACCAAGTCCCCTACTTTAAACCGAGGACCATCAGTCCTATGCCGGTTAGCAAACTGCTGGGCCCTCTCCTGAGAGAGGGACAACCTCTCCACTACCTGGTCCCAAATCTGTTGCATACGCTCCACAACAGAGTCAACACCTGGACAGACAGAAGCCTCTGTCTGTCCTGAAGAAAATCGAGGGTGAAACCCAGAATTACAGAAAAATGGAGACATCAAAGTGGCAGAGCTAGCCCTATTATTAAGAGCAAACTCAGCCAAAGGCAAAAAAGAGACCCAGTCATCCTGATCAGCAGACACAAAGCATCTTAGATAAGTCTCCAATGTCTGGTTTGTTCTCTCAGTTTGACCATTGGTCTGAGGATGAAACGCCGAGGAGAAAGACAATTGAACACCAATTTTAGAACAAAAGGTCCTCCAAAATCTGGAAACAAACTGTACTCCTCTGTCAGACACAATGTTCTCAGGAATGCCGTGTAAACGAACCACGTGCTGAAGGAACAAAGGCACCAATTCAGAGGAGGAAGGCAACTTAGGTAATGGCACAAGATGTATCATCTTGGAAAACCTATCGCAAATCACTCAGATGACGGTCATTCTCTGAGAAACAGGGAGGTCGGAAATGAAATCCATAGAGATATGGGTCCATGGTCTCTTGGGCACAGGTAATGGCATCAACAAACCACTAGAACGAGAGCAAGGCTTGGAGCGAGAGCAAGTCCCGCAGGACTGCACAAACTCCCTGACATCACGAGACAAGGTAGGCCACCAAAAGGACCGACTAACCAAGTCTCTGGTACCAAAAATTCCGGGATGACCGACCAACGCGGAACAATGAATCTCAGACATTACACTCTTTTTCCACTGGTCCGGGACAAACAATTTCCCAACAGGGCAGCGCTCGGGCTTATCCTCCTGACACCCCTCCAGAGCCAGTCTCAAATTGGGCGAGATGGCGGTAAGAACTACACCCTCTTTCAAAATAACAGAAGGATCAGATAACTCAGGAGAGTCCGCCAGGAAACTCCTCGAGAGGGCATCCGCCTTAACATTTTTAGTGCCAGGAAGAAATGAAACCACAAAATTAAAACGTGTGAAAAACAAGGCCCACCTGGCCTGTCTAGGATTAAGTCGCTTGGCAGACTCCAGATAAACCACATTCTTATGGTCCGTAAGGACCACCACCTGATGTTTGGCTCCCTCCAGCCAATGTCTCCACTCTTCAAAAGCCCACTTCATGGCTAATAACTCCCGATTACCCACGTCATAATTACGTTCAGTGGGAGAAAATTTTCGAGAGAAAAAGGCACAAGGGTTACTTTTAGAGGTCTCTGGATCTCTTTGGGACAAAACGGCACCTGCCCCAATTTCAGAGGCATCAACCTCCACCTGAAATGGCAGAGAAACATCAGGCTGCCGTAGAACAGGAGCAGAAGTGAATCTCTGCTTAAGTTCCTGAAATGCAGAGACTGCCTCAGGAGGCCAATTCACCACATCAGAACCCTTCTTGGTCAAATCAGTTAATGGTTTAACAATAACAGAGAAATTACCAATAAATTTACGATAAAAATTGGCAAAACCCAAGAATCTTTGAAGAGCCTTTAATGAAGTAGGTTGGACCCAATCACAGATAGCCTGAACTTTGACCGGGTCCACTTCAATAACAGATGGGGACAAAATGAATCCCAGAAATGAGATCCTCTGAACGCCAAAAAGACACTTTGATCCCTTCACATACAGAGCATTCTCTCTCAAAATCTGGAACACAGTCCGAACATGTTTTACATGAGAGTCCCAGTCATTGGAAAAAATCAAGATATCATCCAAATAAACAATCAGAAATTTGTCCACAAAATCCCTGAAAATGTCATTCATGAAGGACTGGAAGACAGAAGGAGCATTAGTGAGCCCAAAGGGCATCACAAGGTACTCAAAATTCCCTTCAGGGTATTAAATGCTGTCTTCCATTCATCCCCGTGCTTAATGCGAATAAGGTTATATGCCCCCCTGAGGTCAAGCTTGGTAAACCAAGTAGCGTTTTTCACCCTGGAAAACAGATCAGAGATCAAGGGTAACGGATATTGATATTTTACAGTAATATTGTTCAAGAGACGATAATCAATACACGGCCTTAATGAACCATCCTTTTTGGCCACAAAGAAAAAACCGGCACCTAAGGGTGAAGAGGATGGTCTGATATGACCCTTCTCCAATGACTCCTTGATATAAGACCGCATAGCGTCATGTTCAGGTACAGACAAGTTAAAAAGGCGACCTTTAGGGAATTTACTACCAGGCACTAATTCAATAGCGCAGTCATAGCTCCTATGGGGAGGTAAGGATGCAGATTTACTTTCGCTAAACACATCAGAAAAATCAATCAAAAAGTCAGGAACATCCTGAGCCTGGGGGGAGGCAGAAAAAACAGGAGTGTTGGTATTAACACATTGGCAGCCCCAACTGGTAACAGACACAGATTTCCAATCCAAAACAGGATTATGAGACTGTAACCAAGGGAAACCCAGTACGATAATGTCATGCAGATTATACAGAACCAAAAATTTGCAACTCTCCTGATGATCAGGTTCTACCCTCATTATCACCTGAGTAGAGAACTGAGGTTTATTCTCAGCCAAAGGGGTAGAATCGATCCCCAGTAGTGGAATAGACTTCCGTAGGGGTATCAAGGGAAACCCACAACGTTTAGCAAAATCAAAATCCATCAGGTTAATAGCTGCTCCAGAATCAAAAAAAGCCTGAGCAGAAAATGAGGACAGAGAGCATATCAGGGTAACAGTTAATAAAAACTTAGTCTGAACACTACCCAAGACAACTGAGCGAGCAAAACGTCTTCCCCGCTTAGGGCAGACAGAAATAGCATGAGAGGCATCACCACAGTAGAAACAACCCATTGCGCTTTCGAAATTCATGACGCTGTGCCCCAGAAACCACTCTATCACACTGCATGGATTCAGAAGCAGGTTCACAAGGCAACATTATTCCACGCATACCTTTCCGCTCACGCAAACGTCTGTCAATTTGAATCGCTAATGACATAGAATCATTGAGACCAGAGGGAACAGGGAATCCCACCATAACATCCTTTACATTATCTGACAGTCCCTTCCGAAAAAGAGCTGCCAAAGCGTCGTCATTCCATTTGGTCAGGACTACCCACCTACGGAATCTCTGACAGTATAACTCAGCGTCCTCAAGCCCCTGACTTAATGCCAACAAAGTTTTTTCAGCTTGATCAGTGACATTAGGCTCATCGTACAATAACCCCAAAGCCTGAAAAAAACGCATCAACATCACTCAAAACAGGATCCCCAGGTGTCAGGGAAAAAGCCCAATCCTGAGGGTCGCCGCGCGGGAGAGAGATGACAATTTGAACCTGCTGCGCTGCGTTCCCTGAGGACTTAGATTTTAAGGCAAAAAACAATTAACAGTTATTTTTGAAATTCAGAAACTTAGCTCGATCCCCCAAAAACAAATCTGGCATGGGAATCATAGGTTCCACAACAGGCAACCCAGCAAGATAGGTAGCAATACTCCGAACTTCAGTGGCAAGCTGATCCACACGGCCAGACAACTGTGCAAACGCCATTGAGAGAGAAAAAAAAAAATCCTCCTCAGCACCCAGAGATACAGAGGGAGAAAAAAAAAATGCAACAAACAGAAAAAAAAAATCTCTGACAATTCTGACAACTTTTTTCTTTCCACAATATTTTTCCCTTCTGTGAGTACCATATAATTTTCAGTTTAGGCCGGTGATACTGTTATGATTTGGTAGCTGAGGAGAGCAGGCAAAAAAGGAAATACACCAGAGCAGTTGGAAACTATGAGATTGCAGTACCCTGACTAACCACCACAACTAGAGGCAGCCGTGGAGCGTTCCTACGTTGGTCCTAGACGCCTCGTCACAGCCTGAGAAACTAACTACACCTAAAGATAGAAAGAGGAAAGCTATCTGCCCCTGAGCAGATCCCCAAAGAACATAGAAAGCCCCCAAACATGTAATGGCGGTTAGACAAGAAGAAATACTGACACAGACAGAAAATAGTATGAGCAAACGTTGGGGCCCAAACTTACTAAATAGAAAAGGATAGGAAGGGCACTTACTGCAATCCCAAAAAAAAACCCTGAAAAGCACCAACTCTACTAATTTCAAAAACACCTGAGATCACACGACCTCTACCACCTAAATTAGTTCTCTGGTGTAACCAAAAACAAAACAGCAGCCACTGAAAAAACTGGAAAAAGCAAATGTACAAACATCAGTGGCTGAACTGAACTGAGAGGCAAAAGCCCCCCAGAGGGGACCCAGAAGGCCCCCACAGAAGTGCAGGACAAAATGCAAAAATCAAGCACAAAAACAAAAAGAAATGTCTTATCTGTTAGCAGGAGATTCAGACACGACACAGCAGGCTACCGAGGAAACAGGAATCAAGGATTGAGACCAGAACAATTGATCACCGGCAACCCTGATGGGAAGGCGACTCCCTTATATAAGACCAGTCAGTAACACCTGATTCCCAATCCTCATAATCTTCACTGGACAGTCCAGTACCGTTTGTAACCACCAGAGGGAGCTTCTGCTCAGAACTCATTTCCAGCCTATTCACAACAGTCCAGCCAATTCTGCGTTGAAAAAGTCAAACGGCGCTCCTTCCCTTCCGAGCTCTGCCATGCACCCAAACAGTGGTTTACCCCCACGTGTGGGGTATCAGCGTACTCAGGACAAATTGCACAATAACTTTTGGGGTCTTGTTACCCTTGGGAAAATAAAAATTGGGGTAAAAAGATAATTTTGGTGGAAAAATATGATTTTTTTTAATTTTACGGCTCTACGTTATAAACTTGTGTGAAGCACTTGGGGGTTCAAATTGTTCACCACAGAGCTAGATAAGTTCCTTAGGGGTCTAGTTTCCAAAATGGGGTCACTTGTGGGGGGTTTCCACTGTTTAGGAACATCAGGGGCTCTCCAAATGCAACATGGCGTCCAATCTCAATTCCAGCCAATTTTGGTTGGAAATGTCAAATGGCGCTCCTTCCATTCCGAGCTCTGCCATGCGCCCAAACAGTGGTTCCCCCCCCCCACATGTGGGGTATCTTCGTACTCAGGACAAATTGGACAACAACTTTTGTGGTCCAATTTCTCCTGTTACCCTTGAGAAAATAAAAAAATGGTGACTAAAAGATAATTTTTGTGGGAAAAAAATAGGATTTTTTATTTTCATTCCCGGGCATTATAATCTTATGTGAAGCACCTGTTTAGGCACATCTGGTGCACTGCAAACGGAACATGACACCCATCAACGTCTGCATTACAAAACGTTATTACATCCTTTCCAAGCCCTGCCGTGGCCCAAACTGTTTTTCCCCCCCACATATGGGGTATCAGCGTACTCAGGACAATTTGTGAACAACTTTTGGGGTCCAATTTCCTTGGGAAAAATCAAAAATTTGGGACTAAAAAATCATTTTTGTGGACATGTTTTTTTTTTTTTCACACCCAGGCATTATACACTTTTGCGAAACACTTGGTTTCAAAGTGCTCACAACAGATCTATATAAGTTCCATAGGGGGTCTAGTTTCCAAAATGGTGTCACTTGTGGGGTTTCCACTGTTTAGGCGCATCAGGGCTCTCCAAACGCGACATGGCGTCCAATCTCAATTCCAGCCAATTTTGGTTTGAAAAAGTCAAACGGCGCTCCTTCCCTTACGAGCTCTGCCGTGTGCCCAAACAGTGGTTTTCCCCCACATATGGGGTATTGGCGTACTCAGGAGAAATTGCACAACAACTTTATCTGTCCATTTTCTCCTTTTACCCTTGTGAAAATAAAAAAAAATGTTGTAAAAGATCATTTTTGTGACTAAAAAGTTAAATGTTCATTTTTTTCCTTCCACGTTGCTTCAGCTCCTGTGAAGCACCTGAAGGGTTAATAAACTTCTTGAAAGTGGTTTTGAGTACGTTGAGGGTGCACTTTTAATAATGGTGTCACTTTTGGGTATTTTCTGCCATATAGACCCCTCAAAGTGACTTCAAATGTGAGGTGGTCCCTAAAAAAAAAAATGGTTTTGTAAATTTTGTTGTAAAAATGAGAAATCGCTGGTCAACTTTTAACCCTTATAATTTCTTAACAAAAAAAATTTTGCTTCCAAAATTGTGCTGATGTAAAGTAGACATGTGGTAAATGTTATTTCTTAACTATTTTGTGTGACGTATTTCTCTGTTTTATGGGAATAAAAATTCAAAGTTTGAAAATTGCGAAATTTTCAAATTTTTCGCCATATTTGCGTTTTTTTTAAAATAAACGCAAGATATATCAAAGAAATTTTACCACTAACGTGAAGTACAATATGTCACGAGAAAACACTCTCAGAATTGCGAAGATCCATTGAAGCGTTCCAGAGTTATAACCTCATAAAGAGACAGTGGTTAGAATTGTAAAAATTGGCCCGTTCATTAACGTGCATACCACCCTTGGGGGTAAAGGGGTTAAGTACCAAATTGCTCTGTCACTAAAGGGTTAAATGACCACAAAGTGGCATTCTTGTTGCCGATTGGTGTCCATTTAACGACTGCAGTTGGCCAGTTTAAAGGGTATGCCACACTAAACAATATCGCTAACGGGATCGCTAAAAAACGTCACTATTTAGCGATCCCGTTAGCGATATTGTTCAGTGCGGCAGCTTCCAGCGACGAGCTTCCTGCTGTGATCTCGCTCGTCGCTGGAATCGTTCCGGACCCTATTTTCTCGTTGGCGCTCCCGCTGGTAAGTATCTTATCGCTGTGTGGCACCTTTTCTTAGCGATTTATCGGTACTTTTGTACCGCTAAAGTCGTTAAGAAGATCGCTAACGGCGATAGCGTCGTTAACTATATCGCTAAATGTGACTGCATTTAGCGATATAGAAACAATCCCGCTAGCGATCGCATTAGTATGCGTCGTTATCGTGATCGCTAGCGGGATTGTTTAGTGTGGCAGTACCTTAAGTGCAGCCTTAGTAATGTCTGTTTGATGTGTTAATAAGCCTGTGATGTTGAAGTTTTTTTTTTATTTACTGTTACTACAAAGTGCCAAATTGATCAAAAGTATTTGCTCAAGACAATAATCTCTAAACACCAAATTCTTTGTCACCCATAAGACAAAGTAAAAAAGAGCAAAATAATATGGTAATCATAAGTTCATCTTTTATTATACAAATAGAAAATAATTCACAATAGTTTTTATAAAAAGTGCAAGATAAAAGAGGGACGGTAAGTTGTCTCCTTAGTAGTCAATATTGCTGCATAGTAAAGTTTCCATGACTTCCAAATTAGATTAATAGCAACACTCATCATTTGCCATGATGCCAATAATGCATCTGACTTCCCTTAATTCACTTAAAATCAATATAACATGAGGGCTGATCAGTATAACATTAACTTGGCACAATACCGCACAGGTGCAGACTCTGAGAAAACACAAACCCCCGACGCGCATGTTTCGCGTCCCCCGAAGAAGCAGGGCGAAACGTGCGCTTCGGGGCAGAGGAACGGAAGCTCCATTCATTTGTATCACGCTGCTAGGATCCAGGTAAAGGATTCCAAGGGGTTCCATTATTAGACATTATTACATGATTGTTGTTTTCTCACAAGGTACTAATGCTATGATGAGTGCATACCCCACTTAATAGTGTCTATTTGGCTACGACTTAGGTCATGTTTAACTATTTATTGACATCAATGGTCTGTTTTCTCAGAGTCTGCACCTGTGCGGTATTGTGCCAAGTTAATGTTATACTGATCAGCCCTCATGTTATATTGATTTTAAGTGAATTAAGGGAAGTCAGTTGCATTATTGGCATCATGGTAAATGATGAGTGTTGCTATTAATCTAATTTGGAAGTCATGGAAACTTTACTATGCAGCAATATTGACTATTAAGGAGACGAGTTACCGTCTTTTTTTTATCTTGCACTTTTTATAAAAACTATTGTGAATTATTTTCTATTTGTATAATAAAAGATGAACTTTTTATTTACTGTGTTGTATTGAAATTTTTCACAAATACAGGAAAAAATGTTGTTAAATCATTGCAATATCCCTCCATATATGATCAAAATATGCACAGGTTAAACTGGATAACGTTATAGTAATAAGAGTAGAAAACAAATGGTAAAACTGTAAGATAAAAATAATGTAAGACAAGACACAAATGGAAAGAAAAGTAAAGGGGAGGAGGATCCTATGATCACAACATATGGCAATCAATTCCACAATCTCTGACTGTCACGTAGCCTATATGGATCCCTATAATCAGTTATGTAAGGGATCGTGTTCAACCCAGTAGTTGTCCCACAGGAGACCCAATGCCACTCTACTTTGAAATAAAGCTGTGAGGTTTTCCATATTTCTAACATTTGTAATGCATTGGTACAGGTACATCTCAAGAGCAAAAATTGGGGGTTTGTCAGCCCCTGACCCCCCCCACACCTCCAACATACATCACGTGTATTTGAATTAAGTGTGTGATGGAGAGAGGAGGTGTGGTACTGGAAAAATAAAATCTTATATTGGTTTTCCTTATCAATAAAGCATATGGCTGATTTGGCTAATTTCATCCATATTCAATGCCAGATTTTACTCCGTGTAGGATATCCATCGAAAGTAGCCCATTTTTGCGATAAGGAATGCCTGGGAGGCACCATTGATTTGCGGTCAATTAAAAGCTTATAGATTACCGAAATAAGTCCTTTAGTACAAACCCCAGATCTATAAAACCATTCAAAAGGTGTTGGGATCGAAGCTTTGAGAAAACCTAAATAGTGTTGTAATAAAATGTGTAGTTTGAACATGTTGATAAAATCATTGATTGGCTAGTTTAAAATTATTTTAAGACCATTCACATCTTTTCCTTCTGTCAAAAAGACGCACGGTAACTGCATGCACTGTGCAATTATTCTTATATGCAGTAGCGTAGCTACTAGTGGGGCAGAGGGTGCGGTGGCCCTGGTCACACCGCTCACAGATGCCCCCCCCGGAGCTACACTACCCTTAACTTTATCAGCCCACAGCCCACCGATATAGTTAAGCTCCGAGGCAGAGCAGGGAGACACGATCACTACCGAAGGCAATGGCCGGGGAGAGGCAGAGGATCATATGTTCCCCTGGGACGCTAGATGCTGGCTCTGTACATGTGACCGCTGCAGACATGCCTCATTGCATGCTGTATGAGCGTGTCTGCTGCAGAGCAGTCAGGACCATGGTGCTGCTTCTTCAGTCCAGAGAGGACAAGGACAGGACGCAGTGGTGCTGTAAGTAACAACTCACACTTCTGTCTGCACAGTGCAGTGAGGAGGCAGCAGGATGCTGCTCCCTTCTTGATAACTGTGCCGTATTGTTGTGCTGTATCTGCAGTCTCTATCTGAGACACAGTAGATTTATGGGTGCTGCTTGAACTTTTAAACAGATCTGGTCACTGTCTGTGCGAGCCTGTGAGCATATGAAAATGAAAGTTCTTAGTGCATAAATTGGCCAATTCATGTATGCCCATCAACCATGGGAAGGTGACCTTCCTCTGATGGGTCCCTGTTCTACTGTATATGCCACTCTTGGGCTATGAACCTTCAGTTAAATGGACATGCATGTCTCTCCCAGGTTTAGCCTACAATTTATGGGCAGGTAGAACTGATTACGGCCACCTGCAGGTCAGTGGGAGGAGTGCAGGATTAGGCTGGAGGCAGCCAATATTCAATAGTTAAATATACAGAAAAACCTGACTAGCACCTCCTCACATGTTCACACTTAAGAGGTGCTGGTCATGTTTTTCTGTGTATATATAGATAGATATAGATATATGAATCCTATATCCCCATCTGTGGGTTCCTGCAGGGTCACGTCTATCAGTGCACATTACTGTACTGACCAGTCTTGTCAGTATGTATGTGTATATATATATATATGTATGTGTGTGTGTGTATATGTGTATATATATATATATATATATATATATATATTCTCTTGGAATTACTGATATGAGATCATACAAACAATGGTCTGATAGGAGATAGATATATATAGATATATATATATGTACAGTACAGACCAAAAGTTTGGACACACCTCATTCAAAGATTTTTCTGTATTTTCATGACTTTGAAAATTGTACATTCACACTGAAGGCATCAAAACTATGAATTAACACATGTGGAATTATATGCTTAACAAAAAAGTGTGAAACAACTGAAAATATGTCTTATATTCTAGGTTCTTCAAAGTAGCCACCTTTTGCTTTGATGACTGCTTTGCACACTCTTGGCATTCTCTTGATGTATTCTCAAGAGTATATATTAGTGACGTTAGATCTGTCTATCGTCCTTATATAGGTTTCGCACCTATCGCCGAGCAAGATCCCTAATTTCTGCCTGATCCTGGCGATAAGCCCTGCATCGGGAAGGACAGGATGAGCACTAGTCAATCCCACTAATACTAAAGACAGCAAGGATAAATGAAACAAGGGGACATGTACATTGAGTAGACTCAAAGAGCAGCTCCGACGCCCTCCAAACTCCAAAGAGGACGCAGACGACTGCTACAGCTCCAAAACTCAACAGGAAAGTGCAAACAGAAAATATCACCCGCAACTCCCAACAGCAAGTTAGGAGTTATAAACACCCAGATCCAAGTGACAAAATTAGGGCTGGAGGAGGTAGACACTGATCTGCACTGCCAACCACTGAGACCTTCTGCAGCTAGATGCAGTGCGACTATCTGCAGCCTCTGACAGTCGTGACAGAAGAAGCCCTTAGTCGCAGACCTGACTAAGGTGTCCTAGTCCCTGGTCCAGGTCCTTGAACGTCTTCCACAGCTCTCCTCAGCCACCAGTTCTCCGATCGTCTCCCATGGCGATTCGCACGCACCTGACCTCGACCTTCAAAGGGACAAAACTGTGAGAGGTTCTAGAAAGAGGACCCTATCTGGCTCCTCATCCAGCTCCCCTGGCCCCTCCGCAGCATCTAAGCTGCTATCCTCTGCCCATTTTCCCTCTTCAGAGGAGGACCTTGGTTCGGACATAGACTCCCAGTCCGGATCTGACTCTGATTCAGACCAGACCTCCAAGATGCAGGTCATGGTTGATAGCCTTTTCTCGGCTATTTTGCAAACACTCAAACTAAAGGAGGACAAGGTTCCTGCCCAGAATTCCTCTGTCTCATTTAAGCGGGTTAAGCGTCCTTCTCGCTCCTTTCCAAACCACAAGGAGTTCGAGTCCACCTTGTCAAAGCACTGGGAGCATCCCGAAAAGCGCTTTCCAGGCAGGAAGCACTTAGACGTTCTATACCCCTTTAACCCTGATCTTCTCAGCAAGTGGGCAGAGTCCACTAAGGTGGATCCGCCTGTCTCTCGTCTTCTAAGACGGTACTGTCCTTGCCAGATGGCGCGTCTCTTAAAGATGCTACGGACAGGCAGATTGAATCTCTGGCCAAATCAGCCTTTGAGGCCGCTGGCGCTTCTCTTTGTCCCAGTTTCGCTTCCACCTGGGTGGCGAAGGCCATCTCGGCTTGGGCCAAGATGCTTCGCAGGGTGGGTATCTTGGCTTCAGCCCCCCCAGACCAGCTAGCTGAGTTGGCAGACCAAATTGGCCATGCTGGCAAATACATTCTGGCTCCTTCCTTGGACTCGGCAACGGGTTGTTCAGCTAGAGCAAGCAGCAACATCCTGGCTATTCGCCGCATCCTTTGGCTAAAGGCCTGGAGTTCGGATACTACGTCCAAGAGATCTCTCACCAACCTAGTCTTCCAGGGCTCTATGCTCTTTGGTGCTAGGCTGGACTAGATAATTTCCGACGCTACTGGAGGCAAGAGCACCTCTCTCCCTCAATCCAGACCTAAGCATCCGTTTAACAGGAAGGGTCCTCGGTCCTTTCGTCCCTTCTCATCTTCAGAATTCTCTTCTCAGCAGGTGCGCCCCTCCACTTCAAGAGAATGGAGAAAACCCTCCTTCAAACCCTCTCCTTGCTGTAAGCCAAAGGGCCGTTCCTCTAAGCCCTCCGGGTCCCGATCCAACAGGTTTCGTTCTAAGTGAAGGGTCACCTCCACCTGTGCAGGGACGCTTGGCTGTCGGTGGTCAGCGATGCCTGGTCAGGGAGATCGTTACCTCCGGTTACAAGATCGACTTTTCTTTCCACCCAGAAGGTCGCTTCTTTCTTTCTCGCCCGCCAAGACAGCCGTCCCAGACCCAAGGTTTCCTCCAGGCCGTCTCTTCCCTTCTGGCTGCTGGAGTAGTTATTCCCGTTCCTTCAAACGAGCGCTTTTCGGGTTTCTACTCGAATCTTTTCGTAGTCCCGAAGAAAGACGGGTCTCTCCGTCCTATCCTGGACCTCAAACTGCTGAATCGCCACGTTCGAATCCGTCACTTCAGGATGGAGTCCTTACGCTCAGTGATCGCCGCAATGGAGCCTGGGGAATTCCTGTGCTTCGTAGACATTCAGGATGCGTACCTTCACATCTCGATTTGTGTGTGGCACCAGCGTTTTCTTCGGTTCGCGATCCAGGACAACCACTGCCAATTCACGGCCCTCCCCTTCGGCCTAGCCTGTGCTCCCAGGGTGATGGCGGCGGTCATGGCTATTCGCTCCAGGAGGATTCTCATAATCCCTTACCTGGATGATCTGTTAATCAAGGGTCCATCCCGCCGAGACTGAGCTCAGAGTCTTCAGATCACCCTGGACACTTTGACTCGTCTGGCTGGATCATCAACCGAGAGAAGTCCTCTCTAAACCCTTCTCAGTATCTGACCTTCCTGGGCATGGAATTCGACACGCACTTGTTCCTACTGAGGGACAAGTTCTCTGCTCTCTGCAAGGGAGTCTGATCTCTAAGTCGCCCGGTTCCCTTTCCCCTTCGATCTTGCATGATGGTCCTGGGGAAGATGGTCGCCTCCATGGAAGCCATGCCTTTCGCCCAGTTTCATACTCGCCCTCTTGAACTGTTCCTCCTGTCCACCTGGAACAAAACCTCTGCCGCCCTAGACTGCCCTGTTCGTCTGCCCCTCCCGGTGAGGCAGTCCCTGACCTGGTGGACTCTGTCTTCGTCAGTCATGCGAGGGAGGTCCTTCCTTCCTCTTCGGTGGCAGGTCATTACCACCGACGCGAGTCTCCTCGTGTGGGGGGCGGTTTTCCTGCGGCACACAGCGCAAGGCCGCTGGAACGCCCAGGAAACCCTCCTTCCCATCAATCTTCTAGAGATCAGGGCAATAATCCTTGCCCTCCTCCACTGGCAGTCTCTTCTGGCAGGCAAACCCGTTCACATTCAGTCGGACAACGCCACGGCGGTGGAGTACATAAACCATCAGGGCGGGACCCGCAGCAAACAGGTGATGGCGGAAACAGCAAAGATTCTGCGATGGGTGGAACGTCACATTCCGGCCTTATCAGCCGTTCATATTCCAGGGGTCGAAAATTGGGCAGCCGATTTTCTCAGTCGCCAGGGCATAGCGTCAGGCGAGTGGTCCCTTCATCCCTCAGTCTTCAATCAAATTTGTCAACGGTGGGGCCCTCCGGACGTCGATCTCATGGCGTCTTGGATGAACCACAAAGTTCCTCAGTTCGTGGCCAGGTCCCGGGACCCTCTGGCCATCGACACCGACGCCTTGGTGATTCCGTGGTCTCGGTTCCAGCTTCCTTACCTGTTCCCCACCCCACTTCCCTTACTCCCAAGGGTCGTAAAGAAGATAAAGGCGGAAGGGATCCAGTTATCCTGGTAGCACCAGATTGGCCTAGACGCCCCTGGTACGCGGAACTGGTAAACATGCTCGCGGACACCCCCTGGAGGCTTCCAGACCATCCGGATCTCCTCTCGCAGGGTCCCCTCTTCCACCAGAGTTCTCAGTCTGAGTTTAACGGCATGGCTGTTGAGGTTGCGGTCCTGAGGGAGTCTGGTTTTTCACACCAGGTCATTCAGACCATGATCAGAGCTAGAAAACCAGCTTCTTCCCGCATTTACAACAGGTACTGGAAGGCTTTCTTCAGATGGTGTGAGGAAAACAATCTGTTTCCTTTGACGTTTTCTCTTCCTTCCCTTCTTGCCTTTTTTCAATTAGGACTGGATTCGGGCCTATCACTCAGTACCCTAAAGGGTCAAGTCTCTGCCCTGTCCATCCTTTTCCAGAGGGATTTATCTTCCTTACCTCAAGTCAAGACTTTTCTCCAGGGGGTTGCCCATCTGGCTTCTCCTTACCGTTCTCCGTTGGATCCCGGGTACCTTAACCTGGTCCTGAGCGCTCTCCAGTCTTCACCCTTCGAGCCTCTTGAAGACATCTCCTTTTCCTTCCTTTCTTGGAAAGTGGCCTTCCTAATTGCAATCACGTCCATTAGGAGGGTGTCTGAGCTGGCAGCCTTGTCCTGTCATTCCCCATTCCTGGTTCATCATCAGGACAAGTTAGTTCTCAGACCTGTTCATTTATTCCTTCCCAAGGTGGTATCCTCCTTCCACATCAATGAGGATATCGTTCTTCCTTCATTCTGTTCTTCCCGGTTCATCCTCTGGAGAAGTCTCTTCATAAGTTGGATGTGGTCAGAGCCATCCGGGGTCTATCTTTCTAGGACTGCCCCTCTTCGTCAATCCGATTCTCTGTTTGTCACCTCTGAAGATCGCCGGAAAGGTCTCCCAGCCTTCAAATCCACGATCGCTCGTTCGATTCGTTCTGCAATACTGGAGGCTGTTGTGAATGTGCTAGAAATGAATTCTGAGCAGAAGCTCCCTCTGGTGGTTACAAACAGTACTGAACTATCCAATGAAGATATTGAACATTGGCGATCAGGTGTTACTGACTGGTCTTATATAAGGGAGGTTCCCTCCCATCAGGGTTGCCGGTGATCAATTGTTCTGGTCTCATCTTTGATTCCTGTTCACTTTGTAGCTTGCTGTTTCGTGCCTGCATCTTCTGCTAACAGATAAGACATTTTCTTCTTTTAGTTTTTTGTGCTTGCTTTTTGCATTTTGTCCTGCACTTCTGTGGGGGTCTGCCGGGTCCCCTCCTGGGGCTTGTGCTCCTCTCAGTTTAGTTCAGCCACTGTTGTTTGTTCATTTGCCTTTTCCAGTTTTTTCAGTGGCTGCTGTTTAGTTTTTGTTACACCAGAGAACTAATTTAGGTGGTAGAGGTCGTGTGATCTCAGGTGTTTTTGTAATTAGTAGAGTTGGTACTTTTCAGGGTTTTTTGGGATTGCAGTAAGTGTCCTTCCTATCCTTTTCTATTTAGGAAGTTTGGGCCCCAACGTTTGCTCATACTATTTTCTGTCTGTGTCTGTATTTCCTCTTGTCTAACCGCCATTACATGTTTGGGGGCTTTCTATGTTCTTTGGGGATCTTCTCCGGGGCAGATAGTTTTCCTCTTTCTGTCTTTAGGTGTAGTTAGCTTCTCAGGCTGTGACGAGGCGTGTAGGACCAACGTAGGTACGCTCCACGGCTGCCTTTAGTTGTGGTGGTTAGTCAGGGTACTGCAAACCCATAGATTCCAACCTCTCTGGTGTATTTCCTTTTTTTGCTTGCTCTCCTCAGCTACCAAATCATAACAGTATCACCGGCCCAAAAACTGATATTTGTATGGTACTCACAGAAGGGAAAAATAGTGTTAAAGAAAGAAGATTGTCAGAGTTGTCAGAGATTTTTTTTTTTTTTTTCCTCTATCTCTGGGTGCTGAGGAGGATTTTTTTTCTCTCAATGGAGTTTGCACAGTTGTCTGGCCATGTGGATCAGCTTGCCACTGAAGTTCGGAGTATTACTACCTATCTTGCGAGGTTGCCTGTTGTGGAACCTAGGATTCCCATGCCAGATTTGTTTTTAGGGGATCGAGCTAAATTTCTGAATTTCAAAAATAACTAAGTTGTTTTTTGCCTTGAAATCTAAGTCCTCAGGGAACGCAGCACAGCAGGTTCAAATTGTCTCTCTCTCCTGCGCGACGATCCTCCGGATTGGGCTTTTTCCCTGACACCTGGGGATCCTGTTTTGAGTAATGTTGATGCATTTTTTCAGGCTCTGGGGTTATTGTACGATGAGCCTAATGTCACTGATCAAGCTGAAAAAGCCTTGTTGGCATTAAATCAGGGGCTTGAGGACGCTGAGTTATACTGTCAGAGATTCCGAAGGTGGGCAGTCCTGACCAAATGGAATGACTATGCTTTGGCAGCCCTTTTTCGGAAGGGTCTGTCAGAGAATATAAAGGATGTTATGGTGGGATTCCCTGTCCCTCTGGTCTCAAAGATTCTATGTCATTAGCGATTCAAATTGACGGACGTTTGCGTGAGCGTAGAGGTGTGCGTGGAATGGTGTTGCCTTGTGAACCAGCTTCTGAACCCATGCAGTGTGATGGAGTGGCTTCTGGGGCACAGCGTCATGAGTTTCGAAGACGCAATGGGTTGTGTTTCTACTGTGGTGATGCCTCTCATGCTGTTTCGGTCTGCCCTAGGTGGGGAAGACGTTTTGCACGCTCGGTTGTCTTGGGTAGTGTTCAGACTAAATTTTTGTTGACTGTTACCCTGATTTGCTCCCTGTCCACATTTTCTGCTCAGGCTTTCGTTGATTCGGGAGCAGCTATTAACCTGATGGATTTTGATTTTGTTAAACGTTGTGGGTTTCCCTTGAAACCCTACGGAAGTCTATTCCCTACTGGGGATCGATTCTACCCCTTTGGCTGAGAATAAACCTCAGTTCTCTACTCAGGTGATAATGAGGGTTGAACCTGATCATCAGGAGAGTTGCAAATTTTTGGTGCTGTATAATCTGCATGACATTATCGTACTGGGTTTCCCTTGGTTACAATCTCATAATCCTGTTTTGGATTGGAAAACTGTGTCTGTAACCAGTTGGGGCTGCCAATGTGTTAATACCAACACTCCTGTTTTTTCTGCCTCCCCCAGGCTCAGGATGTTCCTGACTTTTTGACTGATTTTTCTGATGTGCTTAGCGAAAGTAAATCTGCATCCTTGCCCCCCCCCATAGGAACTATGACTGCGCTATTGAATTAGTGCCTGGTAGTAAATTCCCTAAAGGTCGCCTTTTTAACTTGTCTGTACCTGAACATGACGCTATGCGGTCTTATATCAAGGAGTCATTGGAGAAGGGTCATATCAGACCATCCTCTTCACCCTTAGGTGCCGGTTTTTTCTTTGTGGCCAAAAAGGTTGGTTCATTAAGGCCGTGTATTGATTATCGTCTCTTGAACAATATCACTGTGAAATATCAATATCCGTTACCCTTGATTTCTGACCTGTTTTCCAGGGTGAAAAGTGCTACTTGGTTTACCAAGCTTGACCTCAGGGGGGCATATAACCTTATTCGCATTAAGCACGGGGATGAATGGAAGATGGCATTTAATACCCCAGAGGGGCATTTTGAGTACCTAGTGATGCCCTTTGGGCTCACTAATGCTCCTTCTGTCTTCCAGTCCTTCATGAATGACATTTTCAGGGATTTTGTGGATAAATTTATGATTGTTTATTTGGATGATATCTTGATTTTTTCCAATGACTGGGACTCTCATGTGAAACATGTTCGGACTGTGTTCCAGATTTTGAGAGAGAATGCTCTGTATGTGAAGGGATCAAAGTGTCTTTTTGGCGTACAGAGGATCTCATTTCTGGGATTCATTTTGTCCCCATCTGTTATTGAAATGGACCCGGTCAAGGTTCAGGCCATCTGTGATTGGGTCCAACCGACTTCATTAAAGGCTCTTCAAAGATTCTTGGGTTTTGCCAATTTTTATCGTAAATTTATTGGTAATTTCTCTGTTATTGTTAAACCATTGACTGATTTGACCAAAAAGGGTTCTGATGTGGTGAATTGGCCTCCTGAGGCAGTCTCTGCGTTTCAGGAACTTAAGCAGAGATTCACTTCTGCTCCTGTTCTACGGCAGCCTGATGTTTCTCTGCCATTTCAGGTGGAGGTTGATGCCTCTGAAATTGGGGCAGGTGCCGTTTTGTCCCAAAGAGATCAAGAGACCTCTAAAAGTAACCCTTGTGCCTTTTTCTCTCGAAAATTTTCTCCAACTGAACGTAATTATGACATGGGTAATCGGGAGTTATTGGCCATGAAGTGGGCTTTTGAAGAGTGGAGACATTGGCTGGAGGGAGCCAAACATCAGGTGGTGGTCCTCACGGACCCTAAGAATCTGGTTTATCTCGAATCAGCCAAGCGACTTAATCCTAGACAGGCCAGGTGGGCCTTGTTTTTCACACGTTTTAATTTTGTGGTTTCCTTTCTTCCTGGCACTAAGAATGTTAAGGCGGATGCCCTCTCGAGGAGTTTCCTTGCGGACTCTCCTGAGTTATCTGATCCTGCTGTTATTTTGAAAGAGGGTGTAGTTCCTTCCGCCATCTCGCCCAATTTGAGACTGGCTCTGGAGGGGGGTCAGGAGGATAAACCCGAGCGCTGCCCTATTGGGAAATTGTTTGTCCCAGACCGATGGAAAAAGAGTGATGTCTGAGATTCATTGTTCCGCGTTGGCCGGTCATCCCAGAATTTTTGGTACCAGAGACTTGGTTAGTCGGTCGTTTTGGTGGCCTACTTTGTCTCGTGACGTCAGGGAATTTGTGCAGTCCTGCGGGACTTGCTCTCGCTCCAAGCCTTGCTCTCGCTCTAGTGGTTTGTTGATGCCATTGCCTGTGCCCAAGAGACCATGGACCCATATCTCTATGGATTTCATTTCCGACCTCCCTGTTTCTCAGAGAATGACCGTTATCTGGGTGATTTGTGATAGGTTTTCCAAAATGATACATCTTGTGCCATTACCTAAGTTGCCTTCCTCCTCTGAATTGGTGCCTTTGTTCCTTCAGCACGTGGTTCGGTTACACGGCATTCCTGTGAACATTGTGTCTGACAGAGGAGTCCAGTTTGTTTCCAGATTTTGGAGGACTTTTTGTTCTAAACTTGGTGTTCAATTGTCTTTCTCCTCGGCTTTTCATCCTCAGACCAATGGACAAACTGAGAGAACAAACCAGACATTGGAGACTTATCTGAGATGCTTTGTGTCTGCTGATCAGGATGACTGGGTCTCTTTTTTGCCTTTGGCTGAGTTTGCTCTTAATAATAGGGCTAGCTCTGTCACTTTGAGGTCTCCATTTTTCTGCAATTTTGGGTTCACCCTCGATTTTCTTCAAGACAGACGGAGGCTTCTGTCTGTCCAGGTGTTGACTCTTGTGGAGCGTATGCAGCAGATTTGGGACCAGGTAGTGGAGAGGTTGTCCCTCTCTCAGGAGAGGGCCCAGCGGTTTGCCAACCGGCATAGGACTGATGGTCCTCGGTTTGAAGTGGGGGACTTGGTCTGGTTGTCCTCAAAAAATATCCCTATGAGAGTTGCATCTCCTAAGTTTAAGCCTAGTTCATTGGACCTTATAAGATCATGGAGATTCTTAATCCTGTTTCCTTTTGTTTACTTCTTCCAGGACATTTAAGATCCATAACGTGTTCCACATGTCCTTATTGAAGAGGTTTGTCGAGCCAGTGGTTCCTATGGCTGTGCCTCCTGACCCTGTTTTGGTTGAGGGCAATCTGGAGTATGTGGTTGAGAAAATATTGAATTCTCGTTTTTCTAGACGGAAACTCCAGTATTTGGTTAAGTGGAGAGGTTATGGTCAGGAGGACAATTCTTGAGTGTTTGCTTCGGACATCCATGCTAGGAGACTCATCCGTGCGTATCACAGAGCTCATCCTGACCGACCTGGTTGCTCAAATGAGGGTTCGGTGACCCCTCCTCAAGGGGGGGGTACTGTTGTGAATGTGCTAGAAATGAATTCTGAGGAGAAGCTCCCTCTGGTGGTTACAAACAGTACTGAACTATCCAATGAAGATTGTGAAGATTGGCGATCAGGTGTTACTGACTGGTCTTATATAAGGGAGGTTCCCTCCCATCAGGGTTGCCGGTGATCAATTGTTCTGGTCTCATCTTTGATTCCTGTTCACTTTGTAGCTTGCTGTTTCGTGCCTGCATCTTCTGCTAACAGATAAGACATTTTCTTCTTTTAGTTTTTTGTGCTTGCTTTTTGCATTTTGTCCTGCACTTCTGTGGGGGTCTGCCGGGTCCCCTCCGGGGGCTTGTGCTCCTCTCAGTTTAGTTCAGCCACTGTTGTTTGTTCATTTGCCTTTTCCAGTTTTTTCAGTGGCTGCTGTTTAGTTTCTGTTACACCAGAGAACTAATTTAGGTGGTAGAGGTCGTGTGATCTCAGGTGTTTTTGTAATTAGTAGAGTTGGTACTTTTCAGGGTTTTTTGGGATTGCAGTAAGTGTCCTTCCTATCCTTTTCTATTTAGGAAGTTTGGGCCCCAACGTTTGCTCATACTATTTTCTGTCTGTGTCTGTATTTCCTCTTGTCTTTGGGGATCTGCTCCGGGGCAGATAGTTTTCCTCTTTCTGTCTTTAGGTGTAGTTAGCTTCTCAGGCTGTGACGAGGCGTGTAGGACCAACGTAGGTACGCTCCACGGCTGCCTTTAGTTGTGGTGGTTAGTCAGGGTACTGCAATCCCATAGATTGCAACCTCTCTGGTGTATTTCCTTTTTTTACTTGCTCTCCTCAGCTACCAAATCATAACAGGAGGCGTACCGCGTTCAAGAGAAACGGCCCCATCCAGGAGTGAGAGCCCACTCCACCCGGGCTGTCGGAGCTTCTTGGGCTGTCCGTCACCAAGCTTCGGCGCTACAGATCTGCAAGGCTGCGACTTGGTCGTCCTTGCACACTTTTGCGAGGTTCTACAAGGTTCATACCCAGGCCTCGTACGATGCAGGCTTAGGTAGGAAGGTTCTGCAGGCGGCGGTGGCTCACCGACCGACCTAGGTCCTTTCTTTGCGTTGCCTAAGTTGTTTTCCCTTTCCCACCCTAGGGACTGCTTTTGGACGTCCCATGGTTACCTGTGTCCCCCAATGAAGCGATAAAGAAAGAGGGATTTTCTGGTACTCACCGTAAAATCTCTTTCTTGGAGCCTTCATTGGGGGACACAGCACTCCCCCCCCCTATTTGTTAGTGGTACCTTGTTGGGCCTAAGAGCCCCTGGTTGAGTTTGTACATATGTTTGAATTCTTGTTTCTGCTCCTGCTTTTTGCACCTACTGAGGCACTTTGTGTCTGTCGGTGGGTGTATACTGCCGGGAAGGAGCCACCTTTTCCTTTTTTGCATAGTGTCAGCCTCCTAGCAACAGCAGCATACACCCATGGTTACCTGTGTCCCCCAATGAAGGCTCCAAGAAAGATTTTACGGTGAGTACCAGAAAATCCCTCTTTTTATTTTCACGGCTCTGCGTTTATACACTTCTGTGAAGCACTTGGGGGTTCAAAGTGCTCACCACACATCTAGATAAGCTCCTTGGGGGGTCTAGTTTACAAAATGGGGTCACTTGTGGGGGGTTTTCACTGTTTAGGCACATCAGGGTCTCTCCAAACGCATGGCGTCCGATCTCATTTCCAGGCAATTCTGCTTTGAAAAAGTCAAACGAGCTCTGCCATGCGCCCAAAAAATGGTTTACCACCACATATGGGGTATCAGCGTATTCAGGAGAAATTGCACAACAAATTTTGTGGTTCATTTTCTCTTTTATTACTTGTGAAAATAGAAAAAAAAATTGATTCTGAACTAAATTTTTTGCAAAAAAAATTTAAATGTTCATTTTTTCCTTCCACATTGCTTCAATTCCTGTGAAGCACGTAAAGGGTGAATAAACTTCTTGAATGTGGTTTTGAGCAGCTTGAGGGGTCCAGTTTTTAGAATGGTGTCACTTTGGGGTATTTTCTGTATGTACACCCCTCAAAATGACTATAAATATGATGTGGTCCATAAAAAAAATGGTTTTGTAAATTTTGTTGTAAAAATGAGAAATCGCTGGTCAACTTTTAACCCTTATAACTTCCTAACAAAAAAAATTTAGTTCCAAAATTGTGCTGATGTAAAGTAGACATGAGGGAAATGTTATTTATTAAAAAATTTGTGTGACATATCTCTCTTATTTAAGGGCATAAAAATTTAAAGTTTGAAAATAGCAAAATTTTCACCATATTTCCGTTTTTTTCAAAAATAAGCACAAGTCATATAGAAGAAATTTTACCACTAACATGAAGTAAAATATGTCACGAAAAAACAGTCTCAGAATCGGCGGGATCCGTTAAAGCGTTCCAGAGTTATAACTTCATAAAGTGAAAGTGGTCAGAATTGTAAAAATTGGCCTGGTCATTAAGCTGCAAATTGGCTCAGTCACTAAGGGGTTAATGATTGAGTGATTGCTTGAGCTGAAACCCTTTTTTGTAAACATGGCCAACCCTCAGGTAACACTAAATGAAGGTCAATAGACACAGGTGGCTGAATTGAAGAAATTGCTTCATCACCCATTGAGGCTAAGTTCACACGTTGCGGAATTGCCGCGGAAATTTCCGCGGCAATCCCGCACTTCTCCCGCAGGAAATACGCACGTTTTTTTATGCTGATTCCCGCCAGAATAATAGCGTTTTGCAAGCGTAATTAGCTTGCAGAATGCTAGCGTTTTCCTAGCGATCTGTAGCATCGCTTGGAAAACTGATTGACAGGTTGGTCACACGAGTCAAACATAGTGTTTGACAAGTGTGACCAACTTTTTACTATTGATGCCGCCTATGTCGCATCAATAGTAAAAAGATCTAATGTAAAAATAATAAAAAAAATAATAAATAATGATATTCTCACCTTCCGGCGGCCCCCGCAGCCTTCCCGCCTTCAGCGACGCTCCCGGCAACTTCCGGTCCCAGGAGTGCTTTGCAACAAATCACACCGATGACGTAGCATCTCGCGAGACCGCTATGCCATCTGGGTGATTCTCGCAAAGCACTCTTGGGACCGGAAGTTGCCGGGAGCGTCGCTGAAGGCGGGAAGGCTGCGGGGTCCGCGGGAAGGCTGCGGGGGCCGCCGGAAGGTGAGAATATCATTATTTTTTATTTTAATTATTGTTTTACCAGGGATATGGTACCCAGGGCCTGGAGGAGAGTCTCCTCTGCTCCAGACCCTGGGTACCATCCGCACATGAACCGCTTACATTGCGCATAGTGGGCATAGCCACATGCGGAAAGTAAGCGGTTCAATGCATTCCTATGGCGGCGGAATCACCGCGGTTACGCTAAATTAATGAACATGTTGCTATTTTTTCCGCAAAGCGTTTTTTTCGCGGAAAAAAACGCAACATGTGGCCAAAACATGCGGAATCAATTAACATGTATAGGATGCTTAATGCTTGCGTTTTTATCGCGTTTTTACCGCGGAAAACCGCGGAAAAACCGCGAAAAAAACGCAATTATTCCTGATCGTGTGCACTTAGCCTGACAGTGATGAAAAAATTTGAAGCTGAGGCTCCTGGCATTTTCATAAAGGATTGGAAGAATTTGCTGTTTTGCTTCCCAAAGAGGAGGTTTAATCGCAGATGGCATTGCTGCTTCAATGAAACGGAAAGAAACACTATTAGAAAATAAAATTCTTCTGTCAGCTGTTTATATGGACCAGAATCATCGTACATTGCTGGAAGATCATCAACTACTAAAGGAAAAGAAGCTCTGACTGAAGCAGCCGTTAGGATGAGTGGGCTACAGGACGGGCGAGAGCAAGAGGACTTTTGTCTTTCTAGTGCTACTGCTACCATATCTTTAGCCTCATCAGATGAGGAGTTCAATTTTGAAAAGTATTTGAACGACATGGAGCCGGCAAAGCGTTGCCGCAGGGAAAAAGATTCCACTCCCACAGCAAGCAGACCATATTTCAGCAAAATTTTTTACTTGTTCTCAAAGTAGAAGATTTCAACTATTCATCAAAACTGACTGTGCATGAGGCAATTCCTTTGTACCCTGAAATTGTTAGTGATGTTGCCCATGTGGTTGCCGCTTTGCCACCAACCCAAGTTGGTGTAGAGAGGTTGTTCTCTATCCTTAAAATAATTAGATCAAATTTGAGGTCATCTATAAAAGAGGATCTGTTACTTTTTCTCTGAACAAATTCATAGCCTGCACAAATGTTATTCAGTGCGTTTTTGTTGAACTGTTTATTCTCCACTTACCATACTTTATAATGTATTACATATTTACAATTTATTAAAGGGAACCTGTCAGCAGTTTTGGCCGTTATAAGTTACACCATCACCTTTCAGGGCTGATATACAGCATTCTATAATGCTGTATATCTGCTCCGAACCTGACCTGGAAGAACTGAAAAATAACTTTTACTATGCTCGCCTGCGGGGCAATCTGGTCCGAGGGGTGTCATTCTACTTGGTCCGGTGCCTCCCATCTTCTTATGATCGCCACCTTCCTGCTTGATTCTTGTGGATGACGCGTCCCTGCATTAGCCACACAGGCTCCCCAGCATCGCGCTCCCGCGCAGACGTACTTCTCTGTCCTGTTGAGGGCAGAACAAAGTACTGCAGTGCGCAGGTGCCCAGGCTCTTTGACCTTTTCAAGTTCTGTCTAAATAGCTTGATTATGGTATTATAATGGTGACTAAAAGCCTGATGTTAACATTTTACTACAGTAAATGTATCACTAAAACATGAGCCATGTATGATGGAGTCGGAGTCAAAGAAATTGAGGAGGCGAAGGTTTGGCTTACCGACTCCAAAGCCTTGGTTGTTGGGGAGCCCTTGTTTAGGCCCACTGTGATGTATAGTTTTTCTATAGGAACTTTTGAAGCACTACAACCTCAAACCCATGGCCTTTAATGAAAGGCACTATACAGCGAGATACTAATTTATGCGGACTTCTTGGTTTATATAAATGTATCACCATAACTTGAATCTTTATCATTGTGTATACTTTCTTTTATAATATTTGCTCATAAATTGCTTTAGAAGATAGCAGACCAATTTTTGTCCAGTAAGACCAATTTCAGTGTAAATAGTGTGTAAATGGCTTATTGATCTGATTGAAATCTGTTCAGTCTGCCAGAAAACTAGAAAACTGTTCTGACATGCTTTCCCAATTCCAATGACTGTAGAGTCTAAGGCTAAGTGCAGACGTTCAGGAATATTTGCGTTTTTTTCGCAGGAAAAAACGCGTCAAAAACGCATGTATTAAGCATCCTATCATTTAGAATGAATTCCGCAATTTTTGTGCACGAAAAAAACGCATCGCGGAAAATCTAGCAGCATGTCCATTAATTTTGCGGAATTCTAGCGTTTTTCCCGCTATATTATTGACCTAGAAAGTTCAGGAAAAAAATCGCGGCAAAAACGCGTCAAATCCGCGCAAAAACCGCTCGTTTTTGCCGCGAAAAAAGTCCGGTTTTGCTCAGGAATATTCTGCAAACATTCTGCAAACGTGTGCACTTAGCCTCAAAGTCAACTCCAATGTTTTATTGTGGGTTAAATTTACACAATGGGGTAAATTTTGTAAAAATGTTTAATATTTAGACTGCAAACTTGAGGTGCATTTACAGTGGCCATTTGATGCCTGTTTAGACAGCCTGACGGCAATACCCATGCACACAGAATGATCGGTGATAAAGATGTACGCATAGAGTCGTTGTCATTTGCAGCACTTTATACTGGCTAAACAGAACTGTGATTTTAAGCAAGCTTACAAATAGTTTCACCCAATGAGTGAGCTTTTTGGTCATTCGTCAGACGATTGACAGTCTTTTCACACTGTCTGACTATCGGGAAACACTCAATCCCAGTAATTGGCCAGTGTAAATACACCCTTACTACTAGACATTCCTGAAATGCGCCACATTTATCGCAGTGGTTTATGCTGGATGATAAATCTAGTGCATGTTGGGGCTATCTGTTTAAATATTATCACTAGTGATGAACGAACGTGCTCAGATCAATGAGGTAAAGGCACTGCCACACTTAGCGATCACACTAGCGATCACGATAACGACTTAACCTGGTGAGATCGCTAGTACGATCGCTATGTGATTGTCATGTGTGCATCGCCACGAAGATCGTCGCGGTTGCACATTCTGACTTCTCACAGCTGAGTTGCTGTTTCTTTGTGTTTGGCAGTTAGGGAGTTAATTCTGTCTGTGCTCAGTTCTGGGACTGGGTGCAGTTTCTCCCGGCTGCAATTAATTATTTGTTGATTGGTTTCCTTTAAATCTCTGGTTGTCTGTGTTGGGAGTTGCCAGTGAAATTCTTCATGCAGACCACAGATAGGATTGTATCTGTATAGACTTAAGTTAAAGAGCTCCTTAGTTGTTTTAAGCTCACCTTGCTTAGAGTTTAATATCCCAGATCATTTATGTTCCTTCTGTGTTTGAGTGTGTATGCAAGTCTGTGTTTTCTCCAGTCTGTCTTATATGTCTAATCTGTGTATTTAGCAGAGATCAGCCCATATCCCTTTGGTGGTAATCAGTATCCTTCTTAGGACTGATTACAGGGTTCAGGGACTGATAGGAGACAGGGTTAGGCTGGAGACTTGGACCTCTGAACCATTATCAGTACCTCCAAGGTGAGGGATTAGTTAGGACCCCAGTTTAGGGTCAGGTTAGACCCCCGGTCCTCCTCTTTCCTGTGACAGTGTATCAAGTCCTCAAGATTAACCCTGAGTTCAACGGATATCGTGTCAGGTAAATCTATTCTATATTTACATGCTAATGTTGCTAATCTATATGTTGTATAGAGTGTTGTTCTTTTAAGAATAGTTTACTGACATCGTACACATATCATAAGACCGCGTGACATTTTCACTGGCCTATAAAATTATTCCCAGTTGCCATGGATCCAGTAGCCCAGCTGGCTCTGCAGTTGCAGGGATTATCCATGGAGCTGACGGACATTAAGTCCAAAGTTTTGTCTCCCTCGGAGCAAACCAGATTTGAACCTAAAGTAGCTCTCCCGGACAGGTTCACTGGTGGGCGAGACAAATTTTTCACCTTCAGGGAAGCATGTAAATTGTATTTTCGGCTTCGGCCTCGATCATCAGGGAGTGAAGAGCAGAGAGTGGGAATTGTTATCTCGCTCCTACAAGGGGACCCTCAATCCTGGGCCTTCTCCCTTCCTCCGGGATCCCGGCTCTACAGTCAGTAGATCGATTTTTTACTGCCCTGGGTTTGGTATATGATGACCCAGATCGGGTCTCTCTTGCTGAGACAAAATTACGTAAGATACAGCAGGGAGATCGTCCGGCGGAGGAATTTGCTTCTGAGTTCCGTAGATGGGCCACAGATACTCAGTGGAATGACCCAGCTCTTAGAAGCCAGTTTTGTCATGGGCTTTCTGACAAATTAAAGGACGTTTTGGCTCAGTATGATTCTCCTCCATCACTGGAGGCTGCTATGGCCCTAGCTATCCGTACTGATAGACGGCTCCGGGAGAGGTGCGAGGTAACTCCCCCCCCTGTTGTTACTCCACCTACTACTAAAGTCCCTTATGTTGAGGTTCCCCTTGTCTGTTCGGAGGAGCCTATGCAGTTGGGAGGGACATCATTTCGTGGGAGGGGATTGGCGGTACGCCGCAGGACTAGAAGGTGTTTCTTCTGCGGGAAAGAGGGACATTTTGTTGGGGGATGTCCATCCCGTGCCTTGTTGAGCAAAAAGTCGCCGGAAAACTGTTAATCCCAGGTTGTGTGGTGGACGACAACCTGGAGTATGTATTTCATCCGCTAGTTCTTCTCAGTTCCTTGTACCAGTGGAGGTGGTGGTTGGTACGAGAGTGGAGAGATTTTCTGTTCTTCTTGATAGTGGTTCCGGGGCTAATCTGGTTGACGCTCAGTTTGCTCAGGCTCAAGGTATGCATCTGAGTGTATTGGTCAAACCGATCCCTATATTCTCCATTGACGCCAGGCCTCTCGGCCAAGATAGCTTTGTTCATGAGGTTCATAACATTGACCTTCGGGTAGGGGCAATACATAGGGAACTATTATCTTGTTATGTGTTGGAGGGTCTACCTACTCCTATTGTGTTGGGACTTCCTTGGTTGGTTAAACATAACCCTGTGATTAATTGGCAGTCCAGAGATATAAGCCAATGGGGGAGTTTTGCAAAAGTAACTGCATGAACACAGTCATCAGTGCGGTCGTGCCTAGTACTTTGCCTCCTTTTTTGGAGGACTTTGGGGATGTGTTCTCTGAGGAGGGGTGTCAGGAGTTGCCTCCTCATCGCGTGTATGACTGCTCTATTAATTTACTTCCTGATGCTAAGTTACCTAAAGCTAGGTTATATAACCTTTCTGGTCCTGAGAGGCAGGCTATGAAAGATTATATTTCGGAAAGTCTGGCCAAAGGGCATATTAGACCTTCATCTTCCCCAGTGGCCGCGGGGTTCTTCTTTGTGAAGAAAAAAGATGGAGGCCTACGCCCTTGCTTGGATTTCCGCGAACTTAATCGGATTACTGTTCGAGATCCGTATCCACTCCCTCTGATTCCTGATCTCTTCAATCAAATTGTTGGCGCCAAATGGTTCTCTAAATTGGATCTCAGGGGGGCGTATAATCTGATTAGGATAAAAGAGGGGGATGAGTGGAAAACGGCGTTTAACACGCCGGAGGGACATTATGAGAACCTTGTCATGCCTTTTGGTCTGACTACTGCACCAGCAGTATTCCAACATTTTGTTAATGATATTTTTCGTCATCTGGTGGGGCTGTTTGTGGTCGTATATTTGGATGACATTTTAATTTACTCACCAGATCTTGTGTCTCACCAGGAGCATGTGAGACAGGTGTTGCAGATCTTGCGAGACAATAAACTATACGCCAAACTGGAAAAGTGTGTATTCGCCGTACAGGAACTTCAGTTTTTGGGTTTCTTGGTGTCAGCCTCCGGTTTCCGTATGGACCCTGAAAAGGTGAGAGCAGTGCTTGAATGGGATCAGCCAGAGGATCTTAAGGCTCTGCAGCGTTTTCTGGGGTTTGCTAACTACTACCGGAAATTTATTTGTAATTTCTCATCTGTTGTCAAACCTCTCACTGACATGACAAGAAAAGGGACGGATTTTTCTAAATGGTCGGACAAAGCTTGCCAAGCTTTTTCCTCTTTGAAAAAATGTTTTGCTTCGGCACCCGTTCTCATCCAACCAGACGCATCACAGCCGTTCGTTGTGGAGGTGGACGCGTCTGACGTAGGGGTGGGTGCAATATTGTCCCAGGGTCCGTCCCCTGGTAAATGGCATCCGTGCGCTTTCTTTTCTAAAAAATTGTCGTCCGCCGAAAGGAATTATGATATCGGCAATAGGGAACTTTTGGCCATTAAGTTGGCTTTTGAAGAATGGCGTCACTTTTTGGAGGGGGCAGTCCACCCGGTCACCGTCATTACTGATCACAAGAACCTGCTGTATTTGGAATCTGCTAAGCGTCTGAATTCCAGACAAGCTCGATGGTCGTTGTTTTTTACCAGGTTTAATTTTGTTGTCACTTATCGCCCTGGATCTAAGAATGTTAAGGCGGATGCCTTGTCTCGCAGTTTCCCAGGGGCCGGGAAAATGGATGACCCGATCCCTATCCTTCAGGAGGGGGTGGTAGTGTCGGCTGTATGTTCTGAGCTTGAGGAGGAGGTGTTAGAGGCTCAGGGGGACGCCCCTGCAGGACCTCCAGGGAGACTGTTTGTCCCAAATCAGTTGAGACAAAAGGTTATTGAGGCACATCATAATTCTGCTTTAGCAGGACATCCAGGGAGTAAGGCTACTTTAGATCTCCTTTCTCGCCGGTTTTGGTGGCCTAACGTTAATAAAGATGTTTTAACTTTTGTTGCGTCCTGTGGGGTTTGTGCTCGCTCTAAGACCCCTCATACCCGTCCGTCTGGGACCCTCTTACCCTTGAAACTTCCGGAGCGTCCATGGACTCATTTGTCTATGGACTTCATCACGGACCTTCCTCAGTCGTCAGGGAAGACTGTCATACTGGTGGTTGTTGACAGGTTCAGTAAGATGGCACATTTCATTGCTCTTCCTGCCCTCCCTAATGCTAAAACTCTGGCGCAGGTGTTCATTGGGGAGATTGTGAGACTTCATGGGTTGCCTTCTGATGTGGTGTCAGATAGGGGGTCTCAGTTTGTGTCCAAGTTTTGGAGGGCATTTTGTTTACGTCGGGGGATGCAATTGTCATTTTCCTCGGCTTTTCATCCGCAGACCAATGGTCAGACAGAGCGTCTGAATCAAAGCCTAGAGACTTATCTTCGGTGTTTTGTCTCAGAGAACCAGGAGGACTGGTCTTCTTTCTTGCCTCTGGCAGAGTTCGCTCTTAACAACAGGCGGAGCGAGTCCACTGGTAAGTCCCCGTTTTTTGGGGCATATGGTTTTCATCCCCAGTTTTGTACATTCAATGGGGGGGGCCCTTCTGGGGTTCCTGAGGAGGAGCGTTTCTCGTCGTCACTTGCTTCAGTGTGGAGAGGTGTATTGAATAATCTGAGTGCTATGGGGAACCGTTATAAACGTATGGCTGATAGGAGGAGAGTTTCTGGTCCAGATCTTAATGTGAACGATCTGGTATGGTTGTCTACCAGGAATATAAAACTTAAAGTTCCCTCCTGGAAGCTGGGCCCCAGATTCATCGGGCCGTACAGGATCAGTTCCATAATTAATCCTGTGGCATTTCGTCTGGACCTCCCTCCTACGTTTAAAATCCACAATGTGTTCCACAAGTCATTACTTAAGAGGTACGTGGCACCAGTCATACCATCACCTCTACCTCCTCCTCCAGTGGTGGTCAATGGTAACTTGGAGTTTCAAGTGTCAAAGATCATTGACTCACGTCTGAATCGCCGGTCCCTTCAGTACTTGGTGCATTGGAAGGGGTATGGTCCAGAGGAGAGGACATGGGTTCCTGCGTCTGACATTAACGCAGATCGTTTGGTGCGGACCTTCCACAGAACTCACCCGGGCAAACCTGGCCCTGAGGGTCCGGAGGCCCCTCGTAGAAGGGGGGGTACTGTCATGTGTGCATCGCCACGAAGATCGTCGCGGTTGCACATTCTGACTTCTCACAGCTGAGTTGCTGTTTCTTTGTGTTTGGCAGTTAGGGAGTTAATTCTGTCTGTGCTCAGTTCTGGGACTGGGTGCAGTTTCTCCCGGCTGCAATTAATTATTTGTTGATTGGTTTCCTTTAAATCTCTGGTTGTCTGTGTTGGGAGTTGCCAGTGAAATTCTTCATGCAGACCACAGATAGGATTGTATCTGTATAGACTTAAGTTAAAGAGCTCCTTAGTTGTTTTAAGCTCACCTTGCTTAGAGTTTAATATCCCAGATCATTTATGTTCCTTCTGTGTTTGAGTGTGTATGCAAGTCTGTGTTTTCTCCAGTCTGTCTTATATGTCTAATCTGTGTATTTAGCAGAGATCAGCCCATATCCCTTTGGTGGTAATCAGTATCCTTCTTAGGACTGATTACAGGGTTCAGGGACTGATAGGAGACAGGGTTAGGCTGGAGACTTGGACCTCTGAACCATTATCAGTACCTCCAAGGTGAGGGATTAGTTAGGACCCCAGTTTAGGGTCAGGTTAGACCCCCGGTCCTCCTCTTTCCTGTGACAGTGTATCAAGTCCTCAAGATTAACCCTGAGTTCAACGGATATCGTGTCAGGTAAATCTATTCTATATTTACATGCTGATGTTGCTAATCTATATGTTGTATAGAGTGTTGTTCTTTTAAGAATAGTTTACTGACATCGTACACATATCATAAGACCGCGTGACAGTGATCGCTAGTTAGATTCCAAACACAACTCATCAGCTATCTGTGATTCCAAACACAACTCATCAGCGATCTGTATAACGACCTCTGCGGTCGTTGGGAAAACCTAGTCCCACCTGCGACGCTGGTGAAGTCGTTCATAAAGGGTGTCACACTCAGCGATTCAGGCTCACCAGCGGGACACCAACGACCAAAAAACGACTCAGAACGTTCATAAGCGATCAGCGACATCTCAGCAGGGGCCACATCGCCGCTACATGTCACACACAGCTAAGTCGCTAACGAGATCGCTACTGCGTCATAAATGGTGACGCAGTAGCAATCTCGTTAGCGATCTCGCTAGCAATCTCGCTTAGTGTGGCATACCCTTTAAAGTAGAACAAACAGGCAATCTCTGCATGTATTGCGGCTGTCAAACAGCCGCGAGACGTGCAGCTGCAGAGACTCGAACATATTATTAACATATAACCCCTTATCCAAGCATGTTTGCTCATCACTAATTAGCACCAGAATCTTGTTGCATGAAACCACGTCTGTGCTTTCTTGCAAAGCTAGGACCCTATGTTGCATTAGGCTTAAAAAAGTATCTAAAGTGCATAATAAATGTGGTGAAAACCATGTAAGACTAATAATTACCACAAATTGCACCACATTTCTTCATTTTTTTTTTCTGCTGTTTTTCTTTTTTCTAATGGAAGTATGTCAATTTACTGCTCCAGAATTTACAGTAGAACATACTGTAGTTATAATGCCATAGTAAATTTTCCATAGAGGCATTTCCCATGCAGAAACTCCTATAGTAATAATTTTGTTTGTGTTAATTTCTCTTTAGAAACTTATATGACTGGTACCTGTATTAACATAGTTTGCCTTTTTCCCGATCTAGGTATGCATGGATTTATTGCGTAAGCTGATTGATGAAAATAACACAATTTTATTGAAACGTGCTGGTATGTATAAAAATGAAGGTTTAGTTGTAAATCACCAGGTTTTAACGCCTTAATGTGCCGTCATTTTTTTTTCTGCTTCTCTATTTTTTTTCCTACTTGTCTTAGGAGCACTATAACTTCTTTATTTTTTGTTGACATAGCCTCATGAGGGCTTGATTGTTTGCAGGACAAGTTGATAGTTTTGAATGACAACATAAAATGTACAAAGAAAAAAAATAAAATGCAGTGAAATAGAGGAAAAAATACATGGTGTAGCAATGTGATTTTTCAGGTCCGTATGATTACTGGGCTGCAAACTTAGACCATTTTTTTATATTTTAGTAAAATTGAGAAAATTGAGAACTTTTTAAAAAAAATAGTTTTTCTCCATTTCATGAAACCTGTAACTTTTTATTATTCCATTGGAGGTCCTGGGTGAGGAATTGTTCTTGTGTGATGTTGTTTTTTAATTGATACCATTTTGGGATACATAAAACTCCTTTACACTTTTTTTTTAAAAAAAAAACCTTTTTGGTGAGTTCCGGCAACTAAGAATTGCCAAATTCCAGCGTTTTATTTTTGCTTCGACATTCACTGTATGATGTTAATATTTTTAGATTTTATTATTTCAGACAATTACCCTATTTTTCAGACTATAAGACACACTTTTCTCCCCTAAATTTTGGGGGATAATAGGGGTGCGTCTTATAGTCGGAATATACTTACAAATGCTGCAGCAGCGGCTCTCTGTGCTTCGTAAGGGGCTCCGCTGGCATTTTGTCAAAGCCCAGAGGCCCCCACATCTCCATTGCTGCAATGCGGCGACCTTCGGGAAAATGACCAATGGGGGCGGCGCATGCTCAGATTCAGATTTCATTATATATATACTAGTGATGAACCCGTTCTACGCCCGGGTGGCAAGCATTTTTATAGGTACATGGTCTCCCATTCTGGTATGTGCTGCCCCCCTCCTATCCTGGTATGCATGGCACCCCTCATCCCTATCCTGGTATGTATGGTCCTCTCACCCCCACCCATATATACTATGCATGGCACCCCATTCCTCATCCTGGTATGCATGGTCCCCATATCCCCCAATCCTGGTATGCATGGTACCTCCTCATCCATATCCTGGTAATCATGGTTCCCTCACCCCCCAATCCTGGTATGCATGGTCCCCTCACCCCCCAATGCTGGTATGCATGGTCCCCTCACCCCCCAATACTGGTATGCATGGTACCCTCACCCCCCAATCCTGGTATGCATGGTTCCCTCCAGCCCAATCCTGATGTGCATGGTCCCCTCACCCCCCAATCCTGATATGCATGGTCCCCTCACCCCCCAATCCTGATGTGCATAGTCCCCTCACCCCCAATCCTGATGTGCATGGCCCCTCACCCCCCAATCTTGATGTGCATTGTCCCGTCACACCGTCCTGTTGAGCATGGTCCCCTCACCCCCAATCCTGATGTGCATGGTTTCACCCCCAATCCTGATGTGCATGATCCCCTCACCCCCAATCCTGATATGCATGGTACCCTCACCCCCAATCCTGATATGCATGGTCCCCTCACCCCCAATCCTGATGTGCATGGTCCCCTCACCCCCCAATCCTGGTATGCATGGTCCCCTCACCCCCCAATCCTGATGTGCATGGTCGCCTCACCCCCTATCCTGGTATGCATGGTCCTCTCACACCCTATCCTGGTGTGCATGGTCCCCTCACCCCCTAATCCTGATGTGCATGGTCCCCTGGCAAGCATTTTTAAAGGTATATGGTCTCCCATGCTGGTATGTGCTGCCCCCCTCCTATCCTGGTATGCATGGCACCCCATTCCTCATCCTGGTATGCATGGACATCACCCAATCCTGGTATGCATGGTACCCCCTCATCCATATCCTGGTATGCATGGTACCTGCTCATCCATATCCTGGTATTCATGGTTCCCTCACCCCCAATCCCGGTATGCATGGTCCCCTCACCTCCCCAATCCCGGTATGCATGGTCCCTTCACCCACCAATCCTGGTATGCATGGTCACCTCCCGCCCAATCCTGGAATGCATGGTCCCCTCACCCCCCTATCCTGATGTGCATGGTCCCCTCACCCCCCAATCCTGATGTGCATGGTCCCCTCACCCCCAACCCTGATGTGCATGGTCCTCTCACCCCCAATCCTGATGTGCATGGTCCCCTCACCTCCCAACCCTGATGTGCATGTCCCTCACACCCCATCCTGATGTGCATGGTCCTCCACCAACCCTGATGTTCATGGTCCCCTCACCCCCCAACCCTGATGTGCATGGTCCCCTCACCCCCCATCCTGATGTGCATGGTCCGCTCACCCCCCAATCCCTGATGTGCATGGTCCCCTCACCCCCCCATCCTGATGTGCATGGTCGCTCCCCCCAACCTGATGTGCATGGTCCCTCATCTCCAACCCTGATGTGCATGGTCCCTCACCCCTATCCTGATGTGCATGGTCCCTCACCTCAACCCTGATGTGCATGGTCCCCTCACCCCCTATCCTGATGTGCATGGTCCCTCACCTCACCAACCTGATGTGCATGGTCCCCTCACCCCCAATCCTGATGTGCATGGTCCCTCACCCCCAATCCTGATGTCATGGTCCCTCACCCCCCAATCCTGGTATGAATGGTCCCTCACCCCCCAATCTGGTATGAATGGTCCCCTCACCCCCAATCCTGATGTGCATGGTCCCTCACCCCCAATCCTGATGTGCATGGTCCCCTCACCCCCCAATCCTGATGTGCATGGTCCTCTCACCCCCAACCCTGATGTGCATGGTCCCCTCACCCCCAATCCTGATGTGCATGGTCCCCTCACCCCCAATCCTGATGTGCATGGTCCCTTCACCCCCCAATCCTATATGCATGGTCCCTCACCCCCAATCCTGATGTGCATGGTCCCTCACCCCCCAATCCTGATGTGCATGGTCCCCTCACCCCCAATCCTGATGTGCATGGTCCGCTCACCCCCAATCCTGATGTGCATGGTCCCCTCACCCCCCAATCCTGATGTGCGTGGGTTCCCTCACCCCCCCAATCCTGATGTGCGTGGTCCGCTCACCCCCAATCCTGATGTGCATGGTCCCCTCACCCCCAATCCTGATGTGCATGGTCCCCTCACCCCCCCATTCCTGATGTGCATGGCCCCTCACCCCCAATCCTGATGTGCATGGTCCCCTCACCCCCATTCTGATGTGCATGGTCCCCTCACCCCCAACCCTGATGTGCATGGTCCTCTCACTCCCCCAACCCTGATGTGCATGGTCCCTCACCCCCCAACCCTGATGTGCATGTCCCCTCACCCCCTATCCTGGTATGCATGATCCCTCACACCCTATCTGGTATGCATGGTCCCCTCACCCCCCAATCCTGATGTGCATGGTCCCCTCACCCCCCAATCCTGATGTGCATGGTCCCCTCACACCCCCAATCCTGATGTGCATGGTCCCCTCACCCCCCAATCCTGGTTGAATGGTCCCCCACCCCCCAATCCTGGTATGCATGGTCCCCTCACCCCCAATCCTGATGTGCATGGTCCCTCACCCCCCAATCCTGATGTGCATGGTCCCCTCACCCCCCAACCTGATGTGCATGGTCCTCTCACCCCCCAATCCTGATGTGCATGGTCCCCAACCCCAATCCTGATGTGCATGGTCCCCTCACCCCCAATCCTGATGTGCATGGTCCCCTCACCCCCAATCCTGATGTGCATGGTCCCCCTCACCCCCCAATCCTGATGTGCATGGTCCCCTCACCACCCAATCCTGATGTGCATGGTCCCTCACCCCCAAACCTGATGTGCATGGTCCCCACCCCCCAATCCTGATGTGCATGGTCCCTCACCCCCAATCCTGATGTGCATGGTCCCCTCACCCCCCAATCCTGATGTGCAAGGTCCCCCACCCCCCAATCCTGATGTGCATGGTCCCCTCACCCCCAATCCTGATGTTCATGGTCCCCTCACCCCCAACCCTGATTGCATAGTCCTTCGCCCCCCAACCCTGATGTGCATGGTCCCCTCACCCCCAACCCTGATGTGCATCGTCCTTCACCCCCTATCCTGATGTGCATGGCCCCCAAACCCTGTGTGCATGGTCCCCTCACCCCCCAACCCTGATGTGCATGGTCCCCTCACCCCCATCCTGATTTGCATGGTCCCCTCAAACCCCAACCCTGATGTCATGGTCCCCTCACCCCAACCCTGATGTGCATGGTCCACCCACCCCCCAATCCTGGTATGCATGGTCCCCTCACCCCCAACCCTGATGTGCTTGGTCCTCTCGCCCCCCCAACCCTGATGTGCATGGTCCCCTCACCCCCCAACCCTGATGTGCATCGTCCTCTCACCCCCCTATTCCTGATGTGCATGGCCCAAAACCCTGATGTGCAATGGTCCCTCACCCCCCAAACCCTGATGTGCATGGTCCCCTCACCCCCCTATTGATGTGCATGGTCCCTCACCCCCCAACCCTGATGTGCATGGTCCCCTCACCCCCAACCCTGATGTGCATGGTCCTCTCGCCCCCCCAACCCTGATGTGCATGGTCCCTCCCCCCCAACCCTGATGTGCATCGTCCTCTCACCCCCTATCCTGATGTGCAGGCCCCCAAACCCTGATGTGCATGGTCCGATCACCCCCCAATCCTGATGTGCATGGTCCCTCACCTCCCAACCTGATGTGCATGGTCCCCTCACACCCCAATCCTGATGTGCATGGTCTCTCACCCCCAACCCTGATGTTTCATGGTCCCCTCACCCCCCAATCCTGATGTGCATGGTCCGCTCACCCCCCAATCCTCATGTGCATGGTCCCCTCACCCCCCAACCCTGATGTGCATGGTCCCCTCACCCCCCATCCTGATTGTGCATGGTCTGCTCACCCCCCAATCTGTGTGCATGGTCCCCTCACCTCCCACCCTGATGTGCATGGTCCCTCACCCCTATCCTGATGTGCATGTCCCCTCACCCCCCAACCCTGATGTGCATGGTCCCCTCACCCCTCTATCCTGATGTGCATGGTCCCCTCACCCCCAACCCTGATGTTCATGGGTCCCCTCACCCCCCAATCCTGATGTGCATGGTTTGCTCACCCCCCAATCCTGATGTGCATGGTCCCTCACCCCCAACCCTGATGTGCATGGTCGCCTCACCCCCCAATACTGTGTGCATGGTCCGCTCACCCCCCAATCCTGATGTGCATGGCCCCCTCACCCCCCCAACCCTGATGTGCATGGTCCCTCACCCCCCAATCCTGATGTGCATGGTCCTTTCACCCCCCAATCCTGGCATGCATGGTCCCTCACCACTCTATCCTGATGTGCATGGTCCTCTCACCCCCAACCTGATGTGCATGGTCCGCTCACCCCCAATCCTGATGTGCATGGTCCCCTCATCCCCAATCCTGATGTGCATGGCCCCTCACCCTCCCCAATCCTGATATGCATGGGTCCCCTCACCCCCCAATTCCTGGTATGCATGGTCCTCTCACCCCCTATCCTGGTATGCATGGTCCCCTCACCCCCCCAATCCTGATGTGCATGGTCCCCTCACCCCCCAATCCTGAGTGCATGGTCCCCTCCACCCCCCCAACCCTGATGTGCATGGCCGCTCACCCCCAACCCTGATGTGCATGGTCCCCTCACCCCTATCCTGGTATGCATGGTCCTCTCACCCCCTATCCTGGTATGCATGGTCCCCTCACCCCCCAATCCTGATGTGCATGGTCCCCTCACCCCCCAATCGTGGTATGAATGGTCCCCTCACCCCCAATCTGGTATGAATAGTCCCCTCACCCCCCAATCCTGATGTGCATGGTCCACTCACCCCCAATCCTAATGTGCATGGTCCACTCACCCCCCAATCCTGATGTGCATGTGTTATGTTTCGGTAGCTGAGGAGTGCAGGCAAAAAAAGGCAATACACCAGAGCAGTTGGAATCTATGGATTGCAGTACCCTGACTAACCACAACTAGAGGCAGCGTGGAGCGTTCCTACGTTGGTCCTAGACGCCTCGTTCAGCCTGAGAAATATCTACACCTAAAGATAGATTAGGAAAGCTATCTGCCCCGGGTAGAACCCCAAAGATAATAGGAAAGCCCCCAAACATGTAATGGCGGTTAGACAAGAAGAAATACTGACACAGACAGAAAAATAGTATGAGCAACGTTGGGGCCCAAACTAAACTAATAGAAAAGGATAGGAAGGGTACTTACTGCAATCCCAGAAAACCCTGAAAAGCACCAACTCTACTAATTCAAAAACACCTGGATCACACGACCTCTACCACCTAAATTTGTTCTCTGGTGTAACAAAATCAAAACAGCAGCCACTGAAAAAACTGGAAAAAAAGCAAAAGTACAAACATCAGTGGCTGAACTAAACTGAGAGGCAAAAAGCCCCCGGAGGGGACCCTGAAGGGCCCCCACAGAAGTGCAGGACAAAATGCAAAAATAAAGAACAAAAACAAAAAGAAGAAAATGTCTTATCTGTTAGCAGGAGAGCAGACACGACACAGCAGGCTACAAGGGAAACAGGAATCAAGGATAGAGACCAGAACAATTGATCCGGCAACCCTGATGGGAAGGTGACTCCCCCTTTTATAAGACCAGTCAGTAAACCTGATTCCAATCCTCACAATCTTCATGGACGACCGCACCGCTTGTAACCCCAAGGAGCCTCGCTAGAACTCATCCCAAGCCCACTCACAACAGTACCCCACCCTTGGAGGAGGGGTCACCGACCCTCATTTGAGCAACCAGGCGGTCAGGAGTTCTATGGTACGCACGGATAGTTCCTGCATGGATGTCCGAAGAAACACCCAAAATTGTTTCTGCCTAACCCCTCACTTAACCAAAATGGAGTTTCCGTCTAGAAAAAGAGAATCTAATATTTTCTCAACCACATACTCCGATTGCCCTCAACCAAAAACAGGGTGGAGGCACGCGCGGAACCCTGGCCAAAAAACCTTTAACAGGATTGTTTGGGAACGTTAGGTTTAAATTCCCTGGGAAGAAAAACAAAAGAAACAGGATTAAGAATCTCCAGATCTTATAAGGCCAATGAACCTAGGCTCAAATTTTAGGAGATGCACTCCATAGGAATATTTTTTTGAGGACAAACCAGACCAAGTCCCCCTACTTTAAACGAGGCCATCAGTCCTATGCCGGTTAGCAACCGCTGGGCCTTCTCTGAGAGAGGGACAACCTCTCCACTACCTGGTCCCAAATCTGTGCTAGCTCCACAACGAGTCAACACCTGGACAGACAGAAGCCTCCGTCTGTCCTAAAAAACGGGGTGAAAAACCCCGAATTAAGAAAAACGGAGACCAAAGTGGCAGAGCTAGCCCTATTATTAAGACAAACTCGCCAAAGGCAAAAAGAGACCGGGACCTGATCAGCAGACACAAAGATCTAAGATAAGTCTCCAATGTTGGTTTGTTTCTCTCAGTTTGACCATTGGTCTGGGATGAAAGCCGAGGAGAAAGACAATTGAACACCCATTTAAGAACAAAAAGTCCTCCAAATCTGGAAAAAACGATCCTCTTCAGCACTATGTTCTCAGGAATGCCGTTAAAAAACCACGTGCGAAGGACAACCGGCACCAATTCAGAGGAGGAAGGAAAAAAAAAAAAAATTAGGTAATGGCAAAGATTATCATCTTGGGAAAAACTACACAAAATCCCCCAAATTGGCGGTATTTCTGAGAACAGGAAGGTCGGAAATGAAACCCCATAGAGATATGGGCCATGGCTTTGGGCACAGGAATGGCATAATAAACCAAGAGGAGAGCAAGGCTTGGGAGCGAGGCAAGTCCCCAGGACTGCAAAAATTTCCCCCTGACATCAGAGACAAGGTAGGCCACCAAAAGGACCGCTAACCAATTTCCGGGGACCAAAAAATTCCGGATGCCCAGCCAACGCGGAACAATGAATCTAGACTCACATCTTTTTCCACTGGTCCGGGACAAACAATTTTCAACGGGGCAGCGCTCGGGCCTCCCCCTCCTGACACCCCTCCGGCAAGTCTCAAATTAGGTGGATGGCGGAAAGAAACCACCCTCTTTTCAAAAAACAAGGATCAGATAAATCGGAGAGTCCCAAGGAATCTCGGGGAGGGCATCCCCCTTTAAAACATTCTTATGCCAGGAAGAAAGGTAACCACAAAATTAAAAAGGGAAAAACAAGGCCCACCTGGCCTGTCTAGGATTGAGCGCTTGGCAATTCCGATTAACCAGTTCTTTGGTCAGTAAGGACCACCACCTGATGTTTGGCCCCCCTCCAGCCAATTTCCCTCTTCAAAAGCCCCTTCAGGCCAATAACTCCCGTTACCCCGTCATAATTAGTTGTAGGAGAAAATTTTCGAGAGAAAAAGGCACAAGGGTTACTTTTAGAGGTCTCTGGTTCTTTTTGGGACAAAAAACGGCAAATGCCCCAATTTCAAGGCATAACCTCACCTGAAATGGCAGGAAAATCAGGCTGCCGTGAACAGGGCAAAGTGAATCTTGCTTAAGTTCCTGAAATGCAGAGACTGCCTCAGGAGGCCAATTCACCACATCAGAAACCCTTTTTGGTCAAATCGTTAATGGTTTAAACAATAACGAGAAATTCCAATAAATTTACGATAAAAATTGGCAAAACCCAAAAAAACTTTGAAGAGCCTTTAATGAAGTAGGTTGGACCCAATCCAGATGGCCTGAACCTTGAAGGTCCATTTCAATAACAATGGGGACAAAATGAATCCAAAATGGATCCTCTGTACGCCAAAAAGACACTTGATCCCTTCACATACAGGCATTCTCTCTCCAATTGGAATACAGTTCGAACATGTTTCAATAAGTCCAGTCATTAGAAAAAAACAAGATATCACCAAATATACAACAGAAATTTATCCACAAAATCCCTGAAAATGTCATTCATGAAGGACGGAAGACAGAAGGAGCATTAGGAGCCCAAAGGGCATCCAAGGTACTCAAATGCCCCTCCGGGGTATTGAATGCCTTCTTCCATTCATCCCGTGCTTAATGCGAATAAGGTATATGCCCCCCTGAGGTCAAGCTTGGTAAAAAAACCCAAAACGTTTTTCACCCGGAAACGGTCAAAATCAAGGGTAACGGGTTTGATATTTCACAGTAATATTGTTCAAAAGACGATAATCAATACACGGCCTTAATGAACCATCCTTTTTGGCCACAAAGAAAAAAAACCGCACCTAAGGGTAAGAGGATGGTCTGATATGCCCTTCTCCAAGACTCCTTGTATAAACCCCCATGCGTCTGTTCAGGCAGCAAGTTAAAAAGGCGACCTTTAGGGAATTTACTACAGGCACTAATTCATAGCGCAGTCTAGCTCCTATGGGGAGGCAAGGATGCAATTTACTTTCGCTAAATACATCAGAAAAATCAATCAAAAAGTCAGGAAATCCTGAGCCTGGGGGGGAGGCAGAAAAACAGGAGTGTTGGTTTTTAACACATTGGCAGCCCCAACTGGTTACAGACCAGATTTCCAATCCAAAACAGATTATGAGACTGAACCAATGGGAAAACCCGTACGATAATATCATGAGATTATACAAACCAAAAAATTTGCGCACTTTGATGTCAGGTCAACCCTATTATCCCTGAGTAGGAACTGAGGTTTATTCCACCAAAGGGGTAGAATCGATCCCCAGTAGAGGATAGACTTCTGTAGGGGTATCAAGGGGAAACCAAAACGTTTAGCAAATCAAATCCATCGGTTTTAAAAGCTGCTCCAGAATCAACGAAAGCCTGAGCAGAAAATTAGGACAGAACATATCAGGTGACAGTTAATAAAAATTAGTTGAACACTACCAAGCAAACTGAGCGTGCAAAAACGCTTCCCCCGCTTAGGGCGACTGAAATAGCATGAAGGAATCAACAGTAAAAAAAACATAACCCTTGCGCTTTGAAACTCATGACGCTGTGCCCCAGACCCACTCTATCACACTGCTGGATTTGAACAGGTTCACAAGGCAACACTATTCCACGCATATTCTCCGTCACGCAAACGTCTGTCAATTTGAATCCTAAGACATAGAATCATTGAGACCAAGGGGACAGGGAATCCCACATAACACCTTTACATTATTGACAGACCCTTCCGAAAAGGGCCGCCAAAGCGTCGTCATTCCACTGGTCAGGACTGCCCACCTACGGATCTCTGACATATAACTCAGGTCATCAACCCCTGATTTAATCCAACAAGGCTTTTTCCTTGATAGTGACATTAGGCTCATCGTACAATAACCCCAAAGCCTGAAAAAATCAACAAACAGAAAAATATCTCTGCAACTCTGACAACCGTTTTTTCTTTCACAAATTTTTTCCCCTTCTGTGGTACCATACAATTTTAAATTTTGGGCCGGTGATATGTTTGTTTCGGTAGCTGAGGAGTGCAGGCAAAAAGGCAATACACCAGAGCGTTGGAATCTATGGATTGCGTACCCTGACAACCACAACAACTAGAGGCAGCCGGGGGTTCCTACGTTGGTCCTAGACGCCTCGTCACAGGAGAAACTAATTACACCTAAAGAAGATATAGGAAAGCTCTGCCCCGGGCAGAACCCCAAAGATAAAGAAAGCCCCCAAACATGTAATGGGGTTGACAAGAAGAAATTTGACACAGACAGAAAATAGTATGAGCAAAATTGGGGCCCAAACTAACTAAATAAAAAAGGATAGGAAGGGACTTACTGCAATCCCAGAAAACCCTGAAAAGCACCAACTCTACTAATTTCAAAAACACCTAGATCACCGACCTCTACCACCTAAATTAGTTCTCTGGTGTAACAAAATCAAAACAGCAGCCCTGAAAAAACTGGAAAAAGCAAAATAAAACATCAGGGCTGAACTAAACTGGGGAGGGCAAAAGCCCCGGAGGGGACCCTGAAGGCCCCCCGAAGTGCAGGACAAAATGAAAAAAATAAACACAAAACAAAAAAGAAAAATGTCTTATCTGTTGCAGGAGATGCAGACACGACCAGCAGGCTACAAGGGAAACAGGAATCAAGGATAGAGACCAAACAATTGATCACGGGCAACCCTGATGGGAAGGGTGACTCCCTTTTTAACAGTCAGTAACACCTGATTCCCAATCCCACAACTTTCACGGACAACCGCACCGCTTGAACCACCGGGGAGCCTTGCTCAGAATCATCCCCAAACCCACTCACAAATGCATGGTCCTCTCACCCCCCCCCCGATGTGCATGGTCCCCTCCCCCCCCCAAACCTGAGTGCATGGGCCCCTCACCCCCAACCCTGAGGGGCATGGTCCCCCACCCCCCCAACTGATGTGCATGGGCCGCAACCCCCCATCCTGATGTGCATGGTCCCCCCACCCCCCAATTCCTGATGTGCATGGTCCCCTCCCCCAATCCTGATGTCATGGTGCCACCCCCAATCCCGATGTGCATGGTCCCCCCACCCCCAATCCCGAGGCATGGTCCCCTCACCCCCCAAACCGATGTGCATGGCCCCTACCCCCCAACCCTGATTGCATGGTCCTTCACCCCCCAACCCTGATGTGCAGGCCCCTCCCCCCCAACCCCGATCTGCATGGTCTCTCACCCCCTATCCTGATTGCATGGCCCCAAACCCTGATGTGCATGGTCCCCTCACCCCCCCAACCCTGATGTGCATGGTCCCCTCACCCCCTATCCTGAGTGCATGGGGCCCCTCACCCCCCAACCCTGAGTGCATGGTCCCCCCACCCCCCCAACCCTGATGTGCATGGTCCCTCAAACCCCCCATCCTGATGTGCATGGTCCCCTCACCCCCCAACCCCGATGTTCATGGTCCCCTCCACCCCCCAAAAAAATGTTTGCATGGGCCGCTCCCCCCTCAACCCCCCCCCCCCCCCCCCCGATGGCATGGTCCCCTCACCCCACCAATCCGATGTGCATGGTCCGCTCACCCCCAATCCTGATGTGCATGGTCCCCTCACCTCCCAACCCTGATGTGCAGGTCCCCTCACACCCCAATCCTGATGTGCAATGGTCCTCTCACCCCCCTATCCTGTGTGATGGCCCCTCACCCCCCCAACCCTAATGTGCAGGTCCCCTCACCCCCAATCCTGAGTGCATGGTCCTTTCACCCCCCAACCTGGTATGCATGGTCCCCTCACCACAAAATCCTAATGTGCATGGTCCTCTCACCCCCAACCCTGATGTGCATGGTCCCCCATCCCCAATCCTGATGTGCATGGCCCCCTCACCCTCCCCAATCCGTATGCATGGTCCCCTCACCCCCCAATCCTGGTATGCATGGTCCCCCTCACCCCCCCCATCCTGGTTGGCATGGTCCCCTCACCCCCCCAATCCTGATGTCCATGGTCCCCCTCACCCCCAACCCTGATGTGCAGGTCCCGCTCACCCCCAACCCTGATGTGCATGGTCCCTCACCCCTTTGGTATGCATGGTCCCTCACCCCTATTCTGGGATGCATGGTCCCGCTCACCCCAATTCTGTGTGCATGGTCCCCCCACCCCCCAATCCTGGTATGAATGTCCCCTCACCCCCCAATCCTGGTATGGGAAATTTTCCCCCCACCCCCCAATCTGATGTGCATGGTCCCCCTCACCCCCCAATTTCCCGATGTGAGGTCCCCCTCACCCCCATCCTGAGTGCAGGTCCTCCACCCCCCCAACCCTGATGTGCATGGTCCCCTCACACCCCAATCCTGATGTGCATGGGTTTCCCCTCACCCCCCAAAACCTGATGTGCATGGTCCCCTCACCCCCCAATCCGATGTGCATGTCCCCTCACCCCCCAATCCTGATGTGCATGGTCCCCTCACCCCCCAATCCTGATGGTCATTTCCCCTAACCCCCCCAATCCTGATGTGCATGGTCCCCCTCCCCCCAACCTGATGTGATGGTCCCCTCCCCCCCCAATCCTGATGTGCATGGGTTTTCCCCCACCCCCCAATCCTGAGTGCATGGTCCGCTCACCCCCCAATTCTATGTCTTTGGGCCCCTCACCCCCCAATCCTGATGTCATGGTCCCCTCCCCCCCCTCCCAATCCTGATGTGCATGGTCCGCTCACCCCCAATCCTGTGTCTGGTCCCCTCACCCCCCCCAATCCTGATGTGCTGGCCCCTCACCCCCTCCCAACCCGATGTCTGGCCCCTCACCCCCCAATCCCGAGTCATGGTCCCTCACCCCCCCCCAAACCTGATGTGCATGGTTCCCTCACCCCCCAATCCTGATGTGCATGGTCCGCTCACCCCCCAATCCTGATGTGCATGGTCCCCTCACCCCCAACCTGATGTCATGGTCCCCTCACCCCCAACCCGTGGAGGTCCCCCCACCCCCAACCCTGATGGCATGGTCCCCCCCACCCCCCCCCTGTTGCATGGTCC
>JARQOD010000006.1:89762783-89903893 GCA_033576555.1 Oophaga sylvatica
CGGATTGCTATGAGCTCTGCACGGGGGTCGGCGCTCATAGCAAGTGAGCATTTCTGCTACACACAAGCGATCTGATCATCGCCTGTATGTAGCAGAGCCAATCAGACAACCACAGCTTTTAGTCTCCCATGGAGACTATTGAAGCATGCCAAAAGTAAAAAAAAAAAAGTTTTTAAAAATATTTAAAAAATGTAAAAAAATATAAAAGTTCAAATCACCCCCCTTTCGCCCCATTCAAAATAAAACAATAAAAAAATCAAATATACACATATTTCGTACCGCAGCGTTCAGTCCCGATCTATCAACATTAAAAAAAATTAACCCGATCACTAAACTGCGTAACGAGAAAAATTTCAAAACAACAGAATTACTCTTTTTTTGGTTGCCTCTACGGGTGATCAAAAGATCATATACACCAAAATGGTATCAATAAAAACGTCAGCTCGGCGCGCAAAAAATGAGCCCTTGCCCAGTCCAAGATCAAGATATGTTTTTCCTTTGTATTATTGCATTCTGTGCAAGCTGGGTTGTGGACTCCCTCTCCTGGCTGGAAATTGTATATAAGGCTTCACCAGACTGGTGTTTCACTGGTTGGGCCCAGTCCTTTTGTCTGCCCTTATTCACACTGAGGTCAACATTGACAAATGGTAAGGTTTATATTAGACCGTGTAGGACTGTCCCTATCAGAGTTACCGTGTTGTGGTGGGATGGCTTTTATGCTATTTTTGATCAACAGTATTACTAAAAACTCTGTATTATTTAAATGCACTTTTTGATTTTTATTTACTTAGTTACAACAGGGTTTTTGCGCATTTTTCTCATTCTTCTCATGAGAAATGGAGACGCTATGGGTCTCGGAAAATGGCGCCATTTTTTTTTACCAAACTTTGGATTTTTTTGCACCACTTAAGTAAAAAAGAACATAGACATATTTGGTGTCTATGAACTCATAATGACCTTGAGAATCATAATGGCAGGTCAGTTTCAGCATTTAGTGAACATGGTAAAAAAAATTAAAAAAAACAACTGTGGAATTGCACTTTTTTTGCAATTTCACTGCACTTGGAGTTTTCTTCCCGTTTTCCAGTACACGATATGTTAAAACCAATGGTGTTGTTCAAAAGTACAACTTGTCCCACAAAAAACAAACCCTCAAATGGCCATATTGACCAAAAAATAAAAAAGTTATGGCTCTAAGAAGAAGGGGAGCGAAAAACGAAATGCAAATACGAAAATACCTCTGGTCAGGAAGGGGTTAAGGCCTATGAAGGTGTTTGTATAGAGATCAAACATGAAGAAAACAAGGTGTTTCAGAGTTCTAACCCTGATAGGTAGAATAAGAGACAGTATACAGTCATGGCCAAAAGTTTTGAGAATGACACAAATATTAATTTTTACAAAGTCTACTACTTCACTTTTTCTAATGGCAATTTGCATATACTCCAGAATGTTATAAAGAGTGATCAGCTTAACAGCAATTACTTGCAAAGTCAATATTTGGCTAGAAAATGAACTTTATCCCCCAAAACACATTTCAACATCATTGCAGCCCTGCCTTAAAAGGACCAGCTAACCTCTTTTCAGTGATTGCTCCATTAACACAGGTGTGGGTGTTGATGAGGACATGGCTGGAGATCAATCTGTCATGATTAAGTAAGAATGACACCACTGGACACTTTAAAAGGAGGCTGGTGCTTGGCATCATTGTTTCTCTTCTGTTAACCATGGTTATCTCTAAAGAAACACGTGCAGTCATCATTGCAATGCACAAAATGGCCTAACAGGGAAGAGTATTGTAGCTAGAAAGATTGCACCTGAGTCAACAATCTATCGCATCATCAAGAACTTCAAGGAGAGAGGTTCCATTGTTGCCAAAAAGGCTCCAGGGCGCCCAAGAAAGACCAGCAAGCGCCAGGACCGTCTCTTAAAAGTGTTTCAGCTGCGGGATCGGGATACCAGCAGTGCAGAGCTTGCTCAGGAATGGCAGCAGGCAGGTGTGAGTGCATCTGCACGCACTGTGAGGCCGAGACTCTTGGAGCAAGGCCTGGTCTCAAGGAGGGCAGCAAAGAAGCCACTTCTCTCCAGAAAAAACATCATGGACAGACTGATATTCTGCAAAAGGTACAGGCAGTGGACTGCTGAGGACTGGGGTAAAGTTATTTTCTGTGATGAATCCCCTTTTCGATTGTTTGGGACATCAGGAAAACGCCTCATTCGGAGAAGACAAGGTGAGCGCTACCACCAGTCTTGTCTCATGCCAACTGTTAAGCATCCTGAAACCATTCATTGTGTGGGGTTGCTTCTCAGCCAAGGGAATCTGCTCCCTAACAGTCTTGCCTAAAAACACAGCCATGAATAAAGAATGGTACCAGAATGTCCTCCAAGAGCAACTTCTCCCAACCCTCCAAGAGCAGTTTGGCGATCAACAATGCCTTTTCCAGCATGATGGAGCACCTTGCCATAAAGCAAAGGTGATAACTAAATGGCTCAGGGAACAAAACATAGAGATTTTGGGTCCATGGCCTGGAAACTCCCCAGATCTTAATCCCATTGAGAACTTGTGGTCAATCATCAAGAGACGGGTGGACAAACAAAAACCTAAAATCCTGACAAAATGAAAGCATTGATGTTTCAAGAATGGACTGCTATCAGTCAGGATTTGGTCCAGAAGTTGATTGAGAGCATGCCAGGGAGAATTGCAGAGGTCCTGAAGAAGAAGGGTCAACACTGCAAATATTGACTTGCTGCATTAACTCATTCTAACTGTCAATATAAGCTTTTGTTACTCATATGTTTGCAATTATTATATTTCTGTCTGTGATAAAAACATCTGTCAAACACACATAAAAACCAGAGGGCAGCAGATCATGTGAAAATATAATATTTGTGTCATTCTCAAAACTTTTGGCCATGACTGTATATTCACTAGCTGAGTGGGTGTTTGATGAGCAGTAATAAAGGTGCTATGTAGGATGTGAGAAACAAAGAATCTGTTTTCTGAATTGAATAATTGTTGCATATAATGAGAAATGCAAGTCATACATAATGCAAAACACAATAAAGTATCCCAATCAGGCAAACATTAAACTATTTTCAGTAGAACTAACCACAGATCTCCTGTGGTTGTAGACTTTCTAAATCCTTGTCTTTTTATGTAAGCCCAGACAGACTGGATGATGTTGAGATCAGGGCTGTGTGGAAGATAGTTCTTAAAGGGAATCTGTCACCCTAAATTGGCAGGATATTTAAATGATGGCAGTCAGGTCAGATGGGCGGTGTTTTGGGTACTTGCCTTAACATGTTGTTCGCCGCTGTCTCCATTATTTCTGGGAATTGTAGTAGTTGCCCTCCATATAACGCACCTGCAAATTGCAATTTCGAATTGCGCACGCGCAGTATGCTTTGCCCGCAGATTGCAATGCGCAGGCGCATTATATGGAGGGCAACGACTACAATTCCCAGAAATAATGGAGACAGCGGTGAACAACATGTTAAGGCAAGTACCCAAAACACCGCCCATCTGACCTGACTGCCATCATTTAAGTATCCCCCAATTTAGGGTGACAGATTCCCTTTAAAGGGAATCTGTCACCACTTTTTTCGCATATCAAGTAAAAATATGATTGGATTCAGTGTCAACTATGCATTGTACCAGTACTTTTCATACCCCTAGACTCCCCACCTTTTATCAATAAATACCTTTTATATTCCTCCCGCGGTGTATGTAAATCTCCTCGCTCCAGTCCAATGTGCGGGGCTTATTGTTCCTCTCTCCCCCCTCCTGGTTTGCTCTACGCATTTATTTGGTGTAATTCCTGCGTTCGTGTAGATTTAGCGCGCGTGCGCATTCTAATGTCCTCCCGCGCATGCGCAGTATGGTTTGCCCAACTCTGGGCAAAGCATAAAATCATTATTGCTCATATGCCGGCATACGCCATTACGTTCTATGGCCCGGAAGCATTGCAATACTTCCGGGCCATAGAACGTAATGGCGTATGCTGGAAAGGAAGGAATGTGTACATTTTTAAATAAAAAACTGTACTGTTTAAAAATTTATTTTTAATTAATTTTTTTCTACAGCCGCTGGGAGCTGCCATTTTATTTGCTGATGTGTAAGTGTCTGAGCACGACACTTACACTCACCAAACATGGCAGTCCCAGGCAATGGGAACCAGCGGTCAGTATCATCTCCTATACTGTGGCTGCCTCAGCTGTTAACTGCAAACGCCCCCTTGGCTGTCCAGTTTACAGCTGTAGCAGGAGCCAGATGCCATTTTATTATAGCTCATCGTGATGTGCTGAGATACAATTTCCCACTATCACCACTCATGTGGTGTTCAGTGGCTAGCAGTGACAGGAGGGTTAGGACAGCTGTGAGAGGAGGTCAAGGGCACCGGCAGTGAGCACAATATAGGCAGTAGCTGTGAGAGGGACAGTGGTGAGAGGAGGTCTAGGGAAATTGCGGTGAGCACAGGTTAGACAGCCTGACATTGTACTACTAATACCAGGCTATCGAGCTGCAGTCCTGCTTGGAGAGCTGATAGCAGGACTGAGGCAGTAACTTCTCCCGGTGGTCTGTAGCCTGGAATTAGTAGTACAATATCAGGCTGCCCAATCTGTGCTCACCACCGCCATGTTCAGATCTCAGCAATGTAATCATCATGCTGCTGTACTCTGATCACTTACTGAGGTCTGCTATGTCAGTGCAAAACCTCATTCAAACGTCTGTGAGGCAGGGACCTCTGAATGAGGCTTTACAACTACTCTACAAAGCTCCACGGAAGAGATTTACTTTTGTAACTGGTTACTGCGCTCTGTACCTTCAGTACACCGGTACCCCATATGTGGGGAAAAACAACTGTTTGGACGCACAACAGGGCTCAGAACGGAAGGAGCACTGTTTGACTTTTTGAACACAAAATTGGCAAGAATCAAGAGCAGACGCCATGTCACGTTTGGAGAGCCCCTGATGTGCCTAAACAGTGGAAACTTCCTACAAGCGTCCCTATTTTGGAAATTAGATCCCTCAAGGAACTTATCTAGATGTATGGTGAACACCTTGGAAACTCAGGTACTTCACAGAAATTTATAATTTTGAGCTGTAAAAATAAAAAATAAAAAAAATAAAATTACATTTTTGTCACAAGAATGTTCTTATAGCCTCAAATGTTTTATTTTCACAAGGGTAACTGGAGAAAATGGACAACAAAATATGTTGTGCAATTTTTCCTGAGTACACTGATACCTCATATATGGGGAAAAAAACTACTGTTTGGGTGCACGGTGAGGCTCAGAAAGGAAGGACTGACTGTAAAGCTGCTGCTATGCAGGTAGATGCAAGCTCCACTAGATGGCAAAAGAGTGGAGGGAGGACTGCACACAGCAAGAGCAGACCTGCAGTGCAGCAGCGAGGCTGCCACAAGGTGGCAGCAGAATAGTCAAACAAGCCAGGTCAAATCCTAGACTATAGCGAAGTACCAAAGGAATAAGCAAAACACAGAGTCAGATGCAAGCCAAATGGGTCAGTACCGGTCAGGAGCAGATATGCCAAAGAAAAGAGACAAACAGCAGGTCAGAGTCCAAGCCGAGTCAAATACCAAAGAGTCCTAAACATGAAAGGGAAACACTGAGTCCGGACTGGATGTGGGGAACAAAACAGATACAAGCAAAGTCAGAAACAGCAGGAGGACAAATCAGGGTACTACCAGAGTCAGATACTCATGCCATAGGCAGAAAATATAACTGACATGGCCTGTAGGACGCAACAGGAAGAAATAGAAAACCTGAATCCAAAATGAGGCCAGGCAAAGTTAACCCTTGACATGATCAGCCTGGGAAAAGGGCAGACAGGACTCAAAACCCGGACTGGATCATGACAGTGACGTTTTGGAACGCAGACTTTGATGGAATGGTCTGCGGGTGTCATGTTGCATTTTGAGAGCCCCTGATGTGCCTAAACAGTGGAACCCCCCACAGGTGACCCCATTTAGGAAATTAGAGCCCCTCAAGGAATTTATCTAGATGTGTGGTGAGCACCTTGAACCCACAGGTGTTTCACAGAATTTTACAACTTTGATCTGTGAAAATGAAAAAAAAATTTTTTCCCACAAAAATGTTGTTTTAGCTCAATTTTTTCATGTTCACAAAGATAGTGTTAGGGTTCGAGTTCCCGCTCCTGCACAAGGGGAGTCTCGAACCAGTGCCGCTGCGGTCTCCCATTCATCTCCGGCCGCAGTGGAGCCTGCTCAGCAGAGACGTCGTTCCAAGCGTCTTGCCCACTCCACTACTGGGCAGTGACTTGTTGCTGCCTTTCCTGGATCTGCTATTATAGCCAGTTCTGGAGCAGACGTCTTTGGGATAAAGTCCTGCATTTTCCCTTCTGAGCGTGCCCAGAGTGAGATCTCTCATTGGAGATCAGGGGTCACATGCTCAGGTACTGCAGCAGCTCCTATTGGCCCGCCAGGAAGGCCCTGTTACTACTAGTCTTCTGAACAGGTTCTCATTGGTCCTTGTTCCTGGAAGGTCCTGTAGCTGTTGCTATAAAAGGGTAGCATGGCTGGGCCGCCATGCGCTAATATCAACCATTGTATGCTATGCGCCAGTGTGGTCATGCGTGTGTGTGGTTAGGGACCCGGCTGAAATAAGCCACTAGAATACCGACTTAATCGGTGAGGAGTTTAGTGTGCTAGCTGGTCAGGGTCGGTGTCCTAGATGCCCTAGATTACCGGCATAACCGGTGAGGAGTTTGATTGCCGTATTCAGGGTCTGGCGTTCAGACGCCATAGATTGCGGGTGACTCCCGCGAGGACATTAGCGCATGACCACGTATTATGCTCGCTTAGCAATTAACCGTGTGCCTGAGAGCCTGACAGGACACGGTGTTTGTTCTCAGCGGCTCTGTGACGTAACAGGGTTCGCTCTCGACACTAGACAGCGCCCTAGCGTTTTACTTTGCGGCTCACTGAAGCTAAGTGAGTTCGCACATATCGCCATATAGCACTGTGGCATCCCGTTAGCGGCTCTGTGAATTAACAGAGTCTGCACTTACTGCCACAACGCGCTACGGCGTTTATTTTAGCGACTCTGCGGGATAACAGAGTTCGCTACTTTCGTCATCTTACTAGCAGCAGGCTTTGCTTGCACGGTGGACCCCGGGCTGCGAACGCACCTCTCCACTTTATATATTTGGTGCGTTCCGCAGACCCTAACATAATATTAGCGCCAGGGTCTGGCTAGTAAAATGGCGGACGAACAGCGTCTATTGCAGTACATCCAGCAGCTGAAGGGTAGGTTGGAGGCTCTTGAGAGCACAACCTCAGCTGTGGATGTTACCGCAGTCGCTGTTCAGGCTGCTAGCGTGGCTGCAGCCAGTTTGTCCTCTGCCACCTCTGCCCCTACATTATCCCACCTCCCGCTTCCTGACAAGTTTGCCGGTGATAGCAAGCAATGTCGGGGATTCATGAGTCAGTGCTCTATACATCTCGAGCTTCTGGCTGCACGTTTTCCCACGGATCGGGCACAAGTGGGTTTTGTACTTTCTCTACTCTCGGGCAGAGCGTTGGAGTGGGCTACGCCGCTGTGGGAGCGCGATGATCGTGTGGTGCAGAGTGCTCCTCGTTTCTTGGAGGCTCTTAAAAAGGTCTTTTTAGGACCCCAGGTCACCCACGATACGGCGCTACAACTGCTGGCATTGACACAGGGTTCGTCTTTGGTCAGTCAGTTTTCCGTCCAGTTTCGGACTCTGGCTGCTGAGCTAGATTGGTCTGATAAAGTTCTTATTCCTATCTACTGGCGGGGACTGGCTGACCATGTTAAAGACGCTTTGGCTACCAGGGAGATTCCCGCCACACTGGAGAAGCTTATCTCCATATCTACCCGCATTGACCTCCGTTTTCACGAGCGGAGGTTGGAGCGGGCCCAGTGTAGGCAGAGGTTTCGGTTGGCTCCTACCTTTGCCAAACCTCTCGAATTCCCCGATCTGGCGTCCGAACCTCAAAAGGCCACAGAAGTTCCTCATGCAGGACCTAAGTCTCGGTCCGTCCGAGTATCCGTGGTTTGTAACCATTGTCAGCAGACAGGACACTATGCCAACAGATGTCCACAGCGATCGGGGAAGCGATCGCGTCTAGTGGCCCTGGGAGGAGATTCACTAGAGACAGCGGCATTTTCCTCCAAGATAACATTTAAAGGGACAATCACTGTTGGTACTTCCATTCTCACCGCCGACCTTTGCGTGGACTCAGGAGCAGAGGGGAATTTCATGTCCTCTAGCTTTGCTCGCCGTCATGCAATACCTCTGGTGGCGCTTGACAAATCAGTGACTGTTCGGGTAGTGAATGGGTCGTCATTGCCCTCACAAATTACACACCAGACTGTCCCACTTGCATTGTCTGTATCTCCTTCCCATCAGGAATTTATTTCCCTACTCGTCCTTCCCGAGGGAATAGACGAGATCCTACTAGGTATACCTTGGCTCCGTTTCCACTCCCCACATATAGAGTGGACTTCGGGTAGGATACTGGGTTGGAGTGATGCATGTACAGGCAGATGTGTCAGAAGTTGCGTTCAGGTTACCACTACTGAGTTACCCGCAGATCTTACTCCACTTCCCAAGCACTACTGGTCATATGCAGACGTGTTCTCCAAGAAGGCTGCGGAGACTCTTCCGCCTCATCGCCCCTATGACTGTCCTATCGACCTCTTGCCTGGCGCAGAACCTCCTCGGGGAAGGGTCTATCCCCTCTCTCTTCCTGAGACAGAGGCCATGTCGCAATATATTCAGGAGAACCTGGCAAGAGGGTTTATTAGGAAGTCGGTGTCACCGGCAGGGGCGGGATTTTTCTTCGTGCAGAAGAAAAACGGAGAATTGCGTCCGTGTATTGATTACAGGGGTCTTAACGCCATCACCGTTAAAAACAAGTACCCGTTGCCCCTGATCTCTGAGCTATTTGATAGGCTTCGGGGAGCAAGGGTATTCACTAAACTAGATCTGCGCGGTGCTTATAACCTGATTCGCATCCGTGAGGGGGACGAATGGAAGACGGCTTTTAATACCAGGGATGGGCATTACGAATATCTGGTGATGCCCTTTGGGCTCTGTAATGCTCCAGCCGTTTTCCAAGACTTTGTCAATGACATCTTCCGGGATATGCTCTCCACCTCGGTCGTAGTCTATCTGGATGATATACTCATCTTCTCTCCAGATATTGACTCCCACCGGAGGGATGTTGGCAGGGTCTTCGACCTCCTACGGGCAAATTCCCTTTACGCAAAGTTGGAGAAATGTGTGTTTGAGCAGGAGTCCTTACCTTTCCTGGGCTATATCATCTCCGCCCAGGGATTGGCTATGGATCCTGCCAAACTACAGGCGGTGATGGACTGGCAAGAACCCCACTCTCTAAAGGCGGTGCAGCGCTTTATGGGGTTCATTAATTACTACCGTCAGTTCATTCCCCACTTCTCAACTTTGGTAGCTCCCGTGGTTGCCCTTACCAAAAAGGGAGCTAATCCCAAATTGTGGTCTGAAGAGGTCTCCAAGGCCTTCACGTCTATTAAGTCTCATTTCGCTAGAGCTCCCATCCTACATCGCCCCGATGTTGATAAGCCATTTATATTGGAGGTGGATGCCTCGTCCGTTGGTGCTGGAGCAGTCCTCTTCCAAAAGGATGCTCAAGGTCGGAAGCATCCATGCTTCTTTTTCTCCAAGACCTTCACACCAGCAGAGAGGAATTATTCCATAGGGGACAGGGAGTTGCTAGCAATGAAGTTGGCCTTCTCGGAGTGGAGACATCTGTTGGAGGGAGCTCGCTTTCCCTTCCAAGTCTTTACGGATCACAAAAACCTGGTATATCTTCAGACAGCCCAGCGGCTTAATTCTCGCCAAGCCAGATGGTCCTTGTTCTTCTCCCGGTTTCATTTCACACTGCATTTCCTCTCGGGAGAGAAGAACATTCGTGCCGACGCTCTCTCTCGCTCTGTGGTGTCCTCGGAGGAGGAGGTGGAGGAGCCTCGGCTTATCGTCCCCACAGAGAGCCTGAGAACAGTGGCCCCGGTTTCGCTAGAGTCTGTGCCCCCGGGCAAGACTTTTGTGCCTACTAATTTGCGACCGGAGGTACTCTCTTGGGCACATTCGTCCAGGGTGGGTGGACACTTTGGGGCAAAGAGGACATCTGAATTGCTGGCGAGGACATATTGGTGGCCGCATATGGTCCGTGATGTTGGAGACTATGTTCGGGCGTGTGTCTCCTGCGCCAAAAATAAGTCTCCACGACAACGGCCAGCTGGGTTACTTTACCCTTTGCCGGTGGCAGACAGGCCCTGGGAGATGGTTGGGATGGACTTTGTGGTGGGCTTGCCCAAGTCTCGGGGTTGCACCATCATTTGGGTAATCACCGACCATTTCTCTAAAATGGTGCATCTGGTGCCACTACCACGGTTACCTTCTGCACGGGCTCTGGCAGCGTTGTTTGTTAGGCACATCTTCCGTTTACACGGCATGCCGGACAAGATTGTCAGTGACCGAGGTCCCAGTTTGCGTCTCGGTTCTGGAGAGAGCTTTGTCGTCTACTCAGTATTGAGTTAAATCTCTCTTCAGCGTACCATCCTGAGACGAATGGGTTGGTAGAGAGGGCCAACCAGACCTTGGTCACCTATCTACGACATTTTGTCTCAGCCAGGCAGGATGACTGGGCATCCTTGCTACCATGGGCTGAGTTTGCATTAAACAATGCTGTGGCTGATTCCACCGGACAGACCCCATTCCTCCTGAACTACGGTCAGCATCCGCGGGTACCAGTGCCTATGCCCGTGTCTTCCGCCGATTCCAGGGTGGCAGACTGGGCTGTGGAGGCACGGGACATTTGGGACCGCACGCAGGATGCCATTCAGGCCTCCAAAGAGAGGATGAGGTCTTCGGCCAATGCCCATCGGCGCCCCGCTCCTACATTTGCTCCTGGGGATTTGGTGTGGCTCTCCGCCCGTAACATCAGGCTGCGAGTTGAGTCCACTAAGTTGGCACCCCGCTACCTGAGTCCTTTCAAGGTCCTCGAGCAGGTTAACCCTGTGGTATACCGTTTAGCTCTTCCACCACGCCTGGGTATCTCCGACACCTTTCACGTGTCCCTCCTGAAACCCGTGCTCATGTCCCGGTTTTCTGAGTCATCTGCCGGGACATCGGGTTCATCTGCGGATGACCATGAGGTGAACGCCATCGTGGGGTGTAAGGTGGTACGGGGCAAAAAGTTTTATTTGGTGGACTGGAGGGGCTATGGGCCTGAGGATAGGTCTTGGGAGCCTGCCGAGCATGTTCACGCTCCGCAGCTCATCGCTGCCTTTGAGCGCAGCGAGGCCCAGAGAAGGGGGGGCCCTAGGAGGGGGGGTAATGTTAGGGTTCGAGTTCCCGCTCCTGCACAAGGGGAGTCTCGAACCAGTGCCGCTGCGGTCTCCCATTCATCTCCGGCCGCAGTGGAGCCTGCTCAGCAGAGACGTCGTTCCAAGCGTCTTGCCCACTCCACTACTGGGCAGTGACTTGTTGCTGCCTTTCCTGGATCTGCTATTATAGCCAGTTCTGGAGCAGACGTCTTTGGGATAAAGTCCTGCATTTTCCCTTCTGAGCGTGCCCAGAGTGAGATCTCTCATTGGAGATCAGGGGTCACATGCTCAGGTACTGCAGCAGCTCCTATTGGCCCGCCAGGAAGGCCCTGTTACTACTAGTCTTCTGAACAGGTTCTCATTGGTCCTTGTTCCTGGAAGGTCCTGTAGCTGTTGCTATAAAAGGGTAGCATGGCTGGGCCGCCATGCGCTAATATCAACCATTGTATGCTATGCGCCAGTGTGGTCATGCGTGTGTGTGGTTAGGGACCCGGCTGAAATAAGCCACTAGAATACCGACTTAATCGGTGAGGAGTTTAGTGTGCTAGCTGGTCAGGGTCGGTGTCCTAGATGCCCTAGATTACCGGCATAACCGGTGAGGAGTTTGATTGCCGTATTCAGGGTCTGGCGTTCAGACGCCATAGATTGCGGGTGACTCCCGCGAGGACATTAGCGCATGACCACGTATTATGCTCGCTTAGCAATTAACCGTGTGCCTGAGAGCCTGACAGGACACGGTGTTTGTTCTCAGCGGCTCTGTGACGTAACAGGGTTCGCTCTCGACGCTAGACAGCGCCCTAGCGTTTTACTTTGCGGCTCACTGAAGCTAAGTGAGTTCGCACATATCGCCATATAGCACTGTGGCATCCCGTTAGCGGCTCTGTGAATTAACAGAGTCTGCACTTACTGCCACAACGCGCTACGGCGTTTATTTTAGCGACTCTGCGGGATAACAGAGTTCGCTACTTTCGTCATCTTACTAGCAGCAGGCTTTGCTTGAACGGTGGACCCCGGGCTGCGAACGCACCTCTCCACTTTATATATTTGGTGCGTTCCGCAGACCCTAACAGATAGCAGCAGAAAATAGACCCCAAAATGCGTTGTGCAATTTATCCTGAGTATACCGATACCCCATATGTGGTTGAAAACTACAAATGAGGCACAGTGCAAAGCTCAGAAGGGAAGAATAGAAATGTTGGTGTTTAGATTTTGTTGGAATGGTTTGAGGGTACCATGTCACATTCACAGAGCCCCTGAAGTGCCAGAACAGCAGAAACCCCCCATAAGTGACCTCATTTTACAAATTACACCCCCTAATGATTTCATCTAGGGGTGCAATGATCATATTGACACCACGTACCTCACAGAACATTATACCATTGAGCGGTGAAGAAAGAATAATTACATTTTACCACTATACCCCTTTGGCAATTTATCTACAGGTATAATGATGATTTTTACTGCATGGGTGTTTTCCAGAAAAAAGCAGCAGTAGATGTTCCTGAGTGAAATTTGCAAACTGCCATTGTAGTGCCCAGTATGTTGTAGTGCCCAGTACGTTATGCCTAGCTTGTGCTTCTGGAGACACGCCCCGTAAATTAGGCAGGCTCTCATCGCTACAGAAATGCCAAACGTGGACGCTAAATGTGGTATAGGCACACTGGGGCTCAGAAGTGAGGGGGGGCATTAGGATTTGGGAGCACAGAATATTTATTTTCTGTAACTTTTCCAGAGCTTTTGTACTACCAATAACGTGGAAGCCCCCTATATTTCCGTTAAAAGATGATGGACCTGAGTGGAGACCTGCTTTTTTGTGGATTGATTTGATGTTTTTATTAGGAACATTTTACATAACATTTTAGATCTCTTTTATCCTGCGCTTTATGCTGAGCACTTACTTTGGGGGTTTCCATCTAAGGCCGGGGTCACACTTGCGAGAATCATAGAATCATAGAATAGTAGAGTTGGAAGGGACCTCCTGGGCCATATGGTCCAACCCCCTGCTCAAAGCAGGATTCTCTAAATCATCCCAGACAGATGTCTGTCCAGCCTCTGTTTGAAGACTTCCATTGAAGGAGAACTCACCACCTCTCGTGGCTGCCTGTTCCACTCATTGATCACCCTAACTGTCAAAAAGTTTTTTCTAATATCTAATCTGTGTCTCCTCCCATTCAGTTTCATCCCATTGCTTCTAGTCTTTCCTTGTGCAAATGAGAATAAAGATGATCCTTCTACAATGTGACAGCCCTTAAGATAATTGTAGACAGCTATTAAGTCTCCTCTCAGTCTTCTTTTTTGCAAGCTAAACATTCCCAAATCCTGCAACCGTTCCTCATAGGACATGGTTTGCAGACCGGTCACCATTCTGGTGGCTCTTCTCTGAACTTGCTCCAGTTTGTTGATGTCTTTTTTAAAATGTGGTGCCCAAAACTGGACACAGTATTCCAGATGAGGTCTGACCAAAGAGGAGTAGAGGGCAATAATGACCTCACGTGATCTAGACTGTATACTTCTGTTGATACATCCTAGAATTGCATTTGCCTTTTTTGCTGCTGCATCACACTGTTGACTCATGTTCAGTCTGTGATCAATTAGTATACCCAAGTCTTTTTCAGATGTGCTGTTACTTAGCCCTATTCCTCTCATTTTGTATATGTTTTTTTCATTTTTATTGCCCAGATGTAGTACTTTGCATTTTTCCCTGTTAAAATCCATTCTGTTAGTTGCTGCCCACTGCTCCAGTTTATTTATATCTTTTTGAATCCTCTCTCTCTCTTCTCTAGTATTAGCTACCCCTCCTAGCTTTGTGTCATCAGCAAATTTGATCAGTTTACCCTCAATTCCTTCATCTAAATCATTGATAAAGATGTTGAACAATACAGGGCCCAAAACAGAGCCTTGTGGTACCCCACTTGATACATTCTTCCAACTTAATGTGCAGCCATTTACGACCACTCTTTGGGTCCGATCACTAAGCCAGTTATGAATCCACCTAACAGTTGCCTTGTCCATTCCATACTTAGTCATTTTTTCAATAAGGATTGTGTGAGATACTTTGTCAAATGCTTTGCTGAAGTCAAGATATACTATATCTACAGCATTTCCCTGATCCACCCAGTCAGTGATTCTGTCATAGAAGGAAATTAAGTTAGTCTGACATGACTTATTAGTTACAAACCCATGCTGACTCTGTTTAATCACTTCATTCTTATCCAGGTACTTGCATACATGTTCTTTAATAATTTGTTCAAAGATCTTTCCTGGTATAGAAGTCAGACTCACCGGCCTGTAGTTCCCTGGGTCCACCTTCTTCCCCTTTTTGAAGATAGGAACAACATTTGCTCTTCTCCAGTCTTCTGGGACTTCTCCTGTTCTCCAAGAATTTTCAAAGATTATGGACAGTGGTTCAAGAATTTCTTCTGCTATCTCCTTCAATACTCTGGGGTGTAATTCATCTGGACCTGGAGACTTGAATTCATTTAGGTTAGCTAAGTGTTTCCTCACTGTCTTTCTGTTTATAGATATCCTGGATTCTTCTACTCCTTTAATAGGACAGTGAATGAGTGCATGAGTTTCTCACTTCAATACCTGGCACTGCCGCTGATACGCGGACCGGAGCGTTCAGCTGCATAGAAATACATGCAGCCGCAAACTACGGTCCCGAGTGCTGCGGGTAGTGCCAGGTATTGAGGTGTGAGACTCGTGCAAGTTTCTCGCAAGTGTGACCCCGGCCTAAATCTCGGAGTGGCGTGATTCAGATGAAACCCCAGAGGGATCCATTCACTATAATGAAGCAGCAGAGTTACTTTGGACTCCATCTGGCCTCTGTTCACGGTTGCCCTTCTTTACAGAAGTGCACAAAACTGTGGCAGACCACGCTTTTATGCAAGCCTAAAAAGACAGACACTGCTGGATCATAGGCCAGACAGAATCCACAGTGTCTCCATCTGCCTCATTATAGGGAATCTTCCGCCGGTGGTTCTGTCTGAATTATGTATTATGAGAATTACACGGATACCCCGGTGTAAGTGCTCAGCGCAGAGTGCAGGATAAATGTGAGCCAAGCCTTACTGCAATCTTTGGTAGGCAGAATGAACAAATCATCAGCTGGTGAAGAATTGGTAGTATTTATTTTATACCGTTTCTCGTGCGGTATAAGTGATTAGACGACTTTTTTCTTTGGGTCAGTGCCATTACAGTGATACCAGATTTATATTGGGATTTTATGTTTGGCTGCTGTCACACACTAAAAAATGCTTTTTATTGCAAAAAACAAGTTTTTTCATCATCATAATTTGAGAGCTATCATTTTTTTCATATTTTGGCAGAATCATGTGGGAGCTCGGCTTTTGCAGGACGAGTTGACGTTTTTGTTGGTAACATTTTCGGGCATATAAAAATTTTTGATCGCTTTCTATTCTAATTTTTGGAAGGCAGAATGAACAAAAAACAGCAATTCAGGAATTGTTTTTTAGGGTGTTTTTTATGCCACTCCGTGTAAAGTTGATAAGGCGGCAGAGGCGTAGCTAGGGTTTTGGTTCAGGGAGGCGAAACTTCTGAGTGGGCCCCTAACCAGGTAACTTTGATTAAACTCCGTGACGCACCCTAAGGTCGGAGTCACACTAGCGAGAAATACGTACGAGTGCAATGCGAGAAAAAATCGCATTGCACTCGGACCAATGTTAATCTATGGGGCAGCTCCCATCATTCGATTTTTTCTCATTCGTTTTATACTTGCGAGTGAAATCACAGCATGCTGCGATTTGCACCGTATTACGCCCGAGACTCGCCAATGCAAGTCTATGGGGGCGAGAAAACATCGGATTACACACGGACCATCAGTGTGACTTGCGAGAAATACGCACCGGTGTCCTTTAGAAAAGCCGACAATTCATCCCCGCTATACTCTAAAATCACACTGACAGGTTTAATAAAGAATAGAAAGAATATATATATATATATATATACACATGTCATTGTGACATATATATATACATATAATATATATATATTTATAGTTCATACACTTCTACATAGTATAATAGCCGCTAATTCAATTGCCGGCTTTTGTGAAATTACAGAACCCGACATGAAATGACACATGGTTTACATACAGTTAACCATGTCATTTCATGTAGTTTGATATATGAGTGTATGTGTGCAACATTTCATACCTGTAGTGGTTAATTAAATGTGTAAATTCGTGGAAAAAAAATGCGTGGGCTCCCGCAGTATTTTCTACACCAGACAGGGAAAGCCAGAGAGTGGGGGCAGGTAATAATAGCCCAGAGAGGGACCATTATTTTTGGGACCCCCTGGCTACTAACATCTGCCCCCAGCTACCCCAGAAAAGGCACATCTATGATGAAATGCGCCTTTTCTGGCACTTTGCCCGTCTATTCCCATTGCCCTGTAGCGGTGGCTAATGGATTAATAATGGTTAAGGTCACCTTGCTATTGAAAGGTGACTTTAAGCCAGGTTAATAATTGAGAGTTGTCAATGAGACAACTATCAATTATTAATCCTATTGTATTAAATGTTTACAAAAAACACAGACACATTAATTAAAAAATTTTTAATGAAATAAATAGACAGTTTTTGACCATATTTTATTTTACAGGTACTCCATCCGATTCCCTTGCTCTCCTGTAATAAAAATAACATAATAAAGCAACATTATTCTTACCTCTCCGGCGCTCTGTCAGGTCCCCCGATGTAATCCTTCTGAAAGGGTTAACATGTTTACAGCGAGGACCGAAGCTAATGCTCCAGCGTCGCTGTAAACCCCCGAATGAATGAGTTCCTCTCCCGGCCGACAGGAGAGGAAGTGATTAGCTGGGAAGCTTAATTGATTGCTTCCCAGGCTAATCAGTTCAGTTCAGGTCAGCCGGGACTCCGCACAGCATCAGTGACGTCAGCGGGAATTTTTTTCAACGAACTTACACATTTAATTAACCCCTACGGGTATGAAATTTTGCACACATACACTCATGTAATTGTTAGTGAAAACCATATATCAAACTACATGAAATGACATGGTTAACTGTATGTAAACCATGTGTCATTTCATGTCGGGTTCTGTAATTTCACAAAAGCCGGCAATTGAATTAGCGGCTATTATACTATGTAGAAGGGTATGAACTATAAATATATATATTTTGTCACAATGACATGTATATATATATATACATATATATATATATATATATGTCACAATGACATGTATATATATATATATTATATATATATTATGTATTCTATGTGTATATATTTATTCTTTCTTTTGTCATTGGGATCATTATATGTCAGTTTTGCAAGCCGGCGAGAAAATCTCGCCTTACGGATGCCATACGGATGACACACGGATGTTTTGATGCGAGGAAATCGCATCCTCGCATTGCACACGGATGACATATGGATCACTTTTAAGGGGACTTTTCTGCGTATAATACGGTCCGATTTTTAATCGTTGTGTGTGACTTAGGCCTAATAGTGGATGTAGGAGATGACTGCGCTATTACTGACAATAATCTCTATATAAAGACCAACATGGATATTACCGCCATATGGTCAGTGGTAAATACCAGTCCTACAAAACATATTCCAGCCCCATCACCATGTATCCCCAACCTGCACAAACCCCTCATCCTTCTGATACCCCAATGTTGAGCCGCTGCTGCCATATGTGTCACTATTACTGCACCTGATACCCCAATGCTGAGCCGCTGCTGCCGTATGTGTCACTATTACTGCACCTGATACCCCAATACTGAGCCGCTGCTGCTTTATGTGTCCCTATTACTTCACCTATTGTGTGGTTCTGTGTGACCTCTAAATTCTAAAGCACCCCTTTAGAATATAGTAATGCCGGGTGCAAGTGCCCTAGAACACAGCACCCACGTTTTGTCCCCTAGAATGTAATAATGTCCTGTGTGTGCCCCGTATGACAGTCACAATAACCTGAGTTCCCCTATAACAATAAGTGCCCACTTTACATTTAATATTGTCCTGAGACTCCCCCCTGTACACCTCTCCTATACACAGTATAATGCCCCCTCACTGTATACATACTGACCCCTCAGTATTCCCAATGATCGCTCCAACACTGTATGATGGCCGCCTAGATAGTCTCCATAAAGTATAATGCACCAAATAGTTCTCAATATAGTATAATGCAGCCCCTATAGGCAAACTGTAATGCAAGGCAGCACCCCCCCTATAGGCAGACTGTAATATAAGGCAGCACCCCATCCCCTATATGCAGACTAGTGTAAGGCAGCACCCCCCATCCCCTATAGGCAGACTGTAGTATAAGGAGCCATGCCCCCCAATACCCCTCCTATAGGCAGACTGTAGTATAATGCAGCCCCCCATCCCCTATAGGCAGACTGTAGTATAAGGCAGCACCCCCATTCCCTATAGGCAGACTGTAGTATAAGGCAGCCTCCCCATACCCTATAGGCAGACTAGTGTGAGGCAGTATCCCCATCCCCTATAGGCAGACTGTAGTATAAGGCAGCCCCCCATCCCTATAGGCAGACTGTAGTAAAAGGCAGCCCCCCATCCCCTATAGGCAGACTGTAGTGTAAGGCATGACCCCCATCCCCTATAGCCAGACTGTAGTATAAGGCAGCCTCCCCATTCCCTATAGGCAGACTGTGGTGCGAGGCAGCGACCTCAGCCCCTATAGGCAGACTGTAGTGTAAGGCAGCCTTCCCATCCCCTATAGGCAGACTGTAGTGTAAGGCAGCACCCCCATCCCCTATAGGCAGACTGTAGTATAAGGCAGCCCCCCATCCCCTATAGGCAGACTGTAGTATAAGGCAGCCCCCCATCCCCTATAGGCAGACTGTAGTATAATGCAGCCCCCCATCCCCTATAGGCAGACTGTAGTATAAAGCAGCACCCCCATTCCCTATAGGCAGACTGTAGTATAAGGCAGCCTCCCCATACCCTATAGGCAGACTAGTGTGAGGCAGTATCCCCATCCCCTATAGGCAGACTGTAGTATAAGGCAGACCCCATCCCCTATAGGCAGACTGTAGTAAAAGGCAGCCCCCCATCCCCTATAGGCAGACTGTAGTGTAAGGCATGACCCCCATCCCCTATAGCCAGACAGTAGTATAAGGCAGCCTCCCCATTCCCTATAGGCAGACTGTGGTGCGAGGCAGCAACCTCAGCCCCTATAGGCAGACTGTAGTGTAAGGCAGCCTTCCCATCCCCTATAGGCAGACTGTAGTGTAAGGCAGCACCCCCATCCCCTATAGGCAGACTGCAGTGTAAGGCAGCACCCCCATCCCCTATAGGCAGACTGCAGTGTAAGGCAGCACCCCCATCCCCTATAGGCAGACTGCAGTGTAAGGCAGCACCCCCCATCCCCTATAGGCAGACTGCAGTGTAAGGCAGCACCCCCATCCCCTATAGGCAGACTAGTGTAAGGCAGCACCCCCATAAAAAAATAAATCCTGTACTCATCTCTCTTGCTCCCAGCTCCTGCGTTGCTCACTGCTCCCGCTCATCTCCTGACAGCGGGCCCCAGGCAGTGAGATGGGAGAAGTAGTGCTCGCTCTTTCTATCATCATTGCGGTCAGCTGTATCGGCTGGATGCCGATACAGCTGAACCTGCGATCGATGATAGGTGGGGGGCCCACTGCTGGCACCGGGCCCCCCGCCTGCTCAGGGGCCCATAGCGGCAGAGCAGGGAGATCGATTCTCTCTGGTGTGCCGCAGAATGTAACTGTATCAGCGTGCGCAGCACGCCGATACAGTTACAGTAGCGTAGCTCCGGGTGGGCCCCCTCAGAGTGCGGGGCCCTGGGCCACTGCCCCCCCGGTAGTTACGTTACTGTAAGGCAGCTTTATTCTTTGGGTCAGTACGATTACAGCAATACCACATTTATATAGTTTTTTATGTTTTGACGCTTTTACAAAATAAAAACGATTTTATAGAACAAATAACTGTTTTTGCATCATTGTATTCTGAGAGGTATAACTTTTTTATTTTTCCACTGATAGAGCTGTATGGCGGCTTGTTTTTGTACGACAAGATGCTGTTTTCAGGGATACCACTTTTATTTACATTTGTTTTTCTCTTTACCGCTTTATGTAACTTTCACTTTCATGTGCCTGATCGCAGTTATGAACAGTTTATAACTGTCAGTTTTGCACTGATACAAACCCCTTAGATCATGCTCTGCCTGGCGACCCCGATGTCGTCATGATGACGTCGGGCAAGGCCGCCATCAGGGCATTACAGCCCTGACTGGTGTATGGGGCCCAATCAGCAGAGGGGGCCCGCATCGGGCCCGTCACCTCTACCCATCGGGCCCCACTGCCCCGCCGCCAGCTGCAGGATTCTGCAGATCAAGTAACTGAACCTGCGTTCAGGACACAGGTTCAGTCACTCTATTACTGTAATAGTTAACGCTGCCAGCCAATCGGAGGCTGGCTGCTGACGTCAGCGCGCACGTCGCCGGCGTCTGACGTCATTGTCAGTCGCCGGCGAGTGCGCGCTTTCTCTGGGTATAGATCGCTCGCCGCTGGAGCGCGTGCAAGGTAAGGAGAAAGGTTTTTTTTTTCATTAACATTAAAAGCTGCAAAGCCGGGCCCGGCAAGATGGAGACGGGGCAGGATGGAAAAGGGGCAGGAATCATGATGGAGACAGGGCAGGATGAAGACACTGGGGCAGGATGGAGAAGGGGCAGGAATCATGATGGAGACGGGGCAGGATGGAGACGCTGGGGGCAGGATGGAGAAAGGGCAGGAATCATGATGGAGACGGGGCAGGATGAAGACACTAGGGGCAGGATGGAGAAGGGGCAGGAATCATGATGGAGACGGGGCAGGATGGAGAAGGGGCAGGAATCATGATGGAGACGGGACAGGATGGAGACACTGGGGGCAAGGAATCAGGATGGAGACACTGGGGGCAGGAATCAGGATGGAGACACTGGGGGCAGGATGGAGAAGGGGCAGGAATCAGGATGGAGACACTGGGGGCAGGAATCAGGATGGAGACACTGGGGGCAGGATGGAGAAAGGGCAGGAATCAGGATGGAGACACTGGGGTGCAGGATGGAGAAGGGGCGAGAATCAGGATGGAGACACTGGGGGCAGGATGGAGAAGGGGCAGGAATCATAATGGAGACGGGGCAGGATGGAGAAGGGGCAGGAATCATGATGGAGATGGGGCAGGATGGAGAAGGGGCAGGAATCAGGATGAAGACGGGCAGGATGGAGACACTGGGGCAGGAATCAGGATGGAGACACTGGGGCAGAATGGAGAAGGGGCAGGAATCAGGATGGAGACACTGGGGGCAGGATGGAGAAGGGGCAGGAATCAGGATGGAGACACAGGGGGCAGGATGGAGAAGGGGCAGGAATCAGGATGGAGACAAGGCAGGATGGAGACACTGGGGGCAGGATGGAGAAGGGGCAGGAATCATGATGGAAACGGGACAGGATGGAGACACTGGTGGCAGGATGGAGAAGGGGCAGGAATCAGGATGGAGACACTGGGGGCAGGATGGAGAAGGGGCAGGAATCAGGATGGAGACACTGGGGGGCAGGATGGAGACAGGGTAGAATCAGGATGGAGACACAGGGGGCAGGATGGAGAAGGTGCAGGATTGGAGGCAAGGGGCAGGATTGGAGACACTGGGGGCAGGATTGGAGGCACTGGGCACGATTGGAGAAGGGGCAGGAATCAGGATGGAGACACTGGGGGCAGGATGGAGAAGGGGCAGGAATCAGGATGGAGACACTGGGGGGCAGGATGGAGACAGGGTAGAATCAGGATGGAGACACAGGGGGCAGGATGGATAAGGGGCAGGATTGGAGGCACGGGGCACGATTGGAGACCCTGGGGGCAGGATTGGAGGCACTGGGCATGATTGGAGACACTGAGGGCAGGATTGGAGGCACGGGGCACGATTGGGGACACTGGGGGCAGGATTGGAGGCACTGGGGGCACGATTGGAGACACAGGGGGCAGGATTGGAGACACGGGGCAGGATAAAAGACATGAGGGCGGGGTTGGAGACAGATGGGACAGGATTGGAGATAGATGGGGAAGGATTGGAGACAGATGGGGCAGGGTTGGAGACAGATGGGGTAGGGTTGGAGACAGATAGGGCAGGATGGGGAGATCATATGGGACAGAATGGATACTCATGAGGGCGGAATGGGAGAACATATGGCTGAAGCCAGGAATGAGACACACGGGGCCAGGATGGGGGATATTATTACCATAGGGGCTAATTAAGGAATATTATTACTGCAGTGATGTATTTATTTTATTTTTTTGAGAATACTGTTTTAAATGGGGGGAGGTCCTGTTACTGTGCAGAGCGACACTATGTCGCCTTTTTTTCTTCATCTGGTATAGTTTAGAAGTTGGGAAAAAAATAAGTAATGTGTCCTGCAAGCCATGCTCTAGATAACTGTGTAATTTCCTGCAGAGACGAGCCCTGGCAGGAAGAAGTGATGGCGGTCTGTGCTGGATGAAAGATGAAAAGCAAAGATGAATGACACTGATGGTGAGTCAGTGTTACCTGTACACTGACACTATACACTATATTGTTGTGAACACGTTGGAGGCGACTTCGGAGCTGGGGCTCCCTCCGGTGGTTGCTGAGGGTAATGAACCAATTGCTGAATGGCTTTCTGCTGGGTCCGAATGGTCTGATATAAGTGACCTGAACTCCCATCAGCCTTGCTGGTAATCAATTGTTCTTCCAGGTCTTGGTTGGAGCTCAGCTTGCATTCCTGCTTCCATTCAGATAAGTGACTTGCTGTGTTTTTTTTCCTCTGGTTGGATTTCAGCCTGGTCCCTTTTGGGGCCTGGCACTGCTTTTGTGCTCAGTGTGCATATTTTTATTTATTTTTCAATTTTTAAAATGACCAATAATATCACATACAAGGAACAAATGCCGCCACACCATGTCCAGACCACATACTACCATCACAGTGACCGAATAATATCAAATACAAGGAACAAATACCGCCACACCATGTCCAGACCACATATTACCACCACATAGTGACCTATAATACCACATACAAGGAACAAATACCGCCACACCATGACCAGATCACATATTACCATCACAATGACCGAATAATATCAAATACAAGAAACAAATACCGCCACACCATGTCCAGACCACATATTATCACCACAGTGATTGAATAATATCAAATACAAGGAACAAATACCGCCACACCATGTCCAGACCACATATTACCACCACAGTGACCAAATAATACCACATACAAGGAACAAATACCACCACACCATGACCAGACCACATATTACCACCACAATGACCTAATAATATCAAATACAAAATAAATAAAAATATGCCTAAATTGTACTGGATATTAATTAATATTTAATACTGTAGGTTATAGTAGAGTAGGGCCCGGCCAAAACAGTCTACCGTGTTATGGTGGCGGCTTAAAAAAATCTTTTGGCCAAAACAAGAGCTGCTGGCTATATGTGTGATCTGGTGATGGGAACTGTTAATGTGGGATTGGTGAGAAGTGGAGTTTTTCCAAGAGAGAGCAGTGGGACTATGGACAGTTCGAGGGTGGAGCCTGGGCGGAGTCTCAAGGGGGCCCCGAAAATTTTGCCAGTATGGGGCCCCGAAATTCCTAGTGGCAGCCCTGACGTCGGGTCACTGCGATGGTGTTGCGAAGGCGCCAATCGAAGGGCAGAGGGAGCGCACTTCCTCTTCCTAATTTCTAAATGCTGCGATCGATATCAATCGCAACAATTTAAGAGGTTAAACTGCCGGGAGCATTGTGTGAACCAATCCCGGCAGCAAGAGCCGAGCGTCAGCTATGATTTAGCTGAACACCAGGTGGCGATCCCAGTACCCAGTACATTCAAAGGAAGTCATTACCAGCCAGGACGTACTGGGTACGTCCAAGGTCGAGAAGAGGTTAAATGCACAGAGCAGAATAACCAGTGACAAAATCATCTTATCTGCAGCGCTTTGCAGATGCAGTAGTAAAGCCCTATTGAGTTGTTCCTGCCTTACAGGTGTCTGAATTAGGCCTCTTTCACACATCCGGTGTGCGCCTGATGGCGCCCCCGGCATTTTGCCGCAGCGCCGCATCACAAAACCTGATGCGCCGCTTGCGTTTTTTTTGGCATTGACTTGCATTAGCGCCGGATGGCGCCGCATGTCAGTGCGTTGTATGCGGTTTTGTCCGGATGCGGCGGAATTGTACATTCCAGCAGCCGGACAAAACGCAGCATGTAACGTTTTTTGTTTTTGCCGGATGGTTTCTGTTGTCTCCGGGCATCAAAAACCATCCGGCAAAAAAACGCAGGCGGCGCAAGCGGCGCATCCGGTTTTGTGATGCGGCGCTGCGGCAAAATGCCGGGGGCGCCGTCAGGCGCACACCGGATGTGTGAAAGAGGCCTTAGGCTTTTCAATGGAATATAGCTCAGTCAGTGTGCAGAGTAAGGTTCCCATGGGGAATAAAAAGTAAATTTAAAAAAAAGTAGAAATAAAATTCAAATTACTACCATTCTCCCACATTAAAGAAACACCTCAGATATATTTTTTTTCCTAACTCTGTGTAAAGTTGTATGTAATGTAACTGTATTAATATACTTACTGATCGCCATTTTCTCCCGGTTCCCAACGCCGCTCCAATCCTCTTGTTAGTCATGTGACGGCGATTCTGACAAGCCAGATCACACTGCATTCTATGTGTAACCTGGAAGTCTCTAATACAATGTAAGTCTACAGAGCGTCAGAAGGAGGTATCATTGACTTACAATGCTAGGCCGGAGTCACACCACCGTACAACACGGCCGAGTGTCATGCGAGTAAAACTCTCATTGCACTCGGACAAATGTTATTTAATGAGGCAATCCAGATCAGCGTTTTTTTTTCTCAGGCATATTTACTCCGGCATGCGTGCATAATCGCAGCAGGCTGTGATTGTACGCATATATCGGTCTGAGACTCGCCAATGCAAGCCTATGGGTGCGATAAAAACTCGGACGCCACATGGACCATCCATATAGCGTGCAACAAATACGCACACATTTTCCTGAAGTCAGGAAATTGAATCAACCAAGAACAGGAAGGTTGGCATGCAGATTGTCCTGGCAACCTATAAAAAATCTAGGAACACGCCTCCACGGAGACACAACCACTGGGTAAGGCTCCCCAAAATGTTGAGACAAGGACCCAATATAAAAGAACCCGCTCAGTTGTGTTTAAGGTTAGACTGTCACACATGTTTTTCACAAACCAGGACAAGCAAGACAGCAGCAGGGCCTCTATTTGAAAGATTTGAGGGCTAAACTTCTTGTGGATCCAATGTATGGCCTTCTTGCTTAGGTTTTCATTCATTTCAGACCATTGCGCCAGTTAATTTAATGGGATGGTACATAGGGAAAATCTGTGAGAAATGTAAAGCCATAAGGATGTCATACAGATGTTATATGGATAAATAGCTGAGAGAAACTATCGTATCATCGCATTGAAAACGCATTACACAAAGATTACCATACGGAGAACACTCGTGCGACTCTCGTCATTGAGAATTTGACCGATTTTTTTATACGTTTAGTGTGACTCCAGTCTAAGGCCGGAGTCACACCACCGTACAATGCGGCCGAGTGCTATGCGAGAAAACATCCCATAGCGCTCAGCCCAGTGTTACTCTATGGGGCAGCTCACATCTGCAATTATATTCTCATGCCGAAACGGCATACGGGAACAATCGCAGTATGCTGTGATTGGCACCGAGACTCGGCGATACTCGGTTCACTCGCACCTATTTAAGTCTATAGGTGCGAGTGACACAACGTACAGTACTCGGATGTCATCCGAGTGAGGTGCGATATACGCTGACGCTGGCAGGAGAGGACATGGAGAAATTACTTTCTCCACCTCCTCCGCAGCTGTGCTCCAATCCTCTGTGCGAGAGGCTCGGAGCATAGTACCATGACACTCGGCTCACGCTCACAGCAGAGCAGGAGCGCGGGCCATTAGCATATCACATTCGATGCTCTCCCATCAGTTGTGTTATGCTGGTGTGACCCCAGCCTAAGGCTGGAGTCACACTTAAAGTATAAAAAAATCGGTCTGATTTTGAAGGCCGAGAATCGCACAGATGTTCCCTGAGCAGTGATCCGTATGTAATCCATTTGCAACGCGAGGATGCGATTTCCTCGCATCTAGTAACAGCGTGACATCCGTATGCAATGCAATTTTAACATGAGCTTTTACATACAGCAGTTCTCTCTATGTAAAAGTTCATGTTAAAATCGCATTGTAAAACTCAACTGTAAAAATCGTTTTAAAACCAAATAATCTTCAAAACATATATAAATATATATATATATATATATATATATACACACAGGATAGATAGATAGGTAGGTAGATTAAAAGTCGGCAAATGATCTGCGGCGTATAGTATAGAATAGGTTAGAATAGGATCGATAGAATACATATATATACATAGAGTAGGTGTATATATAGCTATGTCAGTCACACACACACACACATATATACACGGTGTGCAGAATTATTAGGCAAATGAGTATTTTGATCACATCATCCTTTTTATACATGTTGTCCTACTCCAAGCTGTAGGCTTGAAAGCCAACTGCCAATTATGTAAATCAGGTGATTTGCATCTCTGTAATGAGGAGGGGTGTAGTCTAATGACATCAACACCCTATATAAGGTGTGCTTAATTATTAGGCAAGATGGGTCAGAAGAGAGATTTGACGGACTCTGAAAAGTCAAAAATTGTGAGATGTCTTACAGAGGGATGCAGCAGTCTTGAAATTGCCAAACTTTTGAAGCGTGATCACCGAACAATCAAGCGTTTCATGGCAAATAGCCAACAGGGTCGCAAGAAGCGTGTTGGTAAAAAAAGGCGCAAAATAACTGCTCATGAATTGAGGAAAATCAAGCGTGAAACTGCCAAAATGCCATTTGCCACCAGTTTTGCCATATTTCAGAGCTGCAACGTTATGGAGTATCAAGAAGTACAAGATGTGCCATACTCAGGGACATGGCCAAGGTAAGGAAGGCTGAAAAACTACCTCCTTTGAACAAGAAACATAAGATAAAACGTCAAGACTGGGACAAGAAATATGTTAAGACTGATTTTCCTAAGGTTTTATGGACTGATGAAATGAGAGTGACTCTTGATGGGCCAGATGGATGGGCCCGAGGCTGGATCAGTAAAGGGCAGAGAGCTCCATTCCGACTCAGACGCCAGCAAGGTGGAGGTGGGGTACTGGTATGGGCTGGTATCAAAGATGAACTTGTGGGACCTTTTCGGGTTGAGGATGGAGTGAAGCTCAACTCCCAGACCTACCGCCAGTTTTTGGAAGACACCTTCTTCAAGCAGTGGTACAGGAAGTCGGTATTGTTCAAGAAAAACATGATTTTTATGCAGTACAATGCTCCATCACATGCATCCAAATACTCCACAGCGTGGCTGGCCAATAAAGGTCTAAATGAAAAAAAAAATAATGACATGGCCCCCTTGTTCACCTGATCTGAACCCCATAGAGAACCTGTGGTCCCTCATAAAATGTGAGATCTACAGGGAGGGAAAACAGTCCACCTCTCGAAACAGTGTCTGGGAGGCTTGGTGGCTGCTGCACGCAATGTTGATCGTAAACAGGTCAAGCAACTGACAGAATCTATGGATGGAAGGCGTCTGAGTGTCATCGTAAAGAAAGGTGGCTATATTGGTCACTGATTTTTTTTTTTGTTTTTGAATGTCAGAAATGTTTATTTCTAAATTTTGTGGTGTTATATTGGTTTACCTGGTGAAAATAAACAAGTGAGATGAGTATATATTTGGTTTTTATTAAGTTGCTTAATAATTCTTCACAGTAATTGTTACCTGCACAAACAGATATCCTCCTAAGATAGCCAAATCTAAAAAAAAACACTCCAACTTCCAAAAATATTAAGGTTTGATATTTATGAGTCTTTTGGGTTGATTGAGAACATAGTTGTTGTTCAATAATAAAAAGAATCCTCTCAAATACAACTTGCCTAATAATTCCACACACAGTGTATATATTATATATATATATATATATATATATATATATATATATATATACACACAGTACAGAACAAAAGTTTGGACACACCTCTCATTCAAAGATTTTTCTGTATTTTCATGAGTACGAAAATTGTACATTCACACTGAAGGCATCAAAACTGTGAATTAACACATGTGGAATTATATACTTAACAAAAAAGTGTGTAACAACTAACATTATGTCTTATATTCTAGGCTCTTCAAAGTAGCCACCTTTTGCTTTGATAACTGCTTTGCACACTCTTGGCATTCTCTTGATCAGCTTCAAGAGGTAGTCACCGGAAATGGTTTTCACTTCACAGGTGTGCCCTGTCAGGTTTAATAAGTGGGATATCTGGCTGTTATGATTTGGTAGCTGAGGAGTGCAGGTAAAAAAGGCAATACACCAGAGCAGTTGGAATCTATGAGATTGCAGTACCCTGACTAACCACCACAACTATAGGCAGCCGTGGAGCGTTCCTACGTTGGTCCTAGACGCCTCGTCACAGCCTGAGAAACTAACTATACCTAAAGATAGAAAGAGGAAAGCTATCTGCCCCGGAGCAGATCCCCAAAGAACATAGAAAGCCCCCAAACATGTAATGGCGGTTAGACAAGAAAGAAATACTGACACAGACAGAAAATAGTAAGAGCAAACGTTGGGGCCCAAACTATCTAAATAGAAAAGGATAGGAAGGGCACTTACTGCAATCCCAAAAAACCCTGAAAAGCACCAACTCTACTAATTTCAAAAACACCTGAGATCACACGACCTCTACCACCTAAATTAGTTCTCTGGTGTAATAAAATCAAAACAGCAGCCACTGAAAAAACTGGAAAAAGCAAATGTACAAAACATCAGTGGCTGAACTAAACTGAGAGGGCAAAAGCCCCCGGAGGGGACCCTGAAGGCCCCCACAGAAGTGCAGGACAAAATGCAAAAAAAATCAAGCACAAAAACAAAAAGAAGAAAATGTCTTATCTGTTAGCAGGAGATGCAGACACGACACAGCAGGCTACAAAGGAAACAGGAATCAAGGATTGAGACCAGAACAATTGATCACCGGCAACCCTGATGGGAAGGTGACTCCCTTAAATAAGACCAGTCAGTAACACCTGATTCCCAATCCTCACAATCTTCACTGGACAGTCCAGTACCGCTTGTAACCACCAGAGGGAGCCTCTGCTCAGAACTCATTTCAAGTCCATTCACAACATCTGGCCTTATAAATGGGGTTGGGACCATCAGTTGTGTTGTGCAGAAGTCTGGTGGATACACAGCTGATAGTCCTACTGAATAGACTTTTAGAATTTGTATTATGGCAAGATAAAAGCAGCTAAGTAAAGAAAAACAAGTGGCCATCATTACTTTAAGAAATGAAGGTCAGTCAGTTCGAAAAATTGGGGAAACTTTGAATGTGTCCCCAAGTGCAGTTGCAAAAACCATCAAGCGCTACAAAGAAACTGGTTCACATGAGGACCGCCCCAGGAAAGGAAGACCAAGAGTCACCTCTGCTTCTGAGGATAAATTTATCCGAGTCACCAGCCTCAGAAATCGCAGGTTAACTGCAGCTCAGATTAGTGACCAGGTCAATGCCACACAGAGTTCTAGCAGCAGACACATCTCTACAACAACTGTTAAGAGGAGACTTTGTGCAGCAGGCCTTCATGGTAGAAGAGACTTGTTTGGGCTAAAGAACACAAGGAATGGACATTAGACCAGTGGAAATCTGTGCTTTGGTCTGATGAGTCCAAATTTGAGATCTTTGGTTCCAACCACTGTGTCTTTGTGCAACGCAGAAAAGGTGAACGGATGGACTCTACATGCCTGGTTCCCACCGTGAAGCATGGGTGAGGAGGTGTTATGGTGTGGGGGTGCTTTGCTGGTGACACTGTTGGGGATTTATTCAAAATTGAAGGCATACTGAACCAGCATGGCTACCACAGCATCTTGCAGCGGCATGCTATTTCATCCGGTTTGCGTTTAGTTGGACCATCATTTATTTTTCAACAGGACAATGACCCCAAACACACTCTCTGGCTGTGTAAGGGCTATTTGACCAAGAAGGAGAGTGATGGGTGCTACGCCAGATGACCTGGCCACCACAGTCACCAGACCTGAACCCAATCGAGATGGTTTGGGGTGAGCTGGACTGCAGAGTGAAGGCAAAAGGGCCAACAAGTGATAAGCATCTCTGGGAACTCCTTCAAGACTGTTGGAAGACCATTTCCGGTGACAACCTCTTGAAGCTCATCAAGAGAATGCCAAGAGTCTGCAAAACAGTAATCAAAGCAAAAGGTGGCTACTTTGAAGAACCTAGAATATAAGATATATTTTCAGTTGTTTCACACTTTTTTGTTAAGTATATATTTCCACATGTGTTAATTCATAGTTTTGATGCCTTCAGTGTGAATGTACAATTTTTATAGTCATGAAAATACAGAAAAATCTTTGAATGAGAAGGTGTGTCCAAACTTTTGGTCTGTACTGTATATATATATTTCATAGAGATATATATAGCAGAATAGCCGTTAATTCATTTGTCAGTTTCTGTAAAATCATTGCAGAAGCCGTCAGGATAGGAGACATGGTTTACATACAGTAAACCCATGCAGAACAGTTAGATTTACAGATGTCAGTGACTAATAGTATGCATGTGTAAAATTTAGGACCTGTATGTATTTAATAAAAGAGAGTTTTCACGGGAAAAAATGGCGTTCGCTCCCGTGCAATTTTCTGCGCCAGAGAGGGAAAGCCAGTGACTGAGGGCAGTGTTATGTTTCGGTAGCTGAGGAGTGCAGGTAAAAAAGGCAATACACCAGAGCAGTTGGAATCTATGGGATTGCAGTACCCTGACTAACCACCACAACTAGAGGCAGCCGTGGAGCGTTCCTACGTTGGTCCTAGACGCCTCGTCACAGCCTGAGAAACTAACTACACCTAAAGATAGAAATAGGAAAGCTATCTGCCCCGGAGCAGAACCCCAAAGATAATAGAAAGCCCCCAAACATGTAATGGCGGTTAGACAAGAGGAAATACTGACACAGAAAGAAAATAGAATGAGCAAACGCTGGGGCCCAAACTATCTAAATAGAAAAGGACAGGAAGGGTACTTACTGCAATCCCAGAAAACCCTGAAAAACACCAACTCTACTAATTTCAAAATCACCTGAGATCACACGACCTCTACCACCTAAATTAGCTCTCTGGTGTAACAAAATCAAAACAGCAGCCACTGAAAAAACTGGAAAAAGCAAAAGAACAAAACTCAGTGGCTGAACTAAACTGAGAAGGCAGAAGCCCCCGGAGGGGACCCAGAAGGCCCCCAAAGAAGTGCAGGACAAAATGCAAAAATATAGCAACAACACAAAAGAAGAAAAATTCTTATCTGGTAGCAGGAGATGCAGACACGACACAGCAGGCTACAAGGGAAACTGGAATGAAGGATTCAGACCAGAACAATTGATCACTGGCAACCCTGATGGGAAAATGACTCCCTTATATAAGACCAGTCAGTAACACCTGATTCCCAGTCCTCACAATCTTCACTAGTACCGCTTGTAACCACCAGAGGGAGCCTCTGCTCAGAACTCATCTCAAACCCATTCACAACAGGGCAGATATTAATAACCTAGAAAGGGACCATGGTTATTGCCCCCCCGGTTAAAAATATCTGCCCCCAGCCACCCCAGAAAAGGCGCATCTGTAAGATGCGCCAATTCCGGCATTTAGCATCTCCCTTCCCTCTGCCCTGTAGTGGCGGCATATTGGGTAATAAGGGGTTAATGTCTCCTTTGTATTGTAAGGAGACATTAAGCCTGACTTAGTAATGGAGAGGTGTCAATAAGACACCTATCCATCACTAATCCTAAAGTTTGTAAAGGGTTAAATAAACAAACACACAGGCAGAATAAAGTATTTTAATGAAATGAAACACCACACAGTTTTGCCTTCTTTATTGATCTGCTAATCCAAATAATGCCGTCGATCTCCTGTAATAAAGAAAAAATAAAAAAACAACATTATACCATACCTGTCCGGCGTTATATGTCCCACGCCGTAATCCATATTTGGAGGATATATAATTTACAACCGGGAGCGGTGCTAATTCTAACGCCCCGGCTGTAAACCACTGATGAATGAATGAGAAGCTGCCGGCTGCAGCATCAGTGACTAGCGCCTCCTAGCCTGACCCCGTGATGAACTCTTGAGCGTGGGAAAATGACAGTTCAGACTCAGTGACGTTACTGTTAGAACCCTCTTGTTAGGTTTTGTTTCACTTTGCTGGTCACATGACCTTTTTACCCTATTTAGTCTGGTTCCGCCCTTCTGGCCTTGCTGGACTTCATTGTATTATCTACTCTTAAGCTAGCCGGGTGCTTAGGTGTCTTACTCTGTCAGTTTTGCTAGATCTTAGTATCTCTTAGTATTTGTTTTCTGTTTTATTTTTCCCTGCTACACTTTCTGTTAGGAGGTGTCCACCTTTTCACCCAGTCCCTAGATCTTGTAGGGAATCCTCCCTCGCAACTATAGGTCTTCGTTCAGACTAGCTTAGGACTTTAGCGGGTCTGGTCGCAGGATCAGGTTCCCTGTTACATCGTAGGGATCCAGCTCAGTCCTATTGTAGGGACAGAATTCCCACCTTTCCTTAGTGCTTGTAGCAGATCATAACAGTAAGTCCAGCCAAAAGAAAAAAAAAAAAAAAAAAATCTCTAAGGAAAGATTTTCTGTTTTCCATCATGGTGTCGGTTCAGAATTTGGTTCAGCGCCTGCAGGGACTTTCTCTGGAGGTGGCTGAGATAAAGCAACACGTGAGTAGTTGTTCTGGAGCACATTTCGTGGAGCCAAAGGTACGTTTGCCTGATTTATTTTTTGGTGAACAACAAGATTTTTTTTCTTTTAAAAATGCTTGCTTGTTGTATTTCCGTTTGAGACCCAGATCCTCTGGTGAGGAATCACAGCGCATAGGGTTCATAATGTCACTTTTGCGCAAAGAACCTCAGGATTGGGCCTTTTCTCTGCAGCCTAGTGATCCATGCTTTGGATCAGTGGATGTTTTTTTTTCTGCTTTGGGGTTGTTATATGACGATCCAGATCGTGTTTCATCAGCTGAGACAGAATTGAGACGTTTGAGACAGGGATCAGGTAATGTGGAGAAATATTGTACTCACTTCAGAAGGTGGTCCACACAGGTGGGCTGGAACGATTCAGCTTTGAAAAGTTTATTTCTTGCAGGGTTAAGTGAAAGGGTTAAAGATTTGCTGATTGCTTATCCTATACCTGGTAACTTGCTAGAGGCTATGCAATTAGCCATACGGGTGGATAGGAGACTGCGTGCAAGGGTTAATGAGAGTAAATCTGCCTTGTCAGCTCCAAGTTTGGAGAAGGAATGTACTGACATTGCAGAGCCGATGGAAATTGGAGCAATGACACTTCACTCTGGGGAAAAAGAACGCAGATTTGCTAAGGGCTTGTGTTTCTACTGTGGTAAATCGGAGCATTTTATTAAGAACTGTGCGCTTCGAATGAATAAAGAGAGAAAAAAAAATGAGGTCAGTTTCGCCCGTATAGCTTGTTTAAACAATAAAGGTGTCTTTCTTTCTGCTACCACTGCTGGTGAGGAGGAATTAATGGAGTTTTGGGTATTTGTGGATTGTGGTTCAACTCTCAATGTGATTGATGGGAAATTTTTGGAAAAACTAAAATTAAAACCCAAACTTCTGTCTTCCCCTATTAATGTGGTGTCTGTGGATGGTTCTCACTTGAAAAATGTTACTCACCATATCTGTGAATTTCCTCTTACTATTAATGGTGTTCATCAAGAGAATTTGGATTTGGTGGTTTTGAATAATTTGCCATCACCGGTGATTTTGGGGTTACCCTGGTTAAAATTGCACAATCCGGTACTGGATTGGTCTACCAATGAAATTAAGTCCTGGAGTCCCAATTGTTATGACAAGTGTTGTAACGGGCGTATTGCTGCTGTAGTTAAGGGGGAATTACCTGTACCTATTCAGGATTTTTGGAAAGTTTTTTCTGATAAAGAATCGCAGGTATTGCCTCCTCATAGAGATTATGATTGTGCAATTGAATTTGTCCCTGGAGCGACTCTTCCTAAAAGTCGTTTATTTAATTTGACTATTCCTGAGAGAAAGGCTTTGGAGGAATACATACAGACAAGTTTGGCCGCCGGTCACATTAGGCCTTCCAAGTCTCCTGTGGCAGTTGGATTTTTTTTTGTTAAAAAAAAGGACGGCGGTTTAAGGCCTTGTCTAGACTTTCGTGAGATTAATAAGATTACTGTACGCAATCCTTACCCACTGCCATTGATTCCTGATTTGTTTAACCAGTTAGTGGGGGCCAAGTGGTTCTCGAAAATTGATCTTCGAGGGGCATACAATTTGTTGCGCATGAAGGAGGGGGATGAATGGAAGACTGCGTTTAACACTCCACTGGGTCATTTTGAGAATCTGGTCATGCCTTTTGGACTTTCCAGTGCTCCGGCATTTTTTCAGAATCTTATTAATGACATCCTTAGACCTTTGATCGGCAGAAGTGTGGTTGTGTATTTGGATGACATTTTGATTTATTCACCGGATTTGGAGTCTCATTGGAGGAGTGTGCGTGAAGTATTACAGTTACTGAGTGATAATTCACTTTTTGCCAAGCTAGAAAAATGTGAGTTCACTGTACAGAGACTTAGTTTTTTGGGCTACATTGTCTCCAGTGAAGGTTTTGAGATGGACCTGGTGAAAGTGCAAGCTGTGCAGGATTGGCCTAGACCTATTGGTGTGAAATCAATACAGAGGTTTTTGGGGTTCGCCAATTATTATAGAAAATTCATAAAAGATTTTTCTGTGATTGCCAAACCTCTGACCGATCTCACCAGGAAAGGTGCTGATGCGGTTCAGTGGACTACTGAGGCCATTGAGGCTTTTGTGTTGCTAAAGGAGAGGTTCAGCTCTGCTCCCATCCTTACGCAGCCTGATGTGACTAAACCATTTTTGGTTGAGGTTGATGCTTCTTCTGTGGGGGTCGGCGCGGTGTTGTCTCAGGCAAAGACGGATGGAGTACATCCCTGTGCTTTTTTTTCAAAGAAATTTTCTGAGTCTGAACTAAATTATGATATCGGTAATCGGGAATTGTTGGCAATTAAACTCGCATTTGAACACTGGCGTCATTTTTTGGAGGGAGCGGAATTTCCCGTTCAAGTCTTCACCGATCATAAAAATCTGATCTACCTTGATGCTGCCAAACGCTTGAATGCCCGTCAGGCTAGGTGGGCACTGTTTTTCTCATGGTTTAATTTTACCGTTACTTACATCCCAGGTACTAAAAATGTTAAAGCTGATGCTTTGTCTCGCAGCTTTTCTCCTATGGTGGGTACTGAGGAGGAGGAGGAAAACATCTTGCAAGAGGGGGTTGTTATTGCTGTTTTGGACTCCGTGCTGGAAGATGAGATTCTTAAAGCACAGGAGAATGCGCCATCTAACACGCCGCATGGGAGGTTGTTTGTGCCTGGTACCCTGAGGAGAGATTTGTTTGATGAATGTCATGACTCTCGGTTGGCAGGTCATCCTGGAATCTCTGAGACCAAGAGACTTGTGGGTCGCAGTTTTTGGTGGCCAGGATGGCAGAAGGAAGTCATTAAGTGGGTGCGTCAATGCACTGTGTGTGCTAGATCTAAGTCTTCTCATACTCCTGCTGCGGGGTTGCTTTGCCCTCTGGAGGTCCCTAGTGCACCTTGGACACATTTGGCTATGGACTTTATTACTGACCTTCCCCCCTCTGAGGGTTTCACTGTCATCTGGGTGGTCGTGGACCGTTTTAGCAAGATGTGTCACTTGGTTCCTTTCATCAAACTGCCCTGCGCTAAGACTCTCGCTAAGGCCTTTGTCAAGAAATAGTCAGACTACATGGTGTTCCTACTGACATTGTTTCCGATAGGGGACCTCAGTTTGTGGCTCGTTTTTGGCGCGCTTTTTGTGACAGGTTGGGAGTTCATTTGTCGTTTTCATCCGGATATCATCCGGAGTCTAATGGCCAGACAGAAAGGAAAAACCAGGATGTTGAGCAGTTCTTGCGTTGTTTTGTGACTGATAATCAAGAGGGGTGGTCTGAGTTTCTGCCACTTGCTGAGTTTGCTCTTAACAACCATACATCCGCTTCTGCTGGTTGTTCGCCTTTTTTTTGTTGTACTGGGAGACATCCGTCGTTTGGGTCATTTTCCAAGTTGGGATCGGCTGTACCTGAAGAGGAGAATTTTTCTGGTCTTTTGGAGAGAGTTTGGACTGATGTGCGTGGTAATCTTCAGGAGGCTAACAAAAGATCCAAAGTGTATTTTGATAGAAAACGACAAGAGGTTTTGTTTGCTATTGGTGACATGGTTTGGTTGTCCTCTAAGAATCTGCGCTTGAGGATTCCGTCTAAGAAATTGGGTCCCAAGTATGTAGGGCCCTTTAAGGTGCTTCAGGTTATTAACCAATCTGCTGTTAAGTTGGAGCTTCCCACCTCCTGGAAGATTAATCCGGTGTTTCATGTTTCTCTCTTGAAAAAAGCTGAGGTCTCAGATGGAGACGTCTCGGCCACTGTTCCCCTGGTGGTGGAGGACGGGCAATATGAGATTTCCCGCATCCTAAATTCTAGACGGTATAGAGGGAGTTTACAGTACCTCGTCGCTTGGAAGGGTTATGGACCCGAGGATAACTCATGGGTGAGGGCGGATGATGTTTCTGCGTCTAGACTTGTCAGAGCGTTTCACAAGAGGTTTCCGGATAAGCCTAAGTCCTAGGGGATCCGGAGGATCCTCTTAGAAGGGAGGGTACTGTTAGAACCCTCTTGTTAGGTTTTGTTTCACTTTGCTGGTCACATGACCTTTTTACCCTATTTAGTCTGGTTCCGCCCTTCTGGCCTTGCTGGACTTCATTGTATTATTTTCTCTTGAGCTAGCCGGGTGCTTAGGTGTCTTACTCTGTCAGTTTTGCTAGATCTTAGTATCTCTTAGTATTTGTTTTCTGTTTTATTTTTCCCTGCTACACTTTCTGTTAGGAGGTGTCCACCTTTTCACCCAGTCCCTAGATCTTGTAGGGAATCCTCCCTCGCAACTATAGGTCTTCGTTCAGACTAGCTTAGGACTTTAGCGGGTCTGGTCGCAGGATCAGGTTCCCCGTTACATCGTAGGGATCCAGCTCAGTCCTATTGTAGGGACAGAATTCCCACCTTTCCTTAGTGCTTGTAGCAGATCATAACAGTTACCGCTAGTCACTGAGCCTGTGGCTGCAGCATCTCATTCATTCTCCCTGCTCTCCGGCAGAGCATGGGAGAATAATGACAGGAGCTTTCAGCACCAGCCGCCAGGGGACAGCGGCTTACAGTAGTGCAACTTCCCCGGCGGCCGTCAGTGCACACGGAGGACAGTGTGCATTGTTTTCCATGTGCACGTGTGTGGCACATTTTGCGGTCCATGTGAAAACGGACTTGTCTGAGTGTTTTTCACATGGACACATGGTCCCTGAAAAAACACTGACATGTACATAGACCCATTCATTTTAATGGATCTACGTGTGTCAGTGTCTCCGGTACGTGAGAAAACTGTCACCACACGTACCGGAGACACTGATGTGTGAAAGGGGCCTAAGGCTGTGTTTCCATGGTCAGGAAACACAGCGCATTTGACGGAGCAGAAATTCCGCTCCGTCTAAGCCCCGCCCCCTTTCTGACGCGCGTTCTTTCCGGAGGTGTTCAGGACACCTCCGGAACACCTCCGGAAAGAACGCAGGGCTACATAGCCCTGTGCTAAATTCCGTTGCGGCGACGCAGCGTCGCCGCAATACGCTAGGACATGCTGCGGTCTGAAAAGACGCGCAGCATCTCCGGATACGCAGGTCTTCCGCCTGCGTGTTGTTACGCATAGTGGAGACGGGATTTCTTGAAATCCCCTCCACTATGCTGTAACATCTGGACGCTGCGTGTTTGGCGCTGCGCCAGCGCACAGCGCCAAACACGCAGCGTTTCCTGACCGTGGAAACTCACCCTAACACAGTTTAGAGAATAATTGCATTAATGTGGAGGCTTCTTTAAAAATAAATAAAAATAGGTGATAAAAAAAATCTGTGAAATTAAGGCATTTCGCTTATTCACTGCATGTTTATACTGAAATAGAGAAGAGGCACCATTTCAATTTTCTCTTCACTCAACAGAAAACCTAGAATCGTTGCTTCCAGCCGTCCTCAATGACACTGGCCACATCTTGGTATCACATTGCAGTCACCAACAAAATGGTGTTGCTCTGTGATCCTAAACTTAATCCGCCCTTATCATTTTGTAAATGCTCAGCGGGGGAGAAGAGAAGTCAGACACATGGAGCAGATCCCGCCTACATTTACTGCAGTTGTAATATGAGTTAGCAGTACACTAGCTTATCATAACAAATGTCAGCAGATGCTCCCCCTAGTGTTTCAAAGTTGAAAACAAAAACTTTTTAAGAATTATTAAGATTTCATGTAATAGTTTAAAATAAAATTAGAATTTTTATATATTGTTGAATATTTTTTTAATGACACATCCCATTGAATGAAATGGACTGTATGTTGGGGTCATTTAGGGTAATTGTCTTCCAGTTTGAGGTCTTTGGAGCCAATGAAAAAGTGTTTGGTGTAATTAGTTCCTAATATCCTGATTATAATCCTACAAATCCTTGAGTTTGTACACGTGTAGCTACAAAAATTCATGTGGCTTAAGCCCCCGTCACACACAGCGATCTCGCTAGCGAAATCGCTGCTGAGTCACTAGTTTTGTGACGCAGCAGCGATCTCCCCAGCGATATCACTGTGTGTGACATTCAGCGACGATCAGCCCCCTGCTGGGTATCGCTGATGATCGTTGGACAATGTCCTGGGCAAAGGCAGTTAAAGGGCTGTCATGTCAATTACTGATTTGATTTTGATTTCTTTTTTGTTCATTCACTTTGCATTTTGATTGCTAAAAATAAACTATTAACATCTCTATTTTTGGACGTATTATTATTTTACAGCATTTTTCCACACCTGTCTAAACTTTTACACAGTACTGTACATGTACATTTAGGCCAAAACCTTATAAAATTGCTTAGGGTTTTTTGGAAAAAAAAATTCTTCTGCTGCATTGGATGAAAGGAAAAAAAAATGAGGCAAGTGCAATTTGTTTTCTGAACTATTCAGCAGGTTACGCTTAATATAATAATAATAATCTTTATTTTTATATAGCGCTAACATATTCCACAGCGCTTTACAGTTTGCACACATTATCATCGCTGTTCCCGATGGGGCTCACAATCTAGGTTCCCTATCAGTATATTTTTTGGAGTGTGTGAGGAAACCCACGCAAACACGGGAGAACATACAAACTCCTTGCAGATGTTGTCCTTGGTGGGATTTGAACCCAGGACCCCAGCGCTGTAAGACTGCAGTGCTATCCGCTTGAATTAAAGCAATAATTTGCTTCCATTATTGCTTTCAAATATTAACCCCTTCACAGCCTATAATGTATAGATACGTCATAGGTCACCTCCCCTGTTTGATGCGGGCTCCGGAGCTGAGCCCACATGTTTTCAGGCATATGACAGCTGATCTAATCACCTGTCATGTTCCTCTAAGGGTATGTTTCCACGGTCCGGAAACAGTCAGGATTAGCTGCGTGTTTGTGGAATAGTACATCACGTGCGATCAGCTGTGCTTCCCGGGGGAGCGCAGCTGATCGCGGCCAGGTGTCAGCTGATTATCAGAGTTGACACCCGACACTATGTGGCAGGAGTGGTCACGGACCGCTCCCGGCACATTAACCCCTGGCACACTGCGATCAAAGATGATATATGGTGGTATAGAGAAGCATCGCGCAGGGAGGGGCGCTGTTTGAGGGCCTCCTCACTGCAAGACCCTGGATCCAAGATGGCCGCGGGGTCCTTCCGGGTCCTGCAAGGAGGCGGCTTCCTCAGTGCCTGCTGAGAGCAGGCGCTGAGAAAGCCTGCAGCAGTGCCAGTGAGATCGCTGGTGTGACAGAGTGCTGTGCACACTGTCAGACCAGCGATCTGACCTTATACAGTGATGTCCCACCCTGGGACAAAGTAAAAAAGTTAAAAAAAATAAAAATAACAAGTGTAAAAAAAACTTCATAAATAAAGAAAAAAAAAATATTCCCCAATAAATTCCTTTCTTCATGTAAATGAAAAAAAAAAACAATAAAAGTACACATATTTAGTATCGCCGCGTCTGTAACGACCCGCCCTATAAAACTGTCCCATTAGTTAATCCCTTTAGTGAACCCCTTAAAAAAAAACAAGGCTAAAAACCAATGATTTATCATCATACCACCGAACAAAAAGTGGAATAACACGCGAACAAAAAGACGGATATACATAAAGATGGTACCGCTGAAAACGTCATCTTGTCCCGCAAAAAACGAGCCATCATACAGCATCATCAGCGACACAATAAGAAAGTTATAGCTCGCAGAATAAGTGATGCAAAAATAATTATTTTTTATATAAATTATTTTTTATTGTATAAAAGCGCCAAAACATAAAAAAATTATATAAATGAGGCATCGCTGTAATCGTACTGACCCAAAGAATAAAATTGCACTATCAGTTTTACCACATGCGGAACGAAAAGAAATTCATGAATTGCTGGTTTATGTTAATTCTGCCTCCCAAAAATCGTAATAAAAAGTGATCAAAAAATGTCATGTGCCCAAAAATGGTACCAATAAAAAAGTCATCTCGTCCCACAAAAAATAAGACCTCACATGACTCTGTGGGCCAAAATAATAAAATATTATAGGTTTCAAAATGTGATGATGCAAAAACTATTTTTTGCAATAAAAAGCGTCTTTTAGGTGTGACAGCTGCCAATCATAAAAACCGCTATAAATAGTAAATCAACCCCCTTTATCAACCCCTTAGTTAGGGAAAAATAATAAAATGTAAAAAATGTATTTAGTTCCATTTTTCCATTAGGGTTAGGGTTGGGGCTAAAGTTAGGGTTAGAGTTGGGGCTAAAGTTAGGGTTAGGGTTGGGACTAGGGTTACGGGTGTGTTAGGGTTCGGTTTGTGGTTAGGGTTATGATTAGGGTTGGGATTAGGGTTAGGGGTGTGTTGGGGTTAGGGTTGGAGTTAGAATTGGGGGGGTTTCCACTGTTTAGGTACATCACGGGCTCTCCAAACGTGACATGGCGTATGATCTCAATTCCAGCCAATTCGGCGTTGAAAAAGTCAAACTGTGCTCCATCCCTTCTGAGCTCTGCCATGCGCCCAAACAGTAGTTTACCCCCACATATGGGATATCAGCATACTCAGGACAAATTGCACAATAACTCTTGCGGTCCAATTTCTTCTGTTACCCTTGGGAAAATAAAAAATTGGGGGCAAAAATATCATTTTTATGGAAAAAAACATGATTTTTCATTTTTATGGCTCTACGTTATAAACTTCTGTGAAGCACTTGGGGGTTCAAAGTTCTCACCACACATCTAGATAAGTTCCTTTGGGGGACTAGTTTCCAAAATGGGGTCACTTGTGGGGGGTTTCCACTGTTTAGGCACATCAGGGGCTCTCCAAACGCGACAAGACACCGGCAGACCATTCCATCAAAGTCTGCAATGCAAAACGTCACTACTTCTATTCCGAGCCCCGACGTGTGCCCATACAGTAGTTTTCTCCCACATATACAGTACAGACCAAAAGTTTGGACACACCTTCTCATTCAAAGATTTTTCTGTATTTTCATGACTATGAAAATTGTAGAATCACACTGTAGGCATCAAAACTATGAATTAACACATGTGGAATTATACATTACACTTTACAAAAAAGTGTGAAACAACTGAAAATATGTCTTATATTCTAGGTTCTTCAAAGTAGCCAACTTTTGCTTTGATTACTGCTTTGCACGCAGAAAAGGTGAACGGCTGGACTCTACATGCCTGGTTCCCACCGTGAAGCATGGAGGAGGTGGTGTGATGGTGTGGGGGTGCTTTGCTGGTGACACTGTTGGGGATTTATTCAAAATTGAAGCGGTGAGCGGTCCAGCTCACCCCAAACCATCTCGATTGGGTTCAGGTCTGGTGACTGTGGAGGCCAGGTCATCTGGCGTAGCACCCCAACACTCTCCTTCTTGGTCAAATAGCCCTTACACAGTCTGGAGGGGTTTTTGGGGTCATTGTCCTGTTGAAAAATAAATGATGGTCCAACTAAACGCAAACCGGATGGAAGAGCATGCTGCTGCAAGATGCTGTAGTAGCCTTTCTGGTTCACTATGCCTTCAGTGTGATTCTACAATTTTCATAGCCATGAAAATACAGAAAAATCTTTGAATGAGAAGGTGTGTCCAAACTTTTGGTCTGTACTGTAGGGTATCAGCGTACTCGGGACAAATTGTACAACAACATTTTGGGTCCAATTTCTCCTGTTACCCTTGGGAACATAAAAAATTGGGGACTAAAAGATCATGTTTGTGGAAAAAATATGATTTTTTTATTTTCACGCCCGGGCGTTATAAACTTCTGTGAAGCACTTGGGGGTTCAAAGTTCTCACCACACATCTAGATAAGTTCCTTTGGGGTCTAGTTTCCAAAATGGGGTCACTTGTGGGGGGTTTCCACTGTTTAGGCACATCAGGGGCTCTCCAAATGCGACATCACACCAGCAGACCATTCCATCAAAGTATGCATTACTAAGGGTCACTACTTCTATTCCGAGCCCTGATGTGTGCCTACACAGTAGTTTTCTCTCCACATATAGGGTATCAGCGTACTCATGACAAATTGGACACCAACTTTTATGGTCCAATTTCTCATGTTACCCTTGGGAAAATAAAAAATTGGTGACTTAAACATCATTTTTGTGGGAAAAAAATAGAATTTTTTATTTTCATGCCCGGGCATTATAAACTTGTGTGAAGCACTTGTGGGTTCAAAGTGCTCACCACAGATCTAGATAAGTTCCTTAGGGGTCTAGTTTCTAAAATGGGGTCACTTGTGGGGGGTTTCCTCTGTTTCGGCACATCAGGGACTCTGGAATATGACACCCATCAAAGTCTGCATTCCAAAACGTCATTACTTCCTTTCCGAGCCCTGAAGTGCGCCCAAACAGTATTTTTCCCCCACATATTGGGTATCAGCGTACTCAGGACAAATTGGACAACAACTTTTGGGGTCAAATTTCCTTGGGAAAAAATCAAAAATTGGAGACTAAAAATCATTTTTGTGGAAAAAAAATTTTTTTTCACACCCAGGCATTATAAACTTTAGTGAAATACTTGGGGGTTCAAAGTGCCCACAACAGATCTAGATAAGTTCCTTAGTGGGTCTAGTTTCCAAAATGGTGTCACTTGTAAGGGGTTTCCACTGTTTAGGCAAATCAGGGGCTCTTCAAACGCGACATGGCGTACAATCTCAATTCCAGCCAATTTTGGTTTGAAAAAGTCAAACGGCGCTCCTTCCCTTCCGAGCCCTGCCGTGCGCCCAGACAGTGTTTTTTCCCCACATATGGGGTATCGGCGTACTCAGGAGAAATTGCACAACAACTTTTTCTGTCCATTTTCTCCTTTTTACCCCTGTTAAAATAAAAAATTGTTTGTAAAAGATCATTTTTGTGACTAAAAAGTTAAATGTTCATTTTTTCCTTCCAAGTTGCTTCAGCTCCTGTGAAGCACCTGAAGGGTTAATAAACTTCTTGAATGTGGTTTTGAGTACCTTGGGGGGTGTAGTTTTTAGACTGGTGTCACTTTTGGGTTTTTTTTTTTGCCATATAGACCCCTCAAAGTGACTTCAAATGTGAGGTGGTCCCTAAAAAATGGTTTTGTACAATTTGTTGTAAAAATGAGAAATTGCTGGTCAACTTTTAACCCTTATAACTTTGTAACAAAAAAAAATTTGGTTTCAAAATTATGCTGATGTAAAGTAGACATGTGGGAAATGTTATTTAGTAACTATTTTGTGTGACCTATTTCTCTGTTTTAAGGGAATAAAAATTCAAAGTTTGAAAATAGCAAAATTTTCAAAATTTTCGCCATATTTCCATTTTTTTCATAGGTAACCGCAAGTTATAGCGAATAAATTTTACCAATATCATGAAGTACAAGATGTCACGAGAAAACATTCTCAGAATTGTGAAGATCCGTTGAAGCGTTCCAGAGTTATAGCCTCATAAAGACAGTGGTCAGAATGGTAAAAATTGGCCCGGTCATTAACGTGCAAACCACCCTTGAGGGTTAAGGGGTTAAACATGTTAAGTACTTGTTAAAACTTTGTTTAAAAACCCATTTGCACAGCACGATTATTGTGAATGCACTATCATGAGGGATCACTCCTAGTAATGATCTTTTCGCACAAATCATGCAGTCTAAACAGACTGCAGATTATTCAATGAATCGGCCAAATGCTCATTCGCCAGGTGAAATGAGTTTTTGTACTGCACAAAAATGTATCATTCCCAAGAGTGCATGGGTCCTGTGTAAAGAGGACTCACATTGCCCGAGAACATTGGCAGCCTATTAGCACTGAATGGTCTACTACAGTTCCCTCATGTACATATAAAGTCAGGTCAGTCTTTGTAAACAAGCTATAATGACAGCGGACATTTAAGCATGATGCCCCTCGGCATTAACATTTCACATTGTGCTGAGCGAATGGACCCTAACATTTTTTTCCCTTAAAATCTGCCATGGGTTTCCCAGACAGTATTTTAGCTTTAAACAATTTGGAAATGATCTCTGAAGGCCTAAAGTTAAAAATGACATATTTCCATTGTAGTTTAGGCAAAAAAATGTAATTTTTTACATTTTTAAAATTACAAAAAGGAAAATAGTTCAATGCAAAACTTTGGGCACCACTCATGGTCAGTACCTAGTACCATCATGATTAAGGGTGCGTAGCCACCTAAAACGCGTCAATGTCGCATATCATGTAACTTTCAACGCTGATGCTGTTTCACCCTCTGCTGGGCACTTTTGATGAATAAAGAAAGAAGTTTGCTCACAAGCTCGTTGAGCTGGATCTCTCTTGTTTTTGATTGCTCCAAGCCTTGACACGGCGTTTAATGTGCTCCGAACACCTAAGGATGTCTATTACAGTGAGCTGGACTTTTTTCTAGTACCTAGTAGCACCTCCTTTTGAAAGTATCATAGCTTGTAAACACTTTTTGTAGCCAAAAGTTCTTTCAATTCTTGTTTGAGGGATTTTCATCCATTCTTCCTTCGAAAATTTCCAGTTCTGTGAGATTCCTGGGTTGTCTTGCATGCACTGCTATTGTCACGGGTTTACCGTAACAGAGAGGAGCCAGAAGATCGCAGCGTCTGATTTCACCTACTACTGCACTGATCAGAAGCACTTCACCTTCAGATAAAACAGTGTAAATTTCTTTTAACAATGAAGGGGTTAATCTGCTCAGTTGAGGGCTCCTGGGAGTTTTCCTGTGTTAAGGCTCTCAGATGTGCACTGTTAGCCACTCCCATCTTTTACATAATCTGGGCCCTGGCTAGCACTGATTGTCAGAAATAGCTTAAGCTGCATAGCTGGAGGTTGTTGGTGGTATTTGTTGGAGAAGGTGTTTGGTGGATTTATCTGTGACTGTTGCTAAGTTTTGAGTGTGGAAAAATTCCCTTTCTTCTCCTAGTTTGGTTTAACCCCGTTCTCCACTCACCGGTGTTTACTTCTGTTGTTTATGTGTGTATTTTTCTTTTTAATAAATTTGCAAAAATTTCTACATTTCTGTTTTTTTCAGTCAAGATGGGGTGCAGAGTGTACATTAATGAGAAAAAAAATAACTTTTTTGAGTTTATCAAATAGCTGCAATGAAACGATGATAGTTTAATGCTGCAAGTCGGGTGGTGTAAACCCACCTCAAGGGTAGTACACGTGGTTCCCTTTAAGCACATAACGCCCCATGATGTATATATCCATCATGGAATGTGTCAGGGACTTTGGAGCGGGCTCAGAAGCAGAGCCTGCTTCACAGAGAGCAGATGCTAACTCTATTATATAGCAACATCTGCCTCGAACAGTAGCGGTCAGCATGCCTGTTGATAGCTGCTGTTAACCTCTTAAATGCTGCTGTCAGTTGCTGACATCAGCATTTAAGTGCCGTTGTCCGTCCCGGATGTCAGATTCGGTGGCCATCGGCTTCCCTGAGATGTGATAGCAGAAAACCAATAAGTTGCTGTGACCACCAGGGGCGAGCTGAACACCCCTGTGCTTGTCATGTGATCTATTCAGTACCCAGTCTGTGGCTGGGCGCCATAAAAGATAGTGATTTTTACTGTATGCAACAATGCTGTGGAATTGCTATCACAGGTTAACGTCCTCTAAGGTGAATAACAAATAAAGTAAAGAATTAAGAAAAAAGTTTTAAAAAATGTATAAAAGTTAAAATACCAGCTTTTTCCACCGTTAACAACAAAGAAATGTAAAAACAATTTAAAAAAATACACATATTTGGAAATCAACTTGTTCAGAAAAGTCCGATCTACGAAACGATGAAATTAATTAACCTGATCTGTAAAAACTAAAGAGAAAAAAATTGAAATGCCAGAATTGCTGTTTTTTTGCTCCTGTAACTTCACCAAAAAATGCAATAAGAAGCGATCAAAGCGTTCTATATATCACAAAATAATATCACTGAAAACATCAGGTTACTATGCAAAAAATGAACCACTGCACAACAAAAATAAAAATAAAATTAAAAAATAAAAATGTCACAGGCTTTGAAAAATGGCAGCTCAAGCTATTTTTTTTGCCGAATTTCTTTCACCACTTACCGTATATACTTGTGTATAAGCCGACCCGTGTATAAGCCGACCCCCCTAATTTTGCCACAAAAAACTGGGAAAACTTATTGACTCGTGTATAAGCCGGGTGTATAAACTGCCCTCCTGCTCTGTGCTGCCCCCGTCCTGCTCCTTGCTCCCCCATCCAGCTCTGTGCTCCCCCATTCTCCTCTGTACTCCCCCCTCCTGCTCCGTCCTCCGCTGTGCTCCCCCATTCCTTCTCCGTCCTCCTGTGCCCCCCCTCCTGCTCCCTGCTCCTCTGTGCCCTCCATCCTCTCCCCCCGTCCTGCTCCTCTGTGCCCTCCATCCTCCCCCCGTCCTGCTCTGTGCTCATTGTCCTCCTCCATGCTTCCCCCGTCCTCCGTTCTCCCCCCCCTTCCTCCTCCATGCTTCCCCCGTCCACCGTTCTCCCCCTCAGTCCTGCTCCGTGCTCCTTGTCCTCTCCTCCATCATACTCACCCCTCCCCGTGCCATCGCTGAACGTCCCTGCAATCCTGCGTTCTCCCCGGCTTCCTGCAGCTCTCCAGTGCTGAGCGGTGACGTAATACCGCTCATTAAGGCCACGAATATGGACGCCACGCCTATGGGAGTGGCGTCGCGTCCATATTACATGACCTTAATGAGCGGTATTACGTCACCGCTCAGCGCTGGAGAGCTGCAGGAAGCCTGGGAGAATGCAGGATTGCAGGGACGTTCAGCGATGGCACGGGAGGGTGAGTATGATGTCCCAGCCACTGGCTCCTGCCGCGGCATCACCTCCCCCGCTGGTTTCTGCCCTATGACTCGTGTATAAGCCGAGGGGGCATTTTCAGCAAGAAAAAAGGTGCTGAAAATCTCGGCTTATACACAAGTATATACGGTAATTAAAAAATATGCAAATTTAGTATCGTCATAATCGTACTGACATGAACAATCGTTTTTCCATGTTATTGTTACTGCAGAAAAAAGGCTGAGAAAACAAAACCCAAATAACATTTGTGGAATTGTGATATTTTTTTTTATAAATTTCCCTTTTCTTGGATTTGTTTTCATTTTTCCAGTAAACCGTATGATAAAATGGATGGTGTCATTTATAAGTGCAGCTATTCCCTCAAAAAAACAAGCTGTCACCTGGCTTTGTCAGCCAGACAATAAAAAAGTTATAGTTCTTGGAAGAAGATAACGGTGACCACTCTCTGCTCATTCTTCTCAACCTTTCTGCAGCTTTTGACACGGTTGACCACCATCTCCTACTCTCTAGGCTCCTGTCACTAGGTATTAAGGACACTGTTCTCTCCTGGTTCTCATCCTATCTTTCTGACCGCTCCTTCAGTGTTTCGTTCTCTGGCTCCACATCATCTCCTCTTCCTCTCACTGTCGGTGTACCCCAGGGCTCAGTTCTTGGCCCCCTTCTCTTCTCTCTCTGCACGGCCCCAATTGGACAGACCATCAGCAGATTTGGCTTTCAGTACCATCTTTATGCTGATGACACACAACTATACACGTCATCCACCGACCTTACCCCCACTGTACTACAGAACGCTAGTGACTGTCTGTCCGCAGTCTCCAACATCATGTCCGCTCTCTATCTGAAACTCAACCTCTCCAAAACTGAACTTCTTCTGCTCCCGCCGTCTACTAACCTCCCTAAATCTGACATTTCCCTCTCCGTGGGCGGCACCATAATAACACCCCAGCAGCAGGCTCGCTGTCTGGGTGTTATGTTTGACACCAATCTCTCCTTCACCTCCCATATACAATCTCTTGCCCGCTCTTGCCGCCTACACCTAAAGAACATCTCTAGAATCTGGCCTTTTCTCACTATGGAAACAACAAAAACCCTCACTGTAGCATTGATCCACTCCCGCCTGGACTACTGCAACACCCTATTACTTGGCCTCCCCATTACTCGACTATCCCCTCTCCAGTCCATCCTTAATGCAGCAGCCAGGGTCATCCATCTGGCTAATCGGTACTCGGACGCGTCCGCTCTTCGCCAGTCCTTACACTGGCTGCCCATTCATTATAGGATCCAATTCAAAGTACTGGTTCTCACCCACAAAGCTCTCCACAGTGCAGCACCCCCCTACATCTCCTCCCTCATTTCTACCTAACCGACTGCTGCGCTCTGCAAACGACTTTCGACTAAACTCTGCACTAATCCGTACCTCCCACTCCCGACTCCAAGACTTCTCCCGCGCTGCGCCAATCCTCTGGAATACTCTACCCCAAGAAATTAGGACTATCCACAATTTGCATGGTTTCAGGCGCTCCCTCAAAACACATTTGTTCAGAGCGGCCTATCACGTTCACTAATCAAAGTCATTCTATGTGTAAGAGTGCATGTGTAACACATTCACTATCTCCATCCCTCATTCCCTCAAGATGGCTGGACCATCATTGTAAATGCACCATTGTATATACACACCTGTACTTTGTATCTCCCCCACCTCATTGTAGATTGTAAGCTCTCACGAGCAGGGTCGGCTTATTTTGCTTTAATTATTGTATTGTTAACGTTGTTACCTATGACTTGTGTTTTGAAACTGTTAAACTGTAAAGCGCTGCGGAATATGTTGGCGCTATATAAATAAAGATTATTATTATTATTATTATTATTAAAGGGCAAAAAATGAAAAATTGCTCAGTCCTTAAATGGTTAAGCCACACAATCCAAAATAAAGTCAAATAAATGTTGTTGTGTAGAGCCTAAATAATTAGTCATAAAACATTTAGATATATACAGCTCTGGCAAAAATTAAGAGACCACTTTCAAATGTATAGTTTGTCTGATTTTTCTCTTTATAGTTATATTTTTGAGTAAAATGTAAATTGTTCTTTTAGTCTTTAAACTTCTGACAACATGTCACAGAATTTCCAAGCAATAAATTTTGTATTTTTTTTCTGACAAAGAAAAATGGTCAAAATTTAAAAAAAAAAAAGTGCTTTCAGACCTCAAAAAACGCAAAGAAAACAAATTCATAATCATTTAGAAACAACAATACTAATGTTTTAACTCAGGAAGAGTTCAGAAATCAATATTTTGTGAAATAACCATGATTTTTAAAAACAGCTTTCATGCGTCTTGGCATGCTTTCCACCAGTCTTTCACACTGCTGCTGGCGCAAAAATGTAAGCAGTTCTTCCTTGCTTGATGGCTTGTAACTATCCATCATCCTCTTGATTTACATTCCAGAGGTTTTCAATGGGGTTCAGGTCTGGAGATTGGGCTGCCCATGACAAGGTTTTGATGTGGTGGTCTCTTAATTTTTGCCAGAGCTGTAGTGCCAGATAGTATTCTGGTAAGTACTTTTATATGGACTGCACCCCAATAAATAGTATTGTAGGGTTTATGATAAAAAATACTGATGCTTTAGGACAGGGGTGCACAACTTTTTTAGTCTGAGGTTCACACTGTCATCTTTTTCTACTGTAAGGCCACGTTTAGTATTTGGTCAGTATTTTACCTCAGTATTTAAAAACCAAAACCAAGAGTGGAATGGAACATTCAGAGGAAAAGTATAATAGAAACACGTCACCACTTCTGTATTTATCATCTACTCCTGATTTAGGCTTACAAATACTGATGAGATACTGACCAAATACTGAACGTGGAATGTGGCATTGAGGGCTGCAATAAAACTTAAGCTGCTTTGTATTGCACTAATATTGTATACTAATAACCACAACCCAGGATATAGTATATAATCCAAGGCTAAGAAGAAATGTATGCAAAATTGTTAAGAAAAATATAATTTTATTGAACAAATACAGTTGCGTGAAAAAGTGTTTGCCCCCTTCCTGATTTCTTATTCTTTTGCATGTTTGTCACACTTAAATGTTTCAGATCACAAAACAAATTTAAATATCAGATCAAGATAACACAAGAAAACCCAAAATGCAGTTTTTAAATGAAGGACTTTACTATTTAGGAAAAAGAAATCCAAACCTACAGGGTCCTGTGTGAAAAAGTGATTGCCCCCTAAACCTAATAACTGGTTGAGCAACCACTGCAATCAAGCATTTGCAATAACTGGTAATGAGTCTTTTACAATACTCTGGAGGAGTTTTGGCCCACTTATATTTGCAGAATTGTTGCAATTCAGCCACATTGGAGGGTTTCTGAGCACGTACACCTTTTTAAGGTCATGCCACAGCATCTCAGTAGGATTAAATTCAAGACTTCGACCAGGCCACTCCAAAGTCTTAATTTTGTTTTTCTTAAACCATTCACAGCTGGACTTGCTGTTGTGTCCTGGATCATTGTCCTGCTGTATAACCCAAGCGTGCTTCAACTTTAAATTACGAACAGATGGCAGGACATTCTCCTTCAGGTTTTTTTGGTAGACAGCAAGTTTTCCACGTCCTGAAGCAGAAAAACAGCCCCCAACCATCACACTACCACAACCATATTTTACTGTTGGTATGATGTCCCTTTTAATGAAATGCTTTGTTACTTTTATGCCAGATGTAATGGAACATACACCTTCCAAAAAATTCAACTTTTGTCTCATCAGTCCACAGAGTGTTCTTCCAAAAGTCTTGGGAATCATCAAGATGTTTTCTGGCAAAGGTGATATGAAATGCAACAAAATCGTATCCCTAAAACATTAGCTCAGACAAAAAAAAGCAACCCCTCATCCACCCCCTATCAACGAAAAAATGAAACTGTTATGGATATCGGAAAAGGGCAACAAAAGCAAAATTATTTTTTATCACAAATTCTTTTTCACAACTTAAATAAAAAAACAAACAAAAAACTATACATGCTTTGTATCGCCATAATTGTACTGACTAACAGAATCATATTTTCAGTTCCTTTTTACCATATAAAGAATGATGTAAAAACAAAACCCAAAAAAACTATTGAGGAACTGGTTTTTTTTTTTCAATTTTGCTCAATGTAGAATTTTTTTCTTGTATTCCAATACATTACATGATAAAATGAATGGTGCCATTCAAAACTATACCTCATCTCACAAAAAAACAAGCCCTCTTGAAAGAAAGGGAGGCTAAAACAAAAGCGCAAAAACAGAAAATCGGAATGTTGGGAAGGGGTTGAACAGGCTTGCATTTAGCCGAATGGCATTTAACGCCTTTCTGCCATCTGACGTACTATTCCGTCCATGTGCCCTGGGACTTAATACCCAAGGACGGAATAGTACGTCATATGGGATCAGCTGCGCTCCCTGGAGAAGCGAAGCTGATCACGACCGGGTGTCAGCTGATTATCACAGCTGACACCCGGCACTATGTGCCAGGAGCGGTTATGGACCGCTCCTGGCACATTAACCCCCAGCACACTGCGATGTGATTGCGCTGTTCCGAGGGCCTCCTCCCTGCAGGACCCCGGATCCAAAATGGCCGCGGTGTCCTTCCGGGTCCTGCAGGGAAGCGGCTTCCTCAGTGGCTGCTGAGAGCAGGCGCTGAGAAAGCCTCCTGCACTGCCAGTCAGATCGCCGATCTGACACTATACAGTGATGTCCCACCCTGGGACAAAGTAAAAAAGTTAAAAAAATAAAAATAACATGTGTAAAAAAAAATCCTAAATAAAGAAAAAAAAATATTCTCCAATAAATTCATTTCTTTATGTAAATTAAAAAAAAACAATAAAAGTACACATATGTAGTATGGCCACGTCCGTAACGACCCGCCCTATAAAACTGTCCCACTAGTTAACCCCTTTAGTGAACCCCTTAAAAGAAAAAAAAAACAAGGCAAAAAAACAATGATTTATCATCATACCGCTGAACAAAAAGTGGAATAACACACGAATAAAAAGACAGATATAAATAAACATGGTACCGCTGAAAACGTCATTTTGTCCCGCCAAAAACGAGCCGCCATACAGCATCATCAGCGAAAAAATAAAAAAGTTATAGCTCGCAGAGTAAAGCGATGTAAAAATAATTATTTTTTATATATAATTGTTTTTATTGTATAAAAGCGCCAAAACATAAAAAAAATATAAATGAGGCATCGCTGTAATCGTACTAACCAAAAGAATAAAACTCCTTTATTAATTTTATCACACGCGGAACGGTATAAACGCCCTCCCCAAAGAAATTCATGAATTGCTGGTTTTTGTTCATTCTGCCTCCCAAAAATCGTAATAAAAAGCGATCAAAAAATGTCATGTGCCCGAAAATGGTACCAATAAAAACGTCAACTTGTCACGCAAAAAGTATGACCTCACATGACTCTGTGGGCCAAAATAAGAAAAATTTATAGCTCTCAAAATGTGATGATGCAAAAACTATTTTTTGCAATAAAAAGCGTCTTTTAGCGTGTGACAGCTGCCAAACATAAAAACCCAATATAAATAGTAAATCAAACCCCCCTTTATCAACCCCTTAGTTAGGGAAAAATAATAAAATAAAAAAAAAATATTTATTTCCATTTTCCCATTAGGGTTAGGGTTGGTGCTAAATTTAGGGTTAGGGTTAGGGTTGGGATTAGGGTTAGGGGTGTGTTAGGGATAGGTTTGTGGTTAGAGTTATGGTTGGGATTAGGGTTAGGGGTGTGTTGGGGTTAGGGTTGGAGTTAGAATTATGGGGATTCCACTGTTTAGGCACATCAGGTGCTCTCCAAACGTGACATGGTGTCTGATCTCAATTCCAGCCAATTCGGCGTTGAAAAAGTCAAACGGTGCTCCTTCCCTTCTGAGCTCTGCCATGCGCCCAAACAGTAGTTTACCCCCACATATGGGGTACCAGCATACTCAGGACAAATTGCACAATAACTCTTGGGTCCAATTTCTTCTGTTAACCTTGGGAAAATAAAAAATTGGGGGCGAAAATATCATTTTTGTAGAAAAAATATGATTTTGTAATTTTACGGCTCTACATTATAAACTTCTGTTAATTTCCCTCCCTTGAATTTGTGCCAAATAGCTAACTATTATGCTCCCAATACAAACATGAACACCTATATCCCAGTCTACAATCTCACTGGGATCTACTTGAGCATATAATTAAGTTTTTCCAAAAAGTTTTTTTGAATATCAAAATTCAACTTTATTTACATAAAAAGTACACAAAATTGTATAAACACCAAAAAGGATGCAAGATTTGACTCTAGGGACATTTTAGACTCCTCCCATGTTATTAAATATCTGCCAGGCACATACTCATTAACACCACAAATTAGTAAGTTTTGATGGCATATATGTTTTAAACCTAAATACTGCACTCCGCAGCCTCTTTTCCATTTTTCCACCACTGGATTATTTGTCACTGTTATCTGCCCCTTAGTATAGGTAAATAGATGGCCCCAATGGAAAATACCTTCAAATCACCAAGTTTATACCTCACCAATTAGATGTATCATATGGTGGGTTCATATCTAAATATATATCAGACGGTAAATTGTATCACCACATTTAGCCATATAACATCAAACTACAAAACTGGCTATAACCTGACAGTGTCCCATATTGGACAGCCAATTCGGCATTGAAAAAGTCAAACGGTGCTCCTTCCCTTCTGAGCTCTGCCATGCGCCCAAACAGTAGTTTACCCCCACATATGGGGTACCAGCATACTCAGGACAAATTGCACAATAACTCTTGGGGTCCAATTTCTTCTGTTAACCTTGGGAAAATAAAAAATTGGGGGCGAAAATATCATTTTTGTAGAAAAAATATGATTTTGTAATTTTACGGCTCTACATTATAAACTTCTGTGAAGCGCTTGGGGTTCTAAGTGCTCACCACAGATCTGGATAAGTTCCTTAGGGGGTCTATTTTCTAAAATGGGGTCACTTGTGGGGGTTTCCACTGTTTAGGCACATCAGGGGCTCGCCAAATGGAACATGATGCCCGCAGACCATTCCATCAAAGTCTGCATTCAAAAACGTCACTACTTCCCTTTTGAGCCCCGACGTGTGCCCAAACAGTAGTTTTCTCCCACATGTGGGGTCCCAGCGAACTCAGGACAAATTGGACAACTTTTGGGGTCCAATTTCTTCTGTTACCCTTCGTGATCCCACTGTTTAGGCACATCAGGGGCTGTCCAAATGCGACATGGCGCCCAATGTCGATTCCAGCCAATTTTGGTTTGAAAAAGTCAAATGGCGCTCCTTCCCTTCCGAGCTCTGCCGTGCGCCCAAACAGTGGTTCCCACCACATGTGGGGTATCAGCGTACTCAGGAGAAATGGGACAACAACTTTGTGGTCCAATTTCTCCAGTTACCCTTGGGAAAAAAAAATTGTTTGTAAAAGATCATTTTTGTGACTAAAAAGTTAAATGTTCATTTTTTCCTGCCAAGTTGCTTCAGCTCCTGTGAAGCACCTGAAGAGTTAATAAACTTCTTGAATGTGGTTTTGAGTACCTTGAGGGGTGCAGTTTTTAGAATGGTGTCACTTTTGGGTATTTTCTGCCATATAGACCCTCAAAGTGACTTCAAATGTGAGGTGGTCTCTAAAAAAAATGGTTTTGTACAATTTGTTGTAAAAATGAGAAATTGCTGGTCAACTTTTAACCCTCATAACTTCGTAACAAAAAAAATTTGGTTCCAAAATTGTGCTATTGTAAAGTAAACATGTGGGATATGCTACCCGTGTTTCCCCGATAGTAAGACACCCCCGATTGTAAGACGTATCGGGAGTTTCAGAGGGGTCGGCTAATATAAGCCGTACCCCGAAAGTAAGACATATGTCTTACTTTCGGGGAAACACGGGGTATTGCCGCCTCCCTCTCATCAAGCTGCGCGCTGCTTCCTGCCCACGTCAGCACCGTCCCCCTCTCCATACGTTGCCGCGTCTCATCTACCACCAGAAAAACTCAGCTGAGTTTTTCTGCAGCCGCCTTCCGCCACGGGCTCCGGCTCCCTGCAGCCGCTGGTCCCGCCGTCCTCCGTCGCTCCGTTCGCCCGCAGTCCCGGGCTGAAGTTCTCGCGCGCTCTATTTAAATTTCTTCTTCGGTCCCGAAACGTCATCACGTTGGTCACTCACGTGACCGGAGGCTGCAGTGATAGACAGTTCTCTCCGGCCTCCGGTCACGTGAGTGACCAACGTGATGACGTTTCGGGACCGAAGAAGAAATTTAAATAGAGCGCGCGAGAACTTCAGCCCGGGACTGCGGGCGAACGGAGCGACGGAGGACGGCGGGACCAGCGGCTGCAGGGAGCCGGAGCCCGTGGCGGAAGGCGGCGGTGAGTTTTTCTGGTGGTAGATGGCAGACGCGGCGACGTATACACAGTAATCATACATCAGTAAAACATATACACTGGCATACTGGGGTATCATCTGCTGTATGTAACCCAGTGGGTATCAGCAGGTGTCACACTGGATTAAATACAGCAGGTGGTACTGTATCACACTGGGTTAGATACAGGTAATTTTTTTTCAATATAAGACATACCCGAAAGTAAGACATAGTGGGGCTTTTGGGGATAAAAAGAAAGTAAGACACTGTCTTACTATCGGGGAAACACGGTATTTATTAACTATTTTGTGTGACATACAGTACAGACCAAAAGTTTGGACACACCTTCTCATTCAAAGATTTTTCTGTATTTTCATGGCTATGAAAATTGTAGAATCACACTGAAGGCATCAAACTATAAATTAACACATGTGGAATTATACATTACACTTTACAAAAAAGTGTGAAACAACTGAAAATATGTCTTATATTCTAGGTTCTTCAAAGTAGCCACCTTTTGCTTTGATTACTGCTTTGCACGCAGAAAAGGTGAACGGCTGGATTCTACATGCCTAGTTCCCACCGTGAAGCATGGAGGAGGTGGTGTGATGGTGTGGGGGTGCTTTGCTGGTGACACTGTTGGGGATTTATTCAAAATTGAAGCGGTGAGCGGTCCAGCTCACTCCAAACCATCTCGATTGGGTTCAGGTCTGGTGACTGTGGAGGCCAGGTCATCTGGCGTAGCACCCCAATACTCTCCTTCTTGGTCAAATAGCCCTTACACAGTCTGGAGGTGTGTTTGGGGTCATTGTCCTGTTGAAAAATAAATGATGGTCCAACTAAACGCAAACCGGATGGAATAGCATGCTGCTGCAACATGCTGTAGTAGCCATTCTGGTTCACTATGCCTTCAATTTTGAATAAATCCCCAACAATGTCACCAGCAAAGCACCCCCACACCATCACACCACCTCCTCCATGCTTCACGGTGGGAACCAGGCATGTAGAATCCATCCGTTCACCTTTTCTGCGTGCAAAGCAGTAATCAAAGCAAAAGGTGGCTACTTTGAAGAACCTAGAATATAAGACATATTTTCAGTTGTTTCACACTTTTTGTAAAGTGTAATGTATAATTCCACATGCGTTACTTCATAGTTTTGATGCCTTCAGTGTGATTCTACAATATTCATAGCCATGAAAATACAGAAAAATCTTTGAATGAGAAGGTGTGTCCAAACTTTTGGTCTGTACTGTATTTCTCTGTTTTAAGGGAATAAAAATTAAAAATTTGAAAATTGCAAACTTTTCCAAATTTTCGCCATATTTCCATTTTTTCATAAATAAACGCAAGTTATATTGAAGAAATTTTACTACTATCATGAAGTACAATATGTCACGAGAAAACATTTTCAGAATCGCTAAGATCCGTTGAAGCGTTCCAGAGTTATAGCCTCATAAAGAGACAGTGGTCAGAATTGTAAAAATTGGCCCGGTCATTAATGTGCAAACCACTCTTGGGGGTTAAGGGGTTAATAGCCGTTGTCACCAGTTTAAATAGACACTCAATCACAGTGTAATACTTACCAGCTTTCTCTTGCAGGTTGGGCAGATACATGTTACTTAGTGTAGTAGCAGGTCCACACAGGATCGTTAAGTCACACCCAAATGCTTGTTAAACTCCGCCCACTGCTTATTAAGCTCCACCTATAACAAAGGTTGGAAGGAGGGGAAAAAACACTTTCATTGTGCTCAGAATTAACAGGACATTATATAAGAAGAAGAGGAACATCCTTTCCTCTCTACAGAAACTGAACGTTCCTTCCGTGGACAAGAACAAAACATTGCTCTTATCTCAGAATGCAGGGATGTGACAGTGTAATAGGAGCTTTTCAGGACCAATCAGCATTTTGTGTTACCAGGGACAGCGTTCATTGGTTAATGCAGACTCCCTGCCACTGATAGGAGCCTGTAATAACCAAGGAGCGCATTGATTGGTTACTGAGCAGCACATCAGTTGTCGGTCCCCAGGGTTCTGCAGTGACACCAACACATCTGATCACACAGGTTTGCGATTAACTGTTTCTGGTCAGCACTACGTGGGCTGCAACTAGAGGCAGTGCGGGACACATGCAGGCCGTGAGTTGTGCACCACTGCTCTACGACATTGAAGATGGCAATGCTAACATACTGTCAGGACTTGAACCCAGCAGCTCTTGTGCACCAGGCGGCAGCTCTTCCTCTGAACTATTCAACTCGCTGGACAGTTCGTTGCTAACCCGGATACTAGTACCTGTGTTGTTCCTGATTGGCTGCACCCTGATTGAACACACTACTTAAACCTGGCATTGCACTTCTTCCCTTGCGAGATTATGGAGCTCCCAGCCTTTAGTCAAGCTTTCCTTTCACTTGCTGCTTCATTCCAAGATTATATTGCTGCTACCGTGTACCGACCCTTTGCTATTCCTGAATACGTAACTTGCTGATCTTTTAACTATATTGCTGCTACCTACCACTGGTTATTCTTGACTACACAACCTGCTGATATTTTAACTACATTGCTGCTCCGTGTACTGAATCCTTGGCTATTCCTGACTATGCAATCTGCTGATCCTTTAACTACATTGCTGCTCCTGTGTATCAATTCCTTGGCTATTCCTGATTACGCTACCTGCCGGTGCTGTCCCTAGTGGTTGCAATAGCAATACTCCAAACCAGGTCAGTCCATAACACATACCTTGTGTTACAGTGCTTCTCAAACTGTGAGGTGGGCCTCCAAAGTGAGGTGCTCCCTATTTGTTGGCAAAGTGCTGCTGAGAAGGCAATTATCACAGAATCTTCAGCAATATTATTGTCAAATTCTACATCTATTTTAACTAATTTAGAATACAGGATACAAACATAATGTGAATTGAGCATAATATTTAACAGAAATGTCAGGTCCCCTGACTATCCTCCACTGTTAATATAGCAGTATGCATGGGGATTTGTTTAATCTGATAAGCTGTTTTATGTGTTTTACTAATATGAAAGCATTGTATATGCTAACGATGCAGGACTAGTCTGGTGGGGGTCTCTTTCCTGGCCTTATCCTGCTTCAGTTCTTCTAATCACTTATCCCTGGGTGTACTTGACATCTTGCATATACTCTGGTTAGGTAGAACCTTTATGCAGGCTGCCATTAGCGCTCTGGGAGGTGTGATTAGAAGACCCAAGGCAGGACTAGTCCAAGGAAAAGAAGTCTCATTGAACTTGCCCTGCCTCCTTGGCATGTGTGACAATGCTGGATTAAATTTCATTTTTGAAACACTGTATTGTTTACCGTTATATTAGTGGATGGGGAGCCAATCAGGAATCTGACTGGTAAGGCCCCAATGAAAAAAAAGGTTGAGAAGCCCTGCTCCATAGTATTGAGATGTAAAGGAATAGACAACCATCAATCTGGAATTACGTAGTCACTTTTTGGAGCAAACAAGAATATTTATAGCTACCTGGCCCAGCTCTAGGGCAGGGGCCTGCTCTTTTTTTTGCCAAGGCCGCCTCACTTTGCTGTAATCGACTCCGGGTTTCTCATGTTACCCAACAAGCTCTTTTGACATCATCTTTCAAAGCCTTTTAATGCCAACTGAGACAACTGTGTGCTGTCCCAAGTTTTCAGCAGCTTTGCATTCAGGTACCACAAGTACTTCAGTAGTTTTGCATCACCATCCTTTTCTCTCAACTAGCTAATCATCTCTTCTGTGAACTCCTGCTTGATTAGCATATATTTGCATTTACTTCTTTGCTCAGATCTGTGCTAACCATTCATCTGCTGAAAGCATAAGAATATCTTCTCTGCTAATACTTGTGCTGTTTACATTTTGACACTGCTGCAACAATGTGTAATCTCTGCAAGCTAGTATCCAGTTTGCCTGTTTATTACTGCTGCATGCAGTTAACTGTTTGTTGACTGCATACATCTCTGCCATTAATCAGTCTGCTAATAGCATACAGCCCCGCTATTAACCATTTACTAACAATGCATTTACTGTTCCTTTGTATATCCACTCTCCTGGATTGGTGTCTTCTGGTGTATCTGATCTCCTTGTCTGCCTGCTATGCGGTCCTTCTCCTTGTTGATTCATGTGCTATCCGGCAAGTCCTGCTCGCTGTGCCATCAGTCTATGTTGCTCACCCAGTAAATCTAAGGGCCCTGTTACACATAGCGACGCTCCAGCGATCCCAACAACGATACGACCTGGTAAGGATCGCTGGTATATCGCTACATGGTCGCTAGTAAGTTGTCAAACAGGCAGATCTACTCAACGATGCAGCAACGATACGGCGATCCGTATAACGACCTCGGCGGTCGTTGGGACCTTGTCACAGCAGCGATTCTGACAAAGACAAAGCAAAATCACGCCTGCGTAGCTGAGTTCTGAGTCACCAATGAGGTCGCTCGTCGTTTTTATGGCGTCAAACACAGCGATGCATGCTGGCCAACGGGACACCAACGATCAAAACATGGTCTAGGACATTCCAGCATGATCAGTGATATCGCAGCGGGGTGCCAGTCGCCGCCATGTGTCACACGTAGCGAGATCACTGGCGAGGTCGCTGTTGCGTCACAAAACCTGTGACGTTTCAGCGATCTCGCTAATGATCTCGCTATGTGTGAAGTACCCTTTACTCACTAAGTGAGTCCATAATATTTATTTTTATTATTCCATAATGATTACAATTACTTTATGTGTAGTACAATATACTTGATGGTTTCTTTCACACTTGTTGGGTAATACTCGAGCATAAACAGTACAACTACTGTTGTAATAAAAACAAGAAGCCTCGGATTCATTTCACCTGCTTCTTATGTGGATGTCCTGTCATCTCCAAGGGCCCTGGCAACTGTTAGCCACTACTCATTTAAGGAATTACTCCTGACTATCCATGGCTCTGTGTATACAGAATGAAAGCCACAACACTTGTGTTAAAGCATGATCTATAACGTAGGCCTCATTCACATGTTCGTATTTAAACACATACGTGAAAAAAATAGTACCGTTGTCTTCCCTGTGCTGCACATGTTTTCAATGGACCCACTGAATTGTATTGGCCCTTTTCATCTGTGGTGTCACAAAAAGTATGAATAGCACTATAGATTATAATAGGTACGTGTTGTTTCTGAAAAAGAAAATGGATACAACATGTAAGTGCATCACAGACGTCTGAATTGGGCCCAACACAAGGCCAAAATAGTCCAAGCCCAAAGTCTTTGTAAAAGAAACCAATTTTGAAAGAGAACTGTTTAAAACTACTTGTAGTAATGGCACAGCACACAAATCAACCTGAACAATATTTCTCCTACGTACAGTAAGTTCCCATTTGGATCATTCTGTTTACTACAGACTCGGGTTATGTTGCAGTCTGCCAGTGATAGCTTAAAGATTTGTACTTTTATTTCCTCCAAACACAAGACATACTCTCTGTTGGGGACTTTGCACATATTGATATCTTACATGAGATTGAGATTTGCCCACATTTCCACCCCCCCACTCACCCACCGCTGGATCCATTGAATTTAATGAGCAAACAGAGTACAGAGTTCAAAGAAAACAAATAAATAAATGTGCGCACAGAAGTGAGGACATAAAAAGGCACCAGTGTTGTGACAGTCTAAAGGTACTGCCACACTAAGCAATCCCGCTAGCGATCTCGTTAGCGTTGCATACTAATGAGATCGCTAGCGGGATTGTTTCTATATCGCTAAATGCTGCCGCATTTAGCGATATAGTTAACGACGCTATCGCCGTTAGCGATCTTCTTAACGACTTTAGCGGTACAAAAGTACCGCTAAATCGCTAAGAAAAGGTGCCACACAGCGATTAGATACTTACCCAGCGGGAGCGCCAGCGATGAAATAGGGTCCGGAACGATTCCAGCGACGAGCGAGATCACAGCAGGAAGCTCGTCGCTGGAAGCTGCCGCACTGAACAACATCGCTAACGGGATCGCTAAATAGTGACGTTTTTTAGCGATCCCGTTAGCGATATTGTTTAGTGTGGCATACCCTTAATACATGCAGACTCTGACAGTTGCAGAAGAGACTTAAGGGTATGCCACACTAAACAATATCGCTAACGAGATCGCTAAAAAACGTCACTATTTAGCGATCCCGTTAGCGATATTGTTCAGTGCGGCAGCTTCCAGCGACGAGCTTCCTGCTGTGCTCTCGCTCGTCGCTGGAATCGCTCCGGACCCTATTTCATCGCTGGCGCTCCCGCTGGGTAAGTATCTTATCGCTGTGTGGCACCTTTTCTTAGCGATTTAGCGGTACTTTTGTACCGCTAAAGTCGTTAAGAAGATCGCTAACGGCGATAGCGTCGTTAACTATATCGCTAAATGTGGCCGCATTTAGCGATATAGAAACGATCCCGCTAGCGATCTCATTAGTATGCAACGCTAACGAGATCGCTAGCGGGATTGTTTAGTGTGGCAGTACCGTTACAGTTTTTCCTTGTGGTGGTGCAGTAGCTAACAATGCAGTAAATATCCAGAAAAGAGAATATGAAAGGCAGAACTCACCAGTCTCTTCTGTGAATTAAAAGTCGTTTATTTCAACATAATCCGGACATCCATATAGCGGTAGTGCGGCGTGCAGGGGGAGACATGCAGGGGAACAGGTGGATGACGGCCGTTTCATGCTCACATAGCCCTTCTACGGGACCCGTAAATGTATTGTGCCCATATGAAAAGATTGACTGCACCATAAAGAAAAGAAACAGAGCAATTAACATGTGTTAATGCTTTTAACTGTAAAACTGATCTGTAAATATCTGCACTTTAATTTACACTTTAACTATATCCCAGTAAAACAAGCAATGTGAGTTGAAAACGTTACCAAATCGATAGGGATGAGAGAACTCAGAAGTTTGAGTTTGTTAGGATCGGCCGAACGTGAGGAAAAAGTTTGGTTCGGTTCTGAACTCGACCCAGAACCCTATACAAGTCAGTGGGGACCCAAACGTTGGTGCTGTAAAATGGCTGTAAAATGGTCGTAATAAGGGCCAGGGGATAAAAAAGGGAAAAGAATGGGGGTAAAAAATAAATAATGTTGAAGCAGGAGGCAGAGGTCCAAGTGGAGCAATCCCTTGCATGTGTAGTTTACTGCACTTGTTAATAAATGAAAAAAAATGACTTCAGGTCCCCCCTATTTTTTAATAACCAGGTAAGGGAAAGCAGACAGTCGTGAGTTGGTCTTATTATGCTGGGAAGGGGCCAATATCAGAAAGAACATTAGTGAAATACTATAGGGATTCAAAATAGAAAACAAGTGAACTTAGTAACCCCTTAAAAGAATGATTTATTCAGTAGATTAAAATACACCTTCCCAGTGCTGAAAAAATGGCAAATGCCATAAAATATTCAATGACCTATTCTAATGTGCTACAATTACCCTATACTGGGCCTCATTGATACCTGCCTAGCAGTGGAGGTTGGCACCCTAAAACGATTTTTTGCCGCCCCCACTCAACGAGGACTATCCCTCACTCCCCTGCCACTCTCTATCAATATAGGTAGGAAAACGATATCAGGATAGTGCAGGGATGAAAAATAGACAAGTGCCCTGGGTAAATTGTAAGCAGTCTTATGCAAGTATAATAACCACAGATTAATTCATATCATGATATACACAGGCCGCCAGATATATGTGTCAGAAACACATCATACTCAATCCATGGATGGACACATGTAAGTGAAAGATAAGCAATATATACAGTCACTTAACAATAATAATGACACCCCACAATGCTTCAGTCCAACCTGGACATATAAGCCAATGAGCGAAGAAAAGATAAAATAAGATAAAATGCAGCCACTTATCATGAGTAGAGACAACCACGACACGTTTCCCCGCCGTAGCTGTTCATCAGGAGGAAAAGATGCTGACGATATCCATAATGCCGGAAAGCATGATGCTCTATGGTACCATAGGGTTGCCTCTACTCATGATAAGTGGCTGCATTTTATCTTTTCAATTGAATGGGGGCCCAAATGCCCAGTGTTTGCCACGCTGTCATGTGTATGACAGCACGGCAAACACCACTTCTGATCGGCAGTGAAATCATCCCCGCCTGTCAGAGAGCCGCGGTTCCCACGCTGTCAAAAGAGAGCGTGAGCCCTCAGCTGTGATCGGAGGTACAAAGTTTACCTCCGGTCACTGGTGTCGGCTGATGGGACTACTACTCCCATCATCCGACACCTGCTGCAGCCACTATTAACAGTGAGAGCAGGAGCGGCGGTTGGGAGCATTCATCAGCCGCTCCTGCGCTATAAATAATAAAAAAAAAAACTGGCATGGGTCCCCCTGTATTTTTGATAACCAGCCAGGGAAAACTCACAGCTGGGGGCAGCAACCCTCAGTTGTCAGCTTCAACAAGGCTGGTTATCAAGAATAGAGGTTTTCCCCACATTGTTTTTTTAATTATTTAAATAAATAATTTAAAAAAATGACGTGGGGTCCCCCCATTTTTGACAACCAGCCTTGATAAAGCAGACAGCTTGGGGCTGGTATTCTCAGGCTGGTAAGGGACCATGGATATTGGCTCCCCCAGCCTAAAAATAGCAGCCTGCAGCTGCCCAGAAAAGGCACATCTATTACATGCGCCAATTCTGGCGCTTTATCCGGCTCTTCCCACTTGCCCTGTAGCAGTGGCAAGTGGGGTTAATATTTGTGGGGTTGATGTCACCTTTGTATTGTCAGGTGACATCAAGCCCACGACTTAGTAATGGAGAGGCATCTGTAAGACACCTATCCATTACTAATCCTATAGTTACATGGTAAATAAAAAAATAATCTTTATTTATTGCGTACAGATCCAGCGCTAAGTTTCAATATCGTCGCTGTCCTATGGGCTACGAATAGTTTCATCAGTAGTTTGAGTGTGGGAACGAGTACGAGACACACGCAACAGGAACTACAAATTTGCAGATGTTTCCTAGGTGGATTCGAACAGACTCAGCTGCAAGCTGAGTGCTATCACTGAGCCACGTGCTCCTATAAACACAGCCAGATAAGTCCTTATTGAAATAACAACCATTTCATTTTATAAATACAACACAGTATACACAGCCTCACTGAGCCGCTCTCCTGTAATAAAACTAAAATAAAAAAACAACACTATACCATACCATGATTTCTGGGGCGGCTGAAGGCTATTATTTCTAGGTAGGGAGGGGGCCAATATCCATTGCCCTTCCCAGCCTATTAATATCAGTTCTCAGCTGTCTTCTTTGCCTTAGCAAGTTGTTAAAAATTGGAGAGACCCCACATAATGCACTCACGTACTTAAAAAAATGATCCAGGACCATCATACTGATGACCTATCCATCAATATAAGTTCCACCATTAATATCTTCTATCGAGCAAATAAAAGTAGTTCTTGAATTTAATAACTTATACATCCCCTTTCGCAGCAATAGCCTTCATCTAACATTTCATTCAGCTGCTAAAGATTAGTACATTGTTGAGTAGAAGTTTTAGATCATTCCTCCCTGCAAAAGTGTTTCTATTCCTCAATCTTTCTGGGATGTTTTGTGTGCACAGCCCTCTTCAGATTATGCCACAGCATCTTGATAGAACCTTGGTTATTCCAAAACACATAACTTCTTTTTGAACAATTCTTTAGTTACGGTAATTTATTTGTGTGCTTTTGGTCATGACCTTGTAACAACATCCATCGTCTCTTCAGATTGGGGTCATAGATCACATTCTCCTGTAAAATGTTTTGATACACCTTTGTATTTATTGTTCCCACAATGAGCACACAGGATCAAGGCCCTGATGCAGCAAAGTACCCAGAAACCATGATGCTTGCTCCAGCATCCTTCACAATTAGGATGAGGTTTTTTGAGGAGAGCAGTGATATTTTTCCACTAAAGAGCATTGTGAATTTGTGTTAAAAAATTGTGTCATGTGTCCAACAATTACCAGAAGCGTTGTGTAGCATCTCGGGCAAAATCGAGATGAGCAGAAATGTTTTATTTTAGCTAGGAGTAACTTCCTATGTGGTCCTTCTATGAACAACATTCTTCCTAAGTATTATCACGCTGCTGCAATGCAGGTAGGTGCAGGCTCCACTAGATGGCAATAGAGTGGAAGCAGGACTGCACCTAGACCAAGCAGGCCTGTCATGCAGCAGCGAGGCTGCCACCAGGTGGCAGCAGAATAGTCAAACAATCCGGATCAAATCCTAGACTATAGTGCAGTACCAAAGGAATAAACAAACTCAGGGTCAAGGACAAGCCAAAGGATCAGTAACGGTCAGGAGCGGATAAGCTAAAAGACAAAAGACAGAAACAGGTTACGATACAAGCCAAGTCAAAACCAGGGAGTCAACACACTAAAGGGGGACACTGAATCAGGATGGGAATAGGGGAAAACAGAGACACGTGTTCAGACAAAAAACGCAATAGGACAAATCAGAGCAATCAGTGTCAGCTACAGCAGCCCTAGGCAAAAACTATAACTGACATCGCCTGCAGTAATCAGAGGCGATAAATAGCCATCCTAAACCCAGACTGAGGCTGAGAAAGGTTAACCCTGACATGACCAAAAAAAAAAAAGGGAAAACAGGACTCAAAACCCGTTCTGGATCATGACAGTACCATCCTCTCAAGGGGGGCCACCGGACCCCCAGGTTTCCCAGGATACCGTGTATGAAATGCCCAAACCAATCTATCAGCATGAACTGATCGCCGGGACCCGGGATCGATCCTCAGGACCGTAACCCCCCCAATGGACAAAATACTGCAGTGAACTGTGGACCATGTGTGAATCCACAATCCTTTCCACCTCATACTCCATCTGCCCATCCACAGATACCGGAGGCGAAGGGGATGGAGACCTGTTGTGAATGTGTTAGAAATGAATTCTGAGCAGAAGCTCCCTCTGGTGGTTACAAACAGTACTGAACTATTCAATGAAGATTGTGAAGATTGGCAATCAGGTGTTACAGACTGGTCTTATATAAGGGAGGTTCCCTCCCATCAGGGTTGCCGGTGATCAATTGTTCTTGTCTCAACTTTGGTTCCTGGTTCACTTGGAAGCTAGCTGTGTCTTGCCTGCATCTTCTGCTAACAGATAAGATATTTTCTGCTTTTATTTTTGTTCTTGCTTTTTGCATTTTGTCCTGCACTTCTGTGGAGGTCAGCCAGGTCCCCTCCGGGGGCTTGTGCTCCTCTCAGTTTATCTGAGCCACTGTTATTTGTTCATTTGCCTTTTCCAGTTTTTTCAGTGGCTGCTGCTTAGTTTTGTTACACCAGAGAACTAATTTAGGTGGTAGAGTGTTGTGAATGGACTTGAATTGAGTTCTGAGCAGAGGCTCCCTCTGCTGGTTACAAGCGGTACTGGACTGTCCAGTGAAGATTGTGAGGATTGGGAATCAGGTGTTACTGACTGGTCTTATATAAGGGAGTCGCCTTCCCATCAGGGTTGCCGGTGATCAATTGTTCTGGTCTCAATCCTTGATTCCTGTTTCCTTTGTAGCCTGCTGTGTCGTGTCTGCATCTCCTGCTTACAGATAAGACATTTTCTTCTTTTTGTTTTTGTGCTTGATTTTTGCATTTTGTCCTGCACTTCTGTGGGGGCCTTCAAGGTCCCCTCCGGGGGCTTTTGCCCTCTCAGTTTAGTTCAGCCACTGATGTTTTGTACATTTGCTTTTTCCAGTTTTTTCAGTGGCTGCTGTTTTGATTTTGTTACACCAGAGAACTAATTTAGGTGGTAGAGGTCGTGTGATCTCAGGTGTTTTTGAAATTAGTAGAGTTGGTGCTTTTCAGGGTTTTTTGGGATTGCAGTAAGTGCCCTTCCTATCCTTTTCTATTTAGATAGTTTGGGCCCCAACATTTGCTCATACTATTTTCTGTCTGTGTCAGTATTTCTTCTTGTCTAACCGCCATTACATGTTTGGGGGCTTTCTATATTCTTTGGGGATCTGCTCCGGGGCAGATAGCTTTCCTCTTTCTGTCTTTAGGTATAGTTAGTTTCTCAGGCTGTGACGAGGCGTCTAGGACCAACGTAGGAACGCTCCACGGCTGCCTCTAGTTGTGGTGGTTAGTCAGGGTACTGCAATCTCATAGATTCCAACTGCTCTGGTGTATTGCCTTTTTTACCTGCACTCCTCAGCTACCAAATCATAACAGTAGAGGTCGTGTGATCTCAGGTGTTTTTGCAATTAGTGAGTTGGTATTTTTTTAGGGTTTTTTGGATTGCAGTAAGTGTCCTTCCTATCTTTTTCTTTCTAGGAAGATTGGGCCCCAACGTTTGCTCATACTATTTTCTGTCTGTGTCTGTATTTCCTCTTGTCTAACCGCCATTACATGTTTGGGGGCTTCCTATGTTCTTTGGGGATCTGCTCCGGGGCAGATAGTTTTCCTCTTTCTATCTTTAGGTGTAGTTACCTTCTCAGGCTGTGACGAGGCGTCTAGGACCAATGTAGGTACGCTCCACGGCTGCCTTTAGTTGTGGTGGTTAGTCAGGGTACTGCAATCCAGTAGATTCCAACCTCTCTGGTGTATTGCCTTTTTTGCCTGCTCTCCTCAGCCTACCAAATCATAACAGTATCACCGGTCAAACTGAAAATTATATGGTACTCACAGAAGGGAAAGATAGTGTAAAAAAAAAAAAAAAAAGTTGTCAGAGTTGTCAGAGATATATATATATTTTTTTTCTTTCCCTCTTTTTCTCTGGGTGCTGAGGATTTTTTTTTCTCTCAATGGAGTTTGCACAGTTGTCTGGCCGTGTGGATCAGCTTGCCACTGAAGTTCGGAGTATTGCTACCTATCTTGCAGGGTTGCCGGTTGTGAAACCTAGGATCCCCATGCCAGATTTGTTTTTAGGGGATCAAGCTAAATTTCTGAATTTCAAAAATAACTGTAAGTTGTTTTTTGCCTTAAAACCTAAGTCCTCAGGGAACGCAGCACAGCAGGTTCAAATTGTCATCTCTCTCCTGCGCGTCGATCCTCAGGATTGGGCTTTTTCCCTGACACCTGGGGATCCTGTTTTGAGTAATGTTGATGCATTTTTTCTGGCTCTGGGTTATTGGTACGATGAAACTAATGTCACTGATCAAGCTGAAAAAGCCTTGTTGGCATTAAATCAGGGGCTTGAGGGCGCTGAGTTATACTGTCAGAGATTCCGAAGGTGGGCAGTCCTGACCAAATGGAATGATGATGCTTTGGCAGTCCTTTTTCGGAAGGGTCTGTCAGAGAATGTAAAAGATGTTATGGTGGGTTTCCCTGCTCCCTCTGGTCTCAATGATTCTATGTCATTAGCGATTCAAATTGACAGACGTTTGCGTGAGCGTAGAGGTATGCGTGGAATAGTGTTGCCTTGTGAACCAGCTTCTGAACCCATGCAGTGTGATAGAGTGGCTTCTGGGGCACAGCGTCATGAGTTTCGAAAACGCAATGGGTTATGTTTCTACTGTGGTGACGCCTCTCATGCTATTTCAGTCTGCCCTAAGCGGGGAAGACGTTTTGCACGCTCAGTTGTCTTGGGTAGTGTTCAGACTAAATTTCTGTTGACTGTTACCCTGATTTGCTCCCTGTCCACATTTTCTGCTCAGGCTTTTGTTGATTCGGGAGCAGCTATTAACCTGATGGATTTTGATTTTGCTAAACGTTGTGGGTTTCCCTTGATACCCCTACGGAAGTCTATTCCCCTACTGGGGATTGATTCTACCCCTTTGGCTGAGAATAAACCCAGTTCTCTACTCAGGTGATAATGAGGGTTGAACCTGATCATCAGGAGAGTTGCAAATTTTTGGTGCTGTATAATCTGCATGACATTATTGTACTAGGTTTCCCTTGGTTACAGTCTCATAATCCTGTTTTGGATTGGAAATCTGTGTCTGTAACCAGTTGGGGCTGCCAATGTGTTAATGCCAACACTCCTGTTTTTTCTGCCTCTCCCAGGCTCAGGATGTTCCTGACTTTTTGACTGAATTTTCTGATGTGTTTAGCGAAAGTAAATCTGCATCCTTGCCCCCCATAGGAGCTATGACTGCGCTATTGAATTAGTGCCTGGTAGTAAATTCCCTAAAGGTCGCCTTTTTAACTTGTCTGTACCTGAACATGACGCTATGCAGTCTTATATCAAGGAGTCATTGGAGAAGGGTCATATCAGACCATCCTCTTCACTCTTGGGTGCCGGTTTTTTCTTTGTGGCCAAAAAGGATGGTTCATTAAGGCCGTGTATTGATTATCGTCTCTTGAACAATATCACTGTGAAATATCAATATCCGTTACCCTTGATTTCTGACCTGTTTTCCAGAGTGAAAAGTGCTACTTGGTTTACCAAGCTTGACCTCAGGGGGGCGTATAACCTTATTCGCATTAAGCACGGGGATGAATGGAAGATGGCATTTAATACCCCAGAGGGGCATTTTGAGTACCTAGTGATGCCCTTTGGGCTCACTAATGCTCCTTCCGTCTTCCAGTCCTTCATGAATTTGTTTATTTGGATGATATCTTGATTTTTTCCAATGACTGGGACTCTCATGTGAAACATGTTCGGACTGTGTTCCAGATTTTGAGAGAGAATGCTCTGTATGTGAAGGGATCAAAGTGTCTTTTTGGCGTACAGAGGATCTCATTTCTGGGATTCATTTTGTCCCCATCTGTTATTGAAATGGACCCGGTCAAGGTTCAGGCCATCTGTGATTGGGTCCAACCTACTTCATTAAAGGCTCTTCAGAGATTCTTGGGTTTTGCCAATTTTTATCGTAAATTTATTGGTAATTTCTCTGTTATTGTTAAACCATTGACTGATTTGACCAAGAAGGGTTCTGATGTGGTGAATTGGCCTCCTGAGGCAGTCTCTGCGTTTCAGGAACTTAAGCAGAGATTCACTTCTGCTCCTGTTCTACGTCAGCCTGATGTTTCTCTACCATTTCAGGTGGAGGTTGATGCCTCTGAAATTGGGGCACTAAGAATGTTAAGGCGGATGCCCTCTCGAGGAGTTTCCTTGCGGACTTTCCTGAGTTATCTGATCCTGCTGTTATTTTGAAAGAGAGTGTAGTTCTTTCCACCATCTCGCCCAATTTGAGACTGGCTCTGGAAGGGTGTCAGGAGGATAAACCCGAGCGCTGCCCTATTGGGAAATTGTTTGTCCCAGACCGGTGGAAAAAGAGTGTGATGTCTGAGATTCATTGTTCCGCGTTGGCCTGTCATCCCGGAATTTTTGGTACCAGAGACTTGGTTAGTCTGTCCTTTTGGTGGCCTACTTTGTCTCGTGACGTCAGGGAATTTGTGCAGTCCTGCGGGACTTGCTCTCGCTCCAAGCCTTGCTCTCGCTCTAGTGGTTTGTTGATGCCATTGCCTGTGCCCAAGAGACCATGGACCCATATCTCCATGGATTTCATTTCCGACCTCCCTGTTTCTCAGAGAATGACCGTTATCTGGGTGATTTGTGATAGGTTTTCCAAAATGATACATCTTGTGCCATTACCTAAGTTGCCTTCCTCCTCCGAATTGGTGCCTTTGTTCCTTCAGCACGTGGTTCGGTTACACGGCATTCCTGAGAACATTGTGTCTGACAGAGGAGTCCAGTTTGTTTCCAGATTTTGGAGGACTTTTTGTTCTAAACTTCAATTGAACTTTGTTCAATTGTCTTTCTCTTCGGCTTTTCATCCTCAGACCAATGGACAAACTGAGAGAACAAACCAGACATTGGAGACTTATCTGAGATGCTTTGTGTCTGCTGATCAGGATGACTGGGTCTCTTTCTTGCCTTTGGCTGAGTTTGCTCTCAATAATAGGGCTAGCTCTGCCACTTTGATGTCTCCATTTTTCTGCAATTTTGGGTTTCACCCTCGATTTTCTTCGGGACAGACGGAGGCTTCTGTCTGTCCAGGTGTTGACTCTGTTGTGGAGCGTATGCAGCAGATTTGGGACCAGGTAGTGGAGAGGTTGTCCCTCTCTCAGGAGAGGGCCCAGCGGTTTGCCAACCGGCATAGGACTGATGGTCCTCGGTATGAAGTGGGGTACTTGGTCTGGTTGTCCTCAAGAAATATCCGTATGAGAGTTGCATCTCCTAAGTTTAAGCCTAGGTTCATTGGACCTTATAAGATCATGGAGATTCTTAATCCTGTTTCCTTTCGTTTACTTCTTCCAGGGACATTTAAGATCCATAACGTGTTCCACAAGTCCTTATTGAAGAGGTTTGTCGAGCCAGTGGTTCCTATGGCTGCGCCTCCTGACCCTGTTTTGGTTGAGGGCAATCTGGAGTATGTGGTTGAGAAGGTATTGGATTCTCGTTTTTCTAGACGGAAACTCCAGTATTTGGTTAAGTGGAGAGGTTATGGTCAGGAGGACAATTCTTGGGTGTTTGCTTCGGACATCCATGCTGGGAGGCTGATCCGTGCGTATCACAGAGCTCATCCTGACCGCCCTGGTTGCCCAAATGAGGGTTCGGTGACCCCTCCTCAAGGGGGGGGTACTGTTGTGAATGTGTTAGAAATGAATTCTGAGCAGAAGCTCCCTCTGGTGGTTACAAACAGTACTGAACCATTCAATGAGGATTGGCAATCAGGGGTTACAGACTGGTCTGATATAAGGGAGGTTCCCTCCCATCATGGTGTCACGGGTGTGTCGCGGCGAAGATCGTCGCGATTGCACACCCTGACTTCGCACAGCTGAGTTTCTGGTGCTGGGTGTTTTTCGGCACTGAGGGAGTTAATTCTTTCTCTCTTGGTGCTGGACTGATCAGCCTCGCCCAGCTGCGATTGATGTTTTGTTAATTAGCTTCCTTCATATACCTGCTGGTCAGCTGGGGAAGTTGTCGGTGAAAGCATTCATTCAGACCAGCAGAACGGATCGTTTCTGAGAAGACTTAAGCTAAGAGTGCCTGTTGTGGTTTTTCCTCGCCTCGCTTATTGTTTATCTCCTTAACCTTTTGTGTTCCTCTGTAGTGGAAGTTTTGTATGCAAGGCAGTGTTTTCTTTACCCCTTGTCTGTCTCGTTTGTCTTAGACTGTGTGTAAGCTGTGACCTGCCCATTCCCTGTGGTGGTAATCAGGGTCCTTCTCAGGACTAGATTACAGTGGTCAGGGATCTACAGGAGACAGGGTTACGCTGGCGGCCTGGACCTCTGTACCATTAACAGTACCTCCAGGTAGAGGGACTAGTCAGGACCCCAGTTCAGGGTCAGCATAGACCCCGGTCCACCTCTATCCTGAGACAGCGTGACACGTACACAGTATAGACCCACAATACATAGGATATTATGTCAGGTAAGACATTGCTGGCAGATACTATGTATACATGTTGATATTTTCTATTATATGAAATATAGAATGTTGTCACATTAGATATATGTTACTATCATAGAATATATCTGTTATACGTCGTGACATTTTCACCGACCACACTAAAAGATTCTCCCCAGCTACCATGGATCCAGTAGCCCAGTTAGCTCAGCAGTTGCAGAGTTTGTCCATGGAGCTGACGGACGTTAAGTCCAAGGTTTTGTACCCCCGGGAGCAAACCAGATCTGAACCTAAAGTAGCTCTCCCGGACAGGTTCACTGGTGGGCAGGACAAATTTTTTACCTTCCGGGAGGCATGTAAATTATATTTTCGGCTACGGCCTCTGTCTTCGGGGAGTGAAGATCAGAGGGTGGGAATTGTCATCTCGCTCTTACAAGGGGACCCTCAATCCTGGGCGTTCTCTCTTCCTCCGGACTCTCCGGCTCTCCAGTCAGTAGATCGATTTTTTACAGCCCTGGGTCTGGTATATGATGACCCGGATCGGGTCTCCCTTGCTGAAATGAAGTTACGTAAGATACAGCAGGGAGATCGTCCGGCGGAGGAATTTTCTTCTGAGTTCCGTAGATGGGCCACAGATACTCAGTGGAATGACCTAGCTCTTAGGAGCCAGTTTTGTCAAGGATTATCTGACAAATTAAAAGATGTGTTGGCTCAGTATGATTCTCCCCGTCACTGGAGGCCGCTATGGCCCTTGCTATTCGCATTGATAGATGGCTTCGGGAGAGGTGCGAGGTAACTCCGCCCCCTGTGATGACTCCACCTTCTACTATAGTCCCTTATATTGAGGTTCCCCTGGTTTGTTCTGAGGAGCATACGCAGTTAGGAGGAACATCGTTTCGAGGGAGGGGATCGGCGGTGCGCCGCAAGACAGGAAAGTGTTACTTCTGCGGGAGAAAGGGACATTTTGTTGGGGGGTGTCCATCCCGTACTTTGCTGAGCAAGGAGTCGCCGGAAAACTGTTGATCCCAGGTTGTGTGGTGGACGACAATCTGGGAGTATGTATTTCGTCCCCAAGTCCATCTCAGTTTCTCGTACCAGCGGAGGTGGTGGTAGGTACGAGAACTGAGAGGATTTCTGTTCTTCTGGATAGTGGGGCCGCGGCTAATCTGGTGGACGCTCGGTTTGCCCAGGTGCAAGGTATGCAACAGTGTATTGGCCAAACCTATCCCTATATTCTCTATTGACGCCAGGCCTCTCGGTCAAGGTAGCTTTGTGCAAGCCGTGCATAACATAGACCTTCGAGTGGGGGCAATACATAAAGAACTATTGTCTTGTTATGTGTTGGAGGGCCTTCCCACTCCTATTGTGTTGGGACTTCCTTGGTTAACTAAACATAACCCAGTTATTAATTGGCAATCCAGAGAGATAAGCCAGTGGGGTGAATTTTGCAATAGTAACTGCATGAACACGGTCCTCGGTGCGGTCGTGCCTAGAACCTTACCTCCTTTTCTGGAGGACTTTGAGGATGTGTTTTCAGAGGAAGGGTGTCAAGAATTACCTCCTCATCGCGCGTATGACTGTGCTATAAAATTGCTTCCTGATGCTAAGTTACCAAAATCTAGGTTATATAACCTTTCTGGTCCTGAGAGGCAAGCTATGAAGGATTATATTTCGGAAAGTCTGGCCAAGGGGCATATTAGACCTTCATCTTCCCCAGTGGCCGCGGGGTTCTTCTTTGTGAAGAAAAAAGATGGAGGCCTACGCCCTTGCCTGGATTTCCGTGAGCTTAATCGGATTACGGTCCGAGATCCGTATCCGCTCCCACTTATTCCTGATCTCTTCAATCAGATTGTGGGCGCCAAATGGTTCTCTAAGTTGGATCTCAGGGGCGCGTATAATCTGATTAGGATAAAGGAGGGGGATGAGTGGAAGACGGCGTTTAACACTCCGGAGGGACATTATGAGAACCTTGTCATGCCTTTCGGTCTGACTACTGCCCCGGCGGTGTTTCAACATTTTGTTAATGACATCTTTCGCCACCTAGTGGGACAGTTTGTTGTCATTTATCTAGATGACATCTTAATTTACTCGCCGGATCTTGTGTCTCATCAGGAGCATGTGAGACAGGTGTTGCAGATCTTGCGAGACAATAAACTGTACGCCAAATGGGAGAAGTGTGTATTCGCCGTACAAGAACTTCAGTTTTTAGGATTCCTGGTGTCAGCTTCCGGTTTCCGTATGGACCCTGGGAAAGTGAAGGCAGTGCTTGAATGGGATCGGCCAGAGGATCTTAAGGGACTGCAGCGTTTCCTGGGGTTTGCTAACTACTACCGGAAATTTATTCGTAATTTCTCATCCGTTGTCAAACCTCTCACTGACATGACAAAAAAAGGGACGGATTTTTCTAGGTGGTCTGACAAAGCTTGTCAAGCATTTTCCTCCTTGAAAAAATGTTTTGCTTCAGCACCCATACTCATCCAACCTGATGCATCACAACCGTTCATTGTGGAGGTAGACGCATCTGACGTAGGAGTGGGTGCGGTATTATCTCAAGGTCCGTCTCCTGGTAAATGGCATCCGTGCGCTTTCTTCTCTAAACAATTGTCGTCCGCCGAGAGGAATTATGATGCCGGCAATAGGGAACTCTTGGCCATTATGTCATTAGCGATTCAAATTGACAGACGTTTGCGTGAGCGTAGAGGTATGCGTGGAATAGTGTTGCCTTGTGAACCAGCTTCTGAACCCATGCAGTGTGATAGAGTGGCTTCTGGGGCACAGCGCCATGAGTTTCGAAAACGCAATGGGTTATGTTTCTACTGTGGTGACGCCTCTCATGCTATTCAGTCTGCCCTAAGCGGGGAAGACGTTTTGCACGCTCAGTTGTCTTGGGTAGTGTTCAGACTAAATTTCTGTTGACTGTTACCCTGATTTGCTCCCTGTCCACATTTTCTGCTCAGGCTTTTGTTGATTCGGGAGCAGCTATTAACCTGATGGATTTTGATTTTGCTAAACGTTGTGGGTTTCCCTTGATACCCCTACGGAAGTCTATTCCCCTACTGGGGATTGATTCTACCCCTTTGGCTGAGAATAAACCCCAGTTCTCTACTCAGGTGATAATGAGGGTTGAACCTGATCATCAGGAGAGTTGCAAATTTTTGGTGCTGTATAATTTGCATGACATTATTGTACTAGGTTTCCCTTGGTTACAGTCTCATAATCCTGTTTTGGATTGGAAATCTGTGTCTGTAACCAGTTGGGGCTGCCAATGTGTTAATGCCAACACTCCTGTTTTTTCTGCCTCTCCCCAGGCTCAGGATGTTCCTGACTTTTTGACTGAATTTTCTGATGTGTTTAGCGAAAGTAAATCTGCATCCTTGCCCCCCCATAGGAGCTATGACTGCGCTATTGAATTAGTGCCTGGTAGTAAATTCCCTAAAGGTCGCCTTTTTAACTTGTCTGTACCTGAACATGACGCTATGCAGTCTTATATCAAGGAGTCATTGGAGAAGGGTCATATCAGACCATCCTCTTCACTCTTGGGTGCCGGTTTTTTCTTTGTGGCCAAAAGGATGGTTCATTAAGGCCGTGTATTGATTATCGTCTCTTGAACAATATCACTGTGAAATATCAATATCCGTTACCCTTGATTTCTGACCTGTTTTCCAGAGTGAAAAGTGCTACTTGGTTTACCAAGCTTGACCTCAGGGGGGCGTATAACCTTATTCGCATTAAGCACGGGATGAATGGAAGACGGCATTTAATACCCCAGAGGGGCATTTTGAGTACCTAGTGATGCCCTTTGGGCTCACTAATGCTCCTTCCGTCTTCCAGTCCTTCATGAATTTGTTTATTTGGATGATATCTTGATTTTTTCCAATGACTGGGACTCTCATGTGAAACATGTTCGGACTGTGTTCCAGATTTTGAGAGAGAATGCTCTGTATGTGAAGGGATCAAAGTGTCTTTTTGGCGTACAGAGGATCTCATTTCTGGGATTCATTTTGTCCCCATCTGTTATTGAAATGGACCCGGTCAAGGTTCAGGCCATCTGTGATTGGGTCCAACCTACTTCATTAAAGGCTCTTCAGAGATTCTTGGGTTTTGCCAATTTTTATCGTAAATTTATTGGTAATTTCTCTGTTATTGTTAAACCATTGACTGATTTGACCAAGAAGGGTTCTGATGTGGTGAATTGGCCTCCTGAGGCAGTCTCTGCGTTTCAGGAACTTAAGCAGAGATTCACTTCTGCTCCTGTTCTACGTCAGCCTGATGTTTCTCTACCATTTCAGGTGGAGGTTGATGCCTCTGAAATTGGGGCACTAAGAATGTTAAGGCGGATGCCCTCTCGAGGAGTTTCCTTGCGGACTTTCCTGAGTTATCTGATCCTGCTGTTATTTTGAAAGAGAGTGTAGTTCTTTCCACCATCTCGCCCAATTTGAGACTGGCTCTGGAAGGGTGTCAGGAGGATAAACCCGAGCGCTGCCCTATTGGGAAATTGTTTGTCCCAGACCGGTGGAAAAAGAGTGTGATGTCTGAGATTCATTGTTCCGCGTTGGCCTGTCATCCCGGAATTTTTGGTACCAGAGACTTGGTTAGTCTGTCCTTTTGGTGGCCTACTTTGTCTCGTGACGTCAGGGAATTTGTGCAGTCCTGCGGGACTTGCTCTCGCTCCAAGCCTTGCTCTCGCTCTAGTGGTTTGTTGATGCCATTGCCTGTGCCCAAGAGACCATGGACCCATATCTCCATGGATTTCATTTCCGACCTCCCTGTTTCTCAGAGAATGACCGTTATCTGGGTGATTTGTGATAGGTTTTCCAAAATGATACATCTTGTGCCATTACCTAAGTTGCCTTCCTCCTCCGAATTGGTGCCTTTGTTCCTTCAGCACGTGGTTCGGTTACACGGCATTCCTGAGAACATTGTGTCTGACAGAGGAGTCCAGTTTGTTTCCAGATTTTGGAGGACTTTTTGTTCTAAACTTCAATTGAACTTTGTTCAATTGTCTTTCTCTTCGGCTTTTCATCCTCAGACCAATGGACAAACTGAGAGAACAAACCAGACATTGGAGACTTATCTGAGATGCTTTGTGTCTGCTGATCAGGATGACTGGGTCTCTTTCTTGCCTTTGGCTGAGTTTGCTCTCAATAATAGGGCTAGCTCTGCCACTTTGATGTCTCCATTTTTCTGCAATTTTGGGTTTCACCCTCGATTTTCTTCGGGACAGACGGAGGCTTCTGTCTGTCCAGGTGTTGACTCTGTTGTGGAGCGTATGCAGCAGATTTGGGACCAGGTAGTGGAGAGGTTGTCCCTCTCTCAGGAGAGGGCCCAGCGGTTTGCCAACCGGCATAGGACTGATGGTCCTCGGTATGAAGTGGGGTACTTGGTCTGGTTGTCCTCAAGAAATATCCGTATGAGAGTTGCATCTCCTAAGTTTAAGCCTAGGTTCATTGGACCTTATAAGATCATGGAGATTCTTAATCCTGTTTCCTTTCGTTTACTTCTTCCAGGGACATTTAAGATCCATAACGTGTTCCACAAGTCCTTATTGAAGAGGTTTGTCGAGCCAGTGGTTCCTATGGCTGCGCCTCCTGACCCTGTTTTGGTTGAGGGCAATCTGGAGTATGTGGTTGAGAAGGTATTGGATTCTCGTTTTTCTAGACGGAAACTCCAGTATTTGGTTAAGTGGAGAGGTTATGGTCAGGAGGACAATTCTTGGGTGTTTGCTTCGGACATCCATGCTGGGAGGCTGATCCGTGCGTATCACAGAGCTCATCCTGACCGACCTGGTTGCCCAAATGAGGGTTCGGTGACCCCTCCTCAAGGGGGGGGTACTGTTGTGAATGTGTTAGAAATGAATTCTGAGCAGAAGCTCCCTCTGGTGGTTACAAACAGTACTGAACCATTCAATGAGGATTGGCAATCAGGGGTTACAGACTGGTCTGATATAAGGGAGGTTCCCTCCCATCATGGTGTCACGGGTGTGTCGCGGCGAAGATCGTCACGATTGCACACCCTGACTTCGCACAGCTGAGTTTCTGGTGCTGGGTGTTTTTCGGCACTGAGGGAGTTAATTCTTTCTCTCTTGGTGCTGGACTGATCAGCCTCGCCCAGCTGCGATTGATGTTTTGTTAATTAGCTTCCTTCATATACCTGCTGGTCAGCTGGGGAAGTTGTCGGTGAAAGCATTCATTCAGACCAGCAGAACGGATCGTTTCTGAGAAGACTTAAGCTAAGAGTGCCTGTTGTGGTTTTTCCTCGCCTTGCTTATTGTTTATCTCCTTAACCTTTTGTGTTCCTCTGTAGTGGAAGTTTTGTATGCAAGGCAGTGTTTTCTTTACCCCTTGTCTGTCTCGTTTGTCTTAGACTGTGTGTAAGCTGTGACCTGCCCATTCCCTGTGGTGGTAATCAGGGTCCTTCTCAGGACTAGATTACAGTGGTCAGGGATCTACAGGAGACAGGGTTACGCTGGCGGCCTGGACCTCTGTACCATTAACAGTACCTCCAGGTAGAGGGACTAGTCAGGACCCCAGTTCAGGGTCAGCATAGACCCCGGTCCACCTCTATCCTGAGACAGCGTGACACGTACACAGTATAGACCCACAATACATAGGATATTATGTCAGGTAAGACATTGCTGGCAGATACTATGTATACATGTTGATATTTTCTATTATATGAAATATAGAATGTTGTCACATTAGATATATGTTACTATCATAGAATATATGTTATACGTCGTGACATTTTCACCGACCACACTAAAAGATTCTCCCAGCTACCATGGATCCAGTAGCCCAGTTAGCTCAGCAGTTGCAGAGTTTGTCCATGGAGCTGACAGACGTTAAGTCCAAGGTTTTGTACCCCGGGAGCAAACCAGATCTGAACCTAAAGTAGCTCTCCCGGACAGGTTCACTGGTGGGCAGGACAAATTTTTTACCTTCCGGGAGGCATGTAAATTATATTTTCGGCTACGGCCTCTGTCTTCAGGGAGTGAAGATCAGAGGGTGGGAATTGTCATCTCGCTCTTACAAGGGGACCCTCAATCCTGGGCGTTCTCTCTTCCTCCGGACTCTCCGGCTCTCCAGTCAGTAGATCGATTTTTTACAGCCCTGGGTCTGGTATATGATGACCCGGATCGGGTCTCCCTTGCTGAAATGAAGTTACGTAAGATACAGCAGGGAGATCGTCCGGCGGAGGAATTTTCTTCTGAGTTCCGTAGATGGGCCACAGATACTCAGTGGAATGACCTAGCTCTTAGGAGCCAGTTTTGTCAAGGATTATCTGACAAATTAAAAGATGTGTTGGCTCAGTATGATTCTCCCCCGTCACTGGAGGCCGCTATGGCCCTTGCTATTCGCATTGATAGACGGCTTCGGGAGAGGTGCGAGGTAACTCCGCCCCCTGTGATGACTCCACCTTCTACTATAGTCCCTTATATTGAGGTTCCCTGGTTTGTTCTGAGGAGCCTACGCAGTTAGGAGGAACATCGTTTCGAGGGAGGGGATCGGCGGTGCGCCGCAAGACAGGAAAGTGTTACTTCTGCGGGAGAAAGGGACATTTTGTTGGGGGGTGTCCATCCCGTACTTTGCTGAGCAAGGAGTCGCCGGAAAACTGTTGATCCCAGGTTGTGTGGTGGACGACAATCTGGGAGTATGTATTTCGTCCCCAAGTCCGTCTCAGTTTCTCGTACCAGCGGAGGTGGTGGTAGGTACGAGAACTGAGAGGATTTCTGTTCTTCTGGATAGTGGGGCCGCGGCTAATCTGGTGGACGCTCGGTTTGCCCAGGTGCAAGGTATGCAACTGAGTGTATTGGCCAAACCTATCCCTATATTCTCTATTGACGCCAGGCCTCTCGGTCAAAGTAGCTTTGTGCAAGCCGTGCATAACATAGACCTTCGAGTGGGGGCAATACATAAAGAACTATTGTCTTGTTATGTGTTGGAGGGCCTTCCCACTCCTATTGTGTTGGGACTTCCTTGGTTAACTAAACATAACCCAGTTATTAATTGGCAATCCAGAGAGATAAGCCAGTGGGGTGAATTTTGCAATAGTAACTGCATGAACACGGTCCTCGGTGCGGTCGTGCCTAGAACCTTACCTCCTTTTCTGGAGGACTTTGAGGATGTGTTTTCAGAGGAAGGGTGTCAAGAATTTCCTCCTCATCGCGCGTATGACTGTGCTATAAAATTGCTTCCTGATGCTAAGTTACCAAAATCTAGGTTATATAACCTTTCTGGTCCTGAGAGGCAAGCTATGAAGGATTATATTTCGGAAAGTCTGGCCAAGGGGCATATTAGACCTTCATCTTCCCCAGTGGCCGCGGGGTTCTTCTTTGTGAAGAAAAAAGATGGAGGCCTACGCCCTTGCCTGGATTTCCGTGAGCTTAATCGGATTACGGTCCGAGATCCGTATCCGCTCCCACTTATTCCTGATCTCTTCAATCAGATTGTGGGCGCCAAATGGTTCTCTAAGTTGGATCTCAGGGGCGCGTATAATCTGATTAGGATAAAGGGGGGGATGAGTGGAAGACGGCGTTTAACACTCCGGAGGGACATTATGAGAACCTTGTCATGCCTTTCGGTCTGACTACTGCCCCGGCGGTGTTTCAACATTTTGTTAATGACATCTTTCGCCACCTAGTGGGACAGTTTGTTGTCATTTATCTAGATGACATCTTAATTTACTCGCCGGATCTTGTGTCTCATCAGGAGCATGTGAGACAGGTGTTGCAGATCTTGCGAGACAATAAACTGTACGCCAAATGGGAGAAGTGTGTATTCGCCGTACAAGAACTTCAGTTTTTAGGATTCCTGGTGTCAGCTTCCGGTTTCCGTATGGACCCTGGGAAAGTGAAGGCAGTGCTTGAATGGGATCGGCCAGAGGATCTTAAGGGACTGCAGCGTTTCCTGGGGTTTGCTAACTACTACCGGAAATTTATTCGTAATTTCTCATCCGTTGTCAAACCTCTCACTGACATGACAAAAAAAGGGACGGATTTTTCTAGGTGGTCTGACAAAGCTTGTCAAGCATTTTCCTCCTTGAAAAAATGTTTTGCTTCAGCACCCATACTCATCCAACCTGATGCATCACAACCGTTCATTGTGGAGGTAGACGCATCTGACGTAGGAGTGGGTGCGGTATTATCTCAAGGTCCGTCTCCTGGTAAGTGGCATCCGTGCGCTTTCTTCTCTAAACAATTGTCGTCCGCCGAGAGGAATTATGATGCCGGCAATAGGGAACTCTTGGCCATTAAGTTGGCTTTTGAAGAGTGGCGTCACTTTTTGGAGGGGGCAGTCCACCCGGTCACCGTCATTACTGATCACAAGAACCTGCTGTATTTAGAGTCTGCAAAACGTCTGAATTCCAGACAAGCTAGATGGTCGTTGTTTTTTACCAGGTTTAATTTTGTCGTCACATATCGTCCTGGGTCAAAAAATGTAAAGGCTGATGCCTTATCTCGTAGTTTCCCGGGGGCCGGGAAGACGGATGACCCGGTTCCTATTCTTCAGGAGGGAGTTGTGGTGTCGGCTGTATGCTCTGAGCATGAGGAGGAGGTATTGGAGGCTCAGGGGGACGCCCTGTAGGACCTCCAGGGAAACTGTTTGTTCCAGATCAGTTAAGACAAAAGGTTATCGAGGCACATCATAATTCTGCTTTGGCAGGACACCCAGGGAGTAAAGCAACTGTAGATCTCCTTTCTTGCCGGTTTTGGTGGCCTAACTTAAATAAAGAGGTGGTAACTTTTGTTGCGTCCTGTGGGGTATGTGCGCGCTCTAAGACCCCACATACCCGTCCGTCTGGGGCCCTTTTACCGTTGAAAATCCCAGAGCGTCCATGGACCCATCTGTCTATGGACTTCATTACGGACCTCCCTCCGTCTTCAGGTAAAACTGTCATACTAGTTGTAGTTGACAGGTTCAGCAAAATGGCACATTTTATTGCTCTTCCTGCTCTTCCTAATGCTAAAACTCTGGTGCAGGTGTTCATTGGGGAGATTGTGAGACTTCACGGGTTGCCTTCCGATGTGGTGTCGGATCGGGGGTCTCAGTTTGTGTCCAAATTCTGGAAGGCATTTTGTTCTTGTCGGGGGATGCAGTTGTCATTTTCTTCGGCTTTTCATCCGCAGACCAATGGTCAGACAGAGCGTCTGAATCAGAGCTTAGAGACATATCTCCGGTGTTTTGTCTCAGAGAACCAAGAGGACTGGTCTTCTTTCTTGCCTCTGGCAGAGTTCGCTCTTAACAATAGGCGGAGCGAGTCCACTGGTAAGTCCCCGTTTTTTGGGGCATATGGTTTTCACCCCCAGTTTTGTACTTTCAATGGGGGGGGCTCTTCTGGGGTTCCTGAGGAGGAACGATTTTCGTCGTCACTTGCTTCAGTGTGGAGAGGAGTGCTTAATAATCTGAGCACTATGGGGAACCGATACAAACGTATGGCTGATAGGAGGAGAGTGTCTGGTCCGGACCTAAGTGTGAACGATCTGGTATGGTTGTCTACCAAGAATATAAAACTTAAGGTTCCCTCCTGGAAACTCTGTCCCAGATTCATCGGGCCATACAGGATCAGTTCAATAATTAATCCGGTGGCTTTCCGTCTTGACCTCCCTCCTACGTTTAAAATCCACAATGTGTTCCACAAATCGTTGCTTAAGAGGTACGTGGCACCAGTTATACCGTCACCTCTACCTCCTCCTCCTGTGGTGGTCAATGGTAATTTGGAGTTTCAGGTATCGAAGATCATTGACTCACGTCTGAATCGCCGGTCCCTTCAGTACCTTGTTGATTGGAGGGGGTATGGTCCTGAGGAGAGGATGTGGGTTTCTGCGTCGGATATTAACGCAGACCGATTGGTTCGGGCCTTCCACACTACTCACCCAGATAGACCAGGCCCTGAGGGTCCAGAGGCCCCTCGTAGAAGGGGGGTACTGTCACGGGTGTGTCGCGGCGAAGATCGTCGCGATTGCACACCCTGACTTCGCACAGCTGAGTTTCTGGTGCTGGGTGTTTTTCGGCACTGAGGGAGTTAATTCTTTCTCTCTCGGTGCTGGACTGACCAGCCTCGCCCAGCTGCGATTGATGTTTTGTTAATTAGCTTCCTTCATATACCTGCTGGTCTGCTGGGGAAGTTGTCGGTGAAAGCATTCATTCAGACCAGCAGAGCGGATCGTTTCTGAGAAGACTTAAGCTAAGAGTGCCTGTTGTGGTTTTTCCTCGCCTCGCTTATTGTTTATCTCCTTAACCTTTTGTGTTCCTCTGTAGTGGAAGTTTTGTATGCAAGGCAGTGTTTTCTTTACCCCTTGTCTGTCTCGTTTGTCTTAGACTGTGTGTAAGCTGTGACCTGCCCATTCCCTGTGGTGGTAATCAGGGTCCTTCTCAGGACTAGATTACAGTGGTCAGGGATCTACAGGAGACAGGGTTACGCTGGCGGCCTGGACCTCTGTACCATTAACAGTACCTCCAGGTAGAGGGACTAGTCAGGACCCCAGTTCAGGGTCAGCATAGACCCCGGTCCACCTCTATCCTGAGACAGCGTGACACGTACACAGTATAGACCCACAATACATAGGATATTATGTCAGGTAAGACATTGCTGGCAGATACTATGTATACATGTTGATATTTTCTATTATATGAAATATAGAATGTTGTCACATTAGATATATGTTACTATCATAGAATATATCTGTTATACGTCGTGACACATGGTTGCCGGTGATCAATTGTTCTTGTCTTAACTGTGGTTCCTGGTTCACTTGGAAGCTTGCTGAGTCTTGCCTCTTCTTCTGCTTTCAGATAAGATATTTTCTGTTTTTGTTTTTGTGCTTACCATTTGCATATTTTTCTGCATTTCTGTGAGGTTAGCCAGGTTCCCCCCGGGGGGCTTGGGCTCCTCTCAGTTCCGCTGGAGCCATTGTTATTTGTTCATTTGCCTTTTCCAGTTTTTTCAGTGGCTGCGGCTTAGTTTTGTTACACCAGAGAACTGATTTAGGTGGTAGAGGTCGTGTGATCTCAGGTGTTTTTGCAATCAGTAGCGTTGGCATTTTTTAGGGTTTTTTTGGATTGCAGTGAGTATCCTTTCTATCCTTTTCTGTCTAGGCAGATTGGGCCCCAGCGTTTGCTCATACTATATTCTGTCTGTATCTGTATTTCCTCTTGTCTAACTGCCATTACATGTTTGGGGGCTTCCTATGTTCTTTGGGGATCTGCTCCGGGGCAGATAGCTTTCCTCTTTCTATCTTTAGGTGTAGTTAATCACTCAGGCTGTGACGAGGCGTCTAGGACCAACGTAGGAACGCTCCACGGCTGCCTTTAGTTGTGGTGGTTAGTCAGGGTACTGCAATCCAAATAGATTCCAACCTCTCTGGTGTATTGCCGTTTTTGCCTGCTCTCCTCAGCTACCAAAACATAACAGGCCTGCACTGGTCTCTGTTTCTCAGTTATCTCTGTTCATTTGTTCAGTCCCTGTTATGTCAGTGGCTGCTAGGTAGCTACCTGTTCACACCAGAGTTCTGACATAGCGGGGAGAGATCTTGTGGTCTCAGTATTTTTTGGAATCAGAAGTGTTGGAATTTTTCTTAGGGTTTTGCTGGATTGCAGAAAGTATTCTTTTCTGTCCTGTCCTATCTAGACAGTTCTGGGCCCCAGCGTTTGCTTACTCTATTTTCTGCCTGCGTTTGTATTTCATCTTGTCTCATCGCCAATATATGTGTGGGGGCTACCTATTCCTTTGGAGCGCTACTCCGGGCAGTTAGCTTTCCCCTTTCTATCTCTAGGCTTAGCTAACGCTCCGGCTGTGTCGTTGCATCTAGGTCATCGTAGGTACGTCCCACGGCTGCTTCTAGTTGTGAAGTTAGTTTAGGGTTCTGCAATCCATTAATTACCAACCTCTCTGGGTGACTGGCTGCCTCTGCTATTTTTGTTACTGTCCTCCTCGGCTACCATATCATAACAGAGAGGATCTGCAAGGAAGAATGGCAGAGGATCCGAAATCCAGGTGTGAAAAACGTGTTACATCCTTCCCAAGAAGACTCATGACTGTACTAGCTCAAAAGGGGTCTGAATACTTTCCGGACCCACTGTATAGTGTCAATGGAAATAACTTCCAACTGCATTGTCCATATATATAAAGTATAGACCGAAAGTTTGGACACACCTTCTCATTTAAAGATTTTTCTGTATTTTCATGACTATAAAAATTGTACATTCACACTGAAGGCATCAAAACTATGAATTAACACATGTGGAATTATATACTTAACAAAAAAGTGTGTAACAACTGAAATTATGTCTTATTCTAGGTTCTTCAAAGTAGCCACCTTTTGCTTTGATGACTGCTTTGCACACTCTTGGCATTCTCTTGATGAGCTTCAAGAGGTAGTCACCGGAAATGGTCTTCCAACAATCTTGAAGGAGTTCCCAGAGATGCTTAGCACTTGTTGGCCCTTTTACCTTCACTCTGCGGTCCAGCTCACCACAAACCATCTCGATTGGGTTCAGGTCTGGTGACTGTGGAGGCCAGGCTTTTCAGTGATTAATTTGTATCTCCGTTCATACTGCACCCACCCACACAAATGATACACCATTAGAAAGGTAAACTTGCCCCCTTCAGCAAGAAAATAGCCAAACCAGGCATCCACGATTTGATCACAAAATACAGTTTAAACATTTTCATAAATGACCTGCAAGTGGCACCACAGTACCCCAAAGAACACTACCACAAAGCTGCTTACAGACATCACAAACAAATCCAAACATTTGCCATTTGCTTTCCAGCTTGCCGAACTGCTTGCCCAGCCTATTTTGGCCAAATTGGAGGATTACACACTTCACTGCAGGTGAGTCACATATGCAAACACATTTGTAAACGTGCACTGCCTATTGAATTGCACACTTGCTCCGTTCATACTCCACCCACACAAACAAATGATACAACATTTGAAAGGTCAAATTACATGCAGGTGGCAGCACACTACCCCAAAGCACACTACCACAAAGCTGCTTACAGACATCACAAACAAATCCAAACATTTGCCTTGGGGATGTTTCCAGCTTGCTCAAGTGCTTACCCAGCCTATTTCAGGCACATTGGAGGATTCCACACTTCACTGCAGGTGAGTCACATATGCAAACACATTTGTAAACATGCACTGCTTTTTTGCTGATTACTTCTCCCCACACACACAAATGATACACCATTTGTGTAACGAATGGAAGCGGAGGCAGAGGTGGTGAAGTTCACATTCGTTTTTATTTTTTAATGTGGAACCTCGAGACCGCGGTCCGGGGGGCTCCGAAGGGGGCGTAACTAGTGAGCCCCGGGTACCCGTAGTAAGGCCCCTCGAACAGGACCAGAATGGAATACCCGGAGGACACAGGTGCTACCTCCAGTTAGACCCCAGACACGTGGCAGCTGTCCCAGAGGGACCAAAAGGGTAACAGGTATTTACAGAGTCCGTGGAGGGTTCTTGACGGAGAAGGGTAAGGTCCTGGTCCAGAACGGATGGTAGTAGGCTGGATCCAGTGACCTTGTCACGATCCACGGGTACGGATGGCTGATGGCGGAACGGGATGACACTTGCGCCAGTAATAGCCGAGATTGTCCAGGTTAGCCAGATACGGGTTAGCAATGATCTGAGGAGACAAACAGTATCAGCGAAGCACAGAGACTGCAGACGCAGCGCAGACAGATCAGGAACAGAACCGGATGTAGCAATGATAGAACACGTTGCTCCGGCACTCCCCCAATGGTGGAGTGACCAGATATAGTACTGAGTGCGCAGCCATTGGTTAATTAGCTATTTCAAAAAATGCACGCTGCCCCTTTAAGAGAGACGGTGGGCGCGGCCTCGCGTCCTAAGCAGACTATCTGGAGGCCTGCCAGCAGCGTGCCAGGAAGTGGAGGAGGACACAGGACGCCGAAGAGCAGCTGGGGCAGGTGAGTGAGCAGAACGAAGTGCAGAGCCAGCGCTGGGACCGAGTGTAACAGTATCCCCCTCTTTACTCCCCCTCTTTTTCAAGCCTGCGTGAAATCTTTTAAGAAGAAGAGGAGCCTGGATGTTCTCTTTAGGCTCCCAAGATCTCTCCTCAGGACCAAAACCTTTCCAGTCCACCAGGTAATAGATCCTACCTCTTACTCTCTTAGAGGCCAAGATATGTTTTACCTCAAAAACATCATCCTCAGAGACCGGATCAGGAGTGGTACCCGGGTCCTTAAAGAAGGAGCTCAACACTACTGGTTTGAGGAGGGAAACATGAAAGGAGTTAGGTACTCGTAGAGAATTAGGCAATTTCAGTTTATAAGAGACCGGGTTGATTTGTCTCAAGACTTCAAAGGGACCAATGAAACGGGGACCCAATTTGTACGATGGTAACTTCAGACGGATGTACTTGGAGGAGAGGCATACCTTGTCTCCTGGACGAAAGATGGGAGCCTCCAAACGTCTTTTGTCCGCATGCGTTTTCATACGTTGAGAAGCTTTCTCCAAAGCCGACCTGGTCTCTCTCCAAATGTCCGAGAAATTCTTAGACAAGTTATCGACTGCCGGAACATCAGACAATCCCGAGACAGGAAGAGGAATTCCGGGTTGCAGTCCAAACACAATCTGAAAGGGAGACTTTCCAGAAGATTCACTTACTTGGTTGTTGTAGGAGAATTCCGCCCAGGGCAGTAATTCTACCCAGTCATTATGATGAGCGTTGACGAAGTGACGCAGGTATCCAGCCAGGATTTGATTGATCCTCTCCACTTGCCCATTAGACTGGGGATGATATGCAGAAGAATAATCTAGTTCAATTTTTACCATTTTACAGAGTCCTCTCCAGAACTTAGAGGTGAACTGGACGCCCCTGTCGGACACGATGTGGAGAGGAAATCCATGCAGACGGAAGATGTGCTGAATGAAGTGAGTGGCCAGTTCTGGAGCAGACGGGAGGCCAGATAGCGGAACGAAGTGGGCCATTTTAGAGAAGCGGTCCACCACAACCCATACCACTGAGCAGCCAGAAGAAATGGGAAGATCCGTGATGAAATCCATTGCGATGTGCTGCCAGGGAGCGGACGGAATCGGAAGAGGCAGAAGCCTGCCGGCTGGTAGATGTTTAACAGTTTTGTTACGGGCACATGAAGGACAGGCTGCGACGAACTCCTGGATATCCTTGCTCATGGTAGACCACCAGTAATAACGGGAGATGAGTTGCTGCGTCTTTCTCTGACCAGCATGGCCAGCCAACTTAGAAGAATGACCCCAGCGCAGAACACGACTACGATCAGAGGCGGACACGAAAGTCTTCCCAGGAGGAAGCCGAGCCAGATCAGTGGAGGCAACAGAGACTAACTTAGAAGGTTCAATAATGTGCTGAGGTTCCTCCTCCAGTTCAGGAGGCAAGAAGGCTCTAGAGAGTGCGTCTGCCTTGATGTTCTTGTCAGCTGGACGGAAATGAAGTACAAAATTGAAACGGGCAAAAAATAATGCCCAACGGGCCTGACGGGGATTCAGTCTTAAAGCAGATTGGAGATAGGCAAGGTTTTTATGGTCGGTGAATATGATTACCTGGTGATGAGCTCCTTCAAGAAGATGTCTCCATTCTTGCAGAGCCAATTTGATGGCCAATAGTTTGCGATCACCGACAGAGTAGTTCCTTTCTGCAGGAGAAAAAACCTTGGAAAAAAAAACACACGAGATCATCCACCCGGTAGACGACTTCTGAGTCAGAACTGCTCCTGCACCTATGGAAGAAGCGTCAACTTCAAGAAAAAATTGCTCACTTGAATTAGGACGATGGAGAACGGGTGCGGAAGCGAAGGCTTTTTTGAGAGAAACAAAGGCCTCTTCTGCCTCGGAGGACCATTCCTTAGAGTTTACACCTTTCCGGGTTAAGGCTGTGATTGGAGCCACTCGGGTGGAAAAGTGTGGAATAAATTGCCGGTAGTAATTGGCGAACCCGAGGAACCTTTGTATGGCTTTTAGCCCAGACGGACGAGGCCAGTTGAGAACTGCAGACAACTTCTCCGGATCCATCTTTAATCCTGTGGAAGATACAATGTACCCAAGGAAAGGCAAAGAAGACTGCTCAAAGAGGCATTTCTCATATTTGGCATATAGCCTGTTCTCTCTCAGTCTTTGTAAGACCAGGCGTACTTGCCTCCGGTGTGACGTCAAGTCAGCAGAAAAAATCAAAATATTGTCCAGGTAAACCACGACACAAGTATAGAGCAAGTCCCTGAAAATGTCATTAACAAATTCCTGAAAAACCGCAGGTGCATTGCTTAGACCGAATGGCATTACCAGGTATTCATAGTGGCCGTCACGGGTGTTGAAGGCTGTTTTCCATTCGTCCCCCTCTCTGACTCGGATCAGGTTGTAGGCCCCTCTGAGGTCCAATTTGGTGAAGATCTTGGCCCCTCGGAGACGATCAAACAGCTCTGAAATAAGAGGTAATGGATACCTGTTTTTTACCGTGATTTGATTTAGACCCCGATAGTCAATGCAGGGCCGCAAGGATCCATCCTTTTTCTTCACAAAGAAGAATCCAGCTCCTGCCGGTGACGATGACTTTCGGATAAATCCTCTAGCCAGATTCTCTTGGATGTAGTCCGACATGGCCTGAGTCTCTGCCTGTGAAAGGGGATAAACTCTCCCGCGAGGAGGAGATGCTCCTGGAAGAAGCTCTATCTGACAGTCATACGACCTGTGTGGAGGTAGTCTCTCAGCCTCCTTTTTCCCAAAGACGTCAGAGAAGGACCAATAGACGGAAGGCAACCCTGGCAGGGTATCAGGCTGGACTGGAGGCGAAACAGGTTGAATCCGGGTTAAGCAACGATTCATGCAGGTATCTCCCCAACGCAGAACTTCTCCAGTTTTCCAATTAAGGACTGGTTCATGCATCTGGAGCCAAGGTAAACCTAAAAGCATGGGATGGGATAAACCAGGATATACATAAAATCGCATTCGTTCAGTATGCATTAGACCTACCCGGAGTTCCACCAACTCGGTCTGAAACTGGACGGGCTCGGTCAGCGGTTTGCCATCCACGGCGGACACCTGTAACGGATCAGGAAGACGCTGGACTGGTAAGCGGTAATGATCCACAACCGCCTGCTGGATGAAGTTCCCTGCAGCTCCAGAATCCAGTAGACAATGTTCGGAGAATTTTATTGCTCCATAGGACACGGAGACTGAGATGTGTAAAGAGGGAGAAGACTGTTCTCTACCTAGGTTGGCCCCTCCTACCGGACCTAGGCACTGGAGTTTCCTGACTTTTTAGGACAGAAATGGATCAAATGTTCAGAACTACCGCAGTAGTAACAACTTCCCTCCTTGCGACGTGCCTCCCGGCGGCGGGTGGCCAAACTTACATGGTCCACCCCCATGGCCTCGGAGGCGGAGGGCGAAGTACCTGTTTTGTACAAACTAGAGTCCAGGTGATAGGACCTTTTGTCCCGCTTGATCTCCATGGAGCGCTCCTGAAAACGCAGGTCAATTCGGGTTGCCAAGGATATTAGCTCTTCCAAGAGGGTAGGTCTGTCCCGTCCCGCCAGCTCATCCTTGATTCTTCCGGATAGGCCTTCCCAGAAGTTAGCAACCAGGGCCTCATTGTTCCACGACAATTCAGACGAGAGGGTGCGGAATTTAACAGCATACTGAGCTACCGTGAGAGTACCTTGGCGCAGGCGGAGCAGAGCTGAGGCAGTCGAAGTGGTGCGACCAGGTTCATCAAAGTCCTGCGAAAAGCCTCTAGGAAAGATTGAAGATCGTTAACCAGCGGATCCCCTCTCTCCCATAGCGGGTTTAGCCAGGCGAGGGCCTCTCCTCCCAGGTGTGACATGATGAAGCCCACCTTGGCTCGGTCAGAAGCAAACATATGCCCCAAGATTTCGAAGTGTAGAGTGCACTGATTGAGGAAACCCCGACACAGAGTAGGGTCACCCTGGAAACAGGTAGGAGCTGCCAGACGGGGACCTTGACTTGCCATGGGAACTGGTACCTGATTATTGATAGAAGAGTCAGGTGCAGACGAGGACTCTAAGGAATCCATGCGGGTAGACAAGCTGCGTAGATAAGTCGTGATCTTGTCCTGTTGAACTCCCAAACGGGTCACCTCCTGGCACAGATCCGTGGTCGGAGATCTCTGGGATCCAGCGGGTTCCATGGCCGGAGAAATCTGTAACGAATGGAAGCGGAGGCAGAGGTGGTGAAGTTCACATTCGTTTTTATTTTTTAATGTGGAACCTCGAGACTGCGGTCCGGGGGGCTCCAAGGGGGCGTAACTAGTGAGCCCCGGGTACCCGTAGTAAGGCCCCTCGAACAGGACCAGAATGGAATACCCGGAGGACACAGGTGCTACCTCCAGTTAGACCCCAGACACGTGGCAGCTGTCCCAGAGGGACCAAAAGTGTAACAGGTATTTACAGAGTCCATGGAGGGTTCTTGACGGAGAAGGGTAAGGTCCTGGTCCAGAACGGATGGTAGTAGGCTGGCTCCAGTGACCTTGTCACGATCCACGGGTACGGATGGCTGATGGCGGAACGGGATGACACTTGCGCCAGTAATAGCCGAGATTGTCCAGGTTAGCCAGATACGGGTTAGCAATGATCTGAGGAGACAAACAGTATCAGCGAAGCACAGAGACTGCAGACGCAGCGCACACAGATCAGGAACAGAACCGGATGTAGCAATGATAGAACACGTTGCTCCGGCACTCCCCCAATGGTGGAGTGACCAGATATAGTACTGAGTGCGCAGCCATTGGTTAATTAGCTATTTCAAAAAATGCACCCTGCCCCTTTAAGAGAGACGGTGGGCGCGGCCTCGCGTCCTAAGCAGACTATCTGGAGGCCTGCCAGCAGCGTGCCAGGAAGTGGAGGAGGACACAAGACACCGAAGAGCAGCTGGGGCAGGTGAGTGAGCAGAACGAAGTGCAGAGCCAGCGCTGGGACCGAGTGTAACAATTTGAAAGGTAAACTTGCTCCCTTCAGCAAGAAAAGAGACAAACAAACCACACATTCACGATTTTATCACCAAATACAGTTTAAACATTCATTTTCATAAACCTACAGAAAGACACAATGACCTGCAGGTGGCACCTCAACCGGGAGACATTTTTTGGCCTCTAGTCAGGTGTGGGATTCAGCCGGTTCTCCCCGGTTCGATGGAACCGGTTGTTCAAAAAGCAGCCGGTTCCCCGAATCGGGGAGAATCAGAGCGGCGATCCGTACCATGGGCGTACCCACCGTGGGGCAGCTGCCCCTCCCTAGAAGCAGGGGCACACAATGAAAGAGAGCGGAGAGAGCAGCACAATGGCGGCTCCCTCTGCCTGTCTGTGTGTGCGCAGTGCACGGAGCTGCTGCCTCACCAGAGGAGCTTCTTCCTTCCTTCCTGGCAGCAGCAGCTGTAGTTTCACTTTCTGCCCTGCAGGCTCTGTGTTATGATTTGGTAGCTGAGGAGAGCAGGCAAAAAAGGAAATACACCAGAGAGGTTGGAATCTATGGGATTGCAGTACCCTGACTAACCACCACAACTAAAGGCAGCCGTGGAGCGTACCTACATTGGTCCTAGACGCCTCGTCACAGCCTGAGAAGCTAACTACACCTAAAGACAGAAAGAGGAAAACTATCTGCCCCGGAGCAGATCCCCAAAGAACATAGAAAGCCCCAAACATGTAATGGCGGTTAGACAAGAGGAAAATACAGACACAGACAGAAAATAGTATGAGCAAACGTTGGGGCCCAAACTTCCTAAATAGAAAAGGATAGGAAGGACACTTACTGCAATCCCAAAAAACCCTGAAAAGTACCAACTCTACTAATTACAAAAACACCTGAGATCACACAACCTCTACCACCTAAATTAGTTCTCTGGTGTAATAAAAGTAAACAGCAGCCACTGAAAAAACTGGAAAAGGCAAATGAACAAACAACAGTGGCTGAACTAAACTGAGAGGAGCACAAGCCCCCTGGAGGGGACCCGGCAGACCCCCACAGAAGTGCAGGACAAAATGCAAAAAGCAAGCACAAAAAACTAAAAGAAGAAAATGTCTTATCTGTTAGCAGAAGATGCAGGCACGAAACAGCAAGCTACAAAGTGAACAGGAATCAAAGATGAAACCAGAACAATTGATCACCGGCAACCCTGATGGGAGGGAACCTCCCTTATATAAGACCAGTCAGTAACACCTGATCGACAATCTTCACAATCTTCATTGGATAGTTCAGTACTGTTTGTAACCACCAGAGGGAGCTTCTGATCAGAATTCATTTCTAGCACATTCACAACAGCTCTGGTTGTCTCAGCCACACTGGGTCCTAGTGCCCTCTGTGTGCAGACACTGGACACTTCCTGGTCCTGCCTCAGCCACTGCCTGCAAGCTTCATGGTAAGAGGGGATGGAATTTATTAAATTCATTCTGCTCAGGCATGTCATGGTCACTGTGGGGGAATGTGAGAGGATGGGGGTACAGTGGGGGAGGGGTACAGGGCACTGGGGTGAATGTAAGAGGATGGGGGTATTGTGGGGGCTAGGGCACTGGGGGGGTTAATGTGAGAGGATGGGGATATTGTGGGGAGGGGTACAGGACACTGGGGTGAATGTAAGAGGATGGGGTATTGTGGGGGCTAGGGCACTGGGGGGGTTAATGTGAGAGGATGGGGTATTGTGGGGGAGGGGTACCGGGCACTGGGGTGAATGTAAGAGTATGGGGTATTGTGGGGGCTAGGGCACTGGGGGGTTAATGTGAGAGGATGGGGATATTGTGGGGGCTAGCGCACAGGGGTTGATGTGAGAGGATGGGGTATTGTGAGGGAGGGTGGACAGGTCACTGGGGTTGAATGTAAGAGGATGGGGGTATTGTGGGGACTGAAGTGGGGAGGGGCAACAGAGCACTGAGGGGTGCATGTGAGAGGATGGGGGTATTGTGGGGTCAGTGGGACAGAACACTAAGGGGTGCATGTGAGACGATGGGCTGTTGGGGTGTGGGTGGGGGACAGGGTAGGTAGGGGGCTTTTTTTTACTTGTGAGCTCCTTAATACTTTAATAATAGATTAATATTTCAGTATTATTATAACAAGGGCATAGACAGACGGCCGTATAACTCATGCGAGGATCGCACTGCAATCCTCGGACTTGCTGGTACCGCTCCTGACATGAGCGCGACTGCCATGTATAATGTATGGTATATACAGCGTAGTGTCGCATACACTGCTGTATTATACAATATACAACAGTTGTAATGTTCCATACCTAATATGCAGGATAATGTACAGTGTATATGATGTAACGTGTATAAGATGCGACATTGGCTTGCCCCCCCCCAGTTTTGATCCTGGGTACGCCCATGTCCGGTACTATTTTGCAGCCAGCTTGCAGCGCCGCAACACACCGCCAGCCCTGGCCCCCGCGGACTGATCTCTGCAGTGCGCGATTGGGTAGCGGCGCGGCCGCGGCCATCTTCTTTAGTCACGAGGCGGAGCCGGAGAGGAGAGAGGTACTGTGTGAGCTGAGCTGTGGCGCTGCCTGGGCCCTGGAGTGGAGCTGGAGGAGTGTGTCTGTGTGGACTGAGGTGGCCTGACCGGCGTCTATCTATGATAGATAGACGCCGGTCAGAGTAGTAAGGCCTCCATGGAAGAGCAGTTCTTCTAGCCCCCTGCGTTGTCTTCTTCTCTGGAGAGCTTGAGGTCTATGCTCAGAGCTGTCTGTAGGGCACAGCTGCAGAAAGCCCCCCAGCTGGATACAGACCACCAGCTCCCAGATCCTGGTGCCTTCTTAGACATTATTACCGAGAAGCTTGCAATCCACTTGTATGTACCCAGGTGTATAGAGTCACATTTACATCCTGCGGCTTTTTATATGGTCTACTTTATAAAGATGACAGTAATACCTATATCGTACCTTAGTTACTGTACATGCAGTGGTAGTGGGGGAACTGTAAGTCCCAGCATTGCATATTGGCATCTGATCTATAGAGATTACTGCAGGTAATACAAAAAATATGTTCTATTATTACAATCACTAGTATAAGTCCCAGCATCTCCCCATTTGTCTAGATATTAGACACACGTTTATTATTCAGATATTATGTAGTATCGACTTTAGGCTGATCCAAACAATCGTATTTTTGGTCAGAAGAAAAAATGGCAGCACGCACGAGTTGCATCCGATTATGGGATCGCACTCAGCCAGGCAAATCAGTGAGTCTGTGAAAAAAAAAATCAGACTGCACTCGGATGACATCTGAGTGCAGTCTGATTTTCACAGCTTTACTGAATGAAGATGGGGAACTTTTTATTTCCACCTTCTCCACATCCGCGAAAATCGGAGCATGCTGTGAGCACACTCTGATCAAACTCCGATCAGAGTGTGATTAGCTTAATCAGAACAATTTTCTCGGATGAGACAAAATACGGTCGTGTGACCCTATCCTTAGAGAAATAAATACATTATTATTATTATTGATGAGCAAATGTGCTTGTTTGTTAGGCAATCCCTGCATGTGTTGCGGGTGTCGAAAAACCATGAGACATGCAACCGCGGGGACTGGAACATATTTTTCGAGCATGCAGAAGACATTCGGTTAGAACCCGAGCATGCTCAGATAACACCTTATCCGAGTACGTTCACTCATCACTAATTATTGTATATTGTATTTCTGGATAGAAGGTAGAACTGTAAGTCCCAGCTACATAATACTATAGTTTAATCTTCAGTTCAGTATGAGACTAGAAAGAGACTTCTTAATCAGAATGTAGTGCACAGCCCGGCCAGCCGGTCAGTCAGGTGAGACAGCTGCATAGAAATATATGCAGCTGTCACACTCGGGTCAGGAGAGCCACTGGCCAGAATGTGCACTGTTCTGATCTCATTCCAATTTATTGTTTTTCAACTGACTGAGCCCCTACTTATATGTTTGAGGAAAAGGTGCGTGTAAATGGGTGTGGCTTTAAAAATGGGTGTGGCTTAAAAATGGGTGTGGCTTAAAATGGGTGTGGTTTTCCGACGCACAAACACAGAACCTGTTGTTAAAAATTTGAATCCCACCCCTGCTCTAGTTATCAAACCAATTTATTGTATTACCAAGCTACATATATAAATACCTGTCTGTGTTCATCATCTCATGAAATACATTTACATTTGACCAGCTTGCGTTTTCTGAAATTGCCTGCGCCCCCAACGACCAATGTGCGAATATTTCGCACGGGCCAAGCTAGTTAAGAAATAATTAAAGGGCTTGTCTCAAGTTCTTAAATGGTTAAAATTGCTTAGAAGTTTTAGAAAACAAGAAAGTTAGTAATTTACCTCTTATTTAAAAAAAAATTTCCGTTCTCAAGAATCGGATGGATTTTTAATACTATAATTTACCGGTTGCTGTCCAAGATACTGGCCACCCTGTAGTCTGAGAGTGGCCGGTTAGCTAGGAAAGGAGCTTGCGCCGCTTGCAGGCTCTATACCTTAGAGCCTACAAGTGAGGTTCTGAAGCTGGCCAGATATTATCTAAGGTCTGCTGCTCTTCATTCAATGCTACAGAGACAGAGCTTCCTTTGCTAGCAGCAGGGCTAATTGCTCCTCTCAGACCAGGGGCGCAGCCATGCGGCAGGTTGGAATGTTGAATCTTCAGGAGCGCACCGCCTCCGGCAAGAAGGAAGACAAGAGGCAGTAAAACGGTGCGCTCCTGAACTCAGAAGATTAGAACATTACTTTAAATATATTTGTAATATTGGATTCCTGTTTAATGACAAGTAAACATAATTACAACATCACTAGAAAATTAATTTGTAATTTAAATGAGTCTTAATTGTAAAAAATGTTGGGAGGCAACAATAGGGTGAGAAAGTAGAGAATTTCTGTGTTGCAATATACGCTGTAAGGAGGATGTCACCATCTGCTTCCTGTGGACTTGCCTCTATATTATTCTGAGAAACGACTGCAAAGAATGTTTCCTACGTCACATCAACACCTCTCTGAGCAGCCTGAACTTGCCTAACAAGATGTGTTTAATCATGAGACCTGATCACAATGCATTGCCAACCTGATAGAAATTGCCACTGCTATGCGCACCAGTGACCGTCAGTGCTGAGCTGCCTGATGAGTAAATGCAAATCAAGCAAGATGAATTCCAAGGAAGGGATTACATATTTTTCCCTTAGAATGGTTTCTATGGCTTTCTAAAAAAATACTGGTCCACATTTTGGCATGCTGAATTAATATGGAGGAGTCTCTCATCAAGCTCTCAGAAGAGGCTTATAGCTTGGTACGTTTTTTTAGGAAAAAGAAGTAATGGTTCATCCATTTCCTACAGCTGCCAGCATTGGACCGTGGCTTCTTTGACCCACAAAAAGGAAAGATTCTGAGAGACTTTGACCTGTTCCTACACCACTCTGTACATTCACTGGTCTGGTGATAGTTTCTGCACAGCATTATAAAACTATGGTGCAGGGATGGTGCAGAAGCTGAGTTCCTGCCATCAACAACAGGTGTCAGATGTAACATATACTGTAGCTGACTACAACATCCTGGGTTGGATCTAAATTAGAACCCTGCCATTTAATATCATTAATATTATCAATAAGGTCTTATACTGTAGCTTAAATTTCAATCAACCTGTAAGAAATAAACCCTACTAACAACTAAATGGCTTAGAATTCATTCCTAATTGAGTCTTCTACTATATTTTGGGTCTATCATTGTGTCTAAGGTTGGGTCCATTAGAAATCAACTGGCAAGTCAGTCCAACTTGACTAAAAATTATGAATTGTCTTTAGTTTTATTAAAACTGTTGCACAATCCAACTTCTGAAGCTTTCACGTATCACAGCACATAGCAAGCTGCAGAATGCAGTTCACAGAAAAATCCATCGCAGTGCTCATCTAATGCCTTAATCCTGTAGCTCTTGTGTTCTCCTGACCACTCACCCAAGCCCAGTTCCGATCACGTGATTTAAAGCCGTGTCTAATGCCTCCATCCTGTAGCTCTTGTGTTCTCCTGACCATTCACCTAAGCCCAGTTCCGATCACGTGATTTAAATCCTTATCTAATATCTCCATCCTGTACCTTTTGTGTTCTCCTGAGCATTCACAGAAGCCCAATATTGATCACTTGATTTGAAGCCTTGTCTAATGCCTCCATCCTGAAGCTCTTGTGTTCTCCTAACTATTCACAGAAGCCCAGTTCTGATTGATTTAAAGCCGTGTCTAATGCCTCCATCCTGTAGCTCTTGTGTTCTACTGACCATTCAAAGAAGCCCAGTTCTGATCACTTGATTTAAAGCCTTGTCTAATGCCTCCATCCTGCAGCTCTTGCATTCTCCTGAGCATTCACAGAAGCCCAGTTCCAATCACTTAATTTATAGCCCTGTATAATACCTCCATCCTGTGCCTCTTGTGTTCTCCTGAGCATTCACAGAAGTTCAATTCTGATCACTTGCTTTAGTAAGAATTAAGGTTAAAAAATCGCTCAGTGTAGAGCAGAGAAGCCACTGGGTACCAAGCCATTAAAAAACTGTATGACAGATTTGGCTGTAAACAATTACAAAATCGTTTTGAAAAAATAAAAATTTAGAAAATGTATTTTCAAAAAATAGCATTTAGAGGAAAAAAAAGCCACCAAAGTTGTATAAAACCTTTAAGCATTATATACACAAAATTAGACACCCCGGGATGGCCTACATAGCTTTTTTAACACATTCCATAGGCCATTCTCATGATAGCTAATCTTATATGCAGGGCCGGACTGACCATCTGGCAGTTCTGGCAAATGCCAGAAGGGCCTGTCTGGTCGTGAGCCGCCTTGTCTGCTACATTTTTATCAGAATCTGCATCCTCAGGACACCCAAACAGTTGTGACGGATCACAAAGTCGCTGGCTCCGTCAATTGCCCCAGCAGGCCGTGGGCGTCCTTTCTGGCTGCAACCTGACTGAGGCCAGCACCAATAGGAGACATTGGCGGTGCAATGACGTCACTGCATCCTGTCTGGCCTATGCTTTCACTGTTGGTTCAGTCCCTCAGTCCTTGTTCACATTATGTCACTTGACAAGTGGAAAGGTTTTTAATACAAGAGTTAGGACTGTCCCATAAGGGTTGCCTTGACGTGGCGGGATGGCTTGTACATTCTTTTGATCAAAATTATGTTTACTAAATACCCTTATTATTATTACTACCTTCATGCATTTTTGCAAAATATTTTTTATTTTATTTTGGATATTTTTGTGTCTTGTTTTTGGTTGTTTGTACTTGCGTATAATTGTTTGTACAGATGAATGAGACACCTTCAGGTATCTTGAAATTGTACCCAAGGATGAGCCTGACTTGTGCAAGTCCATAATTCTCTTCCTGATATCTTGGCTGATTTCTTGAGACTTTCCCACGAAGCAGTGTGTTTCAGCTGTGCATTAAAATACATCCACATGTGTGTCTCTAATTAACTCAGATGTTGCCAAAAAACCTCTCTCTCTTTATTCTGGCATTTGGCAAATATTAATAATTATGGTAATCCTAATTTACCTAAAACGGGAAAGGTTTATTCTGATTTCATGTCAGATATTGAGAAAAACATGCAGATGTGTATTTTTATATAGTGTATGGAAACTTCTGGTTTCAACTGTATAATGAGCTGTGAAATGTACCATCATACTATGTGGAAGAGAGAGTTGGGGGTTGGAGGACCATCATACTATATAGGGGGCAGTTGGATGGACCATCATACTATATAGGGGCCGGTGTATTGGAGCTATGGCAGAGCTTCATAATGTATGGGGGAATTTATGATACTGTGTGGGGTGGCTGTGTGGGGACCAGCTTACTATGTAGGGTGTTTGTGGTGGATATCATACTGTGTGGGGTGTTATGATGGACATTATACTGTCTGGAGGTGTATGAGGTACATTATACTATGTTGGGGATACTGTGTGGGAGTCTGTAGTGCCACTCATACAGTATATTGGAGGCTGTGGTGGATACCATACTGTATAGGAGGCTGTGATGACAATCTTACTGTGTGCGGTGCTGTGGGGCATCATTCTATGTGCGGTCATCATACTTTGTGGGGGCATAATACTCTATGGGGTTATGAAAGGGGCGTCATAGTGAGTGAGACCACTTAGGGGCTTCAGTAGGGACAAAATAACTGTCTAAGTGCTGCAATACATTTCCTTCTCAGTTTCTTAAAATGTTAGGAGATATGCTCTTATTTTACTGTGACGTGATCAGACTTTTTCCGTGGGGCTCCTGTTATTTCTATGTTTACCTCTGCTCAGGAGCATTATTACAATATAGAGGTACTGAGGGTCATTATTATATGGAGGCACAAAGAAGGGATTGTTATCATTTTAGGGAAGCAAGGAGTCATTATTATTATTATTATTATTGTTATAAGAAAGCACAGGGAATATTTTTATTATTACAAGGAGGTACAGGGTCAATATTATAAGAGTTCAAGGGGGAGCATTATTAAAGGAGGCACAGGGGAATTATTATAAGTTATCACAAGTTGTGGTTTGTGTAGAGGTGGTATAATGCGAGTAGGGTCCTGGAAAATCAGTAAAGTGAATATGTCTGTTAGATTTTGCAGAGACGAGTTATGGATGGAATAAGAGGTCATTGTGGTCTGGACCAAATGCAAAGGAAAGGAGAAAATAAATAGCAACAAGCAGCGAGACGTCACTGGTGAAAACCTGCACAATACACACATATATGGTCTGCAGAGCACTGGTGTAAAACTGATATCACCATTATATGGTCACTGTATGGCAGTAATATCAGTCTTAGTACAGTGGTTTTGGTTAAAGTAGTTGTCCAAGCTTGAAGTTAAAGTCTTCAGTGACTGAAGACTTCTGAATCCTCACCCAGCTCCCACGCTGTGAGGATTCTACGATGCACTGGGAGTTGATCATATGCAGTCGCGTATCTTGCACAGAATGGGCCAAAGCAAAAGCTCTAATAGGGCCCCCTTTAATGATCAGTATGCTAGTATTATCAATTCTGTAGAAGCTGGTAATATTTGGTTATGGTTTGTTGGTATTTGTAATATTGCAATATTATTATTTTGTTATTATAAATATGAATCTTATATAGCAATATTATTGATGTTATTGGAAATATTAGTTTTGTAGGAAATATTGATTTCCTCCAGGCAGGGTAATAATATTAATATGGCAAAAACAGGAAGAAAAGGATCCACATGGCCGTTTGGATGAAAAATCTGTAACTTTATTTCACATGGTTGAAAAAAAGTTGGCCAGACAATTAAAAAACATTGCCCGTTCTGACTTACGTTTCTTGTCAAAGCCATTAGTCATAGAATGAAATAAAGTTACATATTTTTTTATCCATACGGCCATGTGGATCCTTTTCTTCCTTTTTTTGTCAATTTTCTCTAGTGATCAACGGTATTGGATCCATACTGTGTTAATAAGGAGCAATGCTACATTTACCACATGGTGAGACTTTCCCCAAATTTTCTTTTTGTGCTTCTTCTAATATTAGTAATGTAACCTGATCTGGTGCTCGTGGACGGGAACACCATGGGCCTGTGTGATTTCAAATGCCAGGGCTGAATTTCAGTCCCAGTCCATCCCTGCTTATACGGTAGTTCTTTACGCTAGACATACAGTAATATTTTACTCCTTCCTAGTATGTGCTGGTATCTACAGGTGCTAGCTACACACCATAAACATTGCTTCCAGCCTATGACTGTCACAGCTTGAATAGTGACTAAATTAAGATTGACTGATCCCAATAAGAGTACAAACTAGCGTTTTCCATAAAGTTGATGGACAATCTTATCTGTAAATATACTTAGCTTTCTTTACTATTATACTTTCATCAGTGGTTTGAGCATTAGAAGCTTCAGAACAGAAAGCACAACAGGCAAAAGAGTTTGTACACGCAACCTTTCATGTATACCTTTACAAACATAACATTTGGTTGTACATGATGCGGCTAATAAAGTATGCAAGTATGCATACCAACCTGTTGTGAATGGGTTTGAGATGAGTTCTGAGCAGAGGCTCCCTCTGGTGGTTACAAGCGGTACTAGTGAGGATTGGGAATCAGGTGTTACTGATTGGTCTTATTTAAGGGAATCATTTTCCCATCAGGGTTGCCGGTGATCAATTGTTCTGGTCTGAATCCTTCTTTCCAGTTTCCCTTGTAGCCTGCTGTGTCGTGTCTGCATCTCCTGCTATCAGATAAGACAATTTCTTATTTTGTGTTTTTGCTATATTTTTGCATCTTGTCCTGCACTTCTGTGGGGGCCTTCAGGGTCTCCTCTGGGGGCTTTTGCCCTCTCAGTTTAGTCCAGCCACTGTGTTTTGTACTTTTGCTTTTTCCAGTTTTTTCAGTGGCTGCTGTTTTTGTTACACCAGAGACTAATTTAGGTGGTAGAGGTCGTGTGATCTCAGGTGATTTTGAAATTAGTAGTGTTGGTGTTTTTTTCAGTGTTTTCTGGGATTGCAGTAAGTACCCTTCCTGTCCTTTTCTATTTAGATAGTTTGGGCCCCAGCGTTTGCTCATACTATTTTCTTTCTGTGTCTGTATTTCCTCTTGTCTAACCGCCATTACATGTTTGGGGGCTTTCTATTATCTTTGGGTTCTGCTCCGGGCAGATAGCTTTCCTATTTCTATCTTTAGGTGTAGTTAGTTTCTCAGGCTGTGACGAGGCGTCTAGGACCAACGTAGGAACGCTCCACGGCTGCCTCTAGTTGTGGTGGTTAGTCAGGGTACTGCAATCCCATAGATTCCAACTGCTCTGGTGTATTTCCTTTTTTACCTGCACTCCTCAGCTACCGAAACATAACACCAACCACTGTATAACAACATATCTGTGACTATTGTATGTGCATACACCACAATGTCATTAGGCAACCAAATTTATTCTGTAGCCTATTAATTTCTATAAACACTTGAAATAGATCACTCTGTTTGTAATAACTATATAATATGACTTTCACTTTTTGTATTGAAGAACTGAAATAAATTAAATTTTTGATGATATTCTAATTTTGTGAGAAGAACCTGTATGTCCTCCATCCTCTATCAAGGAAACAGAGCTGCTGCACGAGCTGAGGACCGTCAGATGTGCTAGCCGTCTTCATAACACTCTTCTATACCTGATTAAGTGTACATTTCAGTTGCTCTGACCTCTTTCAGATCTGGAATTCCAAAATGTAAGCTAAAACTGTGACCGTGTATTTATAGGCTGTGTTCTATTGTGATGTCATAAGAGTACATTATAAATAAATAACCCAGATCCTAGTATATCTGTGGGGAATGTGTGCATATGTAAAGAATTTACTTTTCTATGATGTCAACTTAAAAAACTATACATCATATACAAAAAGAAACTATAATACCCGACATCTAACGGTGGCCAATAGACAAGGGATTTTGACCATAGAGATTAACTGCAAATCTCTTCTCGTGTGTAATATTCAATAAAAGGACCAGACAAGGTAGATTTTCTTTTTTAAATATTTTGTTGTGTTTCAATAATATAATAAAGTGTAAAATGTAATATACAGCTTAAGTATTTTACACGACTTCTAAGAAAAAACAATAGGGAGTGAAGATAAGGGGGATAAAGTAGAGAAGAGGTACATAAAAAATGAGAAGAAAGGGACCAGGGGTTGATATGGATATCATGTGTTCTGTTATATAATTAACCAAAGGACAGGCTGACACGACACATGTGGATGAACATATGCTATCCATGGGTCCCAGATTTTGAAGAATTTATCCCAAGTGTCATTCCAGACACTTGCAAGTTGCTCATCGGTCATAAAGTTATTTATAGAAGCTAAAAATTCCGCAAATGTGATGTTTTTTTTCCAATCATGTGCTACCATTTGCTTTGCTGCTGAAAATAGAAGCGTAAGAAGTTACACAGAGACCAAATGAGTGTGGATGATTTATGATGCTAAAAAACTTCCCAGGTGTCCCTACTGAGGGAGGTATGGATGACAGCACCGGCCAAGTTGTATACATGAGACCAGAAGTGAGATACCCATAGACTGGTCCATCACACATGTATGCACTAGGGTGCCAGGGAAAAATGAACTTTGCAAATTGTTAAGTCTTACCCCTCAAATTTGTTCCTTTTGGCATAAGGATTCACTATGTAAATATGTTGACATTAAATTTAGATTTACCACTTGCTCAAGGCATGTGAATTATTCCATGTTTCTCATTTTTAACCCCTTAACGACCGCTGATACACCTTTTAACGGCGGTAGTTAAGGGTACTTAAACCACAGCGCCGTTAATCAACGGAGCTGTGGAAAAAGTGTATAGCGCCCCCCACAGTCGGATTTTCTCCGGGGTCTCGACTGCCGGGGGTAGCCGAGACCCCAGAGAACATGATTCGGGTCGGTTTTTACCGACCCTGGTGTTGCGATAGCCGTTATTAACCCTATAACGGCGATCGCAACAAAAAAAATATGATGTGCCATTTAATTTCTCTCTCCTCTGATGTGATCAGACATCAGAGGAGAGAGAAATAGGATCCCTGATCCCCCCTTTGTGGCCCCTGGTGGTCCTAGGGCTCTCCTGAGTCCCCCGGTGCCGCCGCCATGCTACAATGTCGAGAAAATGGCGGGCGTGTGCGCAGTGCGTCCGCCGCGATGTGCCGGGGGGTTGGGCGATTTTCTCCTGGGTCTCGGCTGCCGGGGTAGCCGAGACCCAAGAGAACATAATTAGGGTCCCCCGCAGTCCCCCCGATTTTGCGATCGCCGTTATTATTAACCATATAACGGCGATCGCAAAAGAAATAAAAAAGCTGCCATCCTGCATGTAATTTCTCTCCCTCTGATGTGATCGCACATCAGAGGGGATAGAAATAGGGTCCCCAGGTCCCCCAATCCTCCCCCGGTACCTCCAGGTGTTCCCCATATCCCCCTGTCCTCCGGCAGGTCCCGGCGTCTTCTCCCTGTAAAAGAAAATGGCGGGCACATGCGCAGTGCGCCCCCCGAATCTGCCTGCCCGCAGATTCATTCATTCTTTAAAAGTACATTTTGATCACTGTGATAAACTATCACAGTGATCAAAATAAAAAAAAACAGTGCATAAACCCCCCCCCCTTTATCACCCCTTAGTTAGGGACATATAATAAAATATAGAAATTGTATTTATTTTCATTTTTCCGTTAGGGTTAGGGCTAGGGTTAGGGTTAGGGTTACAATGAGGGTTAGGGATACAATAAGGGTTAGGGATACAGTTAGGGTTTGGGATACAATTAGAGTTGGAATTAGGGTTAAGATTAGGGTTAGGGTTGGGATTAGGGTTAGGAGTGTGTTGGGGTTAGGGTTGGAGCTAGAATTGAGGGGTTTCCACTATTTAGGCACATCAGGGGGTCTCCAAACACGACGTGGCGTTGAAAAAGTCAAATGGCCTTCCGAGCCCTGCCGTGTGCCCAAACAGTGGTTTACCCCAACATATGGGGTATCAGCGTACTCAGGAAAAATTGCACAACAACTTTTGGGGTCCAATTTCTCACACCTGTGAAGTGAAAACCATTTCCGGTGACTACCTCTTGAAGCTCATCAAGAGAATGCCAAGAGTGTGTAAAGCAGTCATCAAAGCAAAAGGTGGCTACTTTGAAGAACCCAGAATATAAGACATAATTTCAGTTGTTACACACTTTTTTGTTAAGTATATAATTCCACATGTGGTAATTCATAGTTTTGATGCCTTCAGTGTGAATGTACAATTTTCATAGTCATGAAAATACAGAAAAATCTTCGAATGAGAAGGTGTGTCCAAACTTTTGATCTGTATTGTATATACACACATTTGGTATTGCCGTGTTCAGAAACGCCTGATCTATCAAAATATAAAATCAATTAATCTGATCGGTAAACGGCATAACATACCATACATAACACGGGGTATGCATGATGATAAATACTAAACAAACATTTAAAACTGCAATATGATGTGCCATTGAGCAACCAGTAAATGATAACTAATCTTAAAAAAAGAAAATTATAAAATATCTATGACCAAAAAGGAGCAAAATTAGGAGGTAAGACCTTCAAAAACTTGCTACTTTACTTTTACCATGCATTTCCCTGGCACCCTAGTATGCACCCCAAAAATAATTGTCAGGATAACCAGGGACCATGTGCAATCTGACAAATTAGATTTTAAATGACCCAATCCTTTGTTACCCGAATAAGCACAATTTGTCAGGCATTTATTTTCTCTACATATTTAAATACATGCATTCAGGACCAAAATGAATCTGCATATTCATGGAGAATATTTTTGTCACAGTTAGATGATGAATATGGCCACCCAAGCAAAATAGTTATTACATAAAAATGCAATTTGGAAGAGAATAAAGGCTTAATTAAACTGATCTACCGCTCCAGTAGGCAACATCAAACGTAAAGGGGTTGTTCAGTCCTGGAGATATTTTTGGCAAGCATGTGCCGACTAGCTTTGCATCCGTATCTGCCATAGAGCATTAAGAGAAAATATAAAGACGTTTTTCACTCACTGGGGTTTTTAATTTAAATCCTACCAAGGAAAACATGTGTGTGAAGTTTTTATGCTTTCCCTGTGTATGCTTGGGATTCTACCAGGTACTCTGATCTCCACTCGCACTCCAAAAATATACTCATGGGAGATTTAGAGTGTAAGTCCCAATAATAATGTCTGTAAAGTGCTGCAGAATATGCCCCTCTAAACATGCCAACAATGTGCACACTTGGGCACCGTAGCTTAGTCATTCGTATTTTTGCTTTGCAGCACTGGGGTCCTGGGTTTGAATCCCACCTAGGACAACATCTGCAAGGACTTTGTATGTTCTCCCATTGTCTGATAAGTAATTTAGGGACAGTAATACAGAAATAGTATTTTAGTAGTAGGAAGTACAAGACTTCATAGGATATAAAATCTTCATCTCTACAAAAGAAACCAGGGATTTCAAGCTACAGTCATGGCCAAAAGTTTTGAGAATGACACAAATATTAATTTTTACAAAGTCTACTGCTTCACTTTTTCTAATGGCAATTTGCATATACTCCAGAATGTTATAAAGAGTGATCAGCTTAACAGCAATTACTTGCAAAGTCAATATTTGGCTAGAAAATGAACTTTATCCCCCAAAACACATTTCAACTTCATTGCAGACCTGCCTTAAAAGGACCAGCTAACCTCTTTTCAGTGATTGCTCCATTAACACAGGTGTGGGTGTTGATGAGGACATGGCTGGAGATCAATCTGTCATGATTAAGTAAGAATGACACCACTGGACACTTTTAAAGGAGGCTGGTGCTTGGCATCATTGTTTCTCTTCTGTTAACCATGGTTATCTCTAAAGAAACACGTGCAGTCATCATTGCAATGTACAAAAATGGCCGAACAGGGAAGAGTATCGCAGCTAGAGAGATTGCACCTCAGTCAACAATCTATCGCATCATCAAGAACTTCAAGGAGAGAGGTTCCATTGTTGCCAAAAAAGGCTCCAGGGCACCCAAGAAAGACCAGCAAGCGCCAGGACCATCTCTTAAAAGTGTTTCAGCTGTGGGATCGGGCTACCAGCAGTGCAGAGCTTGCTCAGGAATGGCAGCAGGCAGGTGTGAGTGCATCTGCACGCACTGTGAGGCGGAGACTCTTGGAGCAAGGCCTGGTCTCAAGGAGGGCAGCAAAGAAGCCACTTCTCTCCTGAAAAAACATCATGGACAGACTGATATTCTGCAAAAGGTACAGGCAGTGGACTGCTGAGGACTGGGTAAAGTTATTTTCTCTGATGAATCCCCTTTTCGATTGTTTGGGACATCAGGAAAACGCCTCATTCGGAGAAGACAAGGTGAGCGCTACCACCAGTCTTGTCTCATGCCAACTGTTAAGCATCCTGAAACCATTCATGTGTGGGGTTGCTTCTCAGCCAAGGGAATCGGCTCTCTCACAGTCTTGCCTAAAAACACAGCCATGAATAAAGAATGGTACCAGAATGTCCTCCAAGAGCAACTTCTCCCAACCCTCCAAGAGCAGTTTGGCGATCAACAATGCCTTTTCCAGCATGATGGAGCACCTTGCCATAAAGCAAAGGTGATAACTAAATGGCTCAGGGTACAAAACATAGAGATTTTGGGTCCATGGCCTGGAAACTCCCCAGATCTTAATCCCATTGAGAACTTGTGGTCAATCATCAAGAGACGGGTGGACAAACAAAAACCTAAAAATTCTGACAAAATGAAAGCATTGATTGTGCAAGAATGGACTGCTATCAGTCAGGATTTGGTCCAGAAGTTGATTGAGAGCATGCCAGGGAGAATTGCAGAGGTCCTGAAGAAGAAGGGTCAACACTGCAAATATTGACTTGCTGCATTAACTCATTCTAACTGTCAATATAAGCTTTTGTTACTCATATGTTTGCAATTATATCTCTGTCTGTGATAAAAACATCTGTCAAACACACACATAAAAACCAGAGGGCAGCAGATCATGTGAAAATATAATATTTGTGTCATTCTCAAAACTTTTGGCCATGACTGTACAGAAGAAGAATGCAGTCTGTTACACTGACGAGCAGTGAACACATTCTAAATATTACACATCATCACTGCTGCCTCAAGGTGTGAGATTTTTTTAGCTAAATGACACTGATAATGTTTTCCGTCTTGGCAGTGCTAACTCGATGTGGATTTGATTGCTTCATACGTATTTTGCATTTTATTTAAAGACAAAATAGTTTGAAAGCTATAATCGCTTTAGGGATCTTGGGTGGGAGCCCAGGTTTTTGCACCTGGACTCAGAAATTTCAAGCTGCACTTCTGTACGAAGGAACTGAATTCTTAATTTATATATTTACAAAAGTAACACCAAAAATTTACTGATATGTTGTTTAAAAACAAAAACGCACTAAACAAAGTGTTGGGCATTGGAGAAAATGCCGAATTATGGGTTTTCATTATGATTTAAAAAAAGAAAACCAGTAGTTTGACAATAAATGACTTCACCCAACCACAAACCATGAGTGGAGAAAAAGGTTTGGTGTTATCATTCATATTCTCTGAAAAAAGGAAAAAAAGCACAAATTCTGCCGGGGTATGTAAACTTTTGAACACAACTGTATATGGTACCTGCTCGTTTAGTCGTAGGGGTGGGCTTCATTTTCTGTTCAGTCACGGTCATCACCGCCTACTCAATTTGATTGATTTCCCTGGTTGCACTAACGTCATGGGAATCCCGTGCTTGTGCAGTGTGGTGTTTGGATCTGCGCTAGCGCGTGGAGCCGGCGACGCTTGCTCAGTGAGTAGCATGGAGCCGGCCACGCTTGTGCAGTGTCGAATGGGGAGCCGTGTGTCACGGCATATGTGCGGCTCCCTGATCAATACTGCTAAGAGCGGCTCCCCGCTCAACACTGCGCAAGCACGGCTGGCTCCATGCTACACACTGCGCAAGCGTGGCTGGCTCCATGCTACACACTGCACAAGCATGGCCGGCTACATTTTACACACTGCGCAAGTGCGTCTGACCGCTCGACACTGTGCAAGCGTGGGATTCCAGTGACATCGGCTCAACCAGGGAGATCAATCAAATTGAGTGGGTGGCAACGCCCATGACTGAACAGAAAATGAAGCACACCCCTATGACTAAACTAGCAGGTACCATATAACTATATAAAATGCTTTTCAAACATCACTACAGTGCTGTTTTTAATTTATAAAACGTGTTAGTGATGCACATTGCTCTAATTACGCTCTGGGGACAGTTTAGATGCTTGAAATGAAGTGACAGGTTCCCTTTATAGGGACTCTGTTAGCACAGAATGACTGTTCCAACAAAGAATAGGCGCTCAGTATTTCATGGCAGGGCCAATCATTTATATACACCCTCCCACCTGCTTGGTTTCCATCTATCTCCACCCTTCTCTGGCTCTATGAAGTCAAAGCTGTCAATCAAAGAAGAGGGGATAGATTGAAAACAAGCAGGTGGGAAGATGTATAGAAATGATGGGCCACTCCATGAAGCACAGAGAGGTGGAATTTAGTTTGACCAGTCATTCTGTGCTGATAGAGTCACTTTAAGGCATGTTTTTTTTCTTAACCCTTTGGGCAGTGCTTCTCCATTTGTAAATCATAGTATTAAAACAGAAGAGTCCAGCAGAGTCCATTTAACAGGTCTGCTAATCCAGCAGCAACTAGTGTGGATCACTAAGGGCTTGTCCACGCAACCATATAACACGGCTGAGTGCTATTTGATGTTTATCAGATAACACGTTGCACAGTGTTATACTATGGGACAGTGCAGATCTGCAATACTTGTCACATGCTGATTCAACATGAGAAAACAAACGCAGAATGCTACGGGTGCATCGGATGATTGACGGCCATGTGACCCCAGCCTAACAGAGATGCTTGTAAATTGGTGCTGAGTGTGTGGGGCTGAACCCCTTTGTAAGGCCGGCGTCACACTTGCGAGTTTGATGCGAGTAAGTCGCACGACTTTCTCGCATCAACACCCGGCACGGCTGCCCGCTCTCGGACCTGAGTGTGCGGCTGCATGTACTTCTATGCAGCCGCACACTCGGGTCCGAGAGCGGGCGGCCGTGCCGGGTGTTGATGCGAGAAAGTCGTGCGACTTACTCGCATCAAACTCGCAAGTGTGACGCCGGCCTAAGAATAGCTGTAGGATGATGTGCCATTTAAATTTTAAGGATGTAATCGACCTTGATAGTAGAGTGTTTCTCCCACTCAGGGATGACAGAAGTTTGCAGTTTCAAGCTTAAAGTGGTTTTCACAGAATCCATTGGAGTCTAATGGCCGCTGCATGCTCAGTTTCAGATCTCGTCCCGAGATCTCGGGAGACGAGATCTGAAACTGAGCATGCGCCGCCCCCAGCGGACATTTTCCCGGAGGCCACCACATCGCAGCAATGGAGCTGCCGGGGCCTTCGGGCTTTGAGGAAATGCCGGCAGAGCCCCGACGCTGCACAAAGAGCCCCGCCCCCCAGCACAGAGCCCCGACGCTACACAAAGAGCCGCCGCCCAAAGCACAGAGCCCCCACGCTCAGAGGTGTATCTAGGCTTTCTGGCACCTGGGGCAAGAATTTGGTTCGGCGCCCCCCTCCCCCAAGCACACATGCGATTTGCATGCTTGGTCATGTACGGACGAGCTGCTCTCCCTAATGCTCTCAATGTTCAGTGATAAATTGAGAGAAGCAGGAAGAGAAGCTCGTTGTCACAGGACCATAAGTATGAAAATCGCATATGAGTGAAGTGTCCATGTGATGACTGCTGGAACCTGCAGAGCTGAATCCTGACATTGCAGCTTCTGAATTCTCACAACGAATGCACTGCACACTTTTATTGTTCTCTCTTACCGGTGGCAAGAGTACACGGTCATGTCAGCACAAGCATGTGATTTATATACTTCTGGTCACATTCTGACTAGACGTGCCCGGCCTCGCTCCGTTCATTTTCATTGAGTGAGGCCACACATGTCTAGTCAGCATGTAACCGCATGTATGTAAATTACTGGCATGAGAGACAGCGTACAGTGAGCACTGTGAGAATTCTGAAATTGACTAATTCTCATGTTTTTATTTATGTTAGGAGCATTAAAGGGGTTGTCCAGGTTTGTGCTGAGTCTGCAGTCATTCTATGCGACTGCAGACTCAGCACAGACCTGGAGAACCCCTTTAATGCTCTTGACAAATAAAAACATGAGAATTAGTCAGTATCACAATTAATATTTACATCCAGGTACCTTATAGATGACGTCGTCTCTGGCATCGTTCTCTTATTCTTCATCTTGTCCAGATCCCATGATGAGTTTTCTCATCCACAGCCGTCTCTGCAGTTTTCCATCTTCTCCGGTCTTCTACACCAACTCTCCACACGATGCCCTTAAAGACAGAAGAGTCATTATAATGCTCCTAAATAAAAATATCTGCAATATACTGTCACTTCACACTATTCCCCTCCCTCCTCACACTGTCTCCTCTCACATCCCCCTGTTCACCATACTGTCTCCTCATATATTTACCCCTCACTCTCTATACTGTCTGCTCACACATACCCCTCACCCCCCATACTGTGTCTGCACACATCCCATCACCCTCACTCCCCATACTGTGTCCACATACATTCACCCGTTCGCTCCCCATACTGTCTGCAACCATCCCCATACTGTTTCCTCATACATGCCCTCATACATACATACTTTTCAGTACCCTCAAATCCCCCCACACATATTAAATGCCCCATCCTCACTCCAAATCCCCCCACACACATTAAATCCCCCCATCCCCACTCCAAATCCCCACACGCATTAAGTATCCACTATCCCCACTCCAATTCCCCACATATATAAAATAAACCCCCATCCCCACTCCAAACCCCCCACACATAAATGAACCCCCATCCCCACGCCAAACCCCCCACACATAATGTATCCCCCATCCCCACTCCAAGCCCCCCACACATAAAATAACCCCCACTCCAAATCCCCCCACACATAAAATAACCCCCCATCCCCACTCCAAATCCCCCCACACATAAAATAACCCCCCATCCCCACTCCAAATCCCCCCACACATAAAATAACCCCCCATCCCCACTCCAAATCCCCCCACATATAAAATAATCCCCATCCCTACTCCTAATCCCCCCACACATAAAATAACCCCATCCCCACTCCTAATCCCCCCACATATAAAATAACCAACCATCCCCACTCCAAACCCCCTCACACATAAAAGAACCCCCATCCCCACTCTAAATCCCCCCCATACATACACACTCACACAGTATGTCCCCCGTTAATCTTCTGTGGTTTCTTCAGCTCCACAGTGGAGCACACTTACCACCAGTCTTCACCCTTCTGGGCGCCGCCGGCAAGTGACGTCAGCAGCGTGATCACATGACCTGATCACGCTGCTGGCGTTGCTCTGACACGGGGGTCAGAGCTTTAATTGTACTGGTGTCTATACAGACGCCAGTACAATTGGTCCCTGGGAGCCAGCACGCAGCAGCTTCTCTGCGCCGGCTGTCAGCTTGACAGCCGACACAGGGAACTGCCGACTTCCAGGCCGGGGCGGCAGAACGCAGCCGCGGGGGAGACACTGCGGACCGCCGCATTAGGCGGCCCGACTGCGCCCCCCTGCCGACTGCGCCCAGGGCACGTGCCCCGGCTGCCCACCTTAGATACACCCCTGCCCACGCTGCTGAAAGAGGAGCCGCTATCATCATGTCACAAGGTAATGATTAGCTTAATATTTCTGGCATGCCTTTTGTTCTCAACTCGCTTTTCTCTGTGTTATCTATTAGAATTTCACTATGGTCATTTATACTGATGAAGCGAGTTTGAAACTAGATCTCTTTTGATTATTCATGCCTGCACACACACACTTAATGTGAGGGGGAGATATGTGTCATTTCTCTTAATCACTGTCTACCTTTTTGATAGTGATTGGCTGTATTATATCTTCTCCCCTTATGCTAGTTTTGTCCATAAGTCTCATGTTTTGATATGTTATTATATTATAATAAATATTGTTATATTTTCATAAATACCTCTCTTTGTGATATTTTATCTTGATTAATATCTATACATAAACACCTTATTATAAGTTTATTTTATTTTATAGTGGCATTTTGTTACTATTCTCTTCTTTTGGTTATTTTTCTTACGGGAACTAGTTTGCCAATATTAATAATAGACTTTCTCAGATAATTTTAACTCGACTGATGGAGGCACGTATGAAGATTCTTGAAGAAGGTTTATTTTCCAGCTGAATTCTTGAAGATATGCACACACACAGCAGATAAAAAAAGACTTTTCAGAAACAGTACTGCATATGTGGCGCTCCTGAGGGTTCAGTTGCCACAGAGGTATTGCACTTCATCCAGAGGTGTGGTACCCCACTCTCAGGTAATGAGGGGGCACCACCCAGGACTCTAACACCTGCACCCAACACATAGTATAGCAGCTGGGCATCTTGGACGTACCCTAAGGGAGGATGGTCTCATCCCAGGCTGGGTAGGAAAGAGTGTATGGGCGGTGGTGGGAGAAAGTAAGAAGGAGGGGAATTGAAGCTTAGAAAGCGGGAAAGAGTGTCTTTAAGATCAGAAGAGGAGGGGACCTGAAGCTTGTAGCAGCTTGTCCCCAGACGGAGAAAGTGAGATAAGAAGGAACAGAGAGAGAGAAGCTTCTGGAAGGACAGAAAGGACAGAAAGGGGTCATAGGGGCATGGATAGTGAGTGATCCATCTGTGGGGTCCGATCGAATAGTGGAGGGACTCCGGCCCCTAGCCTAGTGGAGAACTTTAAGACTCAGCTAGCAAGCCGGAGGAAGTTGCATCTTTAGGTGCCTTAGCTACAGAACCGCAGTTATCTTCTCCAAAAAGGTAGCCATAAGGGAGCAAGGAGATGCAGAGAGGACGTCATCCGACAAGGTCCGCGGCTACTGGCTTGTGACACTGATTGTGAGGTGTTGGACAGGAAGGAAAGGTGGAAAGTCAGCACAGTGAGACGACTGACGAAGGAACATATTGAAAGGAGTCTTGGAAAGGTGTTTCTTTATCTACCTGGGAGTTTACTGAGCACCTCACCTGGAGGACATGGCACCAAGCGGGCATCTGTGCACACCAGCTTTGGAAACTGCACCCAGCTGTGTCCTCTAATTATTCCTGCGTCACTCAACCAACACTGCTACATCTACCAACATTACCACCTTTTACATCCTACCTCTGCCCTGAGACTAAGCTCTGCCTGTGGAGAGCTGTACCAACTCTGTTGCATCACCACCAGTCCCAGAGGATCTGCACTGCAGCGCTGGTCACCTCTGACCAGAAACCACAGGTGGCATCACGATCACTTTATTACAAACTCCATTATCCCATGTAAATATGCCCCATTTATTGGACGCCCAGGGCAACGGACCGGGTCACTGCCGCTGTGACACTGCCCCTTTAAGAGGCGGCCCCGTGCCAAGTACCGCACTGACCTGGCGGGCGATCCAACTTGGCATCACAAACAGGATATCGAAGCCCAGTAACACCGAGTCCTGTGTGCCTATTTTTGAACTGTCTATTGTGCCAGAGACTTTGCTGAAAGTTTGTGAACAACTGCCGCCATATTTACACCACAAGGTGCGCAAGGAGAAGAAGGGTGTGCCGTTGCGGGCGGGACCCCACACTGAGGCGCGAAAATCATGGCCGCCCACTCTAAGTGTTACTGTACATGGAGAACTTGTCCATCAGCCAGTGGGATCCGCCTCCTGATTGTGGATGGCGGGAAAAGGAGGAAAAAGAAGGCCCTCCCCAGAAGAGAGAGCAGGAACGCGAACAAGGTGCAGCAGCACAGCTAACCAGCAAGATGGCGACTGGTGGTGACCCGGGGCACGGAGGAGCGGAGGGCAGCTTTTCCCGCAGGCAGAGTCAAGACCTTGACCCACCAGCAGACAGAGACCAGGAGCTGCTAGACCTTGAAGTGGAGAAGCTAAGTCGGCAACTGCTGGGAATGCAGCTGACTGCGATGGATAAGTGACGGACGTCCTTACCAGCCAAGCAGCAGCTAGAGCCGCAACGTCCCATCTCGCGCCCCGCCACACCGGTCCCGGAGGAGGAGGAGCTCGAGGCCGGAACAACATCAACGACAGGTAAAGACACCGACCCTGCACCGGTAGCCGAAGCACCCTTGCTAGGCCCGCTGCCTGCGCCTCCACCTCGTGAACCCGGCCGGCCTCGCGCGTCCCTGGATTGGGATCGGGCGTCCGGCCTGGAGGACCGGTTTGGAGCCATACTCCAGCCCACACACATGGCGGAGCAAGTTTACACGGAATGTGTGGTCTATCGCTGGACCCACTAGGGACAGATCTAATGGATTCCCAGGCCAGCAAGCAGAGGGGAGCAACCTGGAGGTCCTGAGCTGGGGGGAGTATAGCCAGCAACTCATCCACTGGTGGGAGTGGGAGGAACAAGAGCAGCAGGCCATGCGGCGAGCTTAGGACAAGCAGGTCCTGGAGGCCAAGAGGCAGGCCCACAAGGCTCGAGGGGCAGACCAGGGGCCCTTTCGGCAAGGTACCGTGGTGGACTTCCAGCTAAAGGGAGGCTGGGGCTTCATCAAAGAACCCAACCTGCTGGCAGAAAAATTTGTCAACAGGTGGGACGTTGAATCCCACCTCCTGGAAGAGCACCCAGATAGGGACCTATACCTGGGAGATTGCGTGACCTACATCCGGCATTGGAGTGTCAAGGGCTGGTACGCCCTTAATATACAGAAGCACAGGCGCGCCGTCGCTGAACAGGTTGCTGTCAGCAGGAGGTCCGCACCAACGCCTATGCCACCTCAGACCGGAGCCACCACCCCTCAACCAAGGCTCATCTCTGTAAGAAGCACCAGCACGGAGACACCCGTGGCAGGACACGATCTGACGGTGCATGCCACAATTAACCACTGTTTGTTTGTAGCACCAGGGGTGGCTACAGTGCCTGACTCCTCTCATGTATGGGAGCTGCCAGCACCAGGCACTACCCCCTAAATGGAGAACTGAACAAACCTGAATAAACTGTATATAGTTCCTTGAAAAGTTTTACAAGTTGACCCGGTAGGGTTCCTGCACAAGTTCACCTGGTTCCTGATTATAAAAACTGAGAGATCATGGACCAGGTATGATCCGACAACTTTTATCTGTATATAGTTTAGCACAACTTAAGGTGCTCCTTCCTGGTTTTACTTAAAAGCGAGTAGGGTGTGCTGACACCCTATATCACTGCACAACTGACCTCAGAACAAAAACCCGTTTGGCGTGGCCAAAGTAGTGGTCCAAAGTGGAGACCAGCCATGCCTTGTAGCCCGCTCAAGGCCTACTTTGAGGGTTTGAGATGGGTCCCTCATGTTGCACTAAGAAAATACCCTGGATGGGCCTTGCACTCAAGGAAGAAGAAGAGAAAATTTTATTTAACTTGAATGAAAAAGTTTTATTGCACTTACTCTGAAAAATGTCTTATAGCACTTGAAGTTGAATATACTAATGTGAATATTTATGAAGAAGAATTTGATAGCACTTTTAAAGAAAAAAATAGAAAAGTTACCCGTCGTGACCAAAGAATGTTTGTTTTCTTACTAAGATGCGTAAGTGAAGAATGTGTGTTGCTGCTCTTTTATAGTGAATAAAGATATTGATGACTAATGAAGGATAACGGTCTGAAGCAAGAAAATAATAGTATTTTCTGAAGGTAAAAGTACCAGGTAGCTGGTAATGTAAAAGAATGTTTAAAGAGGATAAACTATAATGTTTAACAGGAATAAAGTAAAGTTATTTTTATAAGATGGTATTACGATAGTATGATAATGTATAAAGTGGTGGTGAACCTAATGGCGACACGGTTGCCGCCAATAGTCTGTGAAGATGGATAGTGATAGCACTTTTGTAAGATGTGAAGACACTTAACGAAACGAAGGAGAATGTCAGGAAGTATGGTATAAAAGAAGTAATTATTGTAATGTCTTGAATTATTGTTACGCAATGTTAAAGAAAAAGTGCCTCCCATAAAGGGAAGTTGCGTTTTGAATCATTTTTCTACCTGTTAGAATGCATTCTCAAAAATTTTGTATGTTTCCTTGTAACACCTGTGTTTTACTCTGTTTCAGCCCGCGGACGTGCTGTGTTTAACAGGGGGGGGTATGTGGCGCCCTGAGGGTTCAGTCGCCACAGAGGTATTGCACCTCATCCAGAGGTGTGGTACCCCACTCTCAGGTAAGGAGGGAGCACCACCCAGGACTCTAACACCTGCACCCAACACATACTATAGCAGCTGGGCACCTTGGACGTACCGTAAGGGAGGATGGTCTCATCCCAGGCTGGGTAGGAAAGAGTGTATGGGCGGTGGGTGGAGAAAGTAAGAAGGAGGGGAAATGAAGCTTAGAAAGCGGGAAAGAGTGTCTTTAAGATCAGAAGAGGAGGGGACCTGAAGCTTGTCCCCAGACGGAGAAAGTGAGATAAGAAGGAACAGAGAGAGAGAAGCTTCTGGAAGGACAGAAAGGGGTCCTAGGGGCACGGATAGTGAGTGATCCATCCGTGGGGCCCGATCCAATAGTGGAGGGACCGAGTCGCAGAAGGGACACCGGCCCCTAGCCTAGTGGAGAACTTTAAGACTCAGCTAGCAAGCTGGAGGCAGTTGCATCTTTAGGTGCCTCAGCTACAGAACCGCAGTTATCTTCTCCAAAAAGGTAGCCATAAGGGAGCAAGGAGACGCAGAGAGGACGTCATCCGACAAGGTTACTGGCTACTGGCTTGGAACACTGATTGCGAGGTGTTGGACAGGAAGGAAAGGTGGAAACTCAGAACAGTGAGACGACTGAGGAAGGAACATATTGAAAGGAGTCCTGGAAAGGTGTATCTTGATCTACCTGGGAGTTTGCTGAGCCCCTCACCTGGAGGACACGGCACCAAGCGGGCATCTGTGCACACCAGAACTGTGAGTAAAGCTTTGGAAACTGCACCCAGCTGTGTCCTCTAATTATTCCTGCGTCACTCAACCAACACTGCTAGATCTACCAACATTACCACCTTTTACATCCTACCTCTGCCCTGGGACTAAGCTCTGCCTGTGGAGAGCTATACCAACCCGGCTGCATCACCGTCAGTCCCAGAGGATCTGCACTGCAGCGCTGGTCACCTCTGACCAGAAACCACAGATGGCGTCACGAACACTTTATTACAAACTCCATTATCCCTTGTAAATATACCCCATTTATTGGACGCCCAGGGCCACGGACCGGGTCACTGCCACTGTGACACTGCCTCTTTAAGAGGCGGCCCGATACCGAGTACCCCACTGCCCTGGCGGGTGATCCACATACACATGGGCTACTAAGATTGCTGATATACATTGAATGAGAAAGAAGAAAGGGGTTACTGACATCAGAGTTACATCAGAGGCAGACAGGAGAGGAAGGACAAACTTCTAAATAGGGCAAACCTTATTGCATAGCAACAAAACAGCACTATATAACAACACAATTATAATGCAATACTGTCTGTATGATTCCCAAATCATGGGAAATGACACACATCATGCGGCTTTGCTCACTATCTAGACCATAGGTCTACTTCTGGTGCACACTGGACCCTAGCTGACCTCTTGACAGGAAATTGTCTCTGTCCCTTCACCTTAACTCCTCCCACTCTGGGATAGTCACAATCATTAACTCTAAGTGTCCCTACTGTCGGGCAGAACACAACACCAACACTAATAAGACATATCACAATTCACATTATACACCATAACAGTACTCTTGTCTTCAAGGGGGAAAGTGGGAAGTATGTCCATCTCCTTACACACATGTGGACAAATAGCCCTCCTGGCCCCTCCCCCAAAAAAGACATGTGTTTTTTGATCCAATATTCAGATTAAAATCAATCATGCAACTGAATGGCTGTGACATATACAAGAACTAGCACTGGGATGCTACTGTGTGTTATACAGGTGCTGTTTTTTTTTTTTTGCCACACTGTCAAACTTGGATATAGCACGCTGATGAAAAAATGTCCTTTTTTCCTCATATGTAAAAAAAAAATTCATCATCTGATTGAGATCTTAGAGGCAGATGCACACTTTAGGGCACATTTAAATTACCTTATTTCTCCTCTCTCTTTGCTACCTGTTTTAAAAAATGGACACGACACAGAGCAATAGTCTGATGGAGCGATTATGACATTTTTTTTAACAGATTCAGATCTCTGTTCGGTTTATCTTAGAGCATGTACCTATTCTCATCCGTTTTTGTGGTCCAGAATCAACAATTTAATATATGAGGCCTGTTAAAAACAGATGACACACAGAATCCATTACTTTTTAACTGATTCATTAACACGTGTCATCAAAAAAGAACATAATCATTTGACTATGTCGTTTTAGTCCAAAATAACCCTTCGATTTGCTATAGCGATTGTCACCTTTTACTAATGGTGACTCTCTTTCTCAGATGGGCTTGCCTCTTTCACTTTGAGGCACATCACACACTATAGCTCAGGGTAGACTTTTATTTTGCTCTCTCATTGTCCTATCTAAGTCCAAGTATGGTACACCATACTTGTGAGTACTTACTCATCCCGACAGCTAGCGGCCTGGTGGCACTAGTATTTCTCCGTAACAACGTCCTCCTGGGTCTGTCTGTGCCATCTATGTGTCTGCGTCATTTACTCTTCACTTTTTATGCTCTCTGAGATTATAGCTAACCCATGACCCAATGGTCTCACCTGCAACACAGTGTACATTAACCCTAAGTCCACTGAGCAAAACATGTTGCCCAATAAAAAGCAGAGCTCACATGAGTGTATTTCATGGTCCATGTAAAGACCACAATGCCAAGTGTGGCGTCGGGTCTCCCGACCAGAACTTATGACTTTGCATGAGTCTATGAGGCTGTAACTTTGGTCTCAAAGATCTGAAGTCAGCTTGGGCATTGTGAACAGAGAAATATATAGACCAAGAAATACACACAGTGCAGCATACCTGACTATAAGGGCATTATGCTATCAACGGTACTTTTCTGGTGATACGTAGCACATTAAATCACAGCATGACACCACATTACATAATATTCATACAGTAAATATGCACCTTTATTACACCTTTTCAACAGTAATAATAGAACGTAGGTAACTAGCTGGTATTTTCCCTGCAACAGGGTCGGTCATAACCCAATGGAAGCCATAAAGGAGGCAGTCTTGAGCTTAATAGTTCGTCCATGTATTGTTTGAATTTATTTTATAATAGGGGGTTGAGTCATTACATGTTGGTGCTATTACCTATTAATAAAGAAAAGGAAAACATGTGCACAATCTATAACTACTTCCACAAAGTTACAGATGAAGAATAGTTTATTAGAACTAGCAGAAGATGAGTGGGAGTGAGGTTATGACCTTAACTTCAAAGGAGTATCATGAAAAATTTTTTGCTAACCCGTTTCTATGGCTGCAGAAACAGTAGAAATTCTTAAAGAGTCCGAGGCACCAGAGAAAGTTCATGTATAAAAAAAATTAACTTTTATTCAATCCTTAAAATCACATAGCAATAATACAAAATTGAGATAGGACGAGGCAACATTTCGGCCAAATTTGCTCATCAAGCCAGAGAATTTAGATCTAATTTTCATCCCAAAACAGCTCTGATGACATGTCCTTTATAGATGCTACAATGACCTACACCATGTTCCAAATTATTATGCAAATGATATTATTCTCTGATTTTCCTAAGTGGTCGGTGCAAATGACAGTCAGTCTAATAAAAGTCATCACCCGTTAGAGTATACATCGAATTTTATAGAAGAAACCTCCCAATGATAACAGTAATAATAATCTCCAAAATGAATAAAAACTCAAAATGCACTGTTCCAAATTATTAGGCACAGTAGAATTTCTAAACATTTGATATGTTTTAAAGAACTGAAAATGCTCATTTGTGGAATTTGCAGCATTAGGATGTCACATTCACTGAACAAAAAAGCTATTTAACTCCAAAACAACCTAACAGGCCAAGTTACATGTTAACATAGGAACCCTTCTTTGATATCACCTTCACAATTCTTGCATCCATTGAACTTGTGAGTTTTTGGACAGTTTCTGCTTGTATTTCTTTGCATGAAGTCAGAACAGCCTCCCAGAGCTGCTGTTTTGATGTGAATTGCCTCCCACCCTCTCAGATCTTTTGCTTGATGATACTCCAAAGGTTCTCTATAGGGTTGAGGTCAGGGGAAGATGGTGGCCAACCATGAGTTTATCTCCTTTTATGCCCATAGCAGCCAATGACTCAGAGGTATTCTTTGCAGCATGAGATGGTGCATTGTCATGCATGAAGATGATTTTGCTCCTGAAGGCACGTTTCTGCTTTTTATACCATGGAGAAAAGTTGTCAGTCAGAAATTCTATATATTTTGCAGAGGTCATTTTCACACCTTCAGGAACCTTAAAGGGCCCTACCAGCTGTTTCCCCATGATTCCGGCACAAAACATGACTCCTCCATCTCCTTGCTGACGTCGCAGCCTTGTTGGGACATGATGGCCATCCACCAACCATCCACTACTCCATCCATCTGGACCATCCAGGGTTGCTCGACACTCATCAGTAAACAAGACTGTTTGAAAATTAGTTTTCATGTATGTCTGGGCCCACTGCAAACCGTTTCTGCTTGTGAGCACTGTTTAGGGGTGACAGAATCTTAGGTTTATGCACCACAGCAAGCCTTTGAAGGATCCTACACCTTGAGGTTCGAGGGACTCCGGAGGCACCAGCAGCTTCAAATATCTGTTTGCTGGTTTGTAATGGCTTTTTAGCAGCTTCTCTTTTAATCCGATGAACTTGCCTGGCAGAAACCTTCCTCATTCTGCCTTTATCAGCACGAACACGTCTGTGCTCAGAGTCAGCCACAAATCTCTTAACAGTACGATGATTACGCTTAAGTTTTCGGGAAATATCTAATATTTGCATCCTTTGACCAAGGCATTGCACTATTTGATGCTTTTCAGCAGCAGAGAGATCCTTTTCCTTTCCCATGTTACTTGAAAACTCTGGCCTGCTTAATAGTGTGGAACATCCAGTTTCCTTTTATTGGGCTCACATGGCAAACTAATTATCACAGGTATCTGAGATTGATTTCAGTGATCCAAAGAACCCTGAGACACAATACCATCAATGGGTTTCATTTACAAAAAAGAAAAAATGCTATGACACTTAAAACCAATTTGCATAATAATCTGGAACATGGTATAAATTCCTTGTCTAAACAAAAAAAACAAAGCTAATAATTTACCTTCTATAAAATTTTGTAGTATTCTAGCATTTTTTTCCAGGGCAATAAAGAAGTATTTTGTTTATATATGCAGAGTTTAACTAAAAGTGTGCATACACCTTATATAGCTGTGGGCCGAACACTCATATGCCTGACAGACAGCCCCATGCATGTGAACACTGGACTCAGCAAAGCATTCATATAGTTTCAATAGGGTAGAGATAGTAAGGTAGAGATAGTAAGCTACTGCCAGGCAGTTCTGACTGTGGCTTATCTCCTTGAATAACATAAGGATTGGGCATTTGAATTTAAAATTGGGGGAGATTCAGGAAGCCCTTATGCACATTACATGGTTGAACAGTCCTGCTGAAAGTGGAGATTCTGCAACTTATTGTAATGTGTATGCCTTAAAAAATAGCTACTCTTTAAAATAACTTTTCAGAATAAGCTATAATGTGTGTACATGAAGAACTGCACTATTTCAGGTCATTATATGACTTGACTCCTGCAGTGTACACAAGTTTTCCTCGTTGCAGGAATTTGTAGTTGACTCTGGGTGGAGACTAGCTGTAATGAATGTTTCCATTAAGAAGTACATACAGACAGGCATTCCAGCTTTTTATTCCGCATGTAGCACACAGACAGAAGCAACATAGGTGTAGAGGAAATTACACAGCTGTACTGAGCAGTGTAGCTCTGAATTCAGCTAAGAGGTATGCCACACTAAACGAGATCGCAAACGAGATCACTAAAACGTCACTATTTTGCGATCTCGTTAGCGACCTCGTTGTGTGTGGCATGTAGCAACGATGTGGCCCCTGCTGTGATGTCGCTGATCGCTCACTAGCGTTCTGGACCGTTTTTTGATCGTTGGCGTCCCGCTGGTGAGCCTATATCGCTGTGTTTGGCACCTTTTGCGAACGACGAGCGACCTCGTTTGTGACGCATATGGTGTTTAGCGTCACGGAATGGATCGCAATATCTGTAAGTTCTCTTTTGCGTCACAGAGAGGATCGCAGAAGTTGCAAAGCAGGCTAGCAAGACGCAGAGAGCAGGAGCGATGCTGGAAATTCCTATGAATCAGAAGCGCTCAGTACATGCTAATGACATCCTAACGACGTCAAGTCGTTAAAGAGATCGCTGACCGCTGATGAGTTGTTAATGAGATCTCCTGTTTGGCAGCTACTAGCGACCTAAAAGAGATCACACCAACGATCTCATTAGCTTGCGTCGTTATTGAGATCGCTAACCAGATCGCTAAGTGTGGCAGTACCTTTAGACATAAGCTAATATACTTGCTAGAAAACCACAGTTTAATGTATTTCTGTGCTTGTGCCTGACTTTGCATTTCTCTCCTTTTAATCTTCTATTTCCATAGACTTCAATCGTCATGAAGGTGTCATGTCCCGCTGGAAGACCTGGGGTCGGTTAATGAATCACAAGTCTTCTTTAGAGATGATGTGATTCATGTCCTATCTTAAATGTATTTGGTTTCCTTCGGTGCTGAGAGGGTTAATGACTCTTTCCATGCTGGCTGAGACCATACAGCCTGGTTGTTCTCAGTTGCAACAGCTTATCATTTACTCACTCTATATATACTGACTCTGGGCGGTTATTCGCTGCCGGTGAAAGGTTTGTCTTCCTGTGCTGAGTGCTAAAGCTAAGTGATTGGAATGGAGTTGTATTATTGATCTGAATTTTGCTGTTGTTCGTGTGTGTTTATCTCCTGGTCCCTGTTCCTATTTAGTTTATGCCTCCTGTCCCTCTCACTATCCTCCTCCCTATTGTTGATTTGTGCTTTTGCATGAAAGAGGTTTTTCTGTTATCCCTGTTTTGTCTTTGTGTCTTGTTTACATTACATTTCTGTCCCTGGGGGAGGGAACAGATTAGGGTTTAACAGGAGCATAGCAAGGTTAAGGTACTGCCACACTAAACAATCCCGCTAGCGATCACAATAACGACGCATACTAATGCGATCGCTAGCGGGATTGTTTCTATATCGCTAAATGCTGCCGCATTTAGCGATATAGTTAACGACGCTATCGCCGTTAGCGATCTTCTTAACGACTTTAGCGGTACAAAAGTACCGCTAAATCGCTAAGAAAAGGTGCCACACAGCGATAAGATACTTACCCAGCGGGAGCGCCGACGAGAAAATAGGGTCCGGAACGATTCCAGCGACGAGCGAGATCACAGCAGGAAGCTCGTCGCTGGAAGCTGCCGCACTGAACAACATCGCTAACGGGATCGCTAAATAGTGACGTTTTTTAGCGATCCCGTTAGCGATATTGTTTAGTGTGGCATACCCTTTAGAGACCCAGGCCTCTCTACCTTCAAGAGTACCCCTGGGACAGGGATAGTTAAGGTCCCAGTTCCAGGGACAGTTTGAGGCCCCTCTCCTGTATTTAAGACGGTCACAACGTGATATCAATATGCTGTGTAACCTGACACCTTACTGTGCAGGGAAATTCAAAGGAAGCAGGGGTAGCCTAAAGATGTTGCTCAGAATTGGTAAAAGAAGCAGATTTTTTGAATCAGAAATATTACCGCTTCTTATATTCACTTGTACTATTGATTGATGCAAAGTTTATTGAAAGTATAAAGCCAATTTAAGAAGACTGAAGAGTCATGAGCATGTAAAAATTCAGATAAAATTTACTTGCTGTGTATTTTTCTCTGTAATGTTTTATTGATTTCCAAAATCACAAGAACAAAATAAATAAGTTACAAAAGTATCAAAGTATCAATCATATAGACGAAAAGAACAAATATGTTCACACAGCGTAAGAGGCATATACGTTTATAACACTTGTGTACTTCTTAGGTAATTTCCAGCTCACATATCCCTTCATTTCCAAACAGTCGAACAATTGAAGTAACAGTTTTAAAACAGACTGCCATCATTTTAGATACAACCTCCTTTGTCATGCACTAATTTTAGAATAAAGATATAGAATAAGACAATTAAAAAAAAACCATAAACATTTACTCTAAAAAGAAAAATTAGACTGTGATGACACACCTCTTTGGGCCCTATCAAATCTTTAATTTTCCTTGAGTATTTTTAAGTTCTTCCATGCAGTATCACAGCATATTTTGAATGGGTTAATTACAAAGATAATTTCATGACTGTTTACGCAGAGAATATCTTAATTTTTTTAATAATTCGGTTTGCATCTCTTTATGATGTTCGGCTTTAGTTTCCCTAACTTCATCAAGGTTTTGAGTGTTCCAAGTACTATGGTTTGGGATTTGTTTTATAATCCAATGTCTTAACACATTGGTTTATAAATTAATTATTGTCCAGCATATTTTGCTCTTGTTACTGCTGGTGTAATGGAAAATGGAGACTGCCGAGATGAAGAGGATACCTATCCCCTTAAATTTCAGCAATAAAATCTCTAACTTCATTCCAATATTAGCATATTCTCTTTAAGAGATTGTCCAGTGACAAATGTCATATGGAAATTAAAAATTTCAGCTTTGAGTAGTAGGAGATTTGGAGCTGTGAGATGCAAATATTGTGAACACTGAATATAAAACAGCTTGAAATCAGTCAAGTTGAATAACACTGTGATATTCTGTACTAGCAAAGGATGCCTGTCACATCCACTGATTAGGTGGTCAATGTGCCTGGCTTATGACAGCTGATACAATCCAGATGATGCCATGCTTTGGTTTCTATAGCAATGCTGTCATAAACGATCACAAATAGAAGAACCAGAGCCTTCTGATAAAAATGAACCATGTCTTCAGCTAACTTATTATGTCACTGTCTAAAAAAAAATAAATTATTCTCATTTATGACCTATCTGCAATGGTAAAAAGAAAACCTATCCTTGGTGCTAACACTAATGGGCGCTTGTTACTTAGGAGGCAACGGCATACTGCCCTCCTCAGAGGCGTAGCTAGGGCTTTGGTTTAGGGGGGGCCAAACTTCTGAGTGGGCCCCTAACCAGAGAACCTCAGCGAATGACCGCGCTGTTGCCAAAAATAATCTATATATAAAAAGACCAATATTGATATCACCGCCATATGGTCAGTGGTAAATAATACCAGTCCTACAGAACATATAAGAGACATAGCAGAGTTACAGATAATGACTTACCGCTGATGTTCTTTCTGATGGAATTGTTCACTTTTCATGTCTTTTCCATCTGGCCCAGACCGACATGACGACTCCTCCAGCCAGGACTCGATTGCAGAGAATACAACAAAGACACATTGATATGGAAATTTAATTAGGATAAAAATATCCTTCAGTGTTTGCTGCTTGCCATGTCCAAATCTCTATTTAATGTCTTTTTGAGCGCTCAGAACGAAATGAGGACTGTCCACAACGCAAGTGTCAGTATAACAGTTTGTCAAAGACATACATTTATTATTCATTCAAGGTTTTATATGTTTACAAAAAGGGGCTGGTTAGTCAATTAACATACAATTAAAAGCTGCTAGATTATTGGCTGTTCTAGTGTAAATATGATAATTATGATAATCATGATTAAAAGAGCTGAAGTTGCAGAATTATTGTTTATATTCTTGTGACCTAGTTGTCTTGCATAACTATAATGTAAACAACAGATATCTAATAGGACTTTTTGTACTTCATGTATTTGTTCCTTTACGAAGGCCTTATGAAGGCCAGATTTCTTTAAAACGACTGATTATAGCTGGCCTAGAAATATGTGAGCACAGGGTTTTTTAGCAAGTGAGATCTATCTAACTGTGAACTGTGAATACATATATGTGAATATACTTTGAATATATGGAATACATATATATTTCCATGACAACATTTCACTTCTCATATTTTCAGCACTGTCACGGTCACAAATTGGACTATTCTCAACCTGCACAAACTCCTCATCCTGCTGATACCCCAATACTGAGCCGCTGCTGTCATATGTGTCCCTATTACTGCACCTGATACCCCAATACTGAGCCGCTGCTGTCATATGTGTCCCTATTACTGCACCTATTGTGTGGTTCTGTGTGACCTCTAAATTCTAAAGCAACCCTCTATAATATAGTAATGCCGGGTGCAAGTGCCCTAGAAAACAGTGCCCGCATGTTGTCCCCTAGAATGTAATAATGCCCTGTGTGTGCCCCTTTGACAGTCACAGTAACCTGAGTTCCCCTATAACAATACGTGCCCACTTTACATTTAATAATGTCCCAAGTCTCCCCCCTGTGCAGCTCCCCTATACACAGTATGATGCTCTCTTATACACAGTATAATGCCCCTTCACTGTATATATACTGACCCCTTAATATCCCCAAAACTATTTAATGGCTCCAACACTGTATGATGGCAACGCCACTATAATCAACACACTGTATGATGGCCTTCTCACTGTAATTTCCAGACTGTAAAATAAATTACAGTAAATAATTAAATAGTATCCATATAGCATAATACACCAGATAGTCCTCAATATAGTATAATGCACCCCCAAAGGCAGCCTCTATATTATAATAAACCCCCATAGGCAGAGTCTATAACATAATGCACTCCCATAGACAGCCTTTGTATTGTAATGCACCCCCATAGGCAGCCTCTATGTTATAATAAACCCCCATAGGCAGAGTCTATAACAAAATGCACCCCCATAGGCAGCCTTTGTATTATAATGCACCCCCATAGGCAGCCTCTGTAGTATAACGCACTCCCCATAGGGAGCCTCTGTAGTATAATGCATTTCCCATCCCCATAGGCAGCCTCTGTAGTATAACGCACTCCCCATAGGGAGCCTCTGTAGTATAATGCAGTCCCCATCCCCATAGGAAGCCTCTGTAGTATAATGCAGCCCCATAGGCAGCCTCTGTAGTATAATGCACTCCCCATCCCCATAGGGAGCCTCTGTAGTATAATGCACTCCCCATCCCCATAGGCAGCATTTGTAGTATAATGCAGCCCCATAGGCAGCCTCTGTAGTATAATGCACTCCCCATAGGCAGCCTCTGTAGTATAATGCACTCCCCATAGGCAGCCTCTGTAGTATAATGCACTCCCCATAGGCAGCCTCTGTAGCATAACGCACTCCCCATAGGGAGCCTCTGTAGTATAATGCACTCCCCATAGGGAGCCTCTGTAGTATAACGCACTCCCCATAGGGAGCCTCTGTAGTATAATGCACTCCCCATAGGGAGCCTCTGTGGTATAATGCAGCCCCATAGGCAGCCTCTGTAGTATAATGCACTCCCCATCCCCATAGGCAGCCTCTGTAGTATAATGCACCCCCATATGGAGCCTCTGTAGTATAATGCACCCCCATTACAAAAATAATAAACCCAGTACTCACCTCTCTTGATCCCGTCTCCTGCGCTGCTCACTGCTCCCTGCTCTCCTTCTCATCTCCAGACAGCGGGCGCCGGGCAGTGACGTCAGTGCGCCCGCTGTGAGGGGGATTATGGGAGAGAAGGAGCTCCTTCTCTCTCAATGCGGTCAGCTGTATCGGCTAGATGCCGATACAGCTGACCCTCCGATGACGGGCGGAGGGCCCACTGCTGGCACAGGGCTCCCCAACGCCTGCTCAGGCCCCATAGCCGCCGGGCGGCAGAGCAGGGAGATCGATTCTCCCTGCTCAGCCGCAGAATGTAACTGTAGTGTAGCTCCGGGTGGGCCCCCTCAGAGCGTGGGGCCCGGGGCCACCGCCCCCTCTGCCCCCCGGTAGCTACGCTACTGGCCCTCCTGGTTGAGGTCCACTCAACACAGCAAATGCAGACAACACGGGCAGGCTTCTGCTTGCCACTGCTTTCCTCTGTACTGTACATAGTGTGCATGTACTGCTTGTACTGTATGTCTTCCTGTCTATGAGTTTTTGGTTTTGCCTTCTTCACCTGCAAATTAAATATCAGATGTTAAATGCTAAGGAATTTAAATATAAAGTATCAGAAAGCTACGGGAATTTTTAGTATATAATGATTATCGCGCCTGTCGAATCATGAGCACGAAAATACGCAAGTCGGAAACTTTAAGTGATGCTTACTTGCTATAAGGGCACAGTCGGATGGCCGTATAATTTGGATGGTGATCAGAACGCAGTGCCCGGACTGGCTGTGGTTCTCATGACCCGAGCATGAAATCTTCATGTATTTCTATGCAGCTGTCATGCTTGGGTTAAGCGAACCGCTGGCCAGTCCGGGCATTGGATTCCGGTCTCCGTTTGCTTTATACGGCTGTCTGACTGCGCCATAAACCTAATATAAGCTTGTGCTCAAGTAGGTTCTTGGCACCTTCATTTCCACATTAGCAGGTGAGCGGTATGACGCTATGTCTACAGTTAACTACCGGGATGTGTGCATGTTCTGCAAGTATCGTGCTTGCTATCGTGTATCGTGGGGGCAGCTCACCTTCCCACATGGAAATGAGCTGCTGTGATGAGCCCCTTTAACCATTTAGAAATGTGGCCTATTTTAGCATTGGAAAGAAGCTTGTCATTCCTGCCTTCTGAGAACCATAAGTACTTTTTTTTATTTTTACACAAAAGTAGTGCTATGACTGTGTTGTTTACTAGTTGTTTTCTTACTTTCGACTCTGCATAAACTCTTACTGTTTCTCTTATTCATTCTCGTCTGGACTATTGTAACTCTACTAATCAGTCTCCCTTTACCAAACTCTCCCCTCTCCAATCTGTCATGAATGCTGCATTCAGGATCATATTCCTCACTAACCATTACACTGATGCCTCTACCTTGTGCCATTCATTACACTGGTTACCCATCCACTCCAGAATTCAATATACTGTAAACTTATTACTCTCACCCACAAAGCACTTCACGGCTCAGCACCACCCTGCATCTCCTCCCTCGTCTCAGTCTAGCACCCTACCCGTGCCCTCCGTTCTGCTAATGATCTGAAGTTAGCATCCTCAATAATCAGAACCTCCCACTCCCATCTCCAAGACTTCTCAAGTACTGCACCAATTTTTTGGAATGCACTACCCAGGTTAATTCAATTAATCCCCAATACCCACAGTTTTAAGCATGTCCTAAAAATGCATTTCTTCAGACTGGCCTACCGTCTCAACGCATTACCCTAACTATCCCTGTGTTGCCCATTCAAAATTTTTACCATAACCAGATTCCTTGTATCATGTTCTCACATGCATTATGCATTTAATAGCCCTCTGTGTCTGTACTGTTACATACTTAGGCTGATAACCAGTTCATGCAGAATTACATGAACACCCGATTCTTACACTATGGCTGGTCCGAACAATGAAAGCAATTGTTACCATCCACCTTTCGTGTCTCCCCTTTTTTCTCATAGATTGTAAGCTTGGAGCAGGGCCCTCATTCCTCTTGGTATCTGTTGATTTTTGTGATTATTGTTATGCTGTAATGTCTATTGTCTGTACAAGTCCCCTCTAAAATGTAAAGTGCTGCGGAATATGTTGGCACTATAGAAATAAAATTATTATTAAAATTATTACTAGATGAGTTGTATTTTTGATGGTAACTTTTTTGAATGCATACACTAAATAGCCATTTTATAAGAAATGCCTACCCTTTCATGATTGGAGCTTCCCTGTATGGAAATTAGACATCTGACCCCAGATTGCAGAATAACACTAAGTGAGCAGGGTTTCCGTGAACCAGTTTTCTAAGAGTGAATACACAACACAATTGTAAAATCATCCATTAGCTTAAACTTGCAGCGTTTTCTCATGCAACAGTGTTCACAGTATACTAAGAATGGTTTGGTGGAGTGAAAACACACAGCGAAAGGGGATCCTGAGAACATAAGCACTCATGGAGGAAAGGGGTCTGAGGAAGGTGTCAAGAATCCTTCTGATGAATAGGTGGTGCATAGAAAAGCAAATACAATGCTGGTGCTCCAACTAATGTGTCTGAATGTACAAGGTTTGTTGTTCCTTAGCACATTTGGGCTATGACCAGTTTGAGTGTCATTGCTGTATAGGGCCTCATTCAGACATCCAAGATTTACCAGGTACCGGAAGTAAAAATATGGACCATTGTTGATTGCTGTTTTGGATGTGAGTTTCATCATCAGCGTTTGGTCAGTGTGTCAGTTTGCATGATCAGTGTTTCATCAGTTATTTTCAGATACAAAAAAATAAATTACAAAGCTTCTCCCACTTATTGCAATGTTAATCACGGAACAGCGCATGGATTGAACATAGATGTTGTCTTTGATTTTCACGAACCTATAGACTTGTATGGGTAATTTTGATCCACAACTTGGATCAAAAATGGACAAGACATCGTTATTTCCTGTGGAACACTTTTTTTTCGGAAAAAACACGGGCATGTGAAGAGCGCCATAGACTAAAATGTGAAAACACAGATAGACCATGTATGTGAAAAAAGGACATCTGAATGAGGCCTAATGGAAACAGAAAGACAAAACGTCAGTAGGCAAAACGGCGCAAAAAGTGGATAACTGAGCAGTGGATAACATTGCCTGATCAGATGAATCCAGATTTCTGCTGCAACATGCAGATTAGGGGGACACAATTTAGCACAAGCAACATGACTTAAAGGGAATCTATCACCCCATTTTTCCCCTATGAGATGCGGCCACCGCCATCAGGGGCTTATCTACAGCATTCTGTAATGCCGTAGATAAGCCCCCGATGTCACCTGAAAGTGAAGAAAAACGAGTTATATTATACTCACCCAGGGGCGTTCCGCCGTCCGGTCTGATGGGCGTCACGGTCCAGTTTGGCGCCTCCCATCTTCTAGCGAAGCCGGCCTCTTCTTTCCGTCCCGTCGCAGCTCCTGCGCAGGCGCACTGCTCTGCCCTGGTGAGGGCAGAGCAGAGTACTGCAGTGCGCAGGCGCTGGGAAAGGTCAGAGAGGTCCAGCGCCTGCGCACTGCAGTACTCTGCTCTGCCCTCACCAGGGCAGATCAGTGCGCCTGCGCAGGAGCCGCAACGGGATGGAAAGAAGAGGCCAGCTTCGCTACAAACTGGGAGGCGCCGAACCGGACCGCGACGCCCATCGGACGGCGGACCGCCCCTGGGTGAGTATAATATAATTTGCTTTTCTTCTCTTTCAGGTTACATCGGGGGCTTATCTACAGCATTACAGAATGCTGTAGATAAGCCCCTGATGGCGGTGGCCGCAGCTTATAGTCCAAAAATGGGGTGACAGATTCCCTTTAATATATCCTTCCAGTCAGTAGTCCACATTTCAGGCTGGAGAGTTAGTGTAGTGGAGTGGGGAAATGTTTCATGGCACAACTGGCTCGTCTGGTCCCTGGTGTATAGCGGTTTGGACAGGAAGACTAGCCAAGTTCATCCTTATTTTGGCAGCTGATTACCCTATGGCAGAAAGATACTTTTTACAACATAATGAACCATGCCACAAGGGTCTCATTGTTATGACTAGATCATAGATAGTATTTTGTGTCTCTCTGGTTTTCACAATTTCCAAATTATATATACATATTTTATAGCCTTGAAGGTGCAGCGCTGTGCACCAACCTCCACCACGCCGACAATGCACCTGCTGGATCCACCACCTATGCTGCAAGGCTGAGCCCCCATGACTCCAGGCTAAATCACCACAGGCGCCGCACCAGAAAAACAATGGCTACCACACCATACCAAGGGAAAGGAGCAAGAACCTCACCTTCCACATGTTCTGAGACTGTGAACTGAGAGGAAAAATAGGTAGAAACCCTCTAGCAGTCTCCTGCTAATTAAAAATGCCTGTGTCAAATGGGAGGAGTGCAGGTCCAAGTAAAGAGAAAAATGAAGAGGGGACAGACCAAGCAATATGGTGGAACTGTGGAAAAAAGACATGGACCACAGATCCAAAAATGATACATTGATCTAATGCCGCTAGGCAAAATTGTACAAAACTGAACATGAGGTTCTTAGTTTAAGGCCGGAGTCAGACACAACGTATAAAAAAAATCGGTCCGATTTTGTCTGGCGAGAATCGCACTAATGTTCTCCGTATGTAATCCGTTTTCAATGCGATTTCCTCGCATCTAAGTATCTGTGTGACATCCGTATGGCTTTTCATTTCTCACTGCTTTTCCCCTTTGAATTTAATGGCTCAATGGGCTGTAATGAGGAAAATGTGTGCGTATTTCTCGCAAGTCACACTAATGGTCCGTGTGGTGTCCCGTTTTTTCTCGCACCCATAGACTTGAATTGGCAAGACTCGGCCGAAATATGGTGCAAATCGCAGCATGCTGCGATTTCACTCGCACCTATAATACGCCCGAGAAAAAAATGGATGATGGGAGCAGCCCCATAGATTAACATTGGTCCGAGTGCTATGCGATTTTTTCTCACATAGCACTTGTCCGTATTATACGGTAGTGTGACTCAGGCCTTACATTCCAATCAGACTGTATGTAGCCCACTGCCAACTCTACATCTGATTGAGAGAGAGAGACAGAACAAGAGAGAGATCTTCCACGGTTGCGCTCATCACTACTCACAGACTTTAAACGTCCGGATAGTCCACTTTTATCCTTGCGCTGAAGTTCTAAAATAAAAATTTCAGTGCAATCTAATCAGCTTTCACAAGATCTTGAAGCTGTTGGCGAGGGAAGCTGCTGTCACACACTGCCAGACTCCCTGAGAGAAGATATACATGGCTTATTACCATGTTTACCAGTGTACAATAGGAGAATTACCCCAATGTATAACTCATAGTTGCCATCATTGTTGGGTACATTTATGTCCCACTACCTACCCCACTCTTTCCGGGAACGCTCCTGGCCTACTTGGGGTTTATATAAACCATGATGTCTCCTATTAATAATAATTTTATTTCTATAGCACCAACATATTCCGAAGCACTTTACAATTTCACGGGGGACTTGTACAGACAATAAAAACATTACAGAATAAGCATGACCCAGATATCAAAAGGAGTGAGGGCCCTGCTCGCAAGCTTAAAATCTATGAGGAAATAGAGGAGACACAAAAGGTAAATGGTAAAATATGCTTATATTGTGCGATACAGCCATAATACACTCACTAGAGTCTGCACATAACGCTGCATGAATGACCAGCCAGTATGTGAACAGTAAAGACACAGAGGGCTAATAAGTGATGTAGGGTGTGTGGATAGATGATACGTGGGTCATAATTTTGAAGAAAATGTTGTATGGGCCAAACGTGGATAGTTAGATAAGTGGGGATGGGCAATAGGCCAGACTAAAGAAATGCGTTTTTAGGCCATGCTTAAAACTGTGGGTATTGGGAACTTAATTGTCTTGGCAGTGCAGTCCAAAGAATTGGCGCAGCACGTGAGAAGTCTTAGAGACGGGAGTGGGAGGTTCAGATTATTGAGGATTTTAGTTTTAGGCCATTAGCAGAACGCAGGGAACGGGTAGTGTAGTAGACTGAGATGAGGGAGATGTAGGGTGGTGCTAAGTCGTGGATCACTTTGTGGGTGAGGGTAATAAGTTTATATTGAACTCTGTATCGGATGGGTAACCAGTGCAATGACTGGCACAGGGTAGAGGCATCGGTGTAACAGTTGGCGAGCAATATGATCCTGGCTGCTACATTAAGGACGGATTGCAGAGAGTTTAGTAAGAGGGAGGCCGGATTGTAGAGAGCTGCTATAGTCCAGACAAGAATGAATAAGAGAAACAGTAAGAGTTTTTGCCAAGTCAAAGGTAAGAAAAGGTCGAATTCTACAGATATTTATTATATTCTACTGAAGCCACTAAGTCATACAGTGAAATCTGTTGTCAGTAGCCTCCCATTGTTGAAAAAAGGTAAAGTGGCCCGGTTGAATCGAAACAGACACTCTTTTAAAGGGGGTTGTCTGGAGAAAATAACTTTACCCAGGGAATTGGATGTGTAAAAAAATACCAAACTCATGAATACTCACCTACCACCCCACCTGGATCCAGCACAGGTCACTCCGTGGTCTGTGCAGGCAGGGCCGGCGTCAGCACCCGGCACACCTGGGCAAGTGCCGGGGCCCTGAGCAGGCGGGGGGGCCCACTCGCCGTCTGGCAACCCCCGCGCCCGTTAGTGGAGGAGAGCGGTGTCAGCGCCGCCACTGGGCCCCCCCCGTTGCTCAGGGCCCCGGCAGCAGCTGGCACAATACTCACCTCCCGTGCCTCCGCTACCGCAGCTCCGGGCTCCAGGGGGCGCCGGCGCTTCCTCTCACAGCAGCGCCGCTGACTGACGTCATCATTCAGCGGCCGGCTGTGGCAGAGAGCGCGGACGCTGGACAGGTGAGACGTGTGTGTGTCTCTGTGTGTGTCTCTGTGTATGTAGTGCGGTGCTTTGTGTGTGTGTGTGTATGTGTGTGTTTGTATGTATGTGAGAGAGTGCTTGTGTGCTGTGGTGCTGTCTGTGTGTGATGATGGGCAGGCATTGCTGATAATGGGGAGGAGATGATGATAATGGGCAGGCATTGATGATGGGGAGAAGATGATGATGGGCAGGCATTGATGATGATGGGCAGGCATTGATGATGATGGGCAGGCATTGATGATGATGGGGAGGCGATAATGATGATGGGAGGCGATGATGATGATGGGCAGGCATTGATGATGATGGGGAGGCGATGATGATTATGGGCAGGCATTGCTGATAATGGGGAGGCATTGATGATGATGGGGAGAAATGATGATAATGGGCAGGCATTGATGATGGGGAGAAGATGATGATGATGGGCAGGCATTGATGATGATGGGGAGGAGATGATGATGATGATGGGCAGGCATTGATGATAATGGGGAGGCCATGATGATGATTGGGAGGCAATGATGATAAGGAGACAATCATGATGATGTGGAGACAATCATGATGATAATGGGGAGTCTTTCCACAGCGCCCTTTCCTGAGCCGTAACAGTGCAGAACGCAGTACAGCGCAGAGGAGAGCTCCATATTTTGTAATCCGTAATCCGTATGGAGCATTATATGGGGACCAGTATCCTGTATGGAGCATTATATTGGGTCCAGTATTCTGTATGGAGCATTATTTTGGGTCCAGTATTCTGTATGGAGCATTATATGGGGGGTGACATCCTGCATGGGGTATTATATGGGTGATGAGGGGGAGACTGTGGTGCCCATAATATTGTATGGAGGACTGTACTGTCCAGTCTGTACTGTGCGCTGTGAGGATTTGGCGGTTTTTGAGCTATTGTACAATTTACAATAGATATCAGTCATGTAATGGAAGAAGAGAAGTGTTTGGCATTGTACTGTACCTATATTTCTCTGCTGTATTGTGCATCATGAATCGTGGTCTGTGTTAAAGGGGCCCACTGAGGCTCTTTCGCCCGGGGCCCATAAAAACCTGGAGCCGGCCCTGTGTGCAGGGACTGGAAGTGGAGACGTCACCGTTCAACCAAACTCCGGACTGCTGCGGCCTGTGATTGGCTGCAGTGGTCAGATGACTTTGAACAGCGTGTCATCAGATAAACATAGGCGGCTGATGGAACTGACGTCTCCACTTCCTGTGAGAAGAACATAGAGTGGCCTGAGCTTATAAAACCTGAACAACCGCTCTGCCATCCCATAGGTAAATGGGGGTTTCTCAGCACGACTGACATATACACTCTTCCCACATAAGGCCACGTTCACACATTCAGCATCTGGTGAGGTTTTTACCTCAGTTGTAAGCCAAAACCAGGAGGGGGTGATAATACAGAAGTGGTGACGGGCTTCTATTAGACTTTTCCTCTGTTCCACTCCTGGTTTTAACTTACACATACTGAGGTAAAATACTGACTAAATACTGAACATGTGAATGTGGCCTAAAGGGTCCTACAACGCCTGGTCATGGGTGCTAAGCTACAAGGTGCAGCTTTATCTGTGAATGACATCTACCATCCTCCTACAGCCATGGTCACTGTCACCATCACCAGCCATTATCTCTGGCTGTCCTTCCAGCTCCCAGCCATCTCTGCAATACATCTGCTGTGTCTGTGCTGCACACGGATTATAGATAAAGCTGTGGAGGGAAAAAAAAAAAAAAAGCTGCTACCAGACAGCCGGAGACAGAGGCAGCTCGCTATTGGCTACTCTACAGACACGCCCACTTCCTAGGTTTGCGACGTTCGGTTTCTGTGCACCACGCCCACTTTGACTGACGTCACAGAAGGGAGGGGCTGCGGTGGAGTGCGGCTGCGCTCCTGCATCTGTCTTCTTAGCCTGCAGTCGCTCACAATAATAGACGCTTCATGATGTTGGTGTGCGGAGCCAGCGCCGCCGCTAGTCATCCTTACCGCAGAGCCATGGGGAAGCCGCAGGAACAGCACTAGTGACAGGACAGTCTGCCGGGAGTGAGCCCTGGCGCTACCGTAATCTGCCTAATACCACCGCTGCCCGGAGGACGTGCACTGCTCCAGCTACTCCTGCGCCTCACCCGAGTGTTCCGGCAGCCGTGTGAGCGGCCCGGCTTCCGTTCTCCTGTGGCCCCTGGATGTAAGTTCGCTGCAGCCTCCCTCTCCGCAGTCCCCCGCCTCCCTGTGCCGTCCATTCACTGTGCTGCTATGGGTGGCAGCATTGCCTGTGTGTGGGGGCCCGCCATTCATAGAATGCAGTCTGCCTCCATTCACAGGCGCTGTGGTAATGTGCACTGTGCCATGTGCATGGCTGTGCCCCCTGTGAGCTGTCAGTGCAGGCTGCTGCAGGGGCAGCTAGGTGTGGTGATCAGCACACATGGAGCCAGTGCCCACTCCCAGGCTGGCATTGCTTGGGGCAGCTAGGTGTGGTGATCAGCACACATGGAGCCAGTGCCCACTCCCAGGCTGGCATTGCTTGGGGCAGGCTATGTGTGATCAGCACACATGGAGCCAGTGCCCACACTCCCAGGCTGGCATTGCTTGGGGCAGCTAGGTGTGATCAGCACACATGGAGCCAGTGCCCACACTCCCAGGCTGGCATTGCTTGGGGCAGGCTCGGTGTGGTGATCAGCACACATGGAGCCAGTGCCCACACTCCCAGGCTGGCATTGCTTGGGGCAGGCTCGGTGTGGTGATCAGCACACATGGAGCCAGTGCCCACACTCCCAGGCTGGCATTGCTTGGGGCAGGCTCGGTGTGGTGATGAGCACACATGGAGCCAGTGCCCACACTCCCAGGCTGGCATTGTTGGGGCAGGCTCGGTGTGGTGATAGCACACATGGAGCCAGTGCCCACACTCCCAGGCTGGCATTGCTTGGGGCAGCTCGGTGTGGTGATCAGCACACATGGAGCCAGTGCCCACACTCCCAGGCTGGCATTGCTTGGGGCAGGCTCGGTGTGGTGATCAGCACACATGGAGCCAGTGCCCACACTCCCAGGCTGGCATTGCTTGGGACAGCTAGGTGGGTGATCAGCACACATGGAGCCAGTGCCCACTCCCAGGCTGGCATTGCTTGGGGCAGCTAGGTGTGATCAGCACACATGGAGCCAGTGCCCACACTCCCAGGCTGGCATTGCTTGGGGACAGCTAGGTGGTGATCAGCACACATGGAGCCAGTGCCCACTCCCAGGCTGGCATTGCTTGGGGCAGGCTATGTGTGGTGATCAGCACACATGGAGCCAGTGCCCACACTCCCAGGCTGGCATTGTTGGGGCAGGCTAAGGTGGTGATCAGCACACATGGAGCCAGTGCCCACTCCCAGGCTGGCATGCTGGGGCAGGCTATGTGTGGTGATCAGCACACATGGAGCCAGTGCCCACCTCCCAGGCTGGCATTGCTTGGGGGAGGCTCGGTGTGGTGGTCAGCACACATGGAGCCAGTGCCCACACTCCCAGGCTGGCATCGCTCGGGGCAGGCTCGGTGTGGTGGTCAGCACACATGGAGCCAGTGCCCACTCCC
>JARQOD010000006.1:89903993-90199647 GCA_033576555.1 Oophaga sylvatica
TCCACTGTGTTTTATAAAGACCAAAGTCAGCCCAACTGTCTATCAGGAAATTTTAGAGCACTTCATGCTTCCTTCTGCCGACAAGCTTTTTGGAGATGGAAATTTCATTCTCCAGCAGGACTTGGCACCTGTCCACACTGCCAAAAGTACCAATACCTGGTTTAAAAACAACAGTGTCCCTGTGCTTGATTGTTCAACAAACTCTCCTGACCTTATCCTACTAGAGAATCTGAGGTATTGTTGAGGAGGAAGATGAGAACACCAGACCCAACAATGCAGATGAGCTGAATGGTGCTATCAAAGCAACCTGGGCTTCCATAACACCTCAGCAGTGCCACAGGCTGATCGCCTCCATGCCACGCTGCATTGATGCAGTAATTGATGCAAAAGGAGCCCCGACCAAGTATTGAGTGCATTTACTGAACATACATTTCTGTAGGCCAAAATTTCGGATTTTAAAATCATTTTTAATTATTATAAAGTATTCTAATTTTCTGAGATGATGTTTGGGTTTTCATTGGCTGTAAGTCATAATCATCAACATTAACGGAAATAAACACTTGAAATAGATCACTCTGTAATGCCTCTATATAATATACGAGTTTCACTTTTTTGTATTGAAGAACTGAAATTAACTTTTTGATATTCTAATTTAGTGAGAAGCACTTGTATGTGCTTTTTGTGACTTCTGTGTACCGTATATACTTCAGTATAAGCCACCCCCCCCCCTAATTTTGCCACAAAAAAACTGGGAATACTTATCGACTCGAGTATAAGCCTAGGGTGGAAAATGAGGCAGCTAATGGTAAATTACAAAAATAAAAATAGATACCAATAAATGTAAAATTAAAGTAGGTAAATGTTTTTGAATAGCCATATTGAATCAGGAGCCCCATATGCTACTCCACAGATTATGCCCCATATGCTGCTCCACAGATTATGCCCCATATGCTGCTCCACAGATTATGCCCCATATGCTGCTCCACAGATTATGCCCCATATGCTGCTCCACAGATTATGCCCCATATGCTGCTCCACAGATTATGCCCCATATGCTGCTCCACAGATTATGCCCCATATGCTGCTCCACAGATTATGCCCCATATAATTATGCATGCTCTCCACAGATTATGCCCCATATGCTGCTCCACAGATTATGCCCCATATGCTGCTCCACAGATTATGCCCCATATGCTGCTCCACAGATTATGCCCATATGCTGCTCCACAGATTATGCCCCATATGCTGCTCCACAGATTATGCCCCATATGCTGCTCCACAGATTATGCCCCATATGCTGCTCCACAGATTATGCCCCATATGCTGCTCCACAGATTATGCCCCATATGCTGCTCCACAGATTATGCCCCATATGCTGCTCCACAGATTATGCCCCATATGCTGCTCCACAGATTATGCCCCATATGCTGCTCCACAGATTATGCCCCATATGCTGCTCCACAGATTATGCCCCATATGCTGCTCCACAGATTATGCCCCATATGCTGTTCCACAGATTATGCCCCATATGCTGCTCCACAGATTATCCCATATGTTGCTCCACAGATTATGCCCCATATGCTGCTCCACAGATTATGCCCCATATGCTGCCCCAATTAGATTATGCTCACATAGATGCTCCATGTATTATCCAACCCACATATGAATTGCTCCATAGATTATGCCCCATATGCTGCTCAGATGCATTATGTCCCCATAGATATGCCTCCAGATGTAAGATTGTGCCCCATATGCTGCCCCATGTTATAGATGCTCCATAAATTATGCCCCATATGCATGCCCCATGTTATTATACCCCCATATATGATGCTCCATAGATGCTGCCCCATGTATTATGCCCCATATGCTGCCCCATGTATTGTGCCCCATATGCTGCCTCATGTATTTGCCCCATATGATGCTCATGATTATGCCCCATATGCTGCCCATGATTATGCCCCATATGCTGCCCCATGTATTATGCCCCACAAGATGCTCCATAGATTGTGCCCCCATATGATGCTCCATAGATTGTGCCCCATATGCTGCCCATGTATTGTGCCCCATATGCTGCCCCATAGATTATGCCCCCATATGATAGTATGCTGCCGCTGCAAATGAAAAAAAGAAAAAAATGACACACTCACCTCTCGTCGCTGGGGGCCAGGTGCCGATGTCCTGAGCAGGTGGGGACACCGGCATGCTATGGAGGACAGATGCCAGTGTCACCGCTGGCTCAGGCCCCGGCACCTGCAATATTCACCTGTCCCCGTTCCACCTTGCGCGCTGCTGTGTCCTCGCGTCCTCTAGCTGTGAATGCTCATCGTGCCCTCTGACCTGAACATTCACAGCTAGATGATGCGTGGTACCACTCATTAAAGTCATGAATATGTGCATATTCATGACTTTAATGAGCGGTACCACAGGACCGCTGAAGTTAGGCAGAGCTGCTGGAGACCGCGGGAGAAGAGCAGGGGCTGCAGAGACCGCGCCAGGAGGGGGTGAGTATATGTGACAGCTGCGCCTCCCCCGCCGACCCCCCGGTATATGACTCGAGTATAAGCCGAGAGGGGAACTTTCAGCCCTAAAAAATAGGCTGAAAATATCGGCTTATACTCGAGTATATACGGTATATGTTTTTTTTGTGTTTCTGTGAGCGCACTTCTAGTGGCAGTCCAGTTAGTCCGTGCTTTAGGGCATTTTCCTATTTCAGATATAAATCTGCCCATTAATTGATCTTTCATTCACAACTTTGAGGGAATGGATTTCTCTTCTTTCTTATAGGAAATCTCTGCCTGCTCTTTGTGAAGGGTAAATGACTTCTGTGGCCTGTAGCTCTGAGCAGCTTAAAGCCACTCTAATCCAATTGAAGGTCAGGTTAACTTTCTGAGATCTGCGCTATATATGGGTCAAGCTGTAAATGTGTGCCCCATTACTTTAGATACAGGTGATTTTGTATTATGGCGCCTCGTTTATAACGATTAATGCTACATATAACATAAGCACATATCATGGCAGCCTATATTACCCTGTGCACAGATTAAAGCATTTATGTGCAGAAGTCCATTCTACTTGGTTATCTTCATCTGGTGACTTTTCAGACGCCTTTTCCGGTGTATTGCTCTAGATGTGATGACTCTTGATAAACAAGTGGTAATAATGGCCTGAAGATAACAACTGATGGATCTGATTTGGCTTCTCAGCTATGTTAATGTAGGTGTGGTGCCTAAAGGCTTGTAATCCTTGTGTTTTCTGATAATGGTTTTAATTTTTTATCATTGTGGAATAACCGAATACATGTGGATAAGATAAGTCTCAACAGGGCTCTAGATGGCAACCAAAATCTAATTTGAGATAAAAAAAAAAAAATTATATATATCCTTTTTTTTTTTTTTTTTCTTATTTCAATTCGATTTTCATCAATTATAAACAAGATTGTCCGAATGATTTTTCATCCAGGCTTTCATAGCCCTATCTGTAAAACATCAGCTTCCTGCATACTGTGTTATTGAGGTCCATGTGTGACCGTATGCAGTAAGCTCATAAGCTCCCTCTGCTGAAGGCAGCATGAAGCAAGAACATCAAGAACATAAGTGCGCGGTCAGTCCTCCATTTAATGTAAGTGCTGAAGTTGAGCAATCCACTGTCTTTTTATTTAAAAATTATAATTGTTGTCTAAGCTTTGGAGCCAAACCTGCCCAAGTGGTTTTTCTTTTAGACCTAAGTCCACTCTAAACCTTTTTCTGAACCTAAAGGGAATCTGTCAGCAGGTTTGTGCTACGTCATCTGAGAGCAGCATGATGTAGACAAAGAGACCTTGGATCCAACCATGAATCACAATCAGAGCTTTTAGTATGAAGTAGAACTCTGAAAGCTAATGCTGTCCTCACTACAGCTTTTTGTATACATAGTCTATAGACAAGGAGCTGCTTATCATAGGAGCGTGCGGAGTTGGACAATTGCTTCACACCAGCTAGTCACAGTAATCATAATCACCTGGTGATAAAACCTCCAGTGTAAATAAACACCACACAGCCTGACATGTGACACATCATTGAATGCCGTCTAAATACCTGTTGATATTCACTTTAAATGATTTTATTTATCAACCTAAACATAGTTGTTTTATGTAAATTTGCCGTCATTGTATAATATAATATTCTTATTTTATTGAGATACCTGTTCATTAGCCTCCTTGGTCATATGCTGTATTTACATGCATCATGGCTCAACACTTACAGTGGCATGTAAAAATTTGGGCACCCCTGGTCAAAATGACTGTTTATTGTGAAGTTAAGCAAGTTGGAGATGAAATGATCTCTAAAAGGCCTAACGTTAAAGATGACTTTTTCCCAGCTTTATAAAAACCCAGCCTCCTCTAACCTTGTGCCTAAAAACAGCAGTCATGAGTTCTTCTAAGCAGCTGCCTTGCACTCTAAAAATGGTGGAGGCCCACAAAGCAGGAGAAGGATATAAGAAACAAGAGCAAAGCGTTTTCAAGTTCTTTCCTCAGTTCAAAATGTAATTAAGAAATGGCAGTTAAAGGGAACCTGTCACCTCGTTTTGCCGCTATAATATGCTGGCACAGCCTTTCAGAGCTTATCTACAGCATTTTGTAATTCTGTAGATAAGCCCCCAGTCCGACCTGAAAGATAAGAAAAATAAGTTTTATTATACTCCCCATGGGGCGGTCCGGTCCAATGGGTGCTGCAGGTCTGGGTCCGGCACCTCCCATCTAAATGCAATGCCGGCATCCTCCCTGCTTTGTGGAGGAACAGTGGAGGTCAAGATAAGGTCTGGAAGATCAAGCAACATGTCAGCTCGAGCTGCTAGTAGGATTGCTAGACAGCAAAATCAGAACCCGCGCTTGACTGCAAAAGACTAGAGTTAAGCGAATATGTTTGGAAACTATCGCCAAATCTGACTTTGCCATGGTCGTGCCATATTGGTTCCCTATTCGTGCCGAATTTATGGTTGACGATCGTTTCCGAATATATTATCTCATTTCTACTTCCGTTGACTGCAATGACGTTCGGCAAAATTGCAAATATAATATTTGCGGTCGATTGTAATACGAACCGAATATTGAAAAATTCTCTACAAAAGACCTTCAGAAAGATTTAGCAGACTCTGGAGTTGTGGTACACTGTTCTACTATTCTACTATATTATGGAAGAGTCATCAGAAGATAACGTCTGCGTCCTCACCATAAAAATTCAGTGTCAGAAGTATGCCAAAGGACATCTAAATAAGTCTGATGCATTTTGGAAACAAGTCCTGTGGAGTGATGAGGTTAAAATAGAACTCTTTGTCCACAATGATCAAAAGTATGTGTGGAGAAAAAGGGCACAGAATTTCAGGAAAAAACATCATGATCTGGCCAATCATTAAGTATGGGGGTGGATCAATCATGCTTTGGGGTTGTGTTGCAGCCAATGGCACCGTGAAGAATGGATTTAATGAAATTTCAAAGCTGAAGTAGAAGCCATCCTCTTTTCAATAAATAGCTAATGATCCTAAACACACGTCAACAGCCACAATACACTACCTGAAAAGGTGCAAGCTGAAGGTTTTACAATGGCCCTCACAGTCCTTGATCTGAACTTCATTGAAAATCTGTGGCTAGACCTCAAAAATAGCAGTGCATGCAAGACGACCCAGGAATCTCAGAGAACTGGAAGAATTTTCCAAGGAAAAATGGATGAAAATCCCTCATATAAGAATTAAGACTCTTGGCTGGCTACAAAAAGCGTTTCAAGCTGTAACACTTACAGAAGGGGGTGCTACTAGGTACTAACCATGCAGGGTGCCCACACTTTTGCATCGGACCATTTTACTTTTTGACATTTTTAAAATGTAAAAGATGACTATATATATCTCCTCAAAAAAATAAAGGGAACACTCAAACAACACATCATAGATCTGAGTGAATTAAATATTCTCATTGAATACTTGTACTCTGTACAAAGTTGAATGTGCTGACAACCAAATCTCACAAAAATCATCAAGAGAAATCAAATTTATTAACCAATGGAGGTCTAGATTTGGAGTCACACACAAAATTAAAGTGGAATGTAATGTCCTTAAAACAAGTCAAAATGATGCTCAGTAGTGTGTGTGGTCTCCACGTGCCTGTATAACCTCCCTACTGTACAACGCCTGGGCATGCTCCTGTGAGGCAGCGGATGGTCTCCTGAGGGATCTCCTCCCAGACCTGGACTAAAGCATCCGCCAACTACTGGACAGTCTGTGGTGCAACGTGACGTTGGTGGATGGAGCGAGACATGATGTCCCAGATGTGCGCAATCGGATTCAGGTCTGGGGAACGGGCGGGCCAGTCCATAGCTTCATTGCCTTCATCTTGCAGAAACTGCTGACACACTCCAGCCACATGAGGTCTGCATTGTCCTGCATTAGAAGGAACCCAGGGCCAACCACACCAGCATATGGTCTCACAAGGGGTCTGAGGATTTCATCTCGATACCTAATGGCAGTCAGATTACCTCTGACGAGCACATGGAGGGCTGTGTGGCCCTCGAATGAAATGCCACCCCACACCAATACTGACCCACTGGCATACCGTCGTGTTAAAGGATGTTGCAGGCAGCAGATCGCTCTCCACAGTGTCTCCAGACTCTGTCATGTCTGCCACATGTGCTCAGTGTGAACCTGCTTTCATCTGTGAAGAGCATAGGGCGCCAGTGGCGAATTTGCCAATCCTGGTGTTCTGTGGCAAATGCCAAGCGTCCTGCACGGTGTTGGGCCGTGAGCACAACCCCCATCTGTGGACGTCGGGCACTCAGACCATCCTCATGGAGTCGGTTTCTAACAGTTTGTGCAGACACGTGCACATTTGTGGCCAGCGGAGGTCATTTTGCAGGGCTCTGGCAGTGTTCCTCCTGTTCCTCTTTGCACAAAGGCGGAGGTAGCGGTCCTGCTGCTGGGTTGTTGCCCTCGTACGGCCCCTTCACGTCTCCTGGTGTACTGGCCTGTCTCCTGGTAGCGCCTTCAGCCTCTGGATACTACGCTGACAGACACCGCAAACCTAGCCACAGCTCACATTGATGTGCCATCCTGGATGAGCTGCACTACCTGAGCCACTTGTGTGGGTTTGTAGCGTCCGTCTCATGCTACCACAAGTGTGAAAGCATAACCAACATTCAAAAGTGAGCAAAACATCAGTCAGAAAGCATTGGTACTGAGATGTGGTCTGTGGTCCCCACCTGCAGAACCACTCCTTTATTGAGTGTGTCTTGATAATTGCCAATAATTTCCATCTGTTGTCTATTCCATTTGCACAACAGCATGTGAAATTGATTGTCAATCAGTGTTGCTTCCTAAGTGGACAGTTTGATTTCACAGAAGTTTGATTTACTTGGAGTTATATTCTGTTGTTTAAGTGTTCCCTTTATATTTTTTTTGAGCAGTGTGTGTGTGTGTGTATAAATATATATTTATTATATATATATGTGAGGTCGGGACCGCCACCATTTTGTATAGGGCCTGTACCAGCCTCCATTTTGTCAGTTCACAGAGCCACAAACTATTAACTACACATTGCCTATTAGCATATCTAGTACGACCGGTTTTGATGTCCACTATGAGTCAAACGGGCTTTAACATGCTAATTAGTTTAGGCCAGTGTCTGAATAAGATGGTCAGTCGTATGGTAAATAGCTCAGCTCAAGCCATTGTTTCCTGCTCCATATGAATTGCAGGCCAGTTAATATGCGTGCTTCAAAGCAGAGGGGAAGGGCCTAGCAGGTTTAAGAACTAGCCATGACCAGGCTGCTGGTCATTCCATTTCACACACAGAAGCCAAGAAGATGGTCTAGGAAAGACAAGGACTATCCAGCAATGAAGTGTACTGATCCAGAGCCAAGGCCTTCCCATGACCATAATACCCGGTAATATTGATCCATAGCTTATACCTTTAAGCCTTGTACATTATCGTTGTATTTTTCCTCTGACTGCAATTCCATTGTAATTACGTTGTATAGCTTTACTGTATATTTCTGTAATTATCTAGTGCGCCCTTAAGGCAAATTAAACCATAAAATTAATCTTGGGCTGATGCTTTTACTCTGATCACGAATCTTAGAATACCCAGTGGGTAACAGGACACCCTCCCCGGCGGCCATTTGCTCTAGGTGCAGTTCCCTTACTGACCTGAGAGACAAAGGGGGCGCCGGAGAGCTGTACCTGTGGAGTTACGTCCCATTGGTGACGTGGGAGGAAGTGGGTCGTCCCTCACATTTGGTAGCGGCGGCGGGATCAGAAGCTGTGATACCCGGGCTACCATGTGGCGGTCGGCTTAGTTCCTCACAAATTGGTGGCAGCGGTGGGATCAGAATAATAGTGTGCGTGGGACCCCTACTCCCAGACACTAGAGACTACCAGCGGTACTTTCACTGCTGGGGTCTCAAGGTCAGCCCAGCACTAGACGGTCAGAGTGTAAATATAATAAGTTGTGTGCAAGGTCAGGGTTGCAGCTGTTTCAGTAACCAAAGGTTCCCAAGATGGCGGAAGGCACCAGGAGTAGGGCAAAGGGGGAGGCCAATGCTGTGGCCTATGAGGGGTTCGATACCGATGAGGGGGAGCTCAGCCAGGGCTCCCCAAGGAGCCCGACCCCCGTGCTCAGTCTCACAGCGGACTGTCCACCCCCTGCCCGTCCCAGCCTGTCCAGGTCGGAGGCCCTTTTCCAAGCGGCTATGGCACAGCTCGAGGCTGGTAATGACGCCGCCTATGACAGACTCCTGGTGCGGCAGAGAGAGCAGCGGAGCGTGAGCAAGCAGCGCAGAGCGTGAGCAAGCAGCTGCGAAGCGTGAGCAAGCAGCGGCAGAGAGAGCAGCGGAGCAGGAGCATGCAGCGGCAGAGAGAGCAGCGGAGCGCCGGCACCGACTGGAGATGGCTCAGCACGGGCCCCCGCTGGACGCACCAGGCCCACCGGAGACAAGGGCTTCCAAGGTCCGGGCGGAGGACTTTCCCTTACTTGAAAAGGATGGAGACCTGGATTCCTTTCTGCTTGCTTTTGAGAGGACATGCCTCCAACATCATCTGGCCCTGGATCAGTGGGCAAGGTACCTGACCCCCCGTTTGAGGGGTAAGTCCCTGGAAGTTTTGGGGGACTTACCTGCCGGGGAGGAGCAGGACTACAACAGCATCAAGCGGGCCCTGATCCAGCACTACAACCTCACCCCGGAGTCGTACCGCAGGAAGTTCAGGAGCCTGCAGCGGGGTTCAAAGGACACCTGGACCGACCACATGCGGGCCCTGCTGAGAGCTGAGGAGCACTGGACCTCGGGTCTAGAGCTCACTACCCGCCAGGAGGTCCAGGAACTGTTTGTCATGGAGCAATTCTTGTGGAACTGCCCAGAGGACCTCCAGCAGTTCCTCCGTGACCGGAAACCAAAGGGGACTTCTGCTACAGCCGCCCTGGCAGACGAGTATGCCAAAACAGGGCGCCGGAGCCAAAGAAGCCTGCCAGCAGCACCTGGAGAGGGGGTAAGCCCAATCCTGCCCAGCCCCATACCAGCCCCCAGAGTGCAAGGGGTGTACCCCCTGCTGCCCTCTCCAGGCAAGGAACAGAACCCAGACGTTGTCATAATTGCAATCAGCCAGGACACTTTAAGGCTGCATGTCCCCAGTGCCAGAAGGCCCCATCCTGTCCCAGAAACCGTCCACTGTTTTGTGTGTGGGAGGGGGTGGTGGGAGGTCCCTAGACAATTACCAACCCGTCACCATCGGCCGCTCAGCGGTCATGGGACTGCGGGACACAGGCGCTGAACGAACCCTGGTACGCCCTGAGGTGGTGTCCCCTCAAGACTTGGTACCTGGGAAAACCCTTTCCGTCTCCGGAATTGGAGGCGTTGAACTGGCGCTGCCCGTTGCCAAGGTGTATTTGGACTGGGGCGCCGGGAGGGGGATGCGGGAGGTGGGAGTAACGCCGAATATTCCTGCAAATGTGTTGCTTGGGACCGATTTGGGGCGGCTAGTGTCCCAGTATGTGGCCACTGAACCCCCAAGTTCGGCTCCCAAGAATGTCATGACTCTACTGTGTATGCTAATGTTAATGTATTGAATGTGCCTCCAACAGTGGAGGAGGGAGTGAAACCTGATGGTAAGCCATGCACTGACACTACACACACAGGGCTCACAGTGAGGACAGGTGAGGAGGCTGTAGGGGAGAGCTCAGAGGTGGAGGGAGGGGTGCTATGAGCAGTGTAGGGCCCCTAAGTGAACCCAGCCTGCTGAGTCTAGGGCCCCTGCAGGAAGAGGAACAGGCCATGGGGGGAGGGGGCGTCCCGGGAGAGGAGCCACCAGGTAAGACCCCAGGGCAGGAGTTCCCCACATCTGGGATGTCAGGAAGTCAGGGAAGTCTGCCTGACCCGGCGACTTGGTCAGGGGACGAGGAAAAGCAGGCGCTACCCGTGGTCTTAGCGGTCGTGGCCGCTGTTACCAGGAGTGGGAGCGCTGAAGCCCAAGGAGCCTCGCGGAGGTCGGACGGTTTCCCCCTCTCCGACCAAGTGGCTGCCGAGTCAGACAGTAGCCAGGAGACAGATCCTGGGGAACTGACAGAGGACATGGCAGTTTCATCAATTCTTGCCACATCAAGTCAGGGATTTCAGGCAGCGTTGGAAGCTGACCCTAGCCTGAAGACTCTCAAGGAACAGGCGGCACAGCCTCCCCTGGAGTCCGACCGCGAGCGAGTGGTCTGGGACCAGGGACGGCTGTACCGGGTAACGGTCCAGCAGGGGTCACCGGAGGCGTGGCCCAGGGACCGACAGTTAGTGGTACCCCATCCGTTCAGGGCGGAATTGTTGCGGATCGCACACGAGATTCCAATGGCCGGACACCTAGGGATCACTAAAACCAGGGCCAGGTTAGCTCAGCATTTCTACTGGCCTGGAATGAGGACCGAGGTGATAGCCTACTGCTGTTCGTGTGACACCTGTCAGAGGGTGGGGAAGGCGGGGCCGCGCCCCAAAGCCCCACTGGTAACTCTGCCCATCATCGAAGAGCCTTTCTCGAGGGTGGCTGTGGATCTCATTGGACCTTTGTCCACTCCCAGCCGCTCCGGGAAATGCTTCATACTAACGGTAGTGGACTATGCCACCCGGTACCCGGAGGCGGTAGCTTTGTCATCCATTCGGGCCGACAAAGTGGCCACTGCCTTACTGGAGATTTTCTCCAGAGTGGGGTTTCCCAAGGAAATGCTCACCGACCGAGGGACCCAGTTCATGTCGCAGCTGATGGAGTCTCTCTGTAAGCAGGTACAGGTGCAACATCTGGTGGCCAGCCCGTATCACCCACAGACCAATGGCTTGTGTGAGCGGTTCAATGGCACCTTAAAGCAGATGCTGAAGATGTTGGTCGACTCCCACGGGAGAGACTGGGAGCGGTATCTCCCACACCTGCTGTTTGCCTACCGGGAGGTCCCACAGGCCTCAACGGGGTTCTCCCCCTTTGAGCTCCTGTACGGGCGACGTGTACAAGGGCCCCTTGCTCTGGTGAAGGAAGCGTGGGAAAGGGATTTAGCCACCCCTGGAGTGTCGGTCATTGAGTATGTTGTGCGCTTCCGGGACCGAATGATGGCCTTGACGCGGCTGGTGCATGATAATATGGCCCAAGCTCAGGCTGACCAGAAGCGATGGTACGACCAGAATGCTTGTGAGCGGACCTACCAGGTGGGTCAAAAGGTGTGGGTACTGGTCCCCGTACCACAAAACAAGCTTCAGGCGGCCTGGGAGGGTCCATACCTCGTGCACGAGCAGCTCAACGCCGTCACCTACCTGGTCACCCTGGACCACGCCCGTGGAAGGAGGAAGGCCTTCCATGTGAACATGATGAAGGCCCATCATGAGCGGGAGGCTTATGCTCATCCAGTGTGCAACCTTCCAGAGGAGGGAGAGGCAGAAACCCTCCTCGATCTGCTCACCCAAGGCGGGTGGATCCATCGAGGATGTGGGGGTTGGCCACCAGCTCTCGGAGGACCAACGTTCCCAGCTGGGGGCCACCCTACACCCCTTTCGGGAGCTGTTCAGCAGCCTGCCCGAAGGACTGAGGCAGCAGTCCATGACGTGGACACTGGCAACCACCCCCCAATCCGGCGTTCAGCATATCGGGTCTCTCTCGAGGTGCAGCAGCAGCAGATGCGCCAAGAGATAGATGAGATGCTGAGGCTGGGGGTGATCCAAGGGTCCAACAGCGCGTGGGCTTCGCCTGTAGTACTCGTCCCAAAAAAGGACCGAACTACGCGGTTCTGCGTGGACTACAGGGGGCTCAACGCTGTGACGGTCACCGATGCGTACCCAATGCCGCGCATCGATGACCTGCTCGACCATCTGGCCGGGGCCAAGTACCTGACCATCATGGATCTGAGCAGGGGGTATTGGCAGATTCCCCTGACCCCTAGGGCACGGGAACGCTCTGCCTTTATCACCCCATTCGGACTGTACGAGTCCACGGTGATGCCCTTCGGCATGAAGAATGCCCCTGCCACTTTTCAGCGGATGGTCAACACGCTGCTCGAGGGACTGGAAGGGTATGCGACCGCGTACCTGGATGACATTGCCATCTTCAGTCCCACCTGGGAGGATCACCTAGAGCACCTGGCGCAGGTGCTCGGGCGGATCCAGCGAGCAGGCTTGACCATTAAGCCGGAAAAATGCCAGCTGGGTATGAGTGAGGTCCACTACCTGGGACACCGGGTAGGTGGGGGAGCTCTGAAGCCAGAGCCCGGGAAGGTGGATGCCATCGTATCCTGGCCCACCCCCAGGACCAAGAAGCAGGTGATGTCCTTTTTGGGTACTGCTGGGTACTATAGGAGGTTTGTTCCACACTATAGTGCCCTGGCCAAGCCCCTGACGGACCTCACCAAGAAAAGGCTGCCCGTCGCAGTCGACTGGACTGTCGCCTGCGAGACAGCTTTCCAGGCGCTCAAGACCGCCCTTTCTAGTTCTCCTGTACTACAGGCAGCCGACTTCACGCGGCCATTCTTAGTGCAGACCGACGCCAGCGACTTCGGCCTCGGTGCTGTGCTCAGCCAGGTTGACACTACGGGCCATGAACACCCCATTTTGTACCTGAGCAGGAAGCTCCTGCCGAGGGAAGTGGCCTATTCCACGATGGAGAAGGAATGTCTGGCAATTGTGTGGGCCCTGCAGCGTCTGCAGCCATACTTGTACGGACGCCAATTCACCGTGGAAACAGACCACAACCCCCTCAGCTGGTTACACACGGTCTCCGGGACGAATGGGAGGTTGCTACGCTGGAGCCTCGCTCTCCAACAGTACCATTTCACCATTCGCCACAAAAGAGGCAGGGACCATGGTAACGCTGATGGGTTGTCCCGGCAAGGAGAGGGTGCGGTAGGGTGCACGGGGGAACACAGGAATGTGATACCCCCTAGCGCCCTCAAAAGCAGGGAGGTGTGAGGTCGGGACCGCCACCATTTTTATAGGGCCTGTACCAGCCTCCATTTTGTCAGTTCACAGAGCCACAAACTATTAACTACACATTGCCTATTAGCATATCTAGTACGACCGGTTTTGATGTCCACTATGAGTCAAACGGGCTTTAACATGCTAATTAGTTTAGGCCAGTGTCTGAATAAGATGGTCAGTCGTATGGTAAATAGCTCTCAAGCCATTGTTTCCTGCTCCATATGAATTGCAGGCCAGTTAATATGCGTGCTTCAAAGCAGAGGGGAAGGGCCTAGCAGGTTTAAGAACTAGCCATGACCAGGCTGCTGGTCATTCCATTTCACAACACAGAAGCCAAGAAGATGGTCTAGGAAAGACCAAGGGACTATCCAGCAACTGAAGACTGTACCTGGGAACGGCAGAGCCAAGGCCTTCCATGACCATAATACCCGGTAATATTGATCTATAGCTTATACCTTTAAGCCTTGTACATTATCGTGGTATTTTTCCTCTGACTGCAATTCCATTGTAATTACGTTGTATAGCTTTACTGTATATTTCTGTAATTATCTAGTGCGCCCTTAAGGCAAATTAAACCATAAAATTAATCTTGGGCTGATGCTTTTACTCTGATCACGAATCTTAGAATACCCAGTGGGTAACAGGACACCCTCCCCGGCGGCCATTTGCTCTAGGTGCAGTTCCCTTACTGACCTGAGAGACAAAGGGGGCGCCGGAGAGCTGTACCTGTGGAGTTACGTCCCATTGGTGACGTGGGAGGAAGGGGGTCGTCCCTCACATTTGGTAGCGGCGGCGGGATCAGAAGCTGTGATACCCGGGCTACCATGTGGCGTTCGGCTTAGTTCCTCACAATATATATATATATTATATATATATATATATATATTTATATTATATATATTTTTTTTTTTACCCACAATTTTGAAAAAGTGCCAACAATTTTGTCTGGCCCATTTTTGGGGTTTGGTGTGAAATTGTCCAATTTTTCTTTTCTGTTTGTGTTCTTTTCCAATACACACAAAGGAAATAAACATATGTAATTGCAATAATTTTCTGGAACAATTTCAAGGGTGCCAACACTTTTGGCCAAGATTATATATTGCAAGGCTGCTTATTTTCACATGTACTAATAATTTCTGAAAATAAAACATTAAAATGGTGAATTCTCTTTAACCGTGAACAGGTCCTTTCTCAATGTGTTAGTACGTTTGAAACCATACACAATATATCTCCATAATGCCGCATTCAAGCATCGTGTCACAGTCTGTGGCAGGACTGCCAGTGGGTCTCCCAATCCATGGTTGTCTAGTAAAGGTCAGGGAGACCTGCGGGGGCAGTCCATGATCAGGCCATGACATATGGATGTGTGAATGCAGCATTAGGAACGTTGCATGTCCCATTATGTGGATGTGCCGTCTAAGCTTAACTGATTTTCTGTGATTTCCCCATGGTTCTAGACTCCAAGTACATTGTGCTGGTTTCCCTCTTTGTATGTGATCCAGCTGTTTTTCTCTTCTGTTTACTTGCTGGAATGAAGGCACGCTGATGTTTATGAACAAATTTTGGCCCTGTTTTCCCAGAAGGTCTAGCACAATGTAGAAATAGTCTAGATTTAATTTAGGATAAAAGTAAAATTATTACTATTAGGCCTTTTTTTGTTAAATTGTAACCATGTCGGGATAATATAAAGGCCCTCATCTCGACTATGGGTGCTGTATTTCTGCCTGTTCAATGTAGAGCCGTCTGTGCTCTTTCCCTATGTGCAGCTTAGTGATGGTATTCAGATGGCTCAGAGGCCACACAAAATGGTATTTTTGGCTATTTTGTAGGAGTAAAACAGTGTATTCTTCTTATTTATATATGATCAAGAATTTTTTTTGGGTGGGGGTCCATTTATTCATTCATGTATATGTTTTGTAGGAACTGTCCTTGTTTAGTTTCTAAGGAGAGCTAACTTTTCTAGAGATTGGGGACTGTGTGAGCTTGTGGCTCTCTGCTTCAGACACCATAGCAGAATTTACCATTGGTGAACCTTCCTGAGGAACCTCGGAATGACCTCATTGCGCAGATAGCGGAATTAATGATCCTTTACTGGTGCTCTCCTTTCATAATGGTTGAAGACCAGATATCTGTCTTGGTGCTTATGGATTGTTCGTCAAGTGTTCATGCAGAATTCTACCAGAAATCTATATATATATATATATATATATATATATATATATATATATATATATATATATATATATATTGGTTCTCGTGTGACTAAACCTATAGGGATTATTTTTGTGCACGGTTTGTGGCCAATATCTGTAAATGCCATGCTGCGTAGGACTTATTGGTCTCTTTGGGGTTCTTTGGTGCACACTTACAAGTTTGTATTGGAACAAGGTTTGAGTGTGTTCTCCCCCTTGAATCGATCTGAAGCTCAGACTCCTTTTGTACCTTACCACTTGCTGGCAGCATATTGTGATGTCTGAGGACTTCTCATTGAAAGCCTGTGAATGTGCATTCCACATCCATTTGTGCAATCTACCTACAATGTAACACGGTTGCCATATATCTTGGGGTCATCATATCTTTTGTTGCAGGTTGTTAAATATTAAAAACTGACGTTGTCATTTTTTGGCCTTTTTATTTCCAACGTACTTTTGAGATAATTTTTTTGTATAGTGTTATTGTGTCTTATTAGTAAGTGAAATCTGCACCCACTGTGCTTGTACTCTGTACGGATCTGCTTAACCTATTCTGAATTATTCCTGAAATTTTCATATATGTTTGGAATTTTATTTCTATATTCTTTATAATGCTAAGTCTTGATAAAGGTGTATATCTATATGATTGTGTAGGCTAGGTGGACACCGCGTCTGTACTGTTAGCGTACGATGTACACAGTCGTTGCCATAGGCCTTTATTCACCTGACAAAGGCCAAAAGTGTGTTATTTTAGCCTCTGTCTGGCCGGTATGTGTCTGCATGTTTCTTTTGCTCTATAGGAAGGCGCCACAGACTTTTCTTTCCTATACAGAAGGCAGCTTCAGAAAAACGTATACCGTTTGGTATAAATTTCTTTACAATGGGTCCCTGTGGTGGCTTGATGCTTCTGCCGTACCTCCCGAGTGTATGCACCCGACATTGGGCACAAACGTAGTGTGTACCTAGCCTTGTTTTGTCACTTTAGCTATAAATTGGCAAGGCTCTTTCATTGACAATGCTTGCAGTTGTAATGCTGCATCTAGTCCATTTACATTAATGTGAGCAGTTTTGTGCGTAGGAAATGTGGGTCAGTGCCCAGAAAGCCTGAGGGGTTAATGGTCCTGGTGCGTCACAAAGTACTGTCCTGTGTTCCTCAATGCCAAATACAGACTCTTGGCCTCAGACTAATTAGATATTGACAGCCATGATGTGTTGTCACTGTGTCACAACAATTAGGAGTTTACCATCCGCAAGGGTTGCCCTTATGAGTCTGACCTTGAAGGGGTCACTGCCCCTAGATATCTCGAGGCTACTGAACTTCACTAGCACTTTCAGTGGTCTTGCTATAGTGGGGTTTTATATATTTTATATTGCTTTAGGGCTGAAGAGGCTGTAAGACTGTGTTCACATGTTATGGCTGAGAACTGTGTGGTAAAACTGCACTTTGTCTTCTGTGGAAAGCCATGTGCTTCACCTGTACTTACTGCAGATCCACAATTTATGCAATGCCCTAGCGCCCCATGGTCATACGCGTCTCATCCTCAATATCCTTCGTATTATTTCACTAACCTATGTGACCTGCCACATTCACACGTTCAGTGTTTGGTCAGTTTTTACCTCAGTATTTGTGAGTGATGAGTACAGAAGTGGTGATGTGTTTCCATGATACTTTTCCCGAATTGCTCCACTCCTATTTTTGGCTTACACATGCTGAGGTAAAAAACCCGCCAAATACTGAACGTGTGATCATGGTCTTGGGGGAACCAGAATATTTTGCGGTACCTTGCGGTTTGTCTAATGCTAGTACATATCTGTTTTGTTTCCCATGTTGAGAATACCACCATGCTGCAGTCTCTACATGTATGTGCCCATAATTACCATAACTGTAGACCTGTGATACAAAAAGGAGGTGCTGTTTTTTTGTTTTATGAGCCATATAGAAGTTGATTTCTCTTCGTGCCTTGCTGTGCTCTCGAGTCTTGTGCACCCGTTGTCGTATCTGCCTTGGGGGTTTTCTTGCAAATATCTGAGTCAACATTTGACATCTGTTGTCCCCTCCCCCCAATGCAAACAATTCCTCTGACATAACGCCAACGTGTTGGACAAAATGTATTTGTGGTCCCTTGTAGACCAACTTTCTAAACTTTCAATCCCCAAGACTCCAGTTTCCATGTGGTGAAGGATTATTGTGGTCTCAAAGCCCTAGAATCTTACACCAGAGCGCAGCTCCCCGGTATTCAGGGTTAATGGCTGATAACAGTCTTAAAACTGGCACATTGTCAAAAGTGAAGTAGTATAGATAAAATACATCCTTCCTGCAGACCTCTGTTTATCCCTGGTTTACAGAGGAGAGCGAGTTCCTTGGTTACAGTTCTCTGCTGCCGCCTCTAAAATGCTGTATTCCCTTATATAAGGCCTAGACAAGGTTCATTCTGTCCAAACCTAATGCGGTAAGTAACCATGATACGATTCTATTTGCTTGTTTCGTGCACTTTTGTGTGCATTTTATAGCCTTCCGAGTCATTGACCCCTACGTGATCAGGTTGCTCTGCTTTAGTTCTTATTAGTGATGAGCGAACGTTTTCGGATAAGGTGCTATCTGAGCATGCTCGGGTGCTAACCGAATGACTTTGGCTTGCTCGAATAATATGTTCGGGTCCCCGCAGCTGTTGGGCAACCCCTGCATGTGTTGCGGCTGTCTAACAGTCATGAGACTTGCAGCCGCGGGGACTTGAACATATTAACTGGGCACGCCAAAGACACTCAGCTAACACCTTATCCGAGTACGTTCGCTCAGCGCTAGTTTTTATACATGGCTGCCTGCAGTTTGGAACACACCCCATTATCTTTTGGCTTTTTGGTGGTTTTAGACTGCTAATGTCCAGTTAATTCACAATATAGTTGGAGTACTGAGAAAGGTTTGCATCTCTATAGGACCCAGTGCCATTATTATGACTTTGATACATACTTTTTTTTAATGTATCTTTATTGAAGTTTTCCAACAATTTTTACACGAACATATTACCCGCATAGGGTAAACACAACTTGGATACATACCGGTACTTGTTTCTCCATAGCTTTCTTTGGGGAAACATGTAGACTTGCTCCGAATATGGTTACTAAGTAGGTCTTATGGAAAATGATTGATCAGAAACACACAGGTCAATATCACTGTAAATGGAAAAAAAAAAAACAGACAAAATAAATGTAAAGTGTCATTTCCATATCTGAGACAGCTATAGAAGAACGTGTGGATATATTGATGGATGAATGAATATAAATACATTTCTGTGAATCTGTGGATTGTAGGCTGTTCTGTGCAGCAGCCTGTATACAAGGTTGTGACATTTGTGGCAGACACTGGAGAGATAATTACTGAATATAGGTGTAAATTCAGGTATATGACAAGAGATTTGGGGCAAACAAATCCGTGACTAAGGGCCCCGTCACACATAGCGACACACCAGCGATCCCGACATCGATATGAACTTGTCAGGATCGCTGGTGTGTCGCTACATGATCGCTGGTGAGCTGCCGAACAGGCAGCTCTCAGCAGCGCTCAGTATAGCCACTATGCGGGTAACAAGCGATGCACGTCGCTTAGTTACCCGCAGTGTACCTTAGATACCAGCACTCTGGTGCAGGGAGCTGGAAACCAAGGTACACATCGGGTTTCTTGGCGCCTAGAAACCCGATGTGTATCTTGGTTACCAGCTCGCTGATCTGCCTGCCACACGCAGCGATGCGTGCCTGCCAGCGGGAGACCAACGATCAAAAAAAATGTCCAGGACATTCAGCGACGATCAGTGATACCCAGCAGGGGGGCTGATCGTCGCTGCGTGTCACACACAGCGATATCGCTGGGGAGATCGCTGTTGCGTCACAAAACTTGTGACTCAGCAGCGATCTCGCTATGTGAGATGGGAGCTTAATGGAGTTAGATAACAGATGCGCCAGACTTGATCTCCACTTATAATCAAAATGGTGATAAGCTGAGGAGGGAGCCCATTTTATTCACCTATCCCCATTGAAACACATGCATTCTCAGTTGAGCGTGCATGTGTATGGGAAATTAAGTTGTAAACTAAATGAGCTTCAGGCCAGGAATGCTATAGTTGTATGTGTTATTGTATAATGCCTCTGCATGGCACCATATTCTCTGCAAATGGAAAATGTGGCGATGTGTCGCGCTGTTCCGAGGGTCCTTCCTCCCTGCAGGACCCGGATCCAAGATAAGGGAGAGCAGGCACTGAGAAGCCTGCAGCGATGCCAGAGCGATGCACCCTGTCACACAAGCGATCTGACCCTATACAGTGATGTCCCACCCTGGGACAAAGTAAAAAAGTAACAAAAAAAAAGTAAAAAAAAATCATAAAAAAAATAAAAATATTCCCCAATATATTCATTTTTTCCTGTAAATAAAAAAACCAAAACAATAAATTACACATATTTGGTATCGCCACGTCCGTAACAACCCCCCCTATAAAACTGTCCCACTAGTTAACCCCTTTAGTGAACCTCTTAAAAAAAAAAAAATCAGTGCTTTATCATCATACCGCAGAACAAAAAGTGGAATAACACGCAATCAAAAAGACCGATATAAATAAACGTGCCACCGCTGAAATGTCATCTTGTCCCACAAAAAATGAGTCGCCATACAGCATCATCAGCGAAAAAAATAAAAAAGTTATAGCTCGCAGAATAAAGCGATGCAAAAATAATGATTTTTTATATAAAATTGGTTTTATTCTATAAAAGCGCCAAAACATAAAAAAAATGATATGCTGTGCACTTACGGTTTTGGGGTGACTGCATATCCACCGACGACCCACTTTACGGCCCACCCAGAACCTGCGGCACCGCCCGGCTAGGGAAACACAGAAAAATAGATATATCACAACAGCCATTTCACATTTTAAGATATAACAAAGTTGTCAAACTTGTCGGAAGCTTATTTATGTGCGTAAATTACCTGATGGCGAGCCAGCATACGCGTCACGGGGTGACACTGGAGAGAATCCTAGGTGGGATGTGGATGGGGCTGAGGACGATGACCCCAACAGTGGAGGCGGGGTAGCTGCAGGTGAAGGGGTGCGGAGAACAGGTGATGCGGGGGCTGCAGGTGAAGATGCTGAGAACTGGTGATGCAGGGGCTGCGGGGGACGGTGGTGCAGCTGCAGGTGGTGCTGCAAATAAAAAATACAATTTCAGTGAAATAATCCTTCTACAAACCCCGTCATGCTGTACTCCCATCACTACTGGTACTCCTGTCACAACACTCACCACGACGCCTCCGAAGCTCTGCCCGGATGCTGGCAACCCTATCGCTCGACCGGTAGCGCAGGTCCGCCAGCTTCTTCCGTATCTGCTTCGTTGTTCGCTGGACCCCGAAACGCCGAGCAAGGCCCCTCTGAATCCGGCGCAGGACATATTTTTTGTGATGCATGGGACGTTCTGTGGGTATGCTGCACCAATAGTCCCATGCATCACACTTTTTTTATCAGGTACCGCACCTCTCCGTCCCCCCAGGCCGCTGCACGCTGTCTTTCCGCCATTATCACCATAAAGTAATAGCGCCGCATGAACGACGCCGGCGTCGTGACGTCACGACGTACGTACGCTATAAACAAATCGCACTTGCGACGAAAAGTGATCGCAGCAGCCATGCGCCCAGCCAAGCACAGATATGAGATGCTGTTGCGATCGCAAGATAATGTTTCCAAGCTAGGCGATCACAATGGCGTCTCATATCTGTGCATAGCTGGGGCACAAAGCGCTCTGGAAACAATAGATGAGGGCGCAGTTATTAGATGTTGTGGTCACCAATTGGGCTCAAGGGCGTTAACGAAAGAAAACAAAGTCCCGCCTGCGCCGCTGACTAATGCGTCGTTAACGAGGTCGCACATCGTTCACAAAAGGTGCCAAACACAGTGATTCAGGCTCACCAGCGGGACGCCAACGATCAAAATACGGTCCAGAACTTTAGTGAACGATCAACGAGATCACAGCATGGGCCACGTCGTTGCTACAATGCCACACACAACGACGTCACTAACGAGATCGCTAAATAGTGACGTATTTTAGCGATCTCGTTTAACGACGCTGTTTAGTGTGGCATACCCTTTAGTTATAATCACAGACCGCTCTGCAGTGAGATCAGGAAAGCAGCCATTACACATCACAATGGTAATGCCCCCTTTCATTTAAAATGAGCTCTGGAGGCAGGTGCTCATGGAGATCTGTGTCTGGCCCATAGATCTTAACAGCTACGGTAATTTACCTATAAGAAAAACATGGATTTTTGTGGAATAAGACATTGGATCACAGATATCAAGGTATCAGTTGATTCAACTTTCTATGACCTGCATGTCCATGTGGATGGCTTAGGAGGGTTGATCCTATTAACATATTCTCTGTAAGAGCTGTGCTTGACTGATTTGGTTTATTTATTTGCTAAAGGAAGTGCTATATCGTCTAGTAGCAGACTATGGGGGCGCCGTACTGCAGGTCTGCACCAAATGGGAGATATAATTATTCTCTTTCTATATTTTGTCAGTTGTGTATTTTGAGTTCTCGTTTGCATTTTTATCAGAACACCTAAATATATACATAGCTGCTTCCTGCAAGCGTTCACCGTCTGCCCACTCTCAGCCCAGCATTGTCTGATGCGGTGACCTTAGAAGAATGAAGTGAATGTAAAAATAGCTGTTAAGCAGGATGATACAAATTCTTATGGCGAATTCATTTCTTTGTCGGCAGACTGCAAACATTCCCCATTGGTTATCGGCTAGTAAAAGTTTGGTTAACCCTTACAGATGGGTGGGCCTCTCTCCAGATTGCATTGGTTCTATGTTTGATCATTATGAAGCCGCCTACAGTAATTTGTGTTTTATGGCATTCTCGTATTACAGAACGTAGGCCAACATACTTTTAATATATAGTGTAACTATGTTCACTTCCTTACTATTTTGTCTATGCATGGATATTTTATATAGAAATTCTCGATCTCTGTTTTTAGCCCTTGTGAAGACTAGCTACATTTTAAAACCTTCTCTACCTTGTCATTATTTTTTTTTTTTCCTTTGGGGAGCAGCCAGAATATGTTGTAGGGGCTACGGGGAGCAATGCATGGCTCACAGATTCTCCTTGGCGATGGGACCCCATGGCATGATCATCATTTGGCAATAGCATCAGTTTTTCTCAAAATGTTTCTAATGCTGCCTCCTCCCTGCTTTCGTAGTAGACTATGCTCAGCCCTGTTTTATGAATTCAGTACAATCATTTTATAGTAAGGAGAACTCAAGAAGTGCATTTCTGCATGTCAGATACATTAATCTACATTACTCATACCCGGTCTTTGGCTTTCTAGGTATGAGAATCTAGACGATTTGTCACTTATCTGCAATGATGACACTTAACGCCACACATCCTATTGTCGGCGCTCATTCCCAAACCATGACAGAAGTGAATGTGTATTCATTTCTTCAATTTCTGCTGATTGTATTCTACATTTTATAAATGTATCTATAATCACATGCACTGCCCAAAGTAAAATGCTATAATGAAATCTGCTCCTAGCACTTTATATATGTTTAATCAGATTGTTAGATAATGGAAATTTCTGGACTATTGGTAAGTGATTCATAACAATAAGCAGAATTTTTACTGTAGGCATATACAGATTTTCTAGTACCAATTTGCAATTACTGTTAATGTACAGCGGCTCTATTTAAAAAGACTACCTCTGAATTAGACAAGTGAGCCACCCTTGGACTGCGTGTCCACAACCAGGAATATTAGCGTTTTGGACTCTGTATATTTTTGCTGCATCCAAAACTGTGTTTTACATTACAAGCACAGTGGATGGGATTTATAGAAAGCTCATGCCTACTGTGCTCCTTTCTAACGCTGCGTAAACTCACCTGCGGTGCTGGTTTCCGAGCCGCAGCATGTAAATTTCTTGGAGACCCCTCTATTCTTGATAACCAGCCTTGCTAATGGTGACAGCTGAGGGTTCCAGCCTCCAGCTGTCAGTTTTGCCTGGCTGGTTCTCAAAAATACAATTTTTTTTTTTTTTTTTTAATTCTAGCGAAGGCGGCTTCGGATGAGTACTCCCATCAGCCGATCCTGCTGTCACTGTTATTAGCGGCAGCAGGTGCAGGCTGATGGGAGTAGTAGTCCCAATCAGCTGCTGCCTGCTCTCGCTGTTATTAGTTGAATATGTACATTGCTTAAAAAAATAAAGGAAACAGTCAAATAACACATCCTAGATCTGAATGAATGCAATGTTCTCATTGAATACTTTGTTCTGTACAAAGTTGAATGTGCTGACAACAGAATCACACAAAAATCATCAATGGAAATGAAATTTATTAACCAATGTAGGCCTGGATTTGGAGTCGCACACAAAATTAAAGTGGAATGTAATGTCCTTAAAACAAGTCAAAATGAAGCTCAGTATTGGGTGTGGCCTCCACGTGCCTGTATAACCTCCCTACAGTGCTTGGGCATGCTCCTGATGAGGCAGCGGATGGTCTCCTGAGGGATCTCCCAAACCTGGACTAAAGTATCCGCCAACTCCTGGACAGTCTGTAGTGCAACGTGACATTGGTGGATGGAGCGAGACATGATATCCCAGATGTGCGCAATCGGATTCAGTCTGGGGAACGGGCGGGCTAGTCCATAGCTTCAATGCCTTCATGAGGTTTGGCATTGTCCTGCATTAGGAGGAACCCAGGGCCAACCGCACCAGCATGTGGTCTGAGGATCTCATCTTGCTACCTAATGGCAGTCAGGCTTCCTCTGGCGAGCACATGGAGGGTTGTGCAGCCCTCCAAAGAAATGCCACCCCACACCATTACTGACCTACTGCCAAATCCGTCATGCTGAAGGATGCTGCAGGCAGCAGATCGCCTGCAGACTCTCACATCTGCTCAGTGTGAACCTGCTTTCATCTGTGAAGAGCACAGGGCGCCCGTGGCGAATTTGCCAGTCCTGGTGTTCTGTGGCAAATGCCAAGCGTCCTGCACAGTGTTGGGCTGTGAGCACAACCCCCATCTGTGGACGTCGGGCACTCAGACCATCCTCATGGAGTCGGTTTCTAACAGTTTATGCAGACGAATGCACATTTGTGGCCTGCTGGAGTGCATTTTGCAGGGCTCTGGCAGTGCTCCTCCTGTTCCTCCTTGCACAAAGGTGGAGGTAGCGGTCCTGCTGCTGGGTTGGTGCCCTCCTACGGCCCCCTCCACGTTTCCTGGTGTACTGGCCTGTCTCCTGGTAGCGCCTTCTGCCTCTGGACACAGACACAGCAAACCTTGCCACAGCTCGCATTGATGTGCCATCCTGGATGAGCTGTACTACCTGAGCCACTTGTGTGGGTTGTAAAGTCCGTCTCATGCTACCACGAGTGTGAAAGCACAACCAGCATTCAAAAGTGAGCAAAACATCAGCCAGAAAGCATTGGTACTGAGATGTGGTCTGTGGTCCCCACCTGCAGAACCACTCCTTTATTGAGTGTGTCTTGATAATTGCCAATAATTTCCATCTGTTGTCTATTCCATTTGCACAACAGCATGTGGAATTGATTGTCAATCAGTGTTGCTTCCTAAGTGGACAATTTGATTTCACAGAAGTTTGATTTACTTGGAGTTATATTCTGTTATAAAATTATTCCCTTTATTTTTTTGAGCAGTGTAGTTACTGACTTGAGGAAACTGTGCAGCTGACCATACACATTAGCTAACCTCCCGCATACACGGGAACACTCGGGCCAACCGAGTACTCGTTCGTAAAACTCCAAACATGGACTTCTTCCGGAAGTCTATTGTAATGTTTGTAGTTTTGGGAGGAAGTCCGTGTGAGAGAGGAATTTCCTTCTCAAAAGTTCGGATCCCCATTGTTTTCAATGTGGTTCTGGTTCAGGTACAGTTCTGGTACCCAAGCCAAACTTTATTCTAAAGTTCGGGGTTAGGTACCAGAACTCGAACTTCCACATGTCCGCTATTCCCTATTCTATATGATAGGGCCACCGATCTCCCTGCAGAACAAAAGGACCAGGCGATTGAATTCCATTGTTCCAATCCTTATGGCACCTGACACAAGTTTACACACAAGTTGCAGTACTTGTAACTCCTCAGATGCAAAGAATTAATGGAAAGTGACATAATGCAGAGTTGTTGCAGAAGTGATTTTTCTCATGTTTTTATTTATTTTTATTTTACTTGCTCATATAGCGCCATTAATTCCACAGAACTTTACATACATCGCTGTTCCCATTCGGCTCACAATCTAGATTCCCTATCAGTATGTTTTTAGAAACTGGAGAAAACCCATGAAAACACGGGGAGAACATACAAACTTCTTACAGATGTTGTCCTTGATAGGATTTGAACCCAGCGATTGCCATACTGTCCCATACCTGTTCTCTTGTCACTTACTAGTTCTGAATTATAGGTGTTTGCTGAAAGCATTAGACACTGTACTTTGTCTTTAAATGCCAAGACCTTTGTTGCTGTTTTTTTGGTGGTTGTCTTCAACAGGTCTGCATGTATAATAGAAATTTGTGATTTGTTGAATTGTATCTATGACTGTCAGTGTGTATGTATACGGGTAGGGTATGTGCCCATGATCAGGAGTTTCAGCGTCAACCACGCAGCGTCCAGATTACAGCATAGTGGATGGGATTTCAAGAAATCCTGTGTCCACACGCCCGTTTCTCACCCGCTGAGACAGACGTACGGCGTGTCTTTCCAGACTGCAGCATGTCAATTTGACCAATTGAATGTGTTGAACGTGGTGAATCCGCACGGTTCAGTGAACACATGTGGATTTACCTGCATTCAATAGACTGCAGCGAACATGCACTACTTCCAAAGCCCTGCTAGTTCCTGATCATGGGCACCCGGCCTTATATCACATCTAGCTGTAAAAATCTACTTTATGCAGATACTTTTAGTGTCTCTGGACCACATTCCCAAGTACATATGCTAATTGTCGCTAATGATTACTGGCCTTTGTTCTCAGAATGTAGAACATGAATACATCATTGGAGCCTGAATTAGAAGAGCCGCTTATGTTAGGAGAACAGACATGTATTGATATGAATAAAAACTCTCCCTTTGTCTTCCGAGCTTAGTACTGATTGTACCTTCTTTTAAAATGACCAAAAGGCATCAAAGTGGCTCAATTTTTAGACATTAATAGTACAACTAGCACCCGACCCTTTTATTATCTGGCTACATTCTTTTAATCTAATTCTAAAACTCAATTTTTGTTACATATTCATCAGAGAACTCATTGGACTTTTTGCACATTGATGTTCATATAGAAACATTTTTTTAGAAAGATACATGCACTTGTCTGAAGCTTTCTGTTTGCTTATTAAGATCTACCATACTAGTATCCGAAATCTATAAGGACGAACCATTGAAATATGAAATTAACTTGTTGTGTCTTTCTTTCCAGATGTGCTTGGCGGTAGTGAAAATGCATTCCTTGCTCGCTTCAGATATTCTGTTATGAGAAGAACACCATAACAAATTACACAAATTCTGTTCTCTGGTGCAGTATGGCTGGTTTCAAGAGAGGATATGATGGGAAGATTGCCGGACTTTATGACCTGGATAAGACCTTGGGTAGAGGACATTTTGCTGTTGTTAAGCTTGCACGTCATGTCTTCACTGGTGAAAAAGTAGCTGTGAAAGTCATTGACAAGACCAAATTAGACTCTCTAGCTACTGGACATCTTTTCCAAGAAGTCAGATGTATGAAACTGGTGCAACACCCTAACATAGTCCGTCTTTATGAAGTGATTGACACACAGACCAAATTATATCTCATTTTGGAACTTGGAGATGGAGGCGATATGTACGACTACATAATGAAACACGAGGAAGGTCTCAGCGAGGATCTGGCCAAGAAATACTTTGCTCAAATAGTTCACGCAATATCTTACTGCCATAAGTTGCATGTGGTGCATAGGGACCTAAAACCTGAGAATGTTGTGTTCTTTGAAAAACAAGGACTTGTGAAACTCACTGATTTTGGCTTTAGCAACAAGTTTCAGCCCGGGAAAAAGTTGACGACAAGCTGTGGCTCGCTGGCTTATTCAGCTCCTGAGATACTGCTGGGGGATGAATACGATGCTCCCGCTGTAGGTACGTGGTGTTCTTCTGTAAAAATCTACTTGATTCCTGTGGAGAGATGAAATACGAGTTGCTTTGTAGTGTTTTGCACAACTTTTCCTTTCCATGGATGTGAAATGACCTCGTCAATAGAACACATTTTAATAAGTCTGAAAGGGTTAAACTGGACCCACTGATGGACACCCTAAAATACCAGGATTCACATGTTTGCTGGGACACAGAGCGATTCTGTTCCAATAGTTCATCTTTGATGGGTGTACAGTCATGGCCAAAAGTTTTGAGAATTACACAAATATTATATTTTCACATGATCTGCTGCCCTCTGGTTTTTATGTGTGTTTGACAGATGTTTTTATCACAGACAGAAATATAATAATTGCAAACATATGAGTAACAAAAGCTTATATTGACAGTTAGAATGAGTTAATGCAGCAAGTCAATATTTGCAGTGTTGACCCTTCTTCTTCAGGACCTCTGCAATTCTCCCTGGCATGCTCTCAATCAACTTCTGGACCAAATCCTGACTGATAGCAGTCCATTCTTGCACAATCAATGCTTTCATTTTGTCAGAATTTTTAGGTTTTTGTTTGTCCACCCGTTTCTTGATGATTGACTACAAGTTCTCAATGGGATTAAGATCTGGGGAGTTTCCAGGCCATGGACCCAAAATCTCTATGTTTTGTTCCCTGAGCCATTTAGTTATCACCTTTGCTTTATGGCAAGGTGCTCCATCTTGCTGGAAAAGGCATTGTTGATCGCCAAACTGCTCTTGGAGGGTTGGGAGAAGTTGCTCTTGGAGGACATTCTGGTACCATTCTTTATTCATGGCTGTGTTTTTAGGCAAGACTGTGAGAGAGCCGATTCCCTTGGCTGAGAAGCAGCCCTATACATGAATGGTTTCAGGATGCTTAACAGTTGGCATGAGACAAGACTGGTGGTAGCGCTCACCTTGTCTTCTCCAAATGAGGCGTTTTCCTGATGTCCTTAACAATCGAAAAGGGGATTTATCAGAGAAAATAACTTTACCCCAGTCCTCAGCAGTCCACTGCCTGTACCTTTTGCAGAATATCAGTCTGTCCATGATGTTTTTTCTGGAGAGAAGTGGCTTCCTTGCTGCCCTCCTTGAGACCAGGCCTTGCTCCAAGAGTCTCCGCCTCACAGTGCGTGCAGATGTACTCACACCTGCCTGCTGCCATTCCTGAGCAAGCTCTGCACTGCTGGTAGCCCGATCCCACAGCTGAAACACTTTTAAGAGACGGTCCTGGCGCTTGCTGGTCTTTCTTGGGTGCCCTGGAGCCTTTTTGGCAACAATGGAACCTCTCTCGTTGAAGTTCTTGATGATGCGATAGATTGTTGACTGAGGTGCAATCTTTCTAGCTGCGATACTCTTCCCTGTTAGGCCATTTTGTGCATTGCAATGATGACTGCACTTGTTTCTTTAGAGATAACCATGGTTAACAGAAGAGAAACAATGATGCCAAGCACCAGCCTCCTTTTAAAGTGTCCAGTGGTGTCATTCTTACTTAATCATGACAGATTGATCTCCAGCCATGTCCTCATCAACATCCACACCTGTGTTAATGGAGCAATCACTGAAAAGAGGTTAGCTGGTCCTTTTAAGGCAGGGCTGCAATGATGTTGAAATGTGTTTTGGGGGATAAAGTTCATTTTCTAGCCAAACATTGACTTTGCAAGTAATTGCTGTTAAGCTGATCACTCTTTTAACATTCTGGAGTATATGCAAATTGCCATTAGAAAAAGTGAAGCAGTAGACTTTGTAAAAATTAATATTTGTGTCATTCTCAATACTTTTGGCCATGACTGTAATATATGATTGAAACTGAATTTGTATCGTATGGTTATAAAGTGGTCTTCACGATCATGGGTACATTACCCACCCTTGCCCGCCTAGGGAATAAAACCAATAGGAAGGTTATCCGTTGACTTGCTCTGGTATTATTGGACAGGAGCATAGAAAAGTACCAAATGATGGCATGCTATAAAATTTTCACTTTTGTTTTAACAATGCTAGGAAAATTGGGCACATCCTCAAGTGGTGGTGCAAACTTTCATCCTCTGTTTATGAAAGCCCAAGATATCTGGAGATACTTTATTCAAATTGGCGCACTATAGTTTTGGGCTGTTGTATGAAATACTAACCTTAACCCCTCTACCTGTTTAAAAATGTCTTCAGGCAGTTTTTTACACCTTTGTGACACACAAGAGGTGATTAGGCTAATGTAGGAAGCGTCTGCCTAGAATTCATGTATGTTTTGGACATGGGAAAGGCTATAAATTTTCCCTTTTACTGGTCTTAACAGTGTACAACATTTGAAAAGACCCTTATCAGACATCTGATTCTTCTCACAAACTCTATAGCAATGGCCTCTTTAGAATAGCTAGTAATCGGCATTCCACAGCGCTTTACAGACATTATCGGCACTGTCCCTGATGGGGCTCATAATCTATATTCCCTATCAGTATGTCTTTGGAAAGTGGGAGGAAACTGGAGAATCTGGAGGAAAACCACGCAAACACGGGGAGAACATACAAACTCCTGGCAGATGTTGTGCATGGTGGGATTTGAACCCATGACCCCAGCGTGCAAGGCTGCAATGCTAACCACTGAGCCACCGTGCCACTCATACCAATCCCATTTCATTTTTTTTTCTTCTAACACTATGGGAGTTACTTGTAAGCCACAATGTTTCTCTGTCCATCATGGTAAGTTTCCCTTTCTCATAAGAATGATGTCTGTCACCGGACAAATTGCAAATCCTTATTAATATTTCAGTACAAGAAAAATCTATCCAAAATGCGATTTTGTGCCACAATGTAGAGTTGATATCTCGGTGGTGGTCCCTGAGTTTGGCCTTCTGGTGCTGATGGAGCCTATTCCGTGTGGCACAGTTCCCCAGCTAGGGGTGACTCTGGAGGTGGCTTGTTTGGGCTCGGTCTTGCGACCATGCTCTGTGTACACCCAGGAAAGCTCTCGCTATGTCATTTGCTAGGCGTGTTCCTGTGGGCATACACTTTACTTCTGGGGAGGATATCAGCAGGGTTTCCTGTACAGATGGGTGCAGCAGAAAAGCCTCCAGCCGCTTGGGTTATGGTTTTCTTTTCTGCATTTTCACGTAAAGGAAACAATTTGAGCTGTGGCTCTAGATGTGAACACAGTCATCGCATTTACCCATGGTGTCAGCCAGCGCCTAGATAATAAAGCAATCAAGTGAGTGTAAATGCTGCAGAGTTTGTTGGCTTTATGGTGTAAACATTGTATTTACTCCTCATTTCTGCATGGCGTATTAGTAATAGTTTTGCTGGCGCAGTGTGCAGCATGTGTAGCTGCTGGAGCGGAGCCTGGAGACTAGTACAGTACATAAGTGGCTGTCTGCTGTGCATGGCTTTCCATGGCTGGCTCCCGATGTGCGAGGAGTGACATCACTGGTCACCATGGCAACGGCTGCAGCATGTACCTCATTAGCAGGTATCACTTGAAATGATAACGGACTCGGGCTGTCTCACGTGTATTCACATGTGCCTGCTGCTTTGCAATGGCATTTTTATTTTTTTTTTTTTTTTTTTTTTTTGCAAAATTGCTGCCAAAAAACAACTCTGCAGTTTTATATAAACTGTTCGTTCTTTTTTTTTTTTTTTTTAACCTTTAATAACGCAATACACTGCTGAGTCACCTAAACATTTTTCACAAAATCCACCTTATTTTTCTTCGGAAATTACTGGGCTCTCTGTTCATAATTTATATGATGCAAAAGTTTTATTGGTGGGGGTCTTCATGCTGGAGCACTGGTCCCACAGACAAAATGTCCAAATAGGGATTTAAATCACTATTCATATCAATAGACAGATGGCCATAGCTTAGGATATTAATATTGATGATGATTTGACTACACACGGTCACCGTGACAACAAACGAGAAGCAAACATCAGAATCTCAGCCTCAGGCTTTGGGCCGGTAACACCCAGACATCTTGCTTCTCCCTCTCATAGATGCTATTAAAGGAAAAAAAAAAACTTTTTCAGTTGTTTAGTGGTTCTTTCTCCCTTCTGGTAGGACAAACTTAGTACCTGAAAAATAAATGATGCTTTAAACACCTAAAGGGTGGGATTTTTCCCACCCCATCTCGGAGCAGCAGGAATCAGGGCCTGTACATCATGCTATGTATCACTTTCTAGGCTACCTGCTGCAGTTTTGATAAAATCACAGTTGTATCTTCTGCAAATCCAGCAGTTCTCTGAATGCTGAGCTCTGTATAACCCCGCCCACACCACTGATTGGTAGCTTTCTGTGTGCTCTGTGCGTATGCACCTCCTCTGTGATGGAGGTGTGGTTACACAGAGATCATGAATGAGGGACTGCATGGTTTTCTGGTTCTCTAGTGATGATCTCCTGCTGATTAAAACTGTGATTATCAAAACTACAGCATGCAGCCCAGTAAAGAGACACATCGCTAGAATTGGGAACTCTTCCCCCTACATTATGCTGCTCTCAGACTTGGTGGCAGAAACCTGGTGACTGATTCTGTTTTATTATTGGGAATGGATCCAGTAATGGCCGCTCTCCCCTGTAATGAGTGGCTACCGGCTCATCATTTCCTAGCCTTTCTTCTCCGTCTTTATCTAAATTGCGTTTTGTACATTCTGAGAGCAGATGTGAAGAATTAGATGCTATATTTAGAATGAGAACATTAGAGGCTATCATTGACAAAGCTGCACTCCTAAAGCTTTCCGTCTATGCCGAGTCATTAATTTTAGATTAATCTTTTTGTTCTTGCTCCGTTTTATAGCCACGGAACTATTTATACCTGCAAGACAAGTTCTGTCCACCACGTATATGGCTGATGGAAACATCCATTTACAAGGCTCCACAAATTATAGGCTGCAATCTACACGATGTACGAAAATAAATGTCAGGCTGGCTGATCTGAAGGGACCACGCGCGGCGCACTGCCCACCCGGTCTATCTAGATTCTCCCTCCCTTATTACTGCTTCTCTGAAGTTTCCTCTCTTGAACTTTGAGGTTTCAAGTCTTCAGAAGGAACTGTGTCAATTTTCTTATCTTTGTTTTGCAATCGTGGTTTGTTCTCTCCTCTGTACTTTCAGCAAGTAAGGAATGTAAAAGGAACAATAAACAGAACCTCTGCTTTATTAATAGCTTTTTTTCCTCCAAATTAATGGCAAGGATTATTAGATTATACGGTATAATTTCTTCCTTTTTGGCTTTTCATGAAAAAAAAAAAATCTGCCTTAAACGATAATAGACATTTTTGAATGGTTTAAAAAAAAAAAAAAAAAAAACCTAGTAAAAGTAGCCTTCCTGAAAGTCAATCCTTTAACAAGCCTTACAACATGACCTGGGAATTTAAGCCTGGGTCTCACATAGCGATACACCAGCAATCCCGACAACGATCAGGATCGCTGGTGTATCGCTACATTATCGCTGCTGAGCTGCCAAACAGGCAGCTCAGGCAGCGATCAGTACAAGCGACACTGCGGGTAACATCGCTTAGTTACCCGCAGTGTACCTTGGATACCAGCGCCCTGATGCAGGGAGCTGGTAACCAAGGTACACATCGGGTTTCCAGGCGCTGCGCGGTGCCTGGAAACCTGCTGTGTACCTTGGTTACCAGCTCCCTGCATCAGGGCGCTGGTATCCAAGGTACACAGCGGGTTTCTAGGCACAGCCCCGCGCCTGGAAACCCGCTGTGTACCTTGGTTACCAGCGGATCGCTGGTCTCCCGCCTGTCACACGCAGCGATGCGTGCCTGCCAGCGGGAGACCAGCGATCAAACAAATGTCCAGGACATTCAGCGACGATCAGCGATACCCGGCAAGGGGGCTGATCGTCGCTGAATGTCACACACAGCGATATCGCTGGTGAGCTCGCTGCTGCGTCACAAAACTAGTGACTCAGCAGCGATCTCGCTAGCGAGATCGCTGTGTGAGACGGGGGCTTTAGCCAGAAAACTAAAGCCCCGTCTCACATAGCGATATCGCTAGCGAGATCGCTGATGAGTCACTAGTTTTGTGACGCAGCAGCGAGCTCACCAGCGATATCGCTGTGTGACATTCAGCGACGATCAGCCCCCCTGCCGGGTATCGCTGATCGTCGCTGAAATGTCAGGACATTTTTTTGATCGCTGGTCTCCAGCTGACAGGCACGCATCGCTGCGTGTGACAGGCGGGAGACCAGCGATCCGCTGGTAACCAAGGTACACAGCGGGTTTCCAGGTGCGGGGCTGTGCCTAGAAACCCGCTGTGTACCTTGGATACCAGCGCCCTGATGCAGGGAGCTGGTAACCAAGGTACACAGCGGGTTTCCAGGCACCGCGCTGCGCCTGGAAACCCGCTGTGTACCTTGGTTACCAGCTCCCTGCATCAGGGCGCTGGTATCCAAGGTACACTGCGGGTAACTAGCGATGTTTACCCGCAGTGTCCTTGTGCTGATCGCTGCCTGTTTGGCAGCTCAGCAGCGATCATGTAGCGATACACCAGCGATCCTGATCGTTGTCGGGATCGCTGGTGTATCGCTATGTGAGACCCAGGCTTAAGATTTCTGGTCATTTTACAAAACTCATAAAAGGACCAAACCTAGCAAAGTTAACTTTTAGGATGGCTTCTACTACTAGGTGACACTTTCTAGAATTTGCTTTTGTTCTGAGGGATCTAATTTGTGTATTTTTTCCCCCATAAAGTATTGCTAATAAGATTCCATACTTGGTGCGACCCCTTAAAGAGCACCAGTAACGTAAATTTTTTTTTAAAAAAATGGTGAAATACCTTGTAAAAATTCCTGAGCTCCCTAGTGTCAGCGCTTTTTCCCGTTTTACATGGTGTCGCTCTTCTGCAGAGATGGTTACATTTATTGCTTTTTCCAGCACAATGTGACGTTTTTGCACGATGGGTAACTGGGCGTACCTTCAGAGTTGTCTCTAGCGGCTTGTACTTTCTCCCCCCCTCTCCCAGACTCTGCCAATCAGTTTGGCAGCTGATTTAGCAGCCTGTAAATCTCAGATTGCCGATCTGTGATTGGCAGTGTCTGGGTTGGAGGGGTGAAAACAAACAGACCCAGAGGACACTGTGAAGAAACCTCAAATATTGTGCTCCAAAAGAAGTACATGGGGGATAGCTCTGGAATGGAGCAACATTGTTCAAAACAGAAAAAAGAGGCAGAATTGGGGGCGCTCAGGGATTTTCACATGGTATTCAACTGAATTTTATTGAGCTAGTGACAGTTCCCTTTAACCCCTTAACGACCAAGCCATTTTGTAGGTTAAGGACCAGGCCTATTTTTACAATTCTGACCACTGTCACTTTATGTGCTTATAACTCTGGAACGCTTCAACGGATCTTGGCGATTCTGAGATTGTTTTCTCGTGATATATTGTACTTCATGGTAGTGGTAAAATTTCTTCGATATAACTTGCGGTTATTTATGAAAAAAATGGAAATATGGCAAAAATTTTGAAAATTTTGCAATTTTCAAATTTTTAATTTTTATGCCCTTAAATCACAGAGATATGTCACAAAAAATAGTTAATAAATAACATTTCCCACATGTCTACTTTACATCAGCACAATTTTGGAAACAAAATTTTTATTTGTTAGGAAGTTATAAGTGTTAAAAGTTGACCAGCGATTTCTCATTTTTCCAACAAAATTTGGATTCCACACAAGTTTCACAGCAGCACAACTCTTATCTCTAACAATGTCACAGACAGAGTGATAAGATGTATCTGAGCTAGTTTGCAGCATTTGACACACTGCTGTGATTAGATAGTTACATTTACTATCCAATTACAGCAGTCAGAGATGCAGAGACTCTGTCATTTGGTCCCTGCATCTCTTCACAGTCCTCCAAATGAAGTGATCGCACATGATCAAGGCATCAGCAGGGTTAATCAGTCGGGGGCAGTGCTCAGCTGGTCCCTGGCTGTTCCAGCACCTCCCCCCAGCTCTCACAGCAGCAGGTCAGCAGCTTCCACTGCCAGCTTCTCCTCTGATCAGGTAGGAAGTGCTGCATCTCCTGTGCGATCATGCTGTGTTTGGTCAGTCAGATTGACTGACCAATCACAGCGATCTGGGTGCAGGGACAGATGTCATGGGTCCCTTCACCTCTTCCCATGCCTCTCAGCTGTCATAGACAGCTGTCGGCACTGAACTACCACTGTTTGTTTACACACAGTGGTAGATCAAAGCCATGACGTGCAGAGTCCGTCAAGGTGCCAAAACTGACACCTGGCCATGATGGACTCTGCACGTCAATGGACATTAAGGGGTTAAAGGAAGCTATTCAATAGTTGATGCTGCAGCCTAGAAACAGAAAACCAGAACTTAACAGTGAGGGACCTGTTATATTTTGGACCAATATGACTATAATTTCGTTGGGTTTCTGTCATGGTGCCTATTGGAGGCTCTTAATAGAGCTTCTAATGCAGATGTGGACCTAGCCTCAGACTTTGGGATACATACCAAAAAACTTAGGGTGAACTTTTTGGCCAGGATCATTAATGGACCCAAAAATGGAAGCAATAAGATCTCTTTTTATGGAAGCCGAAATTCAAAAGGTCAGTAATGGCCCCACTACGTTGTAATATGATGTGGAGTCTGATTATGTCCTTGGGAGTACTTGGATATCTTGAGAAACCATGGGGGAATATTGCTTGGCAAGGTTTTACTAATGTAAACTACATGACTGACTTTTGGGTGTTGGGGAAACTGCATGAAATTCCCACCATGATGTACTCTTATTTCTGCTTATACGGGATATTCATTCACATTCTTGTGATGCTTTGTGTCCCCTCTTTGTCTTGCGCCCTTTTCCTTGCTTTCTGGCTCTTGATTTTGACTGAAGAGCAGATATAGTCTACACACAACATGGCGACATGAATGGCAGGACCCCCTTTCACAAGGGAATCGTGAAAACCAATTACTGCGCCCATTTCATGAATGAGGACTACACACAGGGTTACTGATTTGTAGCAAGTTTTAACTGTTTGAGAACATCTTGTTTCCTTCATGTCCCCTTCTCTGTTCTGTACATACTTCTGAACATATTCCTCTGCACTCATTATTTTGCCTTTTATTCCTAGGTGTAACTCTACTCCTATTTTTTGCCTTATAGACCTCTGGAATATTGTTCATGGAGCCGAGTCCTGGACGCCATTAGCAGGTCTTTAATACCGTTTTTGTCCATGTGCATTACTGGGTCGGTCTTTCTGTCTTGTTTTGCCAAAGATGAGCTGGGAAAATCCGGTTACGTCTGCAGCTGTACATGTGCTTTTGCTTCTGGATCATTATATGCAATGGGCCGTCATTGGAAATGTGCTGTGTAATTCCCTCCTTAATGGAAGTGATGTGCCGCACACTGTGCACATAAATTGCTCTGTGCCCCGTGGCTTTCTGTCCTGCTGTACAGGCTGGCATACATTTTTTTTCCTTTCATTAACCCTGTCTGATCCTATCCTACTTTGTACCTGGGGATCGTTGTACACAGAATAAGCTGGTCATCACTGGATGAAATCCATCCCATATTCAAGTAATATAATGCTTTTTATTAAAGATTTAAGTGACTCCCTTGACTTCTATGCTGCGTTCTGGAAAGACGCGCCGCATGTCCGTTTACGCGGGTCTGCCGCCTGCGTCTTTTAATGCATAGTGGAGACGGGATTTCATGAAATCCCCTACTATGCTGTAACATCTGGACGCTGCGTGTTTGACGCTGCGGCTGTACACAGCGTCAAACACGCAGCGTTTCCTGACCGTGGAAACATACCCTTAAAGTGCCAGGTTTGGCGGCTAGACTGGATTCTAAAATTGTCAGATCTTATGAGGAATTAGAAGGGGAAGGGTAGAAGAAATCAGATGTTGCAAATTTTGTGACCTGGTGACAAATCAATGACGAAGCTAGAGGAGACAGTCAGTGGCATAAATGACGTAGAGCAACTAAACTTTAAAGTTTTCTATTTTGAGATGTGGAGCTGTGTATGATGGTGCCGAGCTGGCTTGACCCGTAGTACATGTAACGTAATGACTTGTAAAGTTTGCCTGTATTGAAATCGGCACATTTACTACCATAGTTCCTGGTAAAGTGTTTAACCCCTTTCTAGCATGCGACGTACTATCCCGTCCATGGTACCTGGGCCCATATGACCATGGACTGGATAGTACGTCGAAGCGATCGGAGGGAGCGCGGCCGGGTGTCAGCTGATTATCACAGCTGACACCCGGCACTATGTGCCAGGAGCGGTCACGGACCGCTCCCGACATATTAACCCCTGGCACACCGCGATCAAACATGATCACGGTGTACCGGGGGCACAGAGGAGCATCGCGCAGGGAGGGGGCTCCCTGCGTGCTCCCCTGAGACCCTCAGAACAGCGCGATGTGACCGCGCTGTTCTGAGGGCCTCTGCCCTGCAGGACCCCGGATCCAAGATGGCCGCCGGGTCCTGCAGGGAGGCGGTTTCCTCAGTGCCTGCTGAGAGCAGGCGCTGAGGAAGCCTGCAGCAGTGCCTGTCACATCGCCGATCTGACAGAGTGCTGTGCACACTGTCAGATCAGCGATCTGACCTTATACAGTGATGTCCCACCCTGGGACAAAGTAAAAAAGTTAAAAAAATAAAAATCACACATGTAAAAAAAATTCCCAAATAAAGAAAAAAAAATATTCCCAATAAATTCATTTCTTCATGTAAATAAAAAAAAGCCAAACAATAAAAGTACACATATTTGGTATCGCCGCGTCCGTAACGACCTGTCCTATAGAACTGTCCCACTAGTTAACCCCTTTAGTGAACCCCTTAAAAAATAAAAACAAAGCAAAAAACAATGCTTTATCATCTTACTGCCGAATAAAAAGTGGAATAACATGCAATCAAAAAGACTGATTTAAATAAACATGGTACCTTTGAAAACGTCATCCTGTCCTGCAAAAAACGAGCCGCCATACAGCGTCATCAGCGAAAAAATAAAAGTTATAGATCGCAGAATAAAGCGATGCAAAAATAACTATTTTTTTATATAAAATTGTTTTTATTGTATAAAAGCGCCAAAACATAAAAAATAGATACAAATGAGGTATCGCCGTAATCGTACTAACCCGAAGAATAAAACTGCTTTATCAATTTTACCACACGCGGAACGGTATAAACGCCCCCCCCCCCAAAAGAAATTCATGAATTGCTGATTTTTGTTCATTCTAATCTCCCAAAAATTGTAATAAAAAGCGATCAAAAAATGTCACGTGCCCAAAAATGGTACCAATAAAAACGTCATCTCGTCCCGCAAAAAATAAGACCTCACATGACTGTGGGCCAAAATATGCAAAAATTATAGGTCTCAAAATGTGATGCAAAAACTATTTTTTGCAATAAAAGCATCTTTTAGCGTGACAGCTGCCAATCATAAAAACCCGATAAAAATAGTAAATCAAACCCCCCTTTATCACACCCTTAGTTAGGGAAAAATAATAAAATTAAAAAAATTTATTTATTTCGATTTTCCCATTACGGTTAGGGTTGGGGCTAAAGTTAGGGTTAGGGTTGGGATTAGGGTTAGGGGTGTGTTAGGGTTAGGTTTGTGGTTAGGGTTATGATTAGGGTTGGGATTAGGTTTAGTGGTGTGTTGGGGTTAGGGTTGGAGTTAGAATTGGGGGGTTTCCACTGTTTAGGCACATCAGGGGCTCTCCAAATGTGACATGGCGTCTGATCTCAATTCCAGCCAATTCTGCGTTGAAAAAAGTCAAGCGGTGCTCCTTCCCTTCTGAGCTCTGCCATGAGCCCAAACAGTAGTTTACCCCCACATGTGGTATCAGGTACTCAGGACAAATTGCAAAATAACTCTTGGCGTCTAATTTCTTATGTTACCCTTGGGAAAATAAAAAATTGGGGGCGAAAATATCATTTTTGTGGAAAAAAATTATGATTTTTTATTTTTATGGCTCTACGTTATAAACTTCTGTGAAGCACTTGGGGGCTCAAAATTCTCCCCACACATCTAGATAAAATCCTTGGGTGGTCTAGTTTTCCAAAATGGGGTAATTTGTGGTGGGTTTCCAATGTTTAGGCACATCAGGGGCTCTCCAAACGCGACATAACACCCGCAAACCATTCCATCAAAGTCTGCAATCCAAAACGTTACTACTTCCCTTCCGAGCCCCGACGTGTGCCCATGCAGTAGTTTTGTCCCACATATAGGGTATCGGCTTACTTGGGACAAATTGGACAACAGCTTTTGGGGTCCAATTTCTCCTGTTACCCTTGGGGAAAATAAAAAGTTGGGGACTAAAAAATCATGTTTGTGGAAAAAAATAATTTTTTATTTTCATGCTATAACTTGTGTGAAACACCTGGGGTTCAAAGTTCTCACCACACATCTAGATAAGTTCTTTGAGGGGTTTAGTTTCCAAAATGGTGTCATTTGTGGGGGGTTTCCACTGTTTAGGCACATCAGGGGCTCTCCAAACACGACATGGCGTCCAGCCAACTCTGCTTTGAAACAGTCAAACGGCGCTCCTTCCCTTCTGAGCTCTGCCATGCACCCAAATAGTGGTTCACCCCCACATATGGAGTATCAGCGTACTCAGGACAAATTGCACAATAACTTTTGGGGCCTTGTTACCCTTGGGAAAATAAAAATTGGGGTGAAAAGATCATTTTTGTGGAAAAAATATGATTTTTTTTTTAATTTTACAGCTCTACGTTATAAACTTGTGTGAAGCACTTGGGGGTTCAAAGTGCTCACCACAGATCTAGATAAGTTCCTTAGGGGGTCTAGTTTCCAAAATGGGGTCACTTGTGGGGGGTTTCCACTGTTTAGGCGCATCAGGGGCTTTCCCAACGCGACATGGCATCCAATCTCAATTCCTGCCAATTTTGGTATGAAAAAGTCAAATGGTGATCCTTCCCTTACGAGCTCTGTCGTGTGCCCAAACAGTGGTTTTCCCCCACATATGGGGTATTGGCGTACTCAGGAGAAATTGTACAACAACTTTATCTGTCCATTTTCTCCTTTTACCCTTGTGAAAATAAAAAAAATGTTTGTGATCATTTTTGTGACTAAAAAGTTAAATGTTCATTTTTTCCTTCCACGTTGCTTCAGCTCCTGTGAAGCACTTGAAGGGTTAATAAACTTCTTGAATGTGGTTTTGAGTAGCTTGAGGGGTGCAGTTTTAAGAATGGTGTCACTTTTGGGTATTTTCTGCCATATAGACCCTCAAAGTGACTTCAAATGTGAGTTGGTCCGTAAAAAAATGGCTTTGTAAATTTTTTTGTAAAAATGAGAAATCACTGTTCAACTTTTAACACTTATAACTTCCTAACAAAAAAAAATTTTGGTTCCAAAATTGTGCTGATGTGAAGTAGACATGAGGGAAATGTTATTTCTTAACTATTTTGTGTGACATATTTCTCTGTTTTAAGGGAATTAAAATTCAAAGTTTGAAAATTGCAAAATTTTCAAAATTTTCGCCATATTTGCGTTTTTTCAAAAATAAACACAAGTTTTATCGAAGAAATTTTACCACTTACGTGAAGTACAATATGTCACGAGAAAACATTCTCAGAATCGCGAAGATCCGTTGAAGCGTTCCAGAGTTATAACCTCATAAAGAGACAGTGGTCAGAATTGTAAAAAATTGGCCCGTCATTAACGTGCAAACCACCCTTGGGGGTGAAGGGGTTAATGTTCTCATACGTCTTTGATAATGCATCAGATTTCTCTCATGCATATGCACACTCGAGGGTGCATGTATTCTCGATGGAGATAGGTGAGTAGCTGCTGCAGTGGCTTGTCATGTGTGAGAATAAAAGGATTAGGTATTATAATTCAGCATGCCAAAGTCATGAAGTTTCCATACACAATAGATGGTTGACCAGTTTCCCGAAAACGAGCTAATGTGTATGGGAATGTTTAGCTTACATGTTATCACTGAGCTGGGAACACAATGCTCCTAGGATCTGCTGCAGGCATCTAACTTATTGGGCTGCACTCCATCAATTTCTACATTTTAATGCCTGACTAAAAGTAAAAAAAAAAAAGAAATATATATATATATTCTAAACTTGTGTTTATAATCTAGGGTCAGCTATCAATCACTCCATCTATTTTTCCATACTCAAACTTTTTTTTTTTCTTTTTTAAAGTCCGTATTACCTTTCTTCTACTAGTTTGAGCATAGCTGAACATCGAAAAGTTTGTGGTTGTTGGACAAGAGACCTGATGTTCACCTCCTACATACTGGCTTTTGCAGCTCTATTCTTTGCATTAGCCATCCTCGTGCGACATCACATGTCACCGCAACAATGATGTCATGCTAGGCCGGCTAATCAAAAGGAGAGTCATGGATGCTGGGAGGTAGGAGGTAAACCTCCGGGCTCCCATCCAGTGACCGTGGAGTACTGATGTAGCTGATGGACCTGCTTCTGTGAATTGACTCACACACACTCTAGGGGGTTATTAATTTGGCAACTTATTCTATAGATCCCATTAATATGTAGTCAATGACTTACTTTCTGTGGCTTACTCCTAATGAGATGACTGCTCCTTCTGTCACAATGTATGCCCTAAAGTGATCTAAGTAAAGGGCCAGATTAGCGAGTCTAGGCTAAAGGTATTGTCACACTAGGCGAGATCGCTAACGAGATCGCTAAAGAGTCAGCGATTTTATGACGCAGCAGCGATCTCGTTAGCGACACAGCTGTGTGTGACATGTAGCAGCGATGTGGCCCCTGCTAAGATGTCGCTGATCGCTTATGAACGTTCTGAGCCGTTTTTTGGTCGTTGGTGTCCCGCTGGTGAGCCTGAATCGCTGAGTGTGACACCCTTTATGAACGACTTTACCAGCGTCGCAGGTGGGACTAGGTTTTCCCAACGACCGCAGAGGTCGTTATACAGATCGCTGATCTCTGATGAGATCTTTGTGTTTGGAAGCTAACTAGCGATCGTATAGCGATCGCACCAACGATCTCGCCAGGTCGTGTCGTTGTCGTGATCGCTAGTGCGATCGCTAAGTGTGACAGTGCCTTAAGCTGCAATCCCAGATGCAGGCCATGGAGAGCAGCGTGTAAAAAAGAGGTGCAAAGCAGTGGGGATCACCAAATATAATAAATAACCACTTTTATTATTATTATACATTTATATAGCGCCATTTATTCCATGGCGCTTTACATATGAACTTTTATTTAAACAACATGAACAGACAAAGACCTACATAATGAACAATTAAAATTCCAGAAAAAAGCTCAAGCACACCACCGGATGTGTCCATCTAGGGACCAACACCCCTCCACTAAGCGGTATAAATGTAGAAAACCATGGAGTAACATGACCTTAGTCTAATCAGCCCAAGATGCATATACTTATAGAATGATCTAAAGAAGAGATAAGGCTACTTTCACACATCAGGTTTTTTTCACCAGGCAGGATCCGGTGTAAATTGTGGAAAACTGATGAAACGGATCCGTTTCGTCCGTTTTTTTTTATCCATTTTACGACTGATCCGGTTTTTAAAACGCCCATGGGAGGCTCCCAAACGATCTGTTTCCTGGAGGCTAGCCAATTGGATCTGAGCATGCTCAGACTTAAAAACCGTATCCGGCGCCCATAGACTTCCATTGTAGCAAAAAACGGAAGCGCCGCATCTGGCGCTGTCCAGTTTTTCACCGCAGACAAAAAACGTTACTGGAGACGTTTTTTCCAGATGACGGAATTAAAATTTTAGCCAGCAATAAAACGGAAGAAACGGGAGGCCATGCGGCGCAATCTGGCGCTAATACAAGTCAATGAGAAAAACGGTTCCGGCGGCAGATTTCGCCGGATCAGTTTTTTCTAAATATAGCCAGATCATGCCTGATGGAAAAAACCTGATGTGTGAAAGTAGCCTAAGATGTACTCATATGTGTAATAGGCACCAAAATAGTAATGCGACTCGGATCAATCAATAACAAGAAAATTAAGTGTTCAAGTCTGTTTCTAATAGACCAAAGAGAAATAGGCTAGAGAAAAATCCAGGGCAGAAAATGGTGACCGTCAGCCAAAAGGTGAAGTCATACACTGGTGGGACCTGTATGCAGCAGTAGTGATATGATGAGCAGGAACCCCACGCGTATCGCCACGATGTGGCTTCCTCAGAGGTAATGGTGGAGATATGCTAAGAGTCTGTTCTATATATACAAATTTAATAAGGTAATGGACAAGGATTACCATATGCCTGAGAGCACGGGCAATCCAAAATTCAAAGCATCTTCCGGAAGTGCCAACTGCATGTGTGCACCAACAAGCCGGCAATTGCAATACAAGTATCAATTACGCACACCAAATTTAAAACCCCCTAAACGACAAAGCCATGGACAACGGTTGCACTTTGGAATGGTAACAACCGGGTGCCAACTTGCACAGATTTTAGGAGAAGGAACATCAGAGGATGCAAAGGTCTCTATAAAGCACCACTCCAGTGTCTTGTTAACTTTTTTTTATTTTACCGCGGCAGTGGTGCTTCTAATCTAAAGGGTATGCCACACTAAGCGATCGCACTAGCGATCACGACAACGACACAACCTGACGAGATCGTTGGTGTGATCGCTTTAAGGTCGCTAGTAGCTTCCAAACAGGAAGATCTCACAACGACACATCAGCGGTCAGCTATCTGTATAACGACTTCGGCGGTCGTTAGGATCTGTCACAGCATAAAGATTGAGCGCAACCTTTTCCACGCCCCTCAGCACAGATTGGTGGTCACTGTATATGTTTTATAATTATATATGTTATAATTAATGTTTTGACGACCGCATCATGAAAGACGACGTATAGTGCTCCCTTCCATTGTTCTCGAGCGCATCTGATTCATAGGACTTTCCAGCATCGCTCCTGCGCCCTGCTAGCCTGCTTTGCAGCTACTCCGATCCAGTCTGTGCCGCTAAAGAAAACCTAGTCCCGCCTGCGCCGCTGACATATGCGTCGCCAACGAAGTCGCTCGTCGTTCATAAAGGGTGTCACACTCAGCGATTCAGGCTCACCAGCGGGACGTCAACGATCAAAAAACGATCCAGAACGTTCGTGAACGATCAGCGACATCACAGCAGGGGCCACATCACCGCTACATGTCACACACAGCGACATCGCTAACGTTGTCGCTGCTGCGTCATAAAATCGCTGTCGCTTGCGCGATCTCGCTAGCGATCTCGCTTAGTGTGGCATACCCTTAAGATCACTGCCCCTACTGATACTTCCCTATCACCGTCTTCACCTTTTGTGACCTGCTGGATCGCTTCAATGTTTGCCGGAGCGCGCCGGGAGGTCACCGCATATCGCTTCAAGTTTGCTGGAGCGCGTCGGGAGGTCCAAGTCCATGACCGCCTCGTTCTGGCTCTCGTAGACTTGCATTGAGAGCTTGTACTGTAACTTCTGACTTCCGGCATGACTACAGCACTGAAAAAAACCAAGCCCCCACTGGAGTGCTGCCTTAAATATGCTCATTCTGATAGGTTCTTCAGTTGCTGGATGTCTTCTCAGTATTACCACTAGTGATGGAAGTTTGGAGGTTATGTATTTTTTCTTTTACAATGCTGTACTGTATCTAGAAGTTTTCATTCCCTGCCCATTGAAGCTTATGATCTAATTTTAGTGACTGGGATCCTAGGAGACAGCGACTTGTCCAAATAGCAGAGATACATTTAATAAGCAAGAAAATGGCCATTATTTTCTTTTCCAGTGGAAACATTTTAATTTTAGAACAGTATTTCTGCTGAAAGCTTCTTTCCAGTCTTCCAGAATGTCATGAGACTCTTGGTTTGCTGATGTGCAGTAATGAGAATATAATCCTATGATAAACTCCACATGAGTAAAATGTATACTGCATTGTTAATCTCCGACCGCGCTCAGGCCTTAGATCTCAACAGTGTAAATAATGATATTTGGGGGGTATGCCGTACCCTCGGGTGTCACAGCAGATGGAATCATGGGAAACTCTGAGGGCTGTGTGCTTTCTGGTAAAGCATGAGTTTTCCTAATTCTTTTATGTGCATAGTTTGTACTTGTAGACACCGGCCTGTTCCTGGCCCGTAGGAGCTGGATGGGCACAGAGATTATCTTCTTGGTGCTCCTTTAAAGTGGGTCTCTGTGCCTAATATGGCACCCTCTCTAAGAGTAGCGTATTAGATCTACAGGTCCAAACTCCTAATCTAATGGCAGCAAAAAACAAATGCGAGTGAGTAGAGGAGACCTCCCTAATATGAATAGCGCCAACATATTCCGTAGCACTGTACAGCTAAGCAGGGGCATGTTCAGACAATACAAAGTATCACATGTTACAATGAGAAGAGCCAGATCCCTGCTCGCAATCTATAAGGAATGAAGACATTGGCCACATTCACTGTGACCTGGAGAATTAGGAGAATTGGTCACAATCTGTGCAACGTTCTCCAGCTTCAAAAATATGACCAGCTTTTTTTTTTTTTTTTTTAGCGACTGGGTAAAAAGGCACTGTAATTTTACATGCTATATAAGAAAAAGAGACCAGGCCCCTCTGGAATAGAGGGGGTACACAAGTAGGATACCAAATCCGTCATCCAAATCGTAAGGAACTTGGTCCTCTGCTTAAATAAAGCATTTATTGAACTGTCATTCTGTGCTGACAGTCCCTTTTTAAGAGGAATTTGTGAAGATCTGGCACTTGGTGGCTCCTGAAGATGACATTCATGTTGTAAGACAGTGATGCAGACACCAATGTACATGGGTACTGCAATGTAATCCTTGGTAGTATACACGTGTCTCTGTATATTTCACATACCTGTGTGCCTGCATATAATCCAGCACTTAGAAACAAAAACCACTTCAAATTAATACCTGTTACACTTTGTTTTTTTTTGTTTTTTTTTACGGGAGGTTGGCCAAACTTCAATCATACAAGAAAAAAAAAAAACATTTTTCATCAGTATGCCGACTATTATGTACTTTGTCTGCATGTCCATTTGTGCCATCAAGATGGCACCTGTATATATATATATATATATATATAATATATAGATATTTCTCCCCCCCCCCCCCCCCCCTTAGCATTTTTCATGTTTTGCTACCTCACAAACTGGAATTTCAGGTTGTTTTTTATTTTTTTTTAGGGTTGCATCAGCACGTGTGAAGAACATGCCTACAAGTGTAAACATTTGGGTTTCTTTTTATTATGTAGCAAGCAACAAATGGGACAAAATAACTGATAACGTCAGTGTGCATAACTATTAACCCCCCACTATAGTCAGTACTTTGTAGAGCCTCCATTTGCAGCAGTTACAGTTGCAAGTTGCTTTGGAGAAGTCTCTGAGTTTTCCACATCTTGCCACTGGGATTTTTGCCCATTACTCAAGGCAAAACTGCTCCAGCTCCTACACCACATGATGCTGCCATCACCATGTTTCACTGTGTGGATGGTGTTCTTGGAGTGATGAGCCGTGTTGGTTTGGCGCTAGACCTGGCGTTTACCTCAGTGGCGAAAAAGTTCAATTTTGGTCTCATCTGACCACAGCACCTTCCTCCATACATTTTCACATACCGGTATGTCTTTTGGCAAACTCAATACGACCTATTCAATTTTTGCCTGTAAGTAAAGGCTTTCTTTCTGCCCACTCTTCCATAAAGGCCACCTCTATGGAGTGTACGTCTTATTGTGGTCGTATAGACAGATACTCCAGTCTCTGCTTAGGAACTCTGCATCTCCTTCAGAGTTAAACCTTTGGTCTCTGTACTTCCTCCCTGATTAATGCCCTTCTTGCCCAGGCTGCGTTTTGGTGGTCGGCCCTCTCTTGGCCGGTTTGTTGTGGCACCATGTTCTTTCCATTTGATGATGGATTTGATGGTGCTTCTGGGGATCATCACAGAGATGGGATATTTTTGTTATAATCCAATCCTGACATGTTTGGCGATCTCCTTGGTCTGCTTGATGGCCTTTCAGAAAAGGTGTGTATGCTGACAGACCATGTTGACACTTAGATTGCACACAGGGGGACTTCCTTTCACCAAGCATGTGACTTATGAAGGACATTCCTTGCACCTGAAATTTTTAGGGTTTTCATAGCAAAATGTGTGAATACATATGCACCTGCCTATTTTTAGCTATTTGATCACATAGATTTAATTTGTCTATATTTTTCTCCCTTCACTAAGGTGCTGATGCATCACACTCAAATCGGATTGCACAAATATTTAAACAGGTTGTAATGAAATGGGTAAAATGCCAAGGGAAGTGAATACTGACACCATTGAAATGTATTGCAATTACACATGTTTTGTTATACACATGTTTATTTCCTTTGTGTGTATTGGAATGGCACAAAAAAAGAGTAACTAAAAGGCAAATTGGACATATTTCACACACAACCTCAAAAATGGGCCAGACAAAACTATTGGGACTTTTTCAAAATTGTGGGTAAAAAAACTTTGTTTCAAGTATGTGATGCTCGTTCAAACTCGCCTGTGGTAAGTGACAGGTGTGGGCAATATGAAAATCGCACCTGAAACATGATAAAAAGGGGAGAAGTTGTCTCAATCTTTACATTGTGTGAAAAATATCAACAATCTCAAGATTACAAGTTCATCTCCAGAGATCTTGATGTTTTTGTCTACAGTGAGCAACATAATGAAGAAGTTTAGAACCCATAAATCTCCCTGGATGCGGACGCCAGAGAAAAACTGATGAAAGGTTGCAACGCAGGATAGTGCGGATGGTGTATAAGCAGCCCCAATCAAGTTCCAAAGATATTCAAGCTGTCCTGCAGGCTCAGTGTGCATCCCTGTCAGCGCGAACTATCCATCGACATTGAATTAAATGAAATGCTATGGCGGGAGACACAGGAGGACCCCATTGGTTACAGACATAAAAAAAAAAAAAAGAAGCTAAACTACAGTTTGCCAAAATGTATGCAAGTAAGCCAATAATCCTCCTGGGAAAGTGTCTTGGGGGGAATAACACCGTGCCTACAGTCAAATATTATTGGATATTCAAAGATGTTTTGCTGCCTTTGGCAGTGGATGGCTTGACTGTGTGTAAGACATCACGAAACCTGTAGATTGCAAAAGGATTTTGGATCACCGTGTAGTGCCCAGTGTCAAAAAGCTGGGTTTGCTTCCTAGGTCATGTGTCTTCCAGCAGGACAATGACCCAAAACATACTTCAAGAAGCACCCAGACATGGATGAAAGTGCTGGAGAGTTCTGAAGTGGACAGCAATGAGTCCGGATCTAAATCCCATTGAACACCTGTGGAGAGATCTTAAAATGGCTATTGGGAGAAGGTACCCTTCAAATATGAGAGACCTGGAGCAGTTTGCCAAAGAGTGGGCCAAACTTCCAGTTGAGGTTGTTGATGGTTCTAGAAATCTATTGATTGCAGTTACTTATTCCAAAGGGTGTGCAACCAAATAAGTTGAGGGTGCCGACAATTTTGTCTGGGCCATTTTTGGGGATTTGTGTGAAATTGTCCAATTTGCCTTTTTTTTCCTCTTCCTTATTTTGGTATGGTTTCAATAAACACAAAGGAAATAAAAGTGTATAGCAAAACATGTATTTGCAATAGTTTTCTGGGAGAAATACTCAATTTTCTGGAACAATTTCAAAGGTGGCAACACTTTTCAGGTGTGTCTGTTATATTTTTTTTATAATAGATAGAAAAGCAGGAGCATCACCAGTGTAATTGGGTGCAGAGCCTCCATGAGACCGAACCATCCAGATAAGAAGTAAAGAATGGTGGCAGAACACCAAACAATTTGGCAAAGAAAAAAGTGGATTATTGGCCTGTAGAGATGGGCGAACCCAGGCAGAAATGTTCGACTTTCGTACCGGACAGTCACTTTTTGGGCTTGAACATCAAACACGGACTTTCTGCTGAAGTCCGGTGTTCAGGAAGTTCATGGTGGCTGAGAGAGACTTAGATTTTTGGTTGGTTGTTTTTTTTTTTTCCCCAGACACTTGGTTCTCCAAAAACTACATGTGAATAGTCTCCTAGACTAGAATGGGTACATTTTCTTACTCTGGGAAATGCAGATGGTACATGTATGTGGAAAAACGGACATCTGAATGAGGCCGGAAACCATTTTGTTTTTAGTTTTTGAGCTTTACATGCTGACCAGTGTCATTCTTCTATTCTTTGTTGCCTTTGTAAATATAATAAGAGGGAAAATTGCTGTATGCTTTATCATTAACTTACATCATAAAATAAATGTATTTGCTGTTTCGATGCGTTGCTGCCGCAGGCGCCACCGTTGTGTAATCTCCTCATTGTGCATTGTACACTGCTGTTCTGGCGCTAGGACTGATCCTGCGATTTTTTACAAATGAAAAACATGCTGCTCCATTCAGACATACAAGAAAATTCTTGGAAATGCCACACACATTTAAGTACAGTAAAGATGTATATCTTTGTACCGTGTTAGCCAGTAGATAGAAAAATATTTAGAGTTGAGAGTCCTCAGTGGTTGATACCTTTTAATGGCTAACTGAAAAGATGGTAACAAATTGCAAGCTTTCGAGACTACTCAGGTCTCTTCATCAGGCATAGACCCTGATATGCCTGATGAAGAGACCTGAGTAGTCTCGAAAGCTTGCAATTTGTTACCATCTTTTCAGTTAGCCATTAAAAGGTATCAACCACTGAAGACTCTCAACTCTAAATATTTTTCTACACTCATTTAAGGAAATTGGAGTCAGACTTGTATTGTAGTGTGAATGAATCTGAAGAGTAGTAAAGTGAACTGCGAGGCCTACAATAAATGCCAAATGCTGGACCCGGTTTAAAGGCCCCATGTTGCCTTTTAGATCATTTGTGAGTCTCTTGTCGCCTTCAGAATTACAATTAAACGCCATTATTTGTGCTATCTCTGTACCACGGGCGGCTTTTTGGGTATGTGCGTAAATGAATTACAACATACTGTTTATGATGATGTTAAACCACATGTTGTGCTGGGTTACAAGATGTGGATATAAGAAAGTGTAACTTCCTCTTTACATGGCTCCTTCAATGTCCCTTACATAAAAGAAATACAGATTTTTCTTATTTTTCTTGTCATGAAGTCAATCTTTGTAATATGTCTCCTAGTTTGTATAACATGACAACTTGATATATTTTCTTGACTACGGTACTTGGCCATGCCATAACCTGTTTTACAACACTCTTCCTCGTACAAGTTAAAAATGCATTTATTGCACAAATAACTAATATGTATAGATATTGTTCTGAATCTCAAACTCTGTATCTTGCCATACGCTTTTTGAGTGGGCGGCTTGTCTTTATCATGATTCTACCAGCACTATAGGTGCTGAAACATCTTTTCTTTCACTTCCCAGTATGCATTGCTTCAGCCAGTGGCCAAACTAAACACCAGTCTTTCTGTTCATACTTTAAGTTTGTACATGGGGATCACGTCACTTGTTTTTTTTCCCTACACTAGGAAAAGTGTATTATGCTGACATAGGTACCTGTTTTTGGTTTGACATTCATAAATTCAAAGACCACGAAAAAGCCAAGCACATAATTATGATTAATATAGTCTTGCTCACATCTTGTCATATTAGTTCCCCTTTTGCAAAGTAATCCACCAAGGTGTCCTTATGTGACCTATGGAAGCCTAACGCCCCTCGTCTGTTATGGGGGTCATACTTCTTGGAGTCTTCTCGACTGCCGACTTGGGTTAGGAAAAACAGTTTCTATGGTTTCTTATTGTCAGAGGGTTTCCTTTATTTTACAAGAAAAAGTGATTTACTAATCTGCCTTGATCCTGGACGACCAATAGACCATGGAAGTTGTGATTTGTGTATTTTGAGGCTAGTTGTAGGGCTGATATTAAGGCATAGTATAGTATTGTAAAGGCTCATGTGTGTTTTTGCTGCTATTCTCATTTTAGATATTTGGAGTCTGGGTGTCATCCTGTTCATGCTTGTGTGTGGGACTCCTCCATTCCAAGAAGCCAATGACAGTGAAACTCTGACGATGATCATGGACTGTAAATATACTGTACCCAAGCATGTGTCCAAAGGGTGTAAAGAGTAAGTGTTGATTTTTCATTTTGGGGAACATCTGTTTTTTTTTTTCCATATCATATGAAGTACCAGATTAATCAAAAACTAGCTTCCAGGAGCAGTAGTCATCCATAATATCAACCCTACTGAGAAGCTCTGGGAAAGGGATCACACCCGACCTACCGTTATGGCCCATTATTCTGGTATCGGAGTGTTACAGATTACTCTGTACTATACTTCTTAGCTGGTCCTCCAACAATGGATGTTTAAGAAAAGTCTACAGTAGTTATGGAAATAATGGGACATTGCCTCATTTTATAAGGTATTCGTGGATTTTTGAAGCCTGCTTTGGCTATAGAAAACATTTTTAAGGAGCCAGTAATACTAATGCAGTCAATTCTTTTATATTTTAGCAGCCAAGTAGTAAGTCTCAATAGAAAACAACAAAAATAGTTACGTGGGCTACCTTACAGTGTTTTTTAAATAAATTTTATTGATGCAAACTGCTAATGGCACTAAAGTAGACCTACTTGTTGAACTCTGACGGGTCCATATCTCTGGTCCTTCCAAAACTCATTGGTTTTTAACTGATGAATTAGACACCAATTTTATAATAAAACAAAAAAAGTTGTCTTCCTTTCAGTGGGGAAAAAAAGAGAAAAGAACTGATGCAACTAGGATGACACCTGAGAAAAAATGTTCCATTTCTCTCGGATGGTAACATACTCCGATGTGTGAATGTAGCCTAATCTAGAAGATTGGTATACCGCTTAGATATGTACATATGTGTTCTCTGTTCAGTTTACCATAACTACGCTTCGTCACTTCTATTCCCAGCCTGATCACACGGATGCTCCAGAGAGATCCTAAAAGAAGAGCATCTCTAGAGGAAATTGAAAACCATCCTTGGCTGCAAGGAGTTGATCCATCACCTGCGACAAAATACAACATTCCTCTAGTGTCCTATAAAAACCTCTCCGAGGAGGAACACAATAGCATCATACAGAGGATGGTCCTGGGTGACATAGCTGATCGAGATGCCATTGTGGAGTAAGTGCTTACTATTCTTTACCCACCAATTTTTATTATTTTTCTGAATCTTGAACATGTTCCTTTGTTTTACACAGGTAATTCAGGTTAATTTGTATATGGCTTACATAGAAAATGGTTTGATACCTCGTTTTGTTTTTTCAATTTCAGTGCCTTGGAAACCAATAAATACAACCACATTACAGCCACATATTTCTTGTTGGCTGAGAGAATTTTGCGAGAGAAGCAAGAAAAGGAGATTCAAACACGGTCTGCCAGTCCTAGTAACATCAAGGCCCAATTTAGGTAAATAAAGATGTTATCTCAGACTTCAAAATTGATGGTGTGTCCTTAGGTAATATTAGATCGGGGGTCCAATTCCCAGCACCCCTTCAAATTAGTTCTTTAAAAGGTCTTTAGTACAAGTGTAACTTCATGGGAATTACATGACTACTAAATACAGAGTTAAACCAAAGGAATGAGCCGGAGCATAATTAGGTATACATGCACTGTGTATGAGGAGGTTCACTGTGGCCATTTAACAGACAAAACCCAAGGTAATACAAAATGAGCATATACCCTACAGGTCATGAGTAAATAGTAGTGTTACAAATCAGGGTACTTGATTAACACAATTTTTATTAAAAAAAAAAAGTCTAAATGCCATCCCACCGTGACAAGTCCCAATCGGGACAATCCTATACTCTGGTATTGAAAACATCCCCTTGTGTCAGCCAACCTCAGTGTAGATGGAGGTAGAGCAGGACCGTTCCCATAGGAAGCTATATAGATGATGCGGATCTGTAGCTAGAAAACATTGCAATAGACCCCTTTTTAAGCATCTGATCAGCAGGGCTACGAGGAGTTAGACCCCCATTGATGAAATAGTAACGCCCCATCATTGGGAGAGACCATCCATCTTGAAGTGAACACTTCTGTATTTTCTTCAACCTATTTCCTATTTCAACTTGAACTAATCAAGTTTTTGCTGCTAAATCATTCATTGTATCCCATTAAAATAAGTTCTTTATCTGGTCTCCAGCTCTTAACTTGAATACCATAATTAGGTTTTCTTACCAGGAATTGGAATACTGCTGTCTAGATGACTGCATTACGTTTACCAATATTGGATGACCACACATATTAGATTTTTCTTGATGGATCCATCATTTTAGCTTTTTTTTACTAGTATGCTAATATCCGTAGTGGTTGGATGATGACGATTCTCTCATATTTACCAATGGTGGAACGAAGATCAGGTGGATTTCCACCTGTATCTTATTTTCCAAAGTGGTGCTAGTGTTTTGGGTTTTTTTTGCCACATCTTCCAGCATATCTGTGAACAACTTAAAGGGGTTGTCACTATGTGAAAAACCTCTTCTTAAAAACTGTATTTCCCCATGTTTAAAGAAAAAATGTGCTATACTCCCCTGTACCAGCATGGGGTCTCCAGTATTGAGCTGCTGTGCTCCTACTACCTTCAGAAGAACCTCAGGTGTTCGAAGGAATTGAGAGCGCAGCCCCCATTAGTGATCACTGATTGGCATAACCAGGCTATACAAGCCTCTGGAGACCCTGGAACCAGAGGTACATATGGAGTCATTTTATTTTCCGAGGGGTAATATAATATTTAGAAAGGAGTTGTCAACTTAGTGGACAAACCCTTTACTGGCTATGGTTACTTTTATATTTGAGGAACTAAATGTTGATAAATAGTGCTTAAGTTGATGTGGGGAATATACTGGATATTCATATAAGGATCAGCTTTGTAAAGTAATTCTTAATAATAGGTTTCATTTGCACAGAGGAAAATTAACTGTTCATGAGTGATGAGCGAACGTACTCTGATAAGGTGCTCTCCACAAAGCTCGGGTGCTGACCCAGTGTCTTCAGCGTGCTTGAATAATATGTTCGAGTCCCCGCAGCTGCGTGTCTCGGGCTGTTAGACAATCCCTGCATGTGTTTCAGCTGCCTAACAACCATGCGACACGTGCAGAGCGGGGACTCAAACATATTATTCGAGCATACCGAAGACACTCAGCATGGTCCAATAACACCTTATCTGAGCACGTTCACTCATCACTACTGTTAATGAATTGGTTAAAAAAAAAACTGAACTGTATGACTGTATATCATAAACACATAATCTAGCAGATGTAGTATTGCATTTGAAAATGCATATATTTTTGCTCTCTTTATTCAGAAACTGTTGCTTGCTAACTCTCGGTACAAAAGGTCCAAAGATATATCGACTTTGCTATAAGCCTCCAAGGGAATGGCGCTACAGCAGCTGTCTCATTCCACTGATCCCTCTAGGCTAGCATAGAGGGGAGCAGACTGCATACAGATTGGGGGTCACTGTTATGGTTGCATCCCACACAAACAGGTGTTTATCCATACAAAAAGCATAACCACTTTCCATTTAAATCCATTTGCCATACAATGCAATGTTAATAATAATAATAAAAAAAAATCTGAAAAAAATGGAAAATGAACATAATGAGGGGAACTGACACAAACTGCTCCTTTCACCATTGAAGTCAATAGGTTGTAACTGATCTATTAGGTTCTGTGTTTTTTACTTTGGACACAGCAGAGAATATAATGGAAAGTCGCTACTGTTTTTTTGCTCATTTTGATCAATGAATAGACAGCTCTAGTCGCTACTGAAAGGCAGACAGATTGCCTTGGGCTACATTTATATTATTTTTTTTCTGTGTAATTGTCTACAATTTTGAGTAACCTTTTGTTCTAACTAACGCACCAAATGATAATGTTTCACTGGAGATTTTTACTGCTTAAGTTGTAGTTTTATTTCTCTTCAGTGTTTGCACCGAATCTTCACATCTGCGTCTGCTTACCAGCGCGGCTGTGCTTATTTGTATCGTAGCAACTGGAAGTGGCATAGCAAGGGGCAGAGACTGGCCGGGCTCTTGGGATTGCTCCTATTGTGTCCATTAAATGAGAACTGTAATCAAGTAAAGTCAAATATAAATCTGCCACAAATAGCACACAGGCTCTTGCACGTGTCTAATGGCAGAAAACAAGCACTAAATGCATTTGCTGGGCTGATAATTTACTCACATAATGCTGCATTATGCCAATTTATTCCAGGTCTAATTGGCAATATAAGATTTGCAACCCGGCAAACCTAATCCGTTTGTGTTCACACACTAGATGGCAAGAATTTACAGGCCATTCATTGAAAATGTAACTTCATGTTCTCACTTTTTGTTTTAGTGTGTTTTTATTAACTCTATGATTTTCTTCTTTAGACAATCATGGCCCACAAAGATTGATGTTCCACAAGACTTGGATGATGATCTGACAGCCTCGCCATTAGCCCATGTGTCTGGTCCACCAACACCAGCACGCAGCACAGAAAATGTGCTGAATGGTCATAGAAATAAAGGCCTTGTTGAACCACTGAAAAAGGAGGATGTACCAGATTTTTCAAGCCCAGCAACTTCAGGAGTGCCTCCTGTGGCCCTCAATCCATCAACAAGTGGTAGGAAATGTCTTTCAGAGTTGAAGAAGATGAGGAGGAAGACGAAGAAGAGAAAAAGCCTATCCCACTTTCAACTCAAGTTGTTTTACGACGCAAACCCTCTGTTACAAATCGACTAACGTCTAGGAAGAGTGCCCTGTGCTCAACCAGATCTTTGAAGAAGGAGAGTCTGATGATGAGTTTGATATGGATGAAAATCTTCCTCCAAAGCTTAGTAGATTAAAAATGAACATAGCATCTCCTGGTACTGTGCATAAAAGATACCACAGAAGGAAAAGCCAAGGACGGGGATCGAGCTGCAGCAGCTCCGAAACAAGTGACGATGACTCTGAGAGCAGGAGGCGACTGGATAAAGATAGTGGCTTCACCTATTCTTGGCACAGAAGAGACAGCAGTGAAGGTCCACCGGGAAATCAGGGTGATGGGGGAGGACAAGGTAAACCAAGCAATGGAAGTACAGGGGTTGACAAAACAAGTCCAAGTGATAGCAAAGGAGGTGGCAGTCCATCCAATACTTCTGGCGGTAACACCAACAATTCCTCCGGGAACAGCCGTAACTGCTCTGGTTCTGGAAACTCGATGCAGCAGTCAACTAGAAGTGCAGGAGAACTTGTAGAAAGCCTGAAACTTATGGGTTTGTGTTTAAGTTCCCAACTCCATAATGGGGCCAAGTATATAATTGACCCTCAAAATCTGTCATTCTCAAGTGTCAAAGTGCAGGAGAAGTCCAGCTGGAAGATGTGCATTAGCTCCAATGGCACTGCCACTAAAAGCGCATCTACCGGCAGTATAAAATTCTTCTCTGACCAAATGTCAGACACTGCTAATGAACTAAAACTTCTAAAGAGTAAGAACTTTAAGAACAATGTTTTACAGCTACCTCTTTGCGAAAAAACAATATCTGTGAATATCCAGCGGAATCCCAAGGAGAGTCTACTATGTACCGCTAGTCAGGCCAGCTGTTGCCATGTCATTTAACAGTCGCTTGATGTACCTGCAGTGTGGCACCATTTTTCACGGCTGTGGACATTTACTGTTTTTGTCTATGCCATTTTGTCGTCTTATGTATATAGATTTTTTTTTTTTAAGTGGGCTTTGTGGGCAGTTATTTATTACGGTTTTATGTTTTTGCCAGGTAGATCAGCAGCATGTTGTATTTCCATGCAGGCTGCTCGCTGACACTTTTTCGGTAGCTCATCTTGAATATTTTTACTGTGTAAATTTCAATTGTTTTAACGAAAACAAAACTAAATCACTTTGAGTGACCTTCAAGCATACTTTGTAAGGAGCGCTTACAAATCTCATTTTCAGCACTTAAGCTAAGGAGACCTTTTTTTTTTAGATTTCCTTATTTTTCGCATAATTCCAGTCCTTTACTATTGTGATTGTGACGTACTATTTTGTGTGTCTTGAGAGAGAACCAAAGCAATAATGTTTCATGGTAGAATCCTCTTCCGGGGTGGTTTCATATATTCCAAGGCTTGCACTGAAATATAGTGTCCAAACATGTCAGGTCCCTCTTTTTGTCTTACGAATATTAGAATCTACTTTGAACCAGCCTTGAAAATTAAGTAGTGTCCCCAAAAAATTACGCCAACTTTCACCTTTTAGTTTTTCACAAATGAAGACCATCCGGATTTCTTCCCTCCTGTCTGGTGAGCCTCATTAGAACAGGATTAAGAGAAATGTATGTGTGTACTCGATTCAGCTAGACTGTTGTATCACAGGATGAATCACTACTGTGTGATTGTTGGCGTAGTCAGGTCGGTCCCGCATGGTTTTGTAAGGATCGTGTACTATAACGTCTCAAAGTACCGGTAAAACTAATACATATTAATGGAATAAGAGCAAAAACCTAATTATTATACAAATGATTTACCATACTTCTGTTTTGTATGATTTTTTTTTTAATCTAATTCTAATCTATCTACTGTAATCAAACATGCCTAATGTCTGCTACAATGGGTCCTGGTCTTACGTAACCCCATAACACCAATCAATCTATTTGGCAGTATAAGTCACCGAAAATCAGGTGACTGTTTTTGTGGAAATATCAAATCTAATAACTTTTGGAAACTTCACTGTCCATCTTTTAAGAGTAAACGATTCAGCATCGAATTTTGAACACTATTAAACTTTGCTCTGGTTTCTAATACAAAACTATATTTACAACCTAATTTTTGACCTATTTAAAATCAAAAACGTCCTGGCGTTCAAGAGAGGACATAATGCACTTTTCCACCATAAGCTTTCTGACATGCGTTTGCTTGCTGTGGAATAAAGGCATTGTCTCATCGGAGTTGGTCCCTTTCAGGATGATGATGGCCACCGGTTTTGGTCTTGGTAAACCTGGCAAACAGAGGCATACGTATTCCCTGTAAAGGACGCTGCAGACAAAATGTAGTATTACAAGGCAGATAAGTGGCCATCTCAAATCAGAACAGATGCCTATTCTGGTTGATAGAAGGGTCGTATGCAAAAAACACCACTCTGTGATGTGCACATGCCCTAGAGGGCACAAAGAGAGGGTTGTCTTAATGATTCAACCCTTTGAACAAATATTTTCCCTTTGCACTAGTTTTTGATCCACTTGCATTATTAAAGATTTTTTTCCAACATTTTCCTGAATAAGCTGAGTGAGATTTTTAATGAGCTTGTACTAAGGCCGGATTCACATGGCCGACGTTCACAGCGCGAATATGGGCATCAATGTCTGCTCCCATTGTGGGTCTCCTGTAGTGAACTGTTTTCTAGGCATATATGAGGCTATTGCGTTCTATTTAGGAGACTCGCGGTCCATACGTCACAGTACATGCTCAGGCTGTAAATGCTGGAGGTGCGAAACCAGCCTAAACGTGCACCGTTGGCCCTGTTCACACATCGGACTTGACGCTGATTTCTCCAATTAAATCCAGAGACTGTCTGCAACCCATGCATATGAAAGGGGTTTATGTGCAATGAAAACCTTTCAGTGCAGATTTTTGTCTACGCAGCAGAGAAAAATCCACAGTGCTAAGTGGTAGCATGCGACTTACTTTAGATGGAAACGCCTCGGATTATTCCTATGGAATTACAATTGGGCACAAACGGCAAATTCACTGGAGACATCCGAGGGTCAGCATTGAAGTGTTGCTGTGGAAATACACATCAGATTTTAAGTTGATGTGTGAACATGGCCTTACTGGTAATACACAGCTAGATTTTGGCAAATGCTGTAGAACTTTTTTGCCTTGCATTCATATATATAGTGTTTGAAGCCACTAAATGGCTGCCTTTACCGTGTCTTGTTTAGATTACATAAATTCAAAAACTAAAATAATAAGGGTTGTGTCTCCAGTGGAATGGACGTAAGATCTACAAATATGATACACAACTAGAATAAATGAATAAAATATATATTTATTAGAAATTTGTTAAATACATGAAAGGGAAAATTCAAACAGGTGGAAAAACATACAGGGAGGGTGCGGGGCAAGAATATGCACAGATAAATCACTAATAAAACACCAGCAGCATAATCCTATCCATGATCCAAGGGTGAACACAACAGATGCCAAATCAATATGACTGTCTATTCACAATTAATTCACAAATACATACATAGTCCTGTAATACAATTATATATTTATATAAGTCTAAAGTGCATCAAGTAAGCAGGATCTGTGTGGATGAAAATCAAGGTGTAGAAGGTAAGTGTGCAAATGTTGCCAGCAATAAACAGCTGCTGAAAAAGTAGCTGTATCACCTATATATATCTCAAGGCATCAGAGAAATGGTTAGTTAATAGTCTGACTCCATGTAATAGGAAAACTTTAGTAATAAATGTGTGCCAGGAATTAGTCAACGTAAGTAAAAAAATATATAGCTAGTAAAGTTCCTGTGTATATAAAGTGCATAAGTAGGAAAACCGCAGCATATTGACCAACACAAGGAACCCTGAACCAGCCTGCACCTGCCCCGACGCGCGTTTTGCTGAGCTTTGATCCCCCTTGTCAAAGCTCAGTGAAATGCACATCGGGGCAGGTGCAGGCTGGTTCAGGGTTCCTTGTGTTGGTCAATATGCTGCGGTTTTCCTACTTATGCACTTTATATACACAGGAACTTTACTAGCTATATATTTTTGTTACTTAAGTTGACTAATTCCTGGCACACATTTATTACTAAAGTTTTCCTATTACAAGGAGTCAGACTATTAACTAACCATTTCTCATATGCCATGAGTATATGTAGGTGATATAGCTACTTTTTCAGCAGCTGACTGTTTATTGCTTTCAACATTTGCACACTTACCCTATACACCTTGATTTTCATCTACACAGATCCTGCTTACTTGATGCACTTTAGACTTAAATATTCGTTTAATACAATTATATATATTTAGCATCTGTTCTTGTGTTCACCCTTGGATCATGGATATGATTATGCTGCTGGTGTTTTATTAGTGATTTATCTGTGCAAATTCTTGCCCCGCACCCTCCCTGTACTTTTTTCCACCTGTTTGAATTTTCCCTTTCATACATTTATTTTAAATTTGTTAAATATGATACACAACTAGCATAATGAATAAAATATATATGGGTAGGTCTTATGTTCGTGTCTTGTTTAGAGTCCACTTTGAGGAGTGCAAAAAAGTTATCTTCTTGTTTTATAAAGAACGGTAAGCTGAATTCATTGTGTAAGAGAATTGACCAAGTTGGTATAATACATTGGTCCCTGTGCTCTGTGAACTGACAACCAAAGACCTGGAACATGGACAGGAATTTTGTAGTCAAACACTGGTCTTTACATCTCTCCTGAGTCCTTCATGAATCTTTCACTCTTTACCTACTAGCTGACACGTGTACAGATAGTATCAGCCGTCTAGCTTCATGACCAAATGGATAGACACATTTTAGCATGCTTATTTATTTATTACCCTGTAACATGGTAAAGCCATAGAAAAGGTTTAGCTGAGGAGCCCTCAAGCCTGGATATGTTGTAAATGAATAGAGAGATATATCATTATATAAATTGATAAATTTTACTGTAATGTATAAAACGGCCATATTTTTTTTGTTCCTAAGGGCATTGGCAATAACTTATTTTGCAGCTGACTTTCCAAGCTTTGTAAATATGTTATATTATTTTTATGTGCGGCCTTGGAATGGCACTTTCGAATTCTCCCATGCATCTGCTGTTTCCAACTGTTTATATATACATATGTATATACGGTGCTGACTTCTGAATGGCTGTGTTGACAGATAATGCTGCATATAGCTGTATTATAATAACCCTATTAGATATGTATGGTTGAAACCCGGGGTGTACAGCAGTTCTTCTGTTTCTAAACTTGTTCACAAGTGAGTGTGTGCATGTGACGTCCGTCATGTTTCCTTGTTCTCTAAATGGGAAGGAGAAATTAAGCACTACATTACGATAATATCGGACCAAACTATTAGCGTGCCCTCAACCTTTCTTGTACCCTCGATTTGTCTTCAGAAGTTGCATATAGTTACATTAGTGTACAAATTAAATATTGTGAAAATCAATAAAGTCTTGTATTTTTCCTGTATATGTATATGATGTAACTGGCAACAATATGTAGCTGAAGATCTAAAAAACCTATGTAGGTGTAAGGCTGTAGCACTAAAATGAAGTTGTGTTCAGTATCAGTGTGTCTATACCTATGGTGAAAGCAAATCAACCAACGATGTGTACAAGGGTCAATAGAGTAGCGTAGGAACGCTTAACTTTACCTGTGTTAGGTCAATTCTCTTATTTGCAGACAAGAGCAAATAAATAAAGAAGCTGTGGAACAAAGGAATTTTTATCTCCATTTTTTTTTCCTCCTCCGTTCTTGCACCAAAAAAATTGTGGTTGAATGTTAGTGTGATCTACTATAGGCCGTGACTCGTACTACTTTGTATTGTTTGTATGCATAAGCCTGCATTATATTTTGTATTACATAGATGGAAGTCCACTGCTCTGGTGTATTATATTTTCATCAAGGTATGTCACCGTGGCGGTCAATAATTGCGCTGTGGCACTATGGTAAAACATCACCGCTGCAGGGATCCATCAGTGTAAAAGGTGGTGTTGGAGAATTAGCTGGGAAAACTTGTGATTGCTCTGCTGTAATGTCATGTGCATATCAATGAGTGAAAGCTGGTATTTGGTTCCACACTTCAATCTTATGGCTGGTGCACTAATTTGTATAGAGGTAAGGTGGCACCTATAATCTCATGTAAATGTTCCTACCGTTACATGCTTATCTGGGTGAATATACAGTGGGTACAGAAAGTGTTCAGACCCCTTTAAATTTTTCACTCTTTAATTTACCAAATGGCTGTAATGAAACAAAGTTCATTTTTTTCCTCATTATTGTACACTCTGCACCCCATCTTGACTGAAAAAAAAACAAAAGTAGAAATTTTTCCAAATTTATTAAAGAAACTGAAATATCACGAGGTCATAAGTATTCAGACCCGTGGCACATCTGGACAAGGTTAAAAAAATGTCTGCAGTACTCAAGGTTCCTAAGAGCACAGTGGCCTCCGTAATCCTTAAATGGAAGAAGTTTGGGACCACAAGAAGTCTTTCTAGACCTGGCCGTCCATCCCAACTGAGCAATCGTGGGAGAAGAGCCTTGGTGAGAGAGGTAAAGAAGAACCCCAAGATTACTGTGACTGAGCTCCACAGATGCAGTAAGGAGATGGGAGAAAGTTCCACAAAGTCAACTATCACTGCATCCCACCACCAGTCTGGCCTTTATGGCAGAGTGGCCTGATGGAAGCCTGTCCTCAGTTCCTCAGTGCCAGACATACGAAAGCCCGCATAGAGTTTGCTTAAAAAAAACAAAATGAAGGGCTCCCAGACTATGAGAAATAAGGTTCTCTGGTCTGATGAGACGAAGATAGAATTATCACTGAAAAGTTCTAAGCGGTATGTGTGGAGAAAACCAGGCACTGCTCATCACCTGCCCAATACAATCCCAACAGTGAAACATGGTGGTGACAGCATCATGCTATTGGGGTGTTTTTCAGCTGCAGGGACAGAACGACTGGTTGCAATTGAAGGAAACATGAATGCGGCCAAGTACAGAGATATCCTGTATGAAAATCTCTTCCAGAGTGCTGTGGACCTCAGACTTGGCCGAAGGTTCACCTTCCGACAAGACAATGACTCCAAGCACACAGCTAAAATAACAAAGGATACAGATATACTTCATCACTTGGGGTGCATGCATATTCAGAAATTATGGAAAATCATCATTCATATATCCAAAATACTATTGCATTACTTTCCATTAACACCACAGGGGTGTTTCAACATCCTAGCAGATAGTCATCAAAATATATCGAGATTAGATCATCACTAATCATTTGGCTCGTACAAGGAAGAGTGTCCTCCATTGTTAAACCCAATGCCAGCATCACTAAGGCTATGGTTCCACGGTCCGGACCATAGCGCTTTTGACGGAGCGGAAATTCCGCTCCGTCTAAGCCCGCCCCCTTTCTGACGCGCGATCTTTCCGGAGGTGTTCAGAACACCTCCGAAAGAGCGCAGGGCTACATAGCCCTGTGTTAAATCTGTTGCGGCGACGCACGTCGCCGCAATACGCGAGGACATGCTGCGGTCTAAAAAGACGCGCCGCATGTCCGTTTACGCAGGTTGCCACTGCGTATTGTTACGCATGGTGAGACGGATTCCTTGAAATCCCCTCCACTATGCTGTAACATCTGGACGCTGCGTGTTTGGCGCTGCGCCAGCGCACAGCGCCAAACACGCAGGTTTCCTGACCGTGGAAACTCACCCTAACACTTTTATTCAATCTAAAATTATGTTTTTGTTTAAAATGGATTGGGTAGACACACTGACAAAGAAAAAATTACTAGGAAATTCTTTTGATATAGGAAATTCTTTGACAGATGGGCGTTGTTCATTCCCACATTACCACACAACACTAAATATAGATTGAGGAAACAATTCGAACACACCTCATGGTACTTGAGACACTCCATAATCGGGTTCCAATACCATAGTCATTGACATTATGCGAGTGTTCAGTTCGCACACGGTGGGGATGGTAGGGAGGGTTTTTGTTTTTTTTTGTTAAGTGTTAAATTCATGATATTTTTTGGATATCATTGCCTGTATGTACTACTATGCATTTAATAAACGGTTAAAAAAAATAACCAGTGGCTTCAGAACAACTCTGTGATCATTCTTGACTGGCCCAGCCAGAGCCCTGACCTAAACTCAATTGAGCATCACTAGAGAGACCTGAAAATAGCTGTCCACCAACGATCACCATCCAACCTGACAGAACTGGAGAGGATCTGCCAGGAAGAATGGCAGAGAATCCTCAAATCCAGGTGAGAAAAACTTGTATCATTCCCAAGAAGACTCATGGCTGTACTAGCTCAAAAGGTGCTTCTACTCAATACTGAACAAAGGATCTGAATACTTATGACCATGTGATATTTTAGTTTTTCTTTAATAAATTTGCAAAAATGTCTACATTTGTTCTTTTTTTCATTCAACATGGGGTGCAGAGTGTACATTAATGAGAAAAAAATGAACTTTTTTGAATTTACCAAATGGCTGCAATGAAACAAAGAGTGAAAAATGTAAAGGGGTCTGAATACTTTCTGTACCCAGGAAACCAATGCAGTACATACAGTGGGGAAAATAAGTATTTGATACATTACTGATTTTTGCAAGTTTTCCCACCTACAAAGAATGGAGAGGTCTGTCATTTTTATCGTATGTACATTTCAACAGTGAGACAGGATCTAAAATAACAACCAGAAAATCACACTGTATGATTATTTTAAATATTTCATGCAATAAAATGTAATTGAATTATTTGATCACCTACCAACCAGAAAGAACTGTCTCTCACAGAACTGTTAGTTTTTTTGTTTTTTTTAGAAGCCCTCCTACTCTGCCCTCATTAATTGTATTAATTTCGCCTGATTGAACTTGTTACCTGTATTAAAGAAACCTGTCCACACAATCACACTCCAACCTCTTTACCATGGCCAAGACCAAAGAGCTGTCTAAGGACACCACGGACACAATAGTAGACCTGCACAAGGCTGGGATGGGCTACGGGATAAAAGGCAAGGAGCTTGGTGAGAAGACAACTGTTGGCACAATTATTAGAAAGTGGAAGAAACACAAGATGACTCAATTTTTCTCGGTCTGGAATTCCATGCAAGATCTCGCCACGTGAGGTAAGGATGATTCTGAGAGAGGTCAGGAATCAGCCAGGGACTACACAGGAGAACCTGGTCAATGACCTGAAGAGAGCTGGGGCCACAGTCTCATATATTACCATTCGCTACACACTATGCCATCATGGATTAAAATCCTGCAGGGCACGCAAGGTCCCCCTGCTCACCAGCAGCACATTTTAAGTTAGCCAATGACCATCTGGATGATCCAAAGGAGGCATGGGAGGAAGGTCATGTGGTCAGATGAGACCAAAATTGAACTTTTTAGTAACATCTCCACTTGTGTTTGGAGAAGAATAAGTACAACCCAAGAACACTGTCCCAACCGTGAAGCATGGTGGGAAAAACTTCATACTTTGAACCGTATGGATGGGGTCATGTATTGCAAGATTTTGGCAAACAACCTGCTTCCCTCAGTAAGAGCATTGCAGATGGGTTGTGGCTGGGACCTCCATCATGACAATGACCTAATACACACAGCCAAGGCAACGAAGGAGTGGCTCCGGAAGAAGCGTTTCTAGGTCTTGGAGTGGCTCTCAGTCTCCAGACCTGAACCCATTAGAAAATCTTTTGAGGGAGCTGAAACTCAATGTTGCCCAGTGAGAGCTCCGAAACCTGAAAGATCTGGAGAAGATCTGTTCAAAGTTGGTCAAGAACTACAGGAAATTTCTGACCTCTGTAATTGCAAAGAAAGGTTTCTGTACCAGATATTAAATTCTGTTTTTCTAATGTATCAAATACTTATTTCATGCAATAAAATGCGATTTAATTATTTAAAGAATCATACAGTATGACACCTCCATTTAGCGCGGTGATTTATCCCCCTTTCAATTTTAGACGTGACAGGTTGCACAGTACCTGTCTAACATCACCAGCAGCTTCTTTAGTGGCTTTACATCCGGTTCAAGCACATATACTTTGTCCTAATTAGTGAGCGCCAGTGTCTATACATATATATATATTCAGATATTAAGTTCTGTTTTTCTAATGTATCAAATACTTATTTCATGCAATAAAATGCGATTTAATTATTTAAAGAATCATACAGTATGATTTTCTGTTTTGTTATTTTTAGATTCTGTCACTCACAGGTGAAGTGTACCTACAATAAAAATTACATACCTCTTCATTCTTTGTAGGTGGGAAAACTTTCAAAATCAGCAGAATATCAAATACTTATTTTCCCCACTGTAAATATATTACTGAACAGTAACAGCTGTTTTCCACTTTCAAACATTTTTTGTGCCCATGGTGGGATGAAAAATAATACTTTTCCAACTTAAGTATCTGGTACGGGGAGGGGGACATCACAATCAGCAGCCACTGTGCTCCTGTTGCTTTCACAGTGAAAGAAACCAGCTGACCAATTGTGAAGGCTTCAGCTGCCGTTATGGATGGCAGGAGACCGGCGGATAGGCATTTCCATTTCAGTAGGTGACTTTTTTCAGGTAATATATGTATACAAGATGCATTGTAATCAAAGTGGTTCTAAGAATCGAAGCAGATGAGTGCATTCTTATAGAGCAAGAGTATATGTGACGACATTACCAATTATGAGTTTGAGAACAGTACAAAAAGCTTTCACCATTACTCATGTATAGCTTAGTATTAATGCTGTCTGCTACATTATGTATAACAGTAAATAAGTAGACCACTACATTAGACGACTAACAGCAGAAGAATGGCGGTGACTGCTTCGTTCACAGTTGCAATCACTGGTCTGCTCCATCGGTGCTAGTTGTCCATCAGAACCATTGCAGTGATACACGAGAGGGTTGAGAAATGAGCATCTGGTATCTTGTACACAGTTGTGGATCTTGCGCCACTAGCTAGAGCTTAAAGGTGTTAATGCACAGTTTTCTATATCACCAGATATAGAGACTGACAGTTCTACTGTAGTGGTATGACCAAGATGTCCTGGGCTGACATGTGACAGCAGACAAGACCGCTCCTCGCATAGGGACTTAAAGGGACTCTATCAGCACAGAGTGACCATTCAAACTTAAGTCCCATTGCTCAGTGCTTCATTTCAGGGTCAATTTTTTAAAATGCGTCTTCCCACCTGCTTGTTTTTCCCCTTCCATCCATCCCACTCTTCTTTGATTAACAGCTCTGGCTTCAAGGAGGCAGAGAAGGGTGGGAAGGTGCCCATAAATGATTGGCCCCGCCATGAAGCACCGAGCAAGTGTCGTTGGAACAGTCATTCTGTGCTGACAAAGTCCCTTTAACAGCTGCTTCCACCAGTTCCCTGCGTCACCCTTACACATGTCCTTTCCACTACACAACTACTACAGTGATTCATTGCTCACCATGTCATCAGGAGAATGATAATTTGAAATATTTTTCCAGATCCCTTGCACCCAAGTGTACATTTATTCCATCTTGTCATTTCCTTGCGAGAGTTAATTACTGCCTCATATAGAGACAGGAGTGCAAATTCAGGTACTCTTTAGAAATGTGTCCCTATAAACAGACTAAATGTCATAGAGGAAGATACAACCATTAGAATTTCAAGGTTTTATTTGGGGGGGGGAGTTAAGAGTGGGAGAGAGCCACTGCCAAAAAGAGACCACAACGCTCAGCCATCTATTCCAGTATATGGCCATGCAGTAAGAAGAGTTGTTTTTTTTTAAAGTCAATGATGCACAACCATGTGTCTGTGAGTGGCAAAAGTATGTGAACCTTTTTGCTTTAAGTATATGGACAGATGCCTTTGTGCATCTAAGCGTTTTCAGTAATTATTGAGAAGTCCTGCATTTCTCCCTAGAAAACAGCTTCAACTCTGTTTTGCAGGTGCGTTTTCTCGCATGAACTGCTCGCTTTAGGTCTTTCCACAACATTTCAATAGAATTGAGGTAAGGACTTTGACCTGGCCGTTCCAAATCTGTTTTTTTTTTAACCTTTAAAGGGAATCTGTCATCCCATTTTTGCCCTATGAGATAGGGCCACCGCCATCAGGGGCTTATCTACAGCATTCTGTAATGCTGTAGATAAGCCCCCAATGTTACCTGAAAGAGAAGAAAAACGAGTTATATTATACTCACCCAGGGGCGTTCCGCTGTCCGTTCGGGTCAGATGGGTGTCGCGGTCAGGTCCGGGGTCTCCCATCTTGTGACGAAGCCGGTGTGTTCTTTCTGTCCCGCCGCGGCTCCTGCGCAGGCGAACTGCTCTGCCCTGGTGAGTACGCTGATACCTCATATGTGGGAGGAACCACTGGGCGCATGGCAGAGCTCGGAAGAGAAGGAGCGCCATTTGACTTTTCAATGCAAAATTGGCTGGAATTGAGATCGGACGCCATGTTGCGTTTGAAGAGCCCCTGATGCACCTAAACAGTGGAAACCCCCCACAAGTGACAACATTTTGGAAAGTAGACCCCCTAAGGAACTTATCTAGATGTGTGGTGAGCACTTTGAACCTCCAAGTGCTTCACAGAAGTTTATAACATAGAGCCGTAAAAATAAAACATAAATTTTTCCTCAAAAATGATCTCGCCCCCAATTTTTTATTTTCCCAAGGAAAACAGGAGAAATTGGACCCCAAAAGTTGTGCAATTCGTCCTGAGCACATTGATACCCTATATGTGGGGGTAAACCACTATTTGGGTGCATGGCAGAGCTTGGAAGGGAAGGAGCGCCTTTTGACTTTTTCAATGCAGATTTGGCTGGATGCCATGTCGTGTTTGGAGAGCCCCTGATGTACCTAAACAGTGGAAACCCCCCACAAATGACACAATTTTGGAAACTAGACCCCTCAAGGAACTTATCTAGATGTGTGGTGGGCACTTTGAACCCCAAGGGCTTCACAGAAGTTTATAACGTCATAAAATTCAAAAATCTCATGGTTTACTGGGTTCTTGGGTCAGGTAGTCACAGGGTTAACTCGGTTGGCCTCTTTCTGGGTCCTGGGAGGCTTTTTCTAGACTCACTGTGAGGCCAATCTTTGTCGCTTATACTCTGACCCTTGGCTGAGTGTGTCTGACCCTGTTGTGCCTGTGCCAGTGCAACGTTTTGTCTGGTTCTAATTTGGCTGTGTCCCTGTTATGAGTTTTGCCTGCCCCTTTTGTACTGTGCTGCCCTCTCTGTGTATGACCCCTTGGCTGCGTCCTGACTACCATCTGCCTGCTTCTCTCCTCTTCTCCTGACTATCCGTTCTGTCTATACCCCTGGTAACTTAGTCCCATAGTTACTCTTCTAGGAGTTTTCCTTCTCCTAGCTCTCCGGAGCTTAGGCCACGCCCCCAGCAGTCAGGTGCTTCAGGTCCTATCTGGCCTGACGCATTCTCTATCTGTTCCTGCTTCCTCTGAGATACCTATGGCCAGCTACGCCCCTTGGCAGTCACGTGCTTCAGGTCCTGTTTGAAGCACGCATCTTCACCGCTGCCCCGCTCCACAGGTATCTTTGGGCACAGTTTGTTTACTCAGAACACGTGCACTGGCTCAGTTAGCAAATGCAGTGCGGTGTTCCTGACAAAATCATATTTTTTCCACAAAAATTATCTTTTCACTCCTAATTTTTATTTTCCCAAGGGTAACAAGACCACAAAAGTTATTGTCCAATTTGTCCTGAGTACGCTGATACCCCATATGTGGGGGTAAACCACTGTTTCGGCGCATGGCAAAGTACGGAGGGGAAGGAGCGCCGTTTGACTTTTTCAACGCAAAATTGGCTGGAATTGAGATCGGACGTAATTTTTTATTTCCCAAGAGTAACAGGAGAAATTGAATCTCAAAAGTTGTTGTCCAATTTGTCCTGAGTATGCTGATACCCCATATGTGGGAGAAAACTACTGTATGGGCACACGGGGCTCGGAAGGGAAGTAGTGACATTTTGGAATACAGACTTTGATGGAATGGTCTGCGGGCGTCATGTCGCGTTTGGAGAGCCCCCTTATGTGCCTAAACAGTGGAAACCCCAACAAGTGACCCCATTTTGGAAACTAGACCCCCAAGGAACTTATCTAGATGTGTGGGGAGAACTTTGAACCCCCAAGTGCTTCACAGAAGTTTATAACGTAGAGCCATAAAAATAAAAAATATTTTTTTCCACAAAAATGATATTTTCGCCTCCCAATTTTTTATTTTCCCAAGGATAACAAGAAATTGGACCCCAAGAGTTATTGTGCAATTTGTCCTGAGTATGCCGACACCCCATATGTGGGGGTAAACCACTGATTGGGCGCATGGCAGAGCTCGGAAGGGAAGGAGCACAGATTGACTTTTCAACGCAGAATTGGCTGGAATTGAGATCAGACGCCATGTCACGTTTGGAGAGCCCCTGATGTGCCTAAACAGTGGAAACCCCCAATTCTAACTTCAACCCTAACCCCAACACACTCCTAACTCTATATAACAACAAAAAATCCCAAATGCATGAATATAAACATGCCCGAGTGGTGCATACAGTCATGGCCAAAAGTTTTGAGAATGACACAAATATTATATTTTAACATGATCTGCTGCCCTCTGGTTTTTATGTGTGTTTGACAGATGTTTTTATCACAGACAGAAATATAATTGCAAACATATGAGTAACAAAAGCTTATATTGACAGTTAGAATGAGTTAATGCAGCAAGTCAATATTTGCAGTGTTGACCCTTCTTCTTCAGGACCTCTGCAATTCTCCCTGGCATGCTCTCAATCAACTTCTGGACCAAATCCTGACTGTTAGCAGTCCATTATTGCACAATCAATGCTTTCATTTTGTCAGAATTTTTAGGTTTTTGTTTGTCCACCCGTCTCTTGATTGACCACAAGTTCTCAATGGGATTAAAGATCTGGGGAGTTTCCAGGCCACAGACCCAAAATCTCTGTTTTGTTCCCTGAGCCATTTAGTTATCACCTTTGCTTTATGGCAAGGTGCTCCATCATGCTGGAAAAGGCATTGTTGATTGCCAAACTGCTCTTGGAGGGTTGGGAGAAGTTGCTTTTGGATGACATTCTGGTACCATTCTTTATTCATGGCTGTGTTTTTAGGCAAGACTGTGAGAGAGCCGATTCCCTTGGCTGAGAAGCAGCCCCACACATGAATGGTTTCAGGATGCTTAACAGTTGGCATGAGACAAGACTGAGCAAGCTCTGCACTGCTGGTAGCCCGATCCCGCAGCTGAAACACTTTTAAGAGACGGTCCTGGCACTTGCTGGTCTTTCTTGGGTGCCCTGGAGCCTTTTTGGCAACAATGGAACCTCTCTCCTTGAAGTTCTTGATGATGCGATAGATTGTTGACTGAGGTGCAATCTTTCTAGCTGCGATACTCTTCCCTGTTAGGCCATTTTTGTGCATTGCAATGATGACTGCACGTGTTTCTTTAGAGATAACCATGGTTAACAGAAGAGAAACAATGATGCCAAGCACCAGCCTCCTTTTAAAGTGTCCAGTGGTGTCATTCTTACTTAATCATGACAGATTGATCTCCAGCCATGTCCTCATCAACACCCACACCTGTGTTAATGGAGCAATCACTGAAAAGAGGTTAGCTGGTCCTTTTAAGGCAGGGCTGCAATGATGTTGAAATGTGTTTTGGGGAATAAAGTTCATTTTCTAGCCAAATATTGACTTTGCAAGTAATTGCTGTTAAGCTGATCACTCTTTATAACATTCTGGAGTATATGCAAATTGCCATTAGAAAAAGTGAAGCAGTAGACTTTGTAAAAATTAATATTTGTGTCATTCTCAAAACTTTTGTCCATGACTGTACAATGATGCCACACCCAAGCTTTTTACGCTAGCTCCTGGGAAACTAGAGAAACAACTTGTTTCTCTACACTCCTAATTTTAATACTATCCATAACCCTAACCACAAACCCAACTCTAACACACACCTAACCCTAATCCCAACCCTAATCCTAACCCTAACGGGATAATGGAAATAAATATATTTTGTTCAATTTTATTATTTTTCCCTAAAGGGGTGATAAAGGGGGTTTGATTTACTATTTATAGCGGGTTTTTATATCGAGTTTTTATGATTGGTAGCTGTCACATGCTAAAAGACGCTCTTTATTGCAAAAAATCGTTTTTGCATCACTACATTTTGAGAGCTTTAATTTTTCCATATTGTGGCCCACAGTCATGTGAGGTCTTATTTTTTGCAGGACGAGTTGACGTTTTTATTGGTACCATTTTTAGGCACATGACATTTTTTGATTGCTTTTTATTATGATTTTTCGGAGGCTGAATGAACAAGAACCAGCAATTCATGAATTTCTTTTTTTTTTGGGGGGGGGCGTTTATACCGTTCCGCGTGTGGTAAAATTGATAAATTATTTTTATTCTTCGGGTTAGTACGATTACAGTGATACCTCATTTGTATCATTTTTTTTATGTTTTAGCGCTTTTATACAATAAAAACTTTTATATAAAAAATAATTATTTTTGCATTGCTTTATTCTGCGAGCTATAATTTTTTTATTTTTTCGCTGATCATGCTGTTTGGCGGCTCATTTCTTTGCGGGACAAGATGATGTTTTCAGCGGTACCATGTTTATTTACATCCGTCTTTTTGATCGCGTGTTATTCCACTTTTTGTTTGGCTGTATGATGATAAAGCATTGTTTTTTGCCTTTTTTTTTTTTTTTTAAGGGGTTCACTAAAGGGGTTAACTAGTGGGACAGTTTTCTAGGGCGGATAGTTACGGACGCAGCGATGCTAAATATATGTACTTTTATTGTTTTTTTTATTTACATAATGTGTTTATTGGGAAATATTTTTTTAATTTATTTAGGTATTTTTTAAAAATATTTTTACACATGTTTATTTTTGTTATTTTTTTTACTTTTTTACATTTTCCCAGGGTGGGACATCACTATATAGTGTCAGATCGCTGATCTGACAGTTTGCAGAGCACTCTGTCAGAGCAGCGATCTGACAGGCACTGCAGGAGGCTTGCCGGCGTCTGCTCTCAGCAGGCACTAACAAGTCACCTCCCTGCAGGACCTGGAAGGACCCCGTGGCCATCTTGGATCCGGGGGCCTGCAGGGAGGAGGCCCTCGGAACATCTCGATCACATCGCGTTGCTCTTAGGTACTCAGGGAAGCACGCAGGGAGCCCCCTCCCTGCGCGATGCTTCCCTATGTCACCGTAACGCTGCGATCATGTTTGATCGCAGTGGGCTGGGGGTTAAAATGCCGGGAACGGTCCGTGACTGCTCCTGGCACTTAGTGCTAGGTGTCAGCTGTGAGAATCAGCTGACACCCGACCGCGATCAGCTGCGCTCCCCCTGTGAGCGCGGCTGATCGCATATGACGTACTATTCCGTCCTTGGGAATTAAGTCCCAGGGCACATGGATGGAATAGTATGTCAGATGGAAGAAAGGGGTTAAAGATGTTTTTTCAACCTTTTCCGGCTTGATGAGCATAAACAACTTTTCGTCTTCAGTCCTCAGAAATCTTTCTGCATGCCATGATACATTTCCACAAATGCGTGGTGAAGATGAGACTTTGATAGATCTGTTTCTTAAATAAAACAGGTTTCCCCTCTCTCACCTGATCATGTTGATTCAAAACACCAGACTCAAATTATCTACTGAACCTACAGGTCCATATTTTGTTCTGTAACTTACAGATGTGTAACATTTACCATATATACTCGAGTATAAGCTGACCCGAGTATAAGCCGAGGCACCTAATTTTGCCACAGAAAACTGGGTAAGCTTATTGACTCGAGTATAAGCCGGTTATGCATTGTCCCCTCATCCCTGTCCTGCTCTGTGTGGTTCCCCCCATCCCATCCTTCTGTAAATTGCTCGGCTCCCCCGCAGTCCCATCCTTCTATGTATGGCTCGGCTCCCCATCCTCCGTGCTTCCCCATCCTCTTCTGTGCTCCCCCGTCCTCCGTGCTCGCCCGTCTTCCGTCCTCCTGAGAAGCACCTGTATGTATCAATCTGCTCAGTGCCTCCTGTAGTTTACTATTAGGACAGTGTACTTTCCTTTAACAAGGTGAGGCTGATGGCCCTTTCTAATGCTCTGCCATACTTATAACAGTAAGGTCCCAGCAGTATATGTTACACAAATGCAAAGCTGGTAACATCAGACTTTTTCAGCAGAGCTGCTGTTATTCTTTTTATTAGTATGGTAATTGGGATTAATGAGCAGCATTTAGACAAAATTGTTCTCCTGCCTGGAAACACTAAATTTTGGGGTAATATAGCAGTATGGAAATGAACAGCTGCTCTATTTATTTGCCAGCAAATAATGGAATAAAAAACAACGTACAGGTGCATTGAGAGAGGGTTTATTTTTTTAATCTTGCTGGACTGCTTGATTTTAGCTTCTCCCATAAGTGTGGTGTTGTCCTGTAGCTATTAACATGGACAGTAGTCACTTGAAGACCCTGATGAACATGGATGGCATTATGAAGTTCCACCTTGCCTGCAGCTTATTACATTGACAGCTCAAGCAGTTTCCACTTCAACAATGGTGAGTTTCTGTAAATGAGCAAAATCTCATTAAAATATAAAGGTTATAAAGTGTGGATCACTTATGATGAACACACTCCCAGCTCTGGACTAATGGATTCTCAGCTGGATCCTGAGGGACAGTATACTGTTGTATATACGGGTTTCTCCTCAAGTTACAACAATACCAGGAGCAAGAAACTCTAAAAATAAATGAAAACAAGCCAGGAGTCAAAATGACTCCATTCGGTAGTTCTAGGGAGGGGTGACCAGTCCGGTAGTCCTAGTATTAAATCCTGATTCCCAGTACAAAAACTATATGAAATAAGACCATTGCAATCCCTCATCTGGAGAATTGGTGTAAGGCTGTGTGCACACAATGTTTGCAAATTCTGCCTGGAACCTGTCTGAAAAAGCGCGAAATAAATCTGCAAAATTAATGAACAGATGTACAGCAATGCCAAAGTGACTTGCTCTTCATCTGTTCTCTCTCTTGTAACTTCTTTTAATCGCCTCAAAAATTGTGAAGCAGCTACGATAAATGACTGATCCATTCTTCTCGTGGCTTCCGCTTGGAAGCAGGGATGGATTAAGAGTAGCCAGCGCCCCAGGCAGTTTAGAAGGTGTGCCCCCCCTACAGGTACCTGATGTATCCTGTGACAATGCACATGACCCCATTCCCCTCCCCCCCCGAACAGTTCACGTGATATGTCGTGTGACTAACACACAGGTGCTCTGAGGAACATCTGTACACGGAAAACAGATGGCACCGTGCACATTTTCCCCTTATGTACAGCACTATATATAACATAAAAAATAAAGCAGGGATGGGAAATTAATTTTCCCAAGGAGCCAAATGACCGACTTGGACCTTTTTGGAGGCCAAACCAACAGGCTGAAATTAATTCTACTCAAAATTAACATAATATAAAAAAAATTAAGAATTATGACTTAATATTGAGCATAATTAAGTATGCTGACGTCCCCCTATATACAGTATGACCCACCACTTACCCCCTTCATACAATATTGGCCCCCTCAATCAACAATCAACCTATGGGGCCCTTATGGTTTACATGTATAACAAGAAAAAAAACCTAGGGAATTTTTTATTTAGTTTAAAAACCCATACATAAGACATAAATGCACACACATTTGCACAGAAAAAACTGATTTAAAAAAAATGAGAGCAGAAATGAGGGGAGATAGGGACTAGTTTTGTCCTTCCCAATTCACTTCCTGACAGTGGAGATTGGCACACCAAGTTGATACAGTATGGCGCCACTGCTCCTCTTCAACTGCCCTAATGTAGCTCTACCACCACTCTGACTGACCAGCAATCTTCTATAGGTGGTCAGATAATATGTAATGAACATATAGAAATATACACAATATAGATACTAGTGGACTGAGGGGATATATATTGTCATTGGCTTAGGGGTGATCTTATTACAATGTATAAATATATGAGGGGACAGTACAAAGACCTTTCTAATGATCTTTTTACTCTTAGACCTGTGACGGGGACAAGGGGGCATCCTCTACGTCTGGAGGGAAGAAGGTTTAGCCATAATCACAGACGCAGATTCTTTACTGTAAGAGCAGTGAGACTATGGAACTCTCTGCCGTCTAATGTTGTAATGAGTGATTCCCTACTAAAATTTAAGAATGGACTGGATGCTTTTCTTGAAAAGTATAATATTACAGGCTATATTCACTAGTTTCCTAGATACAGCGTTGATCCAGGGAGCTAGTCTGATTGCCGTATGTGGAGTCGGGAAGGAAATTTTTTCCCCAATGTGAAGCTTACTGTTTGCCACTTGGTTTTTTTTTGCCTTCCTCTGGATCAACATATTAGGGCAGGTTAGGATAGGATATGGGCTGAACTAGATGGACTTAAAGTCTTCCTTCAACCTTAATAACTATGTATTATTTTTTAGCAGTCTGACCAGAAAAAAACCCTAACAAAGTCTTGTTAAACAAAGAATAATCATTCAGATCATAAATGGCCAGTCAGGTGGCAGTGCAATTAAAACCACAAAACATCCATATACCTCATAGTCACGTTTCTATGGACTATCCTATCCTGCACTCTTTTGATTTACATGGCTCTCAATGTAAGTCTATGCAAGCCTTGCTCTGGCTCTCATAGGGTTACATTAAGTTGTGATTTCCAGCAAATACTGGAGCGATCCGATGGGTTACAACCTGCAGAAGATCGACCAGAGTGGCGCCGATATCCAATGAGAACGGTGGTTGGTATGTATAATACTAGGTGCCAGGAATTTAGATCAGTGGCGCCACTCCAGCAGTAAGATAAATATATATAAAATATATATGTCATGGTCAGGGACTCCAGACCATTGATCTATGGGTACGTCATAGTGATCGTACGGGACACAGGAGCTGGCTGCTCTGCTTAAGTTAAAGTTGAGCCCCAGCTGTGACTGCCAGAAGCTGGCATTTTAACCCCCTAAATACCGTGATCGATATTGCTAAAGCAACATTTTCATGGCTCAACGTTATAAAATTCTGTGAAACACTTGTGGGTGTTTACTACATCTCTAAATAAGTTCCTTAAATGGTGTAGTTTCCAAAATGGGATCACTTGTTGGGGATTAGGCACATCAAGGACTCTATTCCAGCCTTCCCTTGCGAGCCCTGCGGTTTACCCCAGCAGTAGTTTTCTACCACATATGGCGTATCGACGTACTCAGGATAAACTGCACAACAAATTGTACCATCCATTTTTTCTGTTACCCTCTTGAAAATGAAAAACTTGGGACTAAATATTTTGGTGGAAAATGTTAAATTTTAATTTTTCACCAGGACTGTCAAAGATCAGATCCACCCGCTGGTATCTTTGGAGCAAACAGCTCTCTGTCACCCTCTATCATCTGGAAAATTAAGTGATTGACCAATGATCAACGGAGGAGGCAGCAGGCTGTTTCCACTAACAGACCGGTTATTGAGAAACTTAACAGTAAGCATATGTTATAAACACCTCTGATTCCAAAGCATGGAATATATGTATATACTCCCGATACAGTCACTGCGAACTCCACGATATCCCCAGACTACTCGCTGCTACCACCAGTCATTTTTACAGACCTACCGGAGGCCTGGTTCTGGTAGCGTATGGCTTAGGGGTGCGGGTTACAGAACAAAAAGGAACAGAACTATTGAATTTTACAATTAACCCAAAAAGATAGGCAGCATTTATAAAAAAAAAAAAAAATGAACAAAAGATTTTACAAAGGGGACAAAACAATACAGCATATACAATTACAGAAAATAAAATGGATTAACAAAAGACTTACTATGCTGATCGCAAAGATGATTCAGCTTAAGTGGATGGAAGAAATCTGATAGAAACGTCTGGTTACAGGATCAATCCTACACTGGAACGTAGCTTCCTCAGCATTGAACACAGATCATAATGTGTCTTGACCTTTTAACAGTACCGGAATCACTCCCACACACCCCCATCATGACCTCACGTTGGCCGTGTTGTGGGATGTCCTCAGCCCTTCAAGATTTTATGAAATTCTCAACTTATGCGATACCTTCACTCCTGATGATCGCAGAAGTTCGAGATTGCCGCCATATTTTTTATTGGATTTTACCATTACCCAGAGACCAAACAGGACATGGCTGTTGACGGTTATCTGGCCACTATGGTTTTGGGGCTTATAGGCAGGTGTTATGGTTATGAAAAAAACATGCATCTTCACTAATTAACCCTGAAGCTGAACATGTATGTCTCATCACTATTGGATCTAAACCAACTCCAATATTTAGAGTTTTTCTTTTGGAGACAGCTGTCTATTGTAAATGTACACAACACAGATGTCATTTAAATTCAAGATGTAAAAAGAGGCTGTTCCACATACCTTTGTTCCAACCCTTGGAAAAGACCTTTTCCTATCTTAATTATTTGTCCAATTTATATACCTCTGTCTCACATACAAAATACATCCTCCTTGATACTGCATGGGTCCTTTATTTCCAAAAGGGACTGCCTGCATGTTAAATAGGATGGTTCACTTCACAACTACATGTAATTCCTTACTTCCTTATGTGGATTGTACAATCTATTCAAGAGACTCAAGGGTATGCCACACTAAACGAGAACGCTAACGAGATCGTTAAAAAACGTCACTATTTAGCGATCTTGTTAGTGACGTCGTTGTGTGTGGCATGTAGCAACGATGTGGCCCCTGCTGTGATCTCGTTGATCGTTCACTAGAGTTCTGGACCGTATTTTGACCGTTGGCGTCCCGCTGGTGAGCCTGAATCTCCACAAAGTGGAGCTTGCCGTGCTTTCTAGAGGACTCTCATTTTGTCCTACTAAGGCCCTGGATAAAACCGAACTCTGCAGTGATATGGAACATTTTTTCAGGAGACTGCGCCTGAGTGAATACTTCAATGATACAGAAGATCCAGAAAACACTCGGACTGAAGGAAAAGGGATCCCAACAACCAAGAAGAGGTCAGACTGGACACCTCCACCTGGACGTAACCCTCATTTGGATAAATATATAGACTCATTCAGACATTTGATAAAATCCACCATCATAGCCACCAACAAGAGACAAGCATCCAACATCAGTGCCCAGGAGAGAAAGGCCATACAGTCTCTGAAAACCAACAAAGAAATCATCATTAAACCTGCTGACAAGGGAGGTGCAATAGTCATGATGAACACATCAGACTATATGAAGGAAGCAAATAGACAACTTACGGACACACGCTACTACAGAGAACTGGAGTCGGACCCTACACAGGACTATTACAAGCAACTAAGCAAGTTGGTATCTTGTCTGTCTGACAAATCCATAAGAGCTGATGACCTGATACCAGAAAGTTCAAGAACAGGGACGTTTTACATGCTTCCCAAAATCCACAAAGCTGGGAATCCAGGGAGGCCGATTATTTCATGTGTGGACACCCTTACTGAGCAGGTATCTGGATGGGTAGAGGGTATTCTTAAACCCCTGGTAAAGGATACACCCAGCTACATTCAGGACACAACTGACCTACTGAATAAACTAGCAGCAATAGGTCCCCTACCAGAAGAAACCATCCTGGCTACCATGGATGTGGAATCTTTGTACTCTAATATCCCACACCAGGATGGATTAAATGCCTGCAAAGTCTTCATGGGAAACACCGGGAATGATGCTGATTCTGTGGTGAAACTCACAAAATTCATCCTCACCCACAATTACTTTGAATTTGACAACAAGATCTATCTTCAGGAGACTGGCACAGCTATGGGAAGTAAAATGGCTCCACAGTATGCAAATCTTTTCATGGCCAAGCTTGAAAGCGACTTTTTGTCCTCATGTCCCATCAGGCCTCGGGCCTACTACCACTACATTGATGACATTTTAATCATCTGGATGGAGTCTGAACAACAGCTAAAGACGTTCCATGAACAGTTCAACCAATTTCATCCCACCATCAACTTAACACTTAACTACTCCAGCACTGTAATTAACTTTTTAGACACCACCATTAAGCTAAAGAACAATGAAATAGAGACATCCCTGTATCAGAAGCCAATCGACCATCCAACATACCTTAAATGGGACAGTTTCCATCCAAAACACATAGAAAACTCTATTGTCTACAGCCAAGCCATCAGATACAACCGTATATGTTCCAACCCCATGGATAGAGATGAACACCTTGGTCGCCTCAGAAAGACTTTTTTGAACCAGGGCTACCATCCAAGAACAATTGAAAACCAAATTACAAGAGCCACCAGAATATCAAGGAATCACCTGCTACATTACAAAGCTAAAGAAGAAAATAACCGGGTGCCTCTAGTGGCCACCTACAATCCAAATCTGGAGATGCTAAGGGGAGCTGCACGGAAACTACAACCTTTACTACAAAAAGATGCCCGATTACAATCCATATTTCCAGACCCCCCACTACTATGTTTTAGGCAGCCCCCAAATCTAAGAAGCATCATTGTCAGAAGCTCCCTGTCCTCCCCAACAGCTGCAGGAACCTTTCCTTGCAACAAGAAGAAATGCAAAACCTGTGCATCTATAATGACCACGGACAAGATAAAGATCCCCAACTCACATCAGGACTACAAGATACCAGGTACTTTCAGCTGCATCACATCTAATGTGGTGTACCTCATTATATGTACTAAATGTCCAACTGGGGGTCTGTATGTGAGGGAGACTGGGCAAAAACTGAGAACAAGGATGAATTCTCATCGCCACACAATAAGAGAAAAAAGAATGGATTTACCTGTGGCAAAACACTTTTGTATGCCCGGTCATAGCATGATGGATATGGAATTACTTGTATTAAAATCTAACTTCAAATCTGAGAAAGATAGAAAGGTTTGGGAATATAAACTTATGATGACCTTTGACACTCTTAGTGCTGGAATGAACGTGTCACATGGATTTATGTCTTTCTATATCAATTAAGGAATCTGCTTCTCTGACCTTCTAGGGGCATCAAAACACAATACCAGACCCCAATCAGAGGACAATAAAACTTTCTCTCCTTATCTATGAACTGTTCCAATATTTATGTTCATCCCTCTGCCATAATGACAGTTCTGCTTCACGTCACTTGTCTTACCTATTGCATTATTCCTGTGTCCTTTTGTGTATATAAATATGTGATTCTTCAGATTTTGTATTAGTCTAGCCTGATGAAGAGACCTGAGTAGTCTCGAAAGCTTGCAATTTGTTACCATCTTTTCAGTTAGCCATTAAAAGGTATCAACCACTGAGGACTCTCAAGTCTAAATATTTTTCTATCTACTGGCTAACATGGTACAAAGATACACATCTTTCCTATATCATGTATCTAGACGTTAATTCATCCAGTTACATCATCTAGTGTGATGTGTAATGGCCACGCTCTCCTGATCTCTTTGCAGAGTTGTGTGCGATTATAACTCATAAATGTGCTGTCAGACACATTCAGTTCCAACCTAACAGCATATCCTAGGACTTCCACCTGGTCCTCTCCCTGCTGGACTTCTACATATATGGCCTCTAGCCCTCCAAGTATACATATCCCGCAGTGGCCTTTCTTGTCTCCTCTTCATGATTTACCCTAAGGTTTGAAAAATACCCGACACTGGTTCGAAACGTTACCCCAACACGTTATTCTGTGGTGACCTCAATAAATTCTTTCACTTGCATTGAAAAAATTTTTTTGAGTGCGGCTGTTTTTTTCATTTATGTATGATTTATCTGGACTAGTTCCAGGTTCAGCCTGCACCTATTCGTTACTACAGAGTGCACACCTTTCCTGTAAAAATGCGATTATAACTGACACATCTGCAGGTTCCTCAGTGCTTCAGCTGCCATCTCACAGGCAGACAGTGTTGTAATGCAGCAGAGCTGCGAGAGCGGCTGCTGCAAAAGTGTTTGTGATAAGACAAAGTTCAGTTCTGCTGTTCTGCGTTAGTTACATGTCTCACTGGTAACACCCCCTTTCATTTAAAATAATTTCTGGAGGCAGATTCTCAGGGAGATCAGTGTCCGGATCATAGTTTTTAACAGCTCATTTACATATGAGGAAGGCATGGATTTCTCTGGAATAAGACATTAGATCACATATATCAAGGTATCATTTGATTCAGCTTCCTATGACCTGCATTCCCATATAGATGGCTTAGGAGGGTTGATCCTACTGACAGATTCCCTTTAAAAATGTAAATGTAATCATTCATTGTGTCAGAGGTTAGGTAGCATTAAAAAAAAACTGAAATGAGAATTCATGTAAATGGTCCAATATATGAAGAGTGGGCACCTTCCTCTCTCGAAAGAATGAACATAACATTCAAGAAACCCCTGTCAAGGTTATCTTGTTGCTGTCTTGGCTTTGTACTTGATATTTACTTTAGTAGAACTGTCTGTTCTCAAGGGGACGAGAATACAGAAGATCACAAACTGTTTCTTGTTACAGTTGTGTCAAATCAAACTCGTTATGGAAACCTCTTGGGGAACAAACAGTTACAATGTCCTCTGGCACCCCCTTTGCCTATGTTCACATGTCCAGCAGTAATTTCCATTTTTAGATCAGTTTTGGGATGATAAAAATGGAAATAAAATGATCCAGTAAAGAATCCATTCAGCAGAATGGGAATGAAAATGTCCTAAAATGGCTTCAGTTTGACAGCTATACATCTGCAAATTGAGTCTGTATGACTTTGTTGTACGATCAAAAAATGGATACGACCTGGATCTTTTTTCTTTAACATTGAAGTCTAGGAGAAACGAATTATAATGGATGGTCATCTGTGATGCCATCCGGTTAAAAGAGCCATTTATTAAGCATAGTGCATACTAGAGGTGTTAACAGACAGAACAAAACTAGACACAAAGTGAAAACAGACTGCATCCATGTTTGCTCCATTTGTAGTGGATCAGGGTTTCTTTTATAATACTAGATCCGTCACAATATGACATGTGAACAGAGCCTTTTAAATTGGTAATTAGTTCTACCTGGTAATCTTTGGTAGATATTCGACTTTTGAAGCGTTTCTGTGTTCTGTTCTGTGTTTGATTGGCGGACCTTCTAAATATCACAGGTAACGATGGAAACAAAGCAAACTACATTAATTGTAACCTTCTTGGGCATCCGTAACCATAGGAATAATTATTCACAACGTGTGAAATAGTAGAAGCAGCATGGGTTTGAGCTTTCACTAAATAAATTCCATTCTCTCAAGGGCCAAACATTTTTCTCACTTTACACTTTACAGATGTTATGGAATATTTATTTTCATGAATCCACTATCTATATATACTAATATTAAATATTCGTTAAAATAAATACAAATACGTTGCTTTGGATTGGTTTTTGATCGCTACTTTATGGTCATAAGCTCTTTATATTGACTACCTTCTCCTAGCTATTAAACGGCTATATTAAAGGTATGGTGAAGGTTTGCATAAGAGTTTCACCTTCCTTACTTTTAGGTTTCTCTATTACAATACATATCCATGCCTTAGTGATCTGAGTGTACTTGTTTTGGGGAAATCTGGAGGTTATAGCTGTTACATGGCCATTTAATATTCATGGGACAAACTAAAACTTACCACAGATGTGATTTTTGCCTCAAAATTACCTTTAAAAAACTGTGAAAAAGAAAATTTGTTAGCATTGCACATGACGTCTTTTTCATATAGGGTTTGCCTGGAATCCACCTGAAAATGCACCACAAAAAATGAACATCGTGCAAAGCAATGTGAAAACGACATTGAAGTGCACATGTTCCATCTTGTCACTTCTTTCAACCGCTTTGAGGTTCAAAAACCTTGAAGTTTAAAGAAGGAACATGTTCATTCTCATACTAGAAAGTACAGAGCAAAGACACCGATAGCGGAGCTGCCACAAAAACAATGGTGAAAGCACTGGCGAAGACGCTTCAGGAAAATGACCACTGTAAGAGCAAAAGCGCCTGTGTAAAAATTGGGTTTTCTCTGTTGACTTCTGTGGGAGTTTCAAAAAATTCTGAGCAGATAAGCACTATGTCATGGAGACAGCTTTCCGACTTCTAAGGAAATTCGGCAAAAAACAAGAAAGTAAGCTGAGCTAGTTTCAGAACTCCCATAGAGAGCTACATATGAGCTACTTACTTTTCCACTGACAGCAGCTTCTACACCCTTGTTCTCAAGATAGGTTTAGGTACTAGGATTGGGATCCACATTTCCAATATGGAATTCCAATAAGAAGGCTTGCTGTATTTTGACCTCCCACAGAGCTCCAATGCATGACGCAATTTTTATCGCCAAAAAAGGCAGGCATTGGTGACTTCTACTCTATACCAGGAAGATTGTTTCAGAGGTGGGAACCAAATTTGTCAGACATTAAGGATAATAAAATAATAACTGTATAAGTACGTACATATGTGACAAGGAGTTGCTAGTAGCGACTCGCTACATATGATCACAAGTTAGTGCATAAAAAAGTCTCTCTGGTTCTTAGTAGAGGGGATCTGTCTATGGAAAATTATTAAATACTAGTGTAGAAGATGTACCACCATAATTCAGCAACCATGCCACACTAAATCATGTGGAAAACAGGTGCTTGTGTAATATCAGAGGAAATCACAAGCAACGTGCATAGTGACAATGTAGATGCGGAGCAACAGTTTAGGTACAGGTGAGTACTTGGAATTTCGTGCACCAAATGGGGTTACTTTAAGTTTTTTTAAGTTCATTAGTTTACTAGTCGCCTACTAATGACTCATTAATGAAATTTTGCTGGTGAATGTGTAGGAGTCTTAATTGTTGTTGCATTGTGTATTCATTTAACAGATTGGCCTATGAAAAAGAAAACATCCAGATTAACCCTCCGTTTTATGTGGAAAAAGTCTGGAATAGTGAAAACAGTCCATCTGTTGGCAAACTTGATTACATTAATCTATAATAATGGGAACTTTCAAAAGGAACCTGAAGACCTACCTCTTCAGACAAGCCTACAACCTGCAATAATCACCGATCCACCAAACAGCTGCACGACCATCTCTACCCTCGCCTACTGTATCCTCACCCATCCCCTGTAGACTGTGGGCCCTCGGGGACAAGGTCCTCTCTCTTCCTCTACCAATCGGTGACTTGTTTTGTTCAAGATTATTTTATTTGCTTTTATTTAAGTGACATAAACAAACATTTCGAGCACACAACAGGTCAGAGTGGTGCAGTGTTATGGTGCTGGTCTTTCTTTTGTTGTTGCATTGCCTGCCGGAGACCAAGATGAAAAGGTTTTTGTTTGTCTCCTTCCTCCAACATCGTGGAAATCAGGGGAATAGTGAAATCCTGCTTGGAGCGTCCCCCCTTCCTTCAGCAGCAGATGTAGGCATTGTCTTGTATTGTTCTGCTAGGAAGAAAGCAGATGTCCAGCTCAGCAGATTTGCTCTCCAGGATATGACAACTGGCCAGAAGCAATCATTCCTAGCTCTTGTGATGCACACTTGGGGAATTAGTAAAGTTCTGCAGTCTAGTAACCATATTTACGTGTTAAATATTTTATTTATGTGAATTACCTATAAGGCTTTTATCACGAGAAGAAAAATAAACAGCACTTCACATAAATTAGATATATTTACCTGCCACTCAAAAGGATAATTCTGCACATGCACCCTACTATAATACTGCTCTGCACAACTATTGAGTAGAGAGCCGTAATATGGCATCCACTGGGGCCTTACCGTACCCCTATAAACCTCTGATTTCATACAGAAGCATTATAAGATTTTCAAGTCGAATTCAGTGTAAATCAAATATACAGTCAATGTGGCATGCTCCAATAAATGCCATATAACAGATGAGCCTCTCCATAATGGAAAGTTGTATGCATGCCCCATACAGTGACACACACAGAGCCTAAGCCACACAGTCTTCACATGTGATGATTTACAGGCTCCATACACACAACTCTGCCATTTGCAGAAAGTCTCACTTTACTATTACATCCCAGGTCCACATGGCCAGCATTTGTCAGCACTCCAGTCTGGTAATCCCTACTTTAATGCTAACAACTTGCCTCTATTTTAAGGATGTTAATGAAGTGTTGTCGTAGTCATGTCACTAATAACGCAAAGATATTTAAAGGATTTCATTTTTCACCAAATTTGTATTACTCCTATGCATTTAGAAGAGTTTGTGTATACAGCTCCTGTGCAGGCCTATGCGTTTTTATAGTTACAGACAACAACAAATGTAGTGTGTAGTCAGATACTTTGTTTAAGAGTCATAAGACTTGTTTCATCTGCCTCGTGTTCAGGATCACCTATGCACAAAAGATTTACACATGCCATCTTATAAAATAGTAGCAGAAGCAAAGAATCCAAAAAGGCTAAAACCACGAAGCTGCGGGACCTCTTTATTATAAACTGTAAGGGAAAGTAAAGGCCTGGTCTGGGAAAAGGGGAGGAGAGGGTGTGAGATTGAGACGGCACCCACACACATTAGACTAATATCGGCTGACCGCACTGTTGAGGTCAATGCTCTAACGTGTCAGGAGCTGGCCAACTGATAGTCGGGATAGATGTCGATCGCGCATGACTGAAGGTATAGATGCAAAGGTGGGCACCACAATTACAATAATATAATGAGATGGCCAGGTGCTACTATGTGCCTGATGCATGACTGCCGATCGTATTGTTTTCCCAGAGATAAGATAATGTGTCAACCGGCAACTTTCTCAAAGAGAACACACGAGCACTTGGCCGAACGAGCGCTCCTGTGCATGGGAAAGTCATCTGAGATGGCTTCGGCTGAAGCATTGTTTGGCCGACAGCCATTTAATGTGTCTGACCAGCTGTAGAGTATCCTTAGTAGGTATAAGTTGAGTGGACAGTAATGGCTCCTCTATCAGTTTACATAGGGTTCAGTGTTGGCCCCACTATAATAAGCACACAAGTTGGTGGAAATGACATAATACACAAACACAAATGTTTACCAAAAGCATAAATCAATATCTGATATACTTTTTGATTAATGAAACTGGTAACACCATCCAGAGTGACAGCAAATTCATGGAACATTTTCTACTGATTTCTTGATAAGAGATTAATAATTCATGAAATAATCACCTTCCAACATAAAAAAATGAATAAAATATTAATTTAGTTCATCTTTGATAAATTGAATACGAAGTCAATAGTCTTACAATGTAACACAACACGAGACTTAGATTCTCCTTTTTCCGATCATATAGTATCATCTCATTATGATTTCTTATTGGATCTAATTTGTTTCTATGTAATTTGTCTACATTTTTTAGTTTGGCATCTTTAAGAGTGAAACTACATTTTACATAAAGAGTTAAAACTACTATTCTTTCATCTGCAAAGGCTTGTGCATAATTCTTTATTTATAGCCAATACAAGGATTCTGTTATGACAGTGTAGAAATCACTTGGGAAAATATGTAACACATTAAAAAATTCAACTGACCCTGCCAGTTCCTGTACAGACTAGAGATCCTGACCCCACAGTCCCTAGTGGTTCCTACGTGAGCAGAGATAGCCCTAACCTCAGTCTAGACTATGGCAACTCGGACCTATGCTGCCTGAAAGGCCATCGAGCGCTTCACGTTCCTCCTAAAAAACTGGAGGGCATAGCAGAGTGTAAATTACCTACATAAGGAAAGTGTGCTGGAATAGAAAAAGATCCCAGAATGAGTAAAAAAAAAAAAATCCCGAAATACAAAATAAAGTATTAAGTACGTGCTGTTAGAAAATATGCTGCATACGTCCTAAAAAGATAGGTGCAGGGTAAAGAACAAACAGCGAAGAGATAAACCCTAGCTGGTGTTCCACTGATTGGCTTAAAGGGAATCTGTCCCCCAGGGCCTTTTAAGTAAAAGAGCCATCTTCAGCAGCACTAAAGCTGCATTCTGTGAAGGTGGCTCTTAAGGTCCTGTCACACTCTTCAATGTCCCAGCGATTCCACCAACGATCCGACATGGATGGGATCGCTGGGACATTGTTAGCTGATCGCTGGTGAGCTGTCATATGGGCAGACTCACCAGAGATCAGGACCAGCGAGCACGCTGGTATCCAGTGTACACATCAGGTTACTAAGCGCTGTGCCGTGCTTAGTTACCCGATGTGTACCCTAGCTACCAGCTCTGAGCTTTTGCTGTACGCGCTGGGAGCTGGTATCCAGTATACACATCGGGTTACTAAGCGCTGCGCCGCGCTTAGTTACCCGATGTGTACCCTAGATACCAGCTTCTGTTGTACGCGCTGGGAGCTCGCTGATCGTTGGTCTCCCGCTGTCACACGCAGCGATGCGCGCCAACGATGAAAAAATGGTCCAGGCTATTCGACGACGATCAGCGATACCCAGCAGGGGGGCTGGTCGTCCCTGCGTGTCACACTAAGCGAGATCGCTGGCTAGCAGGCGCCAGATTCCCAGCCCCACAGTGTGAATACATCATAACACACTGGGGTGGGATCTGGGGCCGCTGCTACAGCAGCGGCGGTGACATCGCATGAAGGAGAGGAGGCAGGGGCCGGAAATAAGAGGGGGATGATTGACACCTCTGAGGCCGTTGACACAGGGGAGAAGACATACCTCCCTGACACAATAACGGTATGTCGGACAAATTATAAAAGTCTGTATTTCAGCGTTCCTAGCGATCAGAAACCTAAGAGACACTTTCACAGAATGCAGCCTTAGTGCTGCTGAAGGTGGCTCTTTTACTTAAAGGGAATCTGTCACCCTAAATTGGCGGGATATTTAAATGATGGCAGTCAGGTCAGATGGGCGGTGTTTTGGGTACTTGCCTTAACATGTTGTTCGCCGCTGTCTCCATTATTTCTGGGAATTGTAGTCGTTGCCCTCCATATAACGCGCCTGCGCATTGCAATCTGCAGGCAAAGCATACTGCGCACGCGCAATTCAAGATTGCAATGTGCAGGTGCGTTATATGGAGGGCAATGACTACAATTCCCAGAAATAATGGAGACAGCGGCGAACAACATGTTAAGGCAAGTACCCAAAACACCGCCCATCTGACCTGACTGCCATCATTTAAATATCCCGCCAATTTAGGGTGACAGATTCCCTTTAAAAAGGCCCCGGGGGGTTCCCTTTAAACTACAACAGTATGACTGGACATCAAAATGAGACTATCAATAGCAGGAAATAACAGCAGGGCAGGGTGAAAGTATATAAAGCCACACCTGACATGTGATTGGGTGGACAAATGAGTAAATTAAAACACCTGTTCTGCTAAAAAGACTGAAGCAAGGATAATAAAAACTAAACACACGAAAAAAAAGGTGTATCTGCTGTGGGTCGGCGGACAGAGAAGCCAACGACAAAGCACAGGCTCAAGGGTTCGAACCCAGACGTCTGGTAAATACAAAGAGAAGTAAAAGTATTTTCTTTATGCTTTGCCTTGCTTTGGAATCCACTCTTTTACTGTTGTCAAAAATCTGCTCCAAATTACACTTTGTCAACTTTTATTAACTTCACAAGACTTTTTCTGTGACAGTTTTGCCTAGTGTTTTACAATTTATTACATAATTATACATTTTATTTCCTCTGACCAAGTGCATGACCTTACATTAATCAACATTAAACTTCAATTGCCATTTCTCAATTGAATTGTTTTCTATTCCGATTTTTGAGAGGTAGAATGAACAAAAAACAGCAATTAAAGAATTTTTTTTCTTTTTTATACTGTTCCGTGTGTGGTAAAATTGATAAGGCATTTTTATTCTTCGGGTCAGTACGATTACAGCGATACCTCATTTATATTTTTTTATGTTATGGCACTTTTATACAAGAAAACTATTTTATAGAAAAATAATTTTTGCATCTCTATACACTGTGTTCCAAATTATTATGCAAATAATAATTTCTCAGATTTTCCCAAATTACCTATATGAATTTCAGTCATTGTAATTTTCCAGTCAAATAACTATTAGAGTACAATTGAAAGGTTTTTATACAAAACTGCCTATGATAACAGTATATTTTTTAAAATATAAAACACTCAAACTGCACTCAAAATGCATGTTCCAAATTATTATGCACAGCAGAATTTTCAACCTTTTCATTTTAATAAAGAACAAAAAAATGGCCATTTTAGAAATTATAAGCATTAGCAGGTTATTACAAACTGAAATCAAACAGTTTTCAACTCAAAACTTTATTCTAGGTGATGTTACATTTGCACATAGGACCCCTTGTTCGAAAGGAGCTTCTGAACTCTCTCTTCCATTGAATTTGTCAGGTTTTGGATGGTTTCTGCTTCAATTGTTTTGCATGAGGACAGAATACCCTCCCAGAGCTGTTGCTTAGATGTGAACTGCCTCCCGCCATCATAGACACTCCTTTTGATGATGCTCCAGAGGTTCTCAATGGGGTTGAGGTCAGGGGAGCATGGGGGCCACACCATAAGTTTGTCCCCTTTTATGCCCATAGCAGCCAGAGATGCAGATGTGTTATGTGCAGCATGAGACGGTGCATTATCATGCATGAAAATGATCTTACTGCGGAATGCACGGTTCTTCTTCTTGAACCATGGCAGGAAGTGCTGTTTGAGAAACTCAACATACACTATGGAGTTCATCTTTACCCCTTCAGGGATCCTAAAGGGGCCGACAATCTCTCTCCCCATGATTCCAGCCCAAAACATTACTCCACTTCCTCCTTGTTGGCGCCGTAGCCGTGTTTGCATGGGGTGTCCATCAACCAGCCATCCTCCACTCCATCCATCTGGACCATCGAGCGTTGCACGGCATTCATCGGTGAACAAAACAGTTTTGAAGTCAGTCTTCATGTATTGTTTGGCCCACTGGAGCCGTTTCTGCTTGTGTGCAGTGGATAGAGGAGGTCGACAGGATGGCTTACGCACAGCTGCAAACCTCTGAAGTGTCATGGAAATATATATGTATTCCATATATTCAAAGTATATTCACATATATGTATTCACAGTTCACAGTTAGATAGATCTCACTTGCTAAAAAACCTTGTGCTCACATATTTCTAGGCCAGCTATAATCAGTCGTTTTAAAGAAATCTGGCCTTCATAAGGCCTTCGTAAAGGAACAAATACATGAAGTACAAAAAGTCCTATTAGATATCTGTTGTTTACATTATAGTTATGCAAGACAACTAGGTCAAGAGAATATAAACAATAATTCTGCAACTTCAGCTCTTTTAATCATGATTATCATAATTATCATATTTACACTAGAACAGCCAATAATCTAGCAGCTTTTAATTGTATGTTAATTGACTAACCAGCCCCTTTTTGTAAACATATAAAACCTTGAATGAATAATAAATGTATGTCTTTGACGAACTGTTATACTGACACTTTCGTGTGGACAGTCCTCATTTCGTTCTGAGCGCTCAAAAAGACATTATATAGAGATTTGGACATGGCAAGCAGCAAACACAGGATATTTTTATCCTAATTAAATTTCCATATCAGTTGGCGCCTGCACGCGGGGCATTGGACGAAACGCACGAGGACCCGGCCGACCGGAGAGACGGGGGTGTTGGCCCTGGCCTTGGCACACGGGACGGAGACTGCAGCTCCATCAGTAAGGTAAGAAAACTTTGTCATCTTACCTGAATGTTCCCTGTGCCTAGTCCTAGCCTACACTTCCAGCCGGTCGGACGTGGTCATCACCGCATTCCCAGGTTGTGTAAAAAGTCCATACCCTTATCCAAAAGCCCTGGGATATAAGCCGAGTTGTTTGCTGCTGTGCTGTATATGTTTCATGTTTTATGTGGACCGGGAGAAAGTTGGAACGGTGACTGTGTTTTTGCTTGCTGATTTCTGGGGGCTGTATAGCAAAAGACAATTGCTGCATAAGTTCCCGCAGTAAACTTTCACGCACCGGGAGGCCATCCCAGTCAAATCAGACGTGGAGGGCGGGAGCTTTGTTTTGGATAAGTCCACGCAGATGTTCTTCACACATTGGAGGGAAGTTATCCCAAAAAATCCAGTTGTGGAAGCGAGGGCTTTGTTCGGTTAAGTTTCTGCAGTAAACTTTCACGCACTGGGAGGCCATCCCAGTCAAATCAGACGTGAAGGGCAGGAGCTTTGTTTGGATAAGTTCTCACAATAATCGTCCACGCACCGGGAGGCCATCCCAGTCAAATCAGACGTGGATAGTGAGAATTTTGATGAAGGCTATTGCAGATTACTGTGACCGGCGCACCGGCCAGGGCGTACGGTACAGAGCGATAGAACCTTGAGCCTCACCGCGCTCAGTGCAATTGGTGAGTTATCAGTTACCAGAGCAGCTTGTATGTGTCACAGATCATCAAAAGAGGGATTCGTATTCTCCCGGGTGTCTGTCTCACTGTCTGTATCAGGTACTGTCGCTTTAAATCACATCTCCGTGCGCTCTGTCAGTATCTCATTCAGAGCAGTGTGCTGGCTGCAGCAGCGAGAAAACCCCTTTGACCCCCCTCCTCTGCTAATCACGTTGTCACATCTGTTTCTTGGCTTTGATTTTTATTTTTTTAAGCTAGTTTTTTGGCTACAGGTTTTAACGTGAGAATTATCAGGCATTCAGACTGAACTATATTCATTTTTTGCTATTCTGAGGAATAATAATTTTTTTTTTTTTTTATATACGTGATTTCAGTGCCTATAGAGACAGCAAGCAGAGATATAAGGAAGGGAGGGGAGAAGCAGCCAGCTGACATTCCAGAGATTTTTAATTAGCTGTTTTAGTAACAAGGGTTGTTTTTCAGAGTTTTATGATTAATACGGTTTTTCTTTTCTCCCCTTTTTGGTGAATTTATTTTTTTTTCTTTTTCTAGAGTTTTTTTTACTAAATCTAACTTTTTGTTTTTAAAATTTTTCTTTTAAGTACATTTTTAAATGATTTTGGAGAGATTTTTTCTCTAAGCAATTTATTTTAGAGCTTTATTTCTCCAGCCATTTTTTTTTTCTACAAGCTTGCTTTAGAACAAGGTCACATAGATAAGGAGAATTACAGGCTGAGGGAGAGAGCAGACACAAACTACGCAGTGGTCTGAGTAGCCCCTCCCGTCGGGCATTCGGCGAGGAAATTTTTTTTTTTTTTTTTTATGTGAATAAGTTTGAAAAGGTGTTAAATCATCTGTGAGAAAAAGATCACTGACATGTCACAAGAGCAGAATTCAGAGTCACACACATCACATGTCCATCATGTGGAGACACGGGACAGGAGTAGGCTGCTCTCATTGAGTAAGGAGCCTTGTACAGGGAAAAACGCTCCCCGCCTCTCTCCACAGGGAGAAGGCATTTTTGTTTCAACCATCCCCTCTCAAGAGTCACAGGGGGGACACCCTCTCCTTTTTCTTCTCTCAGTCCCTTTCTCCTTCTTCTTCAGACTTTTCTCCTCTTTCCTCACTGCCATCCCTCTCATTCCTTCTTTTCCCTCCATCACATCTCTGACACATCCATTTTCTTCATCTTCCTCTTCTTCTATCTCTTCCTCTCCAACTCTCAAATCTTGTTCTTCATCTTCTTCTACTTCTCCCCCTCCATCTTTCTTCTCTCTCTCTCCTCTATCTTTCTCTCTTTTCCCCCTTTCACTCTTCTCTCCCTCCCCTCCTCTTTCTCTCGCTCCTCCCTCACACCTCCCTTCTCTTCCTCTTTTTTCTACTTTGTCATCAACTGGGTCAACGCCCAATCCAAGCAATGTGGTGTCCCTGTATTCAGTGTCTCCAGCACAGGGCACCTTGTCTATCCCAAGCACAGTACAAACATTGCCAGTCATTATATCAGGAGAAGAAAGTGCAGATCTCCCTACACAAAATGCTACATGTAGCCCCCAGACACAACAGTCCACTGCTAGGGCTTCACAGGGGAGTGGTATAGCTACAGGGCTGCTAGCATGGAACCATGACACTGATCCACCGCAGCCTCAGCAAGGAAGTGGGAAATCCCCATGCAGCAAGACAACTTTAAAGCCCAAATCTCACCCAGTGTATGCACCAAGTACACCATGTCACTTCTTATCTGATGAAGATGAAGATGCAACGTCACACATGCTGCCCAATACTAGGGAAGAAAACACACAAGCACCAATAGAGCAGGGACAGGTAGAGGCACCATCCTATGAGCCCTTCATCCCAAGCCAGGTGATCAGTATGCTGCCAGACCCAGGGATACACCCATGCCATTTTGCCAAAAAATGCAGCAGATCCAGCGAACGTATGCAGCAGCCTGGACTGATCTCTGGACCGAAATGGAAATAAAAGCAGGTGATGCATTCTGGCCAATTATAGAGAACACTTCAAGCTTCCAACAGAGTTAGATTCGTATGCCTGGGAGACAGGACCAAAGCTAATTGAGCAACTCAGAGAATGGGCCAAAAGCAGACTGATAGGACAAACTCTCAGCCTACATGTCACGAGTCAAGACAAGACAGAGTCTGTGGAGAAGTTCCATGACAGAGTAATGCAAGTGTTTCAAGATTTGGGCCTCATTACCCATGATCAGACACACAGACGGATGTTGGCACAGGCTTTTGTGCATGGACTGAGAGAACCAATCAGGAAACCACTGGTAGCAGCCAGGCCTGAGTACACGTCAATAGCAATGGATACCCTGCTCACAGTAGCAAAAAGGATTGAGTCCCGCCGGGACAGAAGGAATGTCAAGTGTTACAACTGTGGCAAGCTTGGCCATTACCGGAACCGCTGCAGAGAACCCCTACGACCCACCACTTTGTCTAGAGAAGCAAGCCAAGGAGAAAACAAAGAAAGCAGTGAAGAACCCCGTGCATAGGACAAGAGCACACCAAGTCCACAGGGAACCCCACCAGTGGGACCAATATCCTGAGTGGATGGCGTAGTCAGATCTTTTCTTGTGGAACTCCGCAACCTCACCTACCTATCAGAATCTTCTGCTTCCTGCATGGGAATTGATGGTCAAGTCAGATATTTCCAGATTATGAAGCCCCTGAGCGTGTGGACTCAGCCAGAACACTCCATCATGTCCCAGTTTGTTGTGTAAAAAACCTGAACCCTCAACCTATTGGGAGTGGACCTACTGCAGAAGCTGAAAGCGACCAGAGTGTTCCAGGAAGATGGGACCATGACACTTTCTTCACCCCTGACCCAAGAAGAAACAGGAACCTCAAACAACCACACTGCAGACCTATCACTGGAGGTGCTGGACATAGTACCAGAAAAGCCACTCCATCACCCAGAGTCAAGATGTCTCTGACCAACTGAAGGTCTAAGTGAACTCGCCTAAGAAGACGGCCTGAGAACTTTGACATTGGCCAGGATATTCAACTCAAGAAGGACTCTACTCGCTTCATGGAATGGCAACACCTCATCCAGCTCTAACGCCAGAGGTTCATCTTTTGCAAGCACCAGGAGGTGCCCCCTGCAATCAACCAGTTCACCCAGGCCCTAGACCGGCAAAAGGCCACTCAACTCTTCAGACTTGTGCACAAATATGACCTGAGACCGAGCTGGAGAAAAAGAAACTACTGATGGCCCGTGCTGAGAAAAAAGCAGCCGTTTAAGGAGACGTCCCAACAAGAAGACCCCCTGTGACCAGAGCAGGTGCTAACACAGTGACTGTCTTGGTGGAGAACAAGAAAGCCAGCTGGTCGTCATCTCTCATGATGTGGATCCTAGTAGACGGCTTGTTTTCCCGCCAGCTCTGCACCAGCAGATGGGAGTCCCCTGCCGCATACTGAAGGACAAGGCCAAACTGGGCTGCCTCGCCCATCGGAATCAATCCCAGCTTTCCACAGTGAAGAAAAAGATTGTAAACCCCACTGAGTTCAGAATGGTGCAAGGCCTGGAGGCCGCGAAAGAGGCTACGGTATTTGAAACCCCAACAGTGCTGAACCATCACACTCTGCTCTCAAGAGTCCCAGTCACCGCAACGGTATTCACGGTGATCAACCTGGCCAGTACCTTCTTCAGTGTTTCCCCTCCACCTGGAGGCCTGCTTTCACGCACCAGTGCAGTGCATATGGACAATGTTGCCTCAAGGTGCTCAAAACAAGCCCTTCAAGTTTCACCAAGACAATGTCCTCCATCTTCGTCAACTGGATTGCAGAATATGCAAGAGTCACTCTTCTACAACACGTGGATGACTTTCTCTTTTGTGTGGTTGACATCGACACCTGCACAGTCTATTCCTTGTCTCTCCTACTCTACCTGGAAGAACAGCAACGCAAGGTCTGGAAGAACAAAGTCCAGTGATGCCAGAAGCAAGTTACATCCCTGGGACACTGTATTGCCCACCAGACGAAACACATGTCAAAAGACTGGAAGACCACTGTGGAGAAGATGGCTCCCCCAACAACTCCAAGAATGCTGCAGGACTTCCCTGGTCTAGTGTCATATTGCAGAATCTGGATCCCTGATGCCTCAGTCCTAATGCATCCTCTGTGCGCTTGCATCAACGCAACCCCGCTCCTTCTATCAGACGCAGCCTTCAACCCATTCAGGAGATTGGAAGAACTCCACAGTCTCAGCGCCAATACCAGGCCTACCTGACTATGAAAAGTCTTTCCGTCTACCTGATGGAAGAAAGAAGATCATGCTACTGGAGTCCTGGCACGGATTCACGGGGGAAAACAGAGACTTTTAGGCTGCCTCTCAGCCCGTTTGGATCCAGTTGCAAGAAGAGCACCCTCCTGCCTGATGGCAGTATCTGCAGCACACACCCTCCTGGACAAGGTTGCTGACATCACTTTTGGACAGCCACTGGAAACTCCACATGACATCTTGGCAATCTTCAATCAAGCTCAACCAACAGTAATCTCTCCACCGCCAGGCATCTTTGTGGCGCCTTTATTGCCTTTGTCTCATAATGTCACCGTCTCCAGACCTACAGTCCTCAGCCCGGCCACTCTACTCCCACTCCCAAGGGGGATACTTGGATGGCTCCAGAAGAAGTTTCAACACAGGAAGTGCAGTGACCAGCAATCAAGAAATCCTGTGGTCCAGAAGTCTGTCACCTAGCCTGTCAGCCCAGGAAGCAGAATTGATAGCGCTGACGAAGGCCTGCCAGATGGCAGAAGGCAAGACTGCAAACATCTACACGGACTACAGGTACTCGCATGGCATAGCACACGACTTTAGACCCATCTGGGCTACAAGGGACTTCATCACAGCAAACGGGACAGCCGTGAAGCATCATGGAGCCTTCAGGGACCTACTGGGTATACTCCAACTTCCAAAATGGTGGCAATTTGAAAAATCAAAGTGCATGGAAAACTGAGAACAGAAAAGGCATGAGGCAATAACATGGCGGACATGGCAGCCAAAGAAGCAGCCAAAGGAAGACAACATGGAGAAGTGGGAGAGGTCGTAGAGCCGGACGGCTACTACATGACGACTGAAGACAAGAAACCTGACAAAGAAACGTCCTGGAATCTGCTCAAGAAGTTACAAGACCAAGCTCCAAAAGGAGAAGAAGAGCTGAATGCGAAAAAAGCAACATGTGAAGAAAGAAGGCTATCAATAATAGACTTCAAACTCTGCCTACCACAAAGTATGCACCCTATGGTGGTCCAATGGGTAGATGGACCCACATCCACATATCAAAGACACAGATGAATGATCTGATTGGTGCTTACTGTTTCGCTTCAGGGATCTCCACCCTAACAGCCAAACTCACCAGCAGCTGTCTGACCTGTGGCAAATGCAAGCCTGGACGTATGGAAGAAAGACCCCCTCACCTCATCTGGAAAGACCACTTTACCAGCTTCAAAGGATCCAGATAGACCACATCCAGATATCGCCAAGTGAAGGATTCAAATACGCCATTGTGGTCAAAAGAAGTATTTTCAAGATGAACAGAAGCCTTCCAAGTCAGCAAAGACTACTGCAACGAAAGCTACTTTCGGAAAATAGTGTGCAGATACGGGGTTCCAGAAATGATAGAAAGTGATCAGGGACCCGCATTCACAGCAAATCTGACACACAAGATCCGATTAGCAGTAGGGTCAGATTTAGGCCTACACACTCCTTACCACCCCCAGAGCAGCAGGAAGGTAGAAAAACTGAACGAAACACTTAAGAATAGAATGCTGAAAAATTGCCCAAGAGACACGCAAACCATGGCATGACACACTCCCTATTGCACTGTTTAGCATAAGGCACACTCCCAGAGACCCAGAAAAGCTGTTTCGTGCCTGCATCTTCTGCTAACAGATAAGACATTTTCTTCTTTTAGATTTTTGGTGCCTGCATTTTGTCCTGCACTTCTGTGGGGGTCTGCCGGGTCCCCTTCGGGGGGCTTATGCTCCTCTCAGTTTAGTTCAGCCACTGTTTGTTCATTTGCCTTTTCCAGTTTTTTCAGTGGTTGCTGTTTAGTTTTTGTTACACCAGAGAACTAATTTAGGTGGTAGAGGTCGTGTGATCTCAGGTGTTTTTGTAATTAGTAGAGTTGGTACTTTTCAGGGTTTTATGGGGTTGCAGTAAGTGTCCTTCCTATCCTTTTCTATTTAGGAAGTTTGGGCCCCAACGTTTGCTCATACTATTTTCTGTCTGTGTCTGTATTTCCTCTTGTCTAACCGCCATTACATGTTTGGGGGCTTCCTATGTTCTTTGGGGATCTGCTCCGGGGCAGATAGCTTTCCTTTTTCTATCTTTAGGTGTAGTTAGCTTCTCAGGCTGTGACGAGGCGTCTAGGACCAACGTAGGAACGCTCCACGGCTGCCTTTAGTTGTGGTGGTTAGTCAGGGTACTGCAATCCCATAGATTCCAACCTCTCTGGTGTATTGCTTTTTTTTTTTGCCTGCTCTCCTCAGCTACCAAATCATAACACTTATGTAATTGAATTGGTCAAAAACTAATGTCCATTCTCGAGTTTTTCTCCTCACTGCCAGATTTGATGATCCTGTCCAAGAGCCCCAGATGACATCAACCTCTGTGTAACTAGAGGGAAAGCCTGTTTGAATCCACGTATCGCATTGCAAGGAAGCTCCCGTACCAGGAGAGACACCTAAGCCATGAAGGATGTCGTGGATGCTCTGACTGACCAGACAGATGACCAGATGACCTACCTGATGAGTTCAAGGCCAGAGACCAAGTTAAAGCAGGATTTGAGTCACTATAAAAAAATGTTGATTGGATAAATTACATCTATTATAACCAGCAGAGATTTGTTAACTTCACCATAGATGCTGTAAAAGGTTTGGCAGCACAGTTAGGCCCCACTTCCATTATGGCATTCCAGAATAGAATGGCTTTGGATATGATTCTAGCTGAGAAAGGAAGTGTTTACAAAATGATCAAAGACACCTGTTGCACCTACATCCCAGACAACACTGGCCCAAATGGTAAAGTCACAATGGCAATACAGAAACTTACTGAGTTATCAGAGGAACTGAAACAGAACTCAGGTGTCACTGACCCATGGGATCGATACTTTGGGTGGATGAGTGGGTGTCAGAAAATGTTGGCACAGGTTGGGACAGCCATTATGGGGTTTCTCATTTTTGCATTGGTTGCTGTGTTATTCCTTGTATCCGCAGGATAATGGAAAAAACTGTTCAGGAGACAACCAATTTGATGCCACTCACCATCTTGGACCTCGCACCAGTCCGGATGGAACTGCCTGGCTTGACCAGATCTCTGAACTACCTCCAGACTGAGAATACACATCCTTGATGAAACATCATATCAACTATGAGATTATGATTGCAAACACATAAACCCCCGACAGGGACAGTCCTCCTGACCGCCCATTTGCGAAAAGTCTGTATTCGGTGGGGGAGACATGCGCTAGGCATATTCTCAACCCGCCGGCAGCACAAAAGAGTTGCAGCGCTTTGGGCCAGGAGCAGGTTTTTAGGGCAAGTGGTATCTAAGGGGGGACTGTCATGGAAATATATATGTATTCCATATATTCAAAGTATATTCACATATATGTATTCACAGTTCACAGTTAGATAGATCTCACTTGCTAAAAAACCTTGTGCTCACATATTTCTAGGCCAGCTATAATCAGTCGTTTTAAAGAAATCTGGCCTTCATAAGGCCTTCGTAAAGGAACAAATACATGAAGTACAAAAAGTCCTATTAGATATCTGTTGTTTACATTATAGTTATGCAAGACAACTAGGTCAAGAGAATATAAACAATAATTCTGCAACTTCAGCTCTTTTAATCATGATTATCATAATTATCATATTTACACTAGAACAGCCAATAATCTAGCAGCTTTTAATTGTATGTTAATTGACTAACCAGCCCCTTTTTGTAAACATATAAAACCTTGAATGAATAATAAATGTATGTCTTTGACGAACTGTTATACTGACACTTTCGTGTGGACAGTCCTCATTTCGTTCTGAGCGCTCAAAAAGACATTATATAGAGATTTGGACATGGCAAGCAGCAAACACAGGATATTTTTATCCTAATTAAATTTCCATATCAGAAGGACCCTGCATCTTGTTGTTCGGGGGACGTTGGAGGCACCAGCAGGTTCAAAAAACTTGTCTGCTGCTATGACAAGGCTTTTTTGCCGCTGCTCTTTTAACCTGACATAATTGCCTGTAGGAAAGAGTCCTCAATTTTCCCTTATCAGCACGCACACGCGTGTCCTGTGAATCAACTACATACTACTTGATTGTGCGATGATCACAATGAAGTGTCTTGGCAATGTTGATTGTAGTCATGCCTTGACCTAAACACTCCACAATTTGTTGCTTCTCAGCAGCCGACACATCCTTTTTCTTTCCCATTTTAGCAGAAAATGTAGGCTGCTTAATAATGTGGGACAGCCTTCTTAAGTAGTCTTGCCTTTCATTGGACACACCTGCCAAACTAATTAGCACAGGTGTCTGCAATTGCTTACAGTGATATAAAGAGCCCTGACACACATCACCATCAATGAGTTTAACTGACAAACAAAAAAATTCTTACCTTATCACTCCTAAACAATTTTTGCATAATAATTTGGAACACAGTGTATTCTGAGAGCTATAACTTTATTTTCCCATTGATGGAGCTGTATGGCGGCTTGTTTTTTGAGGGACAAGATGACGTTTTCAGCAATACAATTTTTATTTACATTCGTCTTTTTGATCATGCTTGAATCCACTTTTTGTTCGGTTGTATGATGAATAAAAAATAGCTTTTTGCCTCGTTTTTTATTTTTTTACAGTGTTCACTGAAGGGGTTAACTAGTGGGACAGTTTAAAGGTCGGTTGTTCAGGATGTGGCTATACCAAATGTGTGTACTTTTTTTTTATTTATATGTACAATTTTTTTTTTAATTTTCTGATTTTTTGTTATTTTTTTCTTTTACTTATTCCCTCTATGGGACTTTGACTTTTATTTTTTCACTTTGATTGCTTTTGATCACTTATAAAGCATAGCAATGCACGAGCTTTTGATCCCTTATAAAGCATAGCAACGCACGAGCATTGCTTTGCTTTGTAAACCGTTAGTGCTGCACTTACACAAACTTGATACAACAAGCTTTGAGCATGGTGTAACAAGTTTGCTAGTTCTGGTGACCTGGATATCATTATCTGCGCTCCTGTGCGCAGGCGATCACCATGACATACATATGACATATATATACTGCAAATGTCAGGAAGGGATTAAAGCACCAGTCCGGCTCTTTTTGATTCCTGGAGTGGTGTCAATAGGGCATGTTCCTGGCCACTACACTATGTTCCAAATTATTATGCAAATGATAATTTTCTCTGATTTTCCTAAGTGGTCGGTGCAAATGACAGTCAGTCTAATAAAAGTCATCACCTGTTAGAGTATACATCAAATTTTATTGAAGAAACCTCCCAATGATAACAGTATAATTTCCAAAATGGAAAAAAAACCTCAAAATGCACTGTTCCAAATTATTAGGCACAGTAGAATTTCTGAACATTTGATCTGTTTTAAAGAACTGAAAATGCTCATTTGTGGAATTTGCAGCATTAGGAGGTCACATTCACTGAACAAAAAAGCTACTTAACTTCAAAACATCCTAACAGGCCAAGTTACATGTTAACATAGGAACCCTTCTTTGATATCACCTTCACAATTCTTTCATCCATTGAGCTTGAGAGTTTTTGGAGAGTTTCTTCTTGTATTTCTTTGCATGAAGCCTCCCAGAGCTGCTGTTTTGATGTGAATTGCCTCCCACCCTCATAGATATTTTGCTTGATGATACTCCAAAGGTTCTCTATAGGGTTGAGGTCAGGGGAAGATGCTGGCCACACCATGAGTTTATCTCCTTTTATGCCCATAGCAGCCAATGACTCCAAGGTGCATTGTCAGCATGAAGATGATATTGCTCCTGAAGGCACGTTTCTGCTTTTTATACCATGGAAGAAAGTTGTCAGTCAGAATTCTAAATTCAGACATACTTACTAAAGGGCCCTACCAGCTGTTTCCCCATGATTCCGGCACAAAACATGACTCCTCCATCTCCTTGATTACGTCGCAGCCTTGTTGGGACATGGTGGCCATCCACCAACCATCCACTACTCCATCCATCTGGATCATCCAGGGTTGCTCAACACTCATCAATAAACAAGACTGTTTGAAAATTAGTCTTCATGTATGTCTGGGCCCACTGCAACCTTGTGATTCGAGGGACTCCAGAGGCACCAGCAGCTTCAAACATCTGTTTGCTGGTTTTTAATGGCTTTTTAGCAGCTGCTCTCTTAATCCGATTAACTTGCCTGGCAGAAACCTTCCTCATTCTGCCTTTATCAGCACGATCACGTCTGTGCTCAGAATCAGCCACAAATCTCTTAACAGTACGAAGATCACGCTTAAGATTTCGGGAAATATGTAATGTTTTCATCCCTTGACCAAGGCATTGCACTATTTGATGCTTTTCAGCAGTAGAGAGATCCTTTTTCTTTCCCATTTTACTTGATAACTCTGGCCTGCTTAATAGTGTGGAACATCCAGTTTTCCTTTTATTGGGCTCACATGGCAAATTAATTATCACAGGTATCTGAGATTGATTTCAGTGATCCAAAGAACCCTGAGACACAATACCATCAATGGGTTTCATTTACAAAAAAAAACAAAAAAACGCTATGACACTTAAAACCAATTTGCATAATAATTTGGAACATAGTGTAGTAAAATGCTTACCAGCAGCTGCCTTCTTCTATTCTCTGTGTCACTCTGGTTGGTCTTCAGTAGAGTTGAGCGAAACAGGTCGGTCAGACTCAAAAGTCGCCAACTTTCGCCAAAGTTGGGTTTCGCTGAGCGAAACCCGACCATAGCGTGAGGTCGGCCATGCAGTCGTCGAACGGAGCGCCAAAGTCGGTTTTCCCATAATGCTTGCAGGCATACACGTACACTGTGGGCAACGAGATGACATGGGCAGCGGCCACCACCATCTTAGAGAAGGGCATTACAGTAATTGGCTTGCTTTGTGTGGCGTCACAGTGGCTATAAAAGCCCTGACCGGAGACCGCCATTTTACTTCTGCCGATCTTAGCATAGGGAGAGGTTGCTGACGCTGTTTATCAGTAGGGAGAGACTTAGGCAGGAAAGAAAAGTTATTTTGTGCTTGTGCTGATAGCAATTGTGCTGTACAGTTAGTGTGCAGTGACAGGGGAGGATTTTGTTGTGTGCAGCAGCGCTGGTTATTAGGCTGCCTGCCAGTGACAGGGGAGGATTTTATTGTGTGCAGCAGCAGAGCTGGTTATTAGGCTGCCTGCTAGCTGTATTGTTGTGTGTACACTGCTGTGCAGAGTGCTTTTTACACAACACTACTTTTATTCTTTTTTTCTGCACAGTTACCGAGCGTTCATTTTTTCCCACACCGTATAGAGCTGTATGCTCCTCACACACTACCGTGTACCGGCTGGTATCATGGACAAATACATGCTGACTGTCTGTGTGTGACTCCAGAAATATACACAAGATTTACAATTACCCCTACACTGTATACAGGTGTACGCTTGTGATACAGTACCCTTTTTCTGCTTTATATATTCTGGTCTAATCCATACTGAGCCTGTGAGCGTCTGTGTCTGACTCCGGAAATATATACAGAGATTTACAATTATCCCTAGACTGTATACAGCTGTACGCTTCTGATACATTACCCTTTTTCTCCTATTTATATTCTGGTGAATCCATACTGAGCCTGTGAGAGTCTGACTCTGGAAATATATACGGAGATTTACAATTATCCCTAGACTGTATACAGCTGTACGCTTCTGATACATTATCCTTTTTCTGCTATTTATATTCTGGTGTAATCCATACTGAGCCTGTGAGAGTCTGTGTCTGACTCTGGAAATATATACGGCGATTTACAATTATCCCTAGACTGTATACAGCTGTACACTTCTGATACATTACCCTTGTTCTGCTATTTATATTCTGGTGTAATCCATACTGAGCCTGTGAGAGTCTGTGTCTGACTCTGGAAATATATACAGAGATTTACAATTACCCCTACACTGTATACAGCTGTACTCTTCAGATACATTACCTTTTTTCTGCTTTTTATATTCTGATCTAATCCATACTGAGCCTGTGAGAGTCTGTGTGTTGCTACTGAAATATATACGGAGATTTACAATTACCCATACAGTGTATACACCTGGTATCTTCTGATACATTACCCTTTTTCTGCTTTTTATATTCATGTCTAATCCATAGTGAGCCTGTAAGCGTCTGTATGTTACTCCGGAAATATATACGGAGATTTAAAATTACCCCAACACTGTATACAGCTGTACGCTTCTGATACAGTACCCTTTTTCTGCTTTTTATATTCTGGTCTAATCCATACTGAGCCTGTGAGCGTCTGTGTCTGACTCCGGAAATATATACGGAGATTTACAATTACCCCTACACTGTATACACCTGGTATCTTCTGATACATTACCCTTTTTCTGCTTTTTATATTCTGATCTAATCCATACTGAGCCTGTGAGCGTCTGTGTCTGACTCCGGAAATATATACGGAGATTTACAATTACCCCTACACTGTATACACCTGGTATCTTCTGATACATTACCCTTTTTCTGCTTTTTATATTCTGGTGTAATCCATACTGAGCCTGTGAGAGTCGGTGTTTGACTCTGGAAATATATACAGAGATTTACAATTATCCCTAGACTGTATACAGCTGTACGCTTCTGATACATTACCCTTTTTCTCCTATTTATATTCTGGTGAATCCATACTGAGCCTGTGAGAGTCTGACTCTGGAAATATATACGGAGATTTACAATTACCCCTACACTGTATACACCTGGTATCTTCTGATACATTACCCTTTTTCTGCTTTTTATATTCTGGTGTAATCCATACTGAGCCTGTGAGAGTCGGTGTTTGACTCTGGAAATATATACAGAGATTTACAATTATCCCTAGACTGTATACAGCTGTACGCTTCTGATACATTATCCTTTTTCTGCTATTTATATTCTGGTGTAATCCATACTGAGCCTGTGAGAGTCTGTGTCTGACTCTGGAAATATATACGGCGATTTACAATTATCCCTAGACTGTATACAGCTGTACACTTCTGATACATTACCCTTGTTCTGCTATTTATTCTGGTGTAATCCATACTGAGCCTGTGAGAGTCTGTGTCTGACTCTGGAAATATATACAGAGATTTACAATTACCCCTACACTGTATACAGCTGTACTCTTCAGATACATTACCTTTTTTCTGCTTTTTATATTCTGATCTAATCCATACTGAGCCTGTGAGAGTCTGTGTGTTGCTACTGAAATATATACGGAGATTTACAATTACCCATACAGTGTATACACCTGGTATCTTCTGATACATTACCCTTTTTCTGCTTTTTATATTCATGTCTAATCCATAGTGAGCCTGTAAGCGTCTGTATGTTACTCCGGAAATATATACGGAGATTTAAAATTACCCCAACACTGTATACAGCTGTACGCTTCTGATACAGTACCCTTTTTCTGCTTTTTATATTCTGGTCTAATCCATACTGAGCCTGTGAGCGTCTGTGTCTGACTCCGGAAATATATACGAGATTTACAATTACCCCTACACTGTATACACCTGGTATCTTCTGATACATTACCCTTTTTCTGCTTTTTATATTCTGATCTAATCCATACTGAGCCTGTGAGAGTCTGTGTGTTGCTACTGAAATATATATGGAGATTTACAATTACCCATACAGTGTATACACCTGGTATCTTCTGATACATTACCCTTTTTCAGCTTTTTATATTCATGTCTAATCCATAGTGAGCCTGTAAGGGTCTGTGTATTACTCCGGAAATATATACGGAGATTTAAAATTATCCCAACACTGTATACAGCTGTACGCTTCTGAAAGAGTACCCTTTTTCTGCTTTTTATATTCTGGTCTAATCCATACTGAGCCTGTGAGAGTCTGTGTCTGACTCTGGAAATATATACTGAGATTTACAATTATCTCTAGACTGTATAAAGCTGTATGCTTCTGATACATTACCCTTTTTCTGCTATTTATATTCTGGTGTAATCCATACTGAGCCTGTGAGAGTCTGTGTCTGACTCTGGAAATATATACGGAGATTTACAATTATCCCTAGACTGTATACATCTGTACGCTTCTGATACAGTACCCTTTTTCTGCTTTTTATATTCTGGTCTAATCCATACTGAGCCTGTGAGAGTCTGTGTGTTACTCCGGAAATATATACGGAGATTTAAAATTTTCCTCTTCACCGTATACAGCTGTACGCTTCTGGTACAGTACCATATATCTGCTGGTATTTTGGGTATATTTTACAAACATGAGGAAGTATGGTGGAAGAGGCCGCGGATGTGGGCGTGGGGGGCCAGCTGGTACTGATGGTGGTGGTGGTGCATCTGCTGGTAGTGCCAAAAGCACAATAGCACCTAAGGCAGGAGGTGTTGAGCCTGCGTCATCATCTGGCTCCAGAAGGCCTGGAAGGCTCCTTTTCTGGGAGTAGGTAAACCGCTTTTAAAGCCGGAGCATCAGGAACAGGTTTTGGCTTACATTGCCGATACAGCCTCCAGCTCTATCGCCTCCTCTTCTGAAGTTTCAAAAAATGCAAGCACTGAGTCGTCAGTTCAGGCTCCTGGTCAGGAACAACACCTTTCCTTGTGTCCTTCACCCCCACCAAAAGTGAAGATTGCGGCAGGCCACACTTCAGATTACTCCATGGAGCTCTTTTCACATACCATGCCTGGGTTATCAAGTCAAATCCTGAATTCCCAGTCCAAGATGAATCTGACATGGAGTGCACTGATGTACTGCCACTACTAGATGATTCTGCTGGTACATTCACCCAGAGCACTACATTGCCCTCGCAGTCTACTGAGCCAGAATCTGACCCTAATGAAACTCAGGTGCCCCTTCCCGCATACTATACCACCTTACACGGTGACACAGAGGAAGGTGCAGATGAATTTGAAGAGGAGGTGATGGATGACCCAGTTGTTGACCTGGATTGGCATCCATTGGGGGAAGAGGGTGCCGCTGGCAATAGCTCAGAAGAGGAGAAGGATCCACAGCAGGCATCGACATCGCAGCAGCGGTTACCTGGTAGGCCCGTATCTGTCCAAAAACGTGTTAAAAAAACAAAAAGAGTTGCAGGACAGCTTGGCCAGACGATCAAATTAGCACAGCGTGCAAGCCCTGAAAATTTATCCCATAGTAGGAAGAGTGCAGTGTGGCACTTTTTTGACCGAAATCCTATTGATGAGGCAGAGGTTATCTGTAAGAAGTGCGGAAGGACCTTTAGCCGAGGGAAACTCTCCGAAATTTGAATACCAGTTGCATGCTAAGACATTTAATCAACATGCACTTGCAAGCGTGGACAGACTACAAAACCTCAGGTAGCACATGTGCACCTGCTCCGACTGAAGGTAGCCAGCAATGCTCCATCGCTTCCCCCGCTGTAAGCCCACCGGTTAGCACACCACCAGCAAGAAATGTTGAGGTGTCGTCGCAAGGCCAAAGCAGTCAGGGAATCACAATGTTTTTGCAACGAAAGACTGAATCTAGGCCATCACCACCACCATCACCAACCCCCTCTCAGTCTGTCATGTCCACCGCTAGTTCCCCCATATGCAGCTCTCAAGTCCAGCTCACCCTAGCAGACACTCTGAGTAGGACAAGAAAGTACTTATCCTCTCATCCGCGTACACTGGCTTTGAATGCCTACATTGCCAAACTGATCTCATTAGAGATGATGCCCTTCCGTTTGGTTGAAAGCGCAGAGTTCCGAGAGCTCATGGCCTACGCTGTCCCATGCTATGACCTACCCAATCGGCACTTCTTTTCTAGAAAAGCCATCCCTGCCCTCCACCTGCATGTGAAAGACCGCATTGTCCATGCACTCAAACAATCAGTGAGTGGAAAGGTGCACCTCACAACAAATGCATGGGCCAGTAGGCATGGCCAGGGCCGTTACGTGTCCATCACTGCGCACTGGGTTAATGTGGTGGATGCACACTCCACAGGGGACAGCGGTGGTGGGACAGTGCTGCCTAGCCCACGGTATAGGTAATAGTTGGCTGTAGGCGTTCGACCCTCCTCCTCCTCCAGAAGCGAAAGCTCGTCGACAGAGCGCAGTCGCATGAGCACTCCATCCGCAGCTGCCAGTGTTGCACACGAGGTGTCGCACTATCGAACAGCTAGTGGTAAGCGTCAGCAGGCTGTTTTAAAGATGATGTCTTTGGGCGACAACAGACACACCGCGGAGGTACTGGCCGACTACATGCAGCGAGAAACTGAGTCATGGCTGGGCAGTATACATCTTGCGCCAGGCAAGGTAGTCAGTGATAACGGCCGTAATTTTGTGGCAGCCATAGCCCTGGCAAAACTCAGACACATACCTTGCCTGGCTCACATCTTGAACCTGGTGGTGCAGTGCTTCCTAAATAATTATCCGGAGTTAACAGCCCAGCTCCATAAGATGTGAAGACTGTGCTTGCACATCCGTCACTCGCCCGTAGACTCGTCGTATGCAGAGGCTGCAGCGATCGCTCCACCTCCCCAAGCACCGACTAATCATAGACGTTGCAACAAGGTGGAACTCCACCATGCACATGGTTGAGAGACTGTGCGAACAGAGGCAGGCTGTAATGCATTTGTGGGAGGATACACGGGCAGGCAGTTTGAGGGCAGACATGGAGTTGTCGGGTGTGCAGTGGTCAAAGCTGAAAGACCTCTGTGAAGTCCTTCAGTGTTTTGAAGAATGGTAAGCGCAGACGACGCCATCATAAGCATGAGCATCCCACTTATGCGTCTGCTCATGCAAACTTTGACGCACATTAAGGATCAGGCGTCTGCAGCAGAGGAGGAAGAGGAGGAGGAGGGAAGCCTTGATGACAGTCAGGCATTGTCTGCTCAGGGAACTGTCCTGGATGAGGTGGAGGAAGAAGAGGAGAAGGATGAGGGGGATGATTATTTTGGGGAGGAGGATGCTTCTCAGGGGGGAAAGAGAAAATGTTGGCTTGCCAAGGTCAGGTACAGGGTTTGTGCGTGACTGGAGGGATGTGGATTTGGCAGAAAGTGCTCCTCCACCCACCACTGTGCATCATTGACACCTGGAACATTGGCCCACATGTGATTATGTTTTGCGGATCCTAAAAAGGGCCCCCTGCATTGCCAAAATTATGAAGGATGACGACTACTGGTTGGCCAGTGTCCTCGATCCACGCTATAAAGGCAAATTACAGAACATCATGCCACAAGAGAACCTAGAGCTAATATTGGCGAACAAACAAGCAACTCTGGTAAACCGTTTGTTAGAGGCATTCCCAGCACACAGCAGTCGGTGCAAGTTCTACCACGAGCCGTACTGGGCCAAATGGAAGAGGTGTTCGTGGTGCACACAGCCGAAGTGGCGCTGGAGACAGGGGTTTCATGACCATGCTGTGGACTGATTTCTTGAGTAACACTCACATGACTGGTAATACTGAATCGATTGCAACAAACAGGAGACAGCAGTTGTCAACTATGGTTCAAAATTACCTCTCCTTCTCTATCGATGTTCTACCTCACAGTTCATTCCCCTTTGACTACTGGGCCTGTAAACTGGACACCTGGCCTGAATTGGCACAATATGCCTTACAGGAGCTCGCTTGCCCTGCTGGTAGTGTGCTATCAGAAAGAGTCTTCAGTGCTGCTGGATCAATCCTGACAGAAAGAAGGACCCGGCTGTCGACCCAAAATGTTCGTGATCTCACCTTCATTAAAATGAACCATGCATGGGTTTCAAAGGATTTTGTCCCACCTTCCCCTGATGACACATAGGTTGCCAGCAAAATGGCTCGCTTTGTCCTCCTCTTCCTTCGACTTCTCCAATTCCTCCATTTGCAGCTGCTGAACGTTCAGGTTACACCTCAACGTATGCCAGTTTTTCCACCTCCCTAACTGGGCTGTACCCCCCCAGGGCCGGCGTCAGCACCTGGCGCACCCGGGCAAGTGGCGGTGCCCTGAGCAGGTGGGGGGGCCCACTTGTGGGTGACGGCACTGACACAGGGCCCCTCATAGTACGCTGGTGTCTCTGACGGTGGGGGGATCCACTCACCGTCAGAGACACTGGCGTACTATGAGGGGCCCTGTGCCAGTGCTGTCGCCCACGAGTGGGCCCCTGCTTGCTCCCGGCCCCAGCACTTGCAATACTTACCTCTCCCTGCTCCACCGCTGTGACGTCTTCCGCATTTCCTGACAGTGACATTCAGGTCAGAGAGCGCAATGACGTCACGTCTGTGCGCCCTCTGCCTGAACAGTCCAAGTGCAGAGAGCTGGAAGATGGCGACGCTGAGGAGTCCAGAGTAGAGCAGTGCCCAGCGAGGAGAGGTATTTCATTTTTTTAAATGTTTGGAGCAATATATGGGGAGCATTATACACTGGAGAATTATTTATGGGGCCCAACATACACTTGAGCATCATAGATAGGTCCCATTACACACTTGAGCATTATATATGGGGCCCATTATATATGGAGCATTATATAGGCCCATCATACACTGGAGCATCATATGGGGCCCATTATATATGGAGCATTATATAGGCCCATCATACACTGGAGCATCATGCATGGGGCCCATCATACACTGGAGCATTATAAATGTGGCCCATCATACACTGGAGCATCATATACGGGGCCCATTATACACTGGAGCATTATAAATGGGGCCCATTACATATGGAGCATTATATAGGCCCATCATACACTGGATCATCATCCATGGGCCCATCATACACTGGAACATTATAAATGTGGCCCATCATACACTGGAGCATCATATACGGGGCCCATTATACACTGGAGCATTATAAATGGGGCCCATTATATATGGAGTATTATACACTGAATGATTATTAGGCAAATTGTATTTGAGAGGATTCTTTTTATTATTGAACAACAACTATGTTCTCAATCAACCCAAAAGACTCATATATATCAAAGCTTAAGATTTTTAGAAGTTGGAGTGTGTTTTTTTTTTTTATTTGGCTATCTTAGGAGGATATCTGTTTGTGCAGGTAACTATTACTGTGCAGAATTATTTGGCAACTTAATAAAAACCAAATATATACCCATCTCACTTGTTTATTTTCACCAGTTAAAGCAATATAACACAAAATTTAGAAATAAACATTTCTGACATTCAAAAACCAAAAAAAAACAAAACAGTGACCAACATAGCCACCTTTCTTTACGATGACACTCAAAAGCCTTCCATCCATAGATTCTGTCAGTTGCTTGATCTGTTTACGATCAACATTGCGTGCAGCAGCCACCACAGCCTCCCAGACACTGTTCCGAGAGGTGGACTGTTTTCCTCCCTGTAGATCTCACATTTTATGAGGGACCACTGGTTCTCTGTGGGATTCAGATCTGGTGAACAAGGGGGCCATGTCATTATTTTTTCTTCTTTTAGACCTTTACTGGGCAGCCACGCTGTGGAGTATTTGGATGCATGTGATGGAGCATTGTCCTGTATGAAAATCATGTTTTTCTTGAACGATACCGACTTCTTCCTGTGCCACTACTTGAAGAAGGTGTCTTCCAGAAACTGGCAGTAGGTCTGGGAGTTGAGCTTCACTCCATCCTCAACCCGAAAAGGTCCCACAAGTTCATCTTTGATGATACCAGCCCATACCAGTACCCCACCTCCACCTTGCTGGCGTCTGAGTGGGAATGGAGCTCTGTGCCCTTTACTGATCCAGCCTCGGGCCCATCCATCTGGACCATCAAGAGTCACTCTCATTTCATCAGTCCATAAAACCTTAGAAAAATCAGTCTTTTTTATTATTATTATTTATTTATATAGCGCCATTAATTCCATGGTGCTGTACATGAGAGGGGTTACATACAAAGTTATAGATATCGTTTACAGTAAACAAATTTACAATGACAGACTGGTACAGAGGGGAGAGGACCCTGTCCTTGCGGACTTACATTCATTCTTAACATATTTCTTGGCCCAGTCTTGACGTTTTATCTTATGTTTCTTGTTCAAAGGTGGTCGTTTTTCAGCCTTCCTTACCTTGGCCATGTCCCTGAGTTTTGCACACCTTGTGCTTTTTGATACTCCAGTAACGTTGCAGCTCTGAAATATGGCAAAACTGGTGGCAAATGGCATCTTGGCAGCTTCATGCTTGATTTTCCTCAATTTATGGGCAGTTATTTTGAGCCTTTTTTTATCAACACGCTTCTTGCGACCATGTTGGCTATTTGCCATGAAACGCTTGATTGTTCAGTGATCACTAGAGTTGAGCGATACTTTCCGATATCCAAAAGTATCGGAATCGGAATGGTATCGCCGATACCATTAAAATATCGGCGATACCCGATACCGATACCGGAAATCCAATGTAAGTCTATGGGAACAAAATATCGTAACTAAAAAAAACCCCATTCTTTCCTTGTAAACACTAAATATACACACATAGAATACATATATATATATATATATATATATATATATACATGTCATTGTGACATATATATATACATATATTTATAGTTTATACACTTCTACATAGTAAAATAGCCTCTGATTCAATTGCCGGGTAAAGTCGGCTTTTGTGAAAAGACAGAAGCACCCGACATGAAATGACACTTGGTTTACATAGAGTTAACCATGTCTTTTCATGTAGTTTGATATCTGATTTGCACAAACAATTACATGAGTGGCTGTGTGCAAAATTTCACACCTGTAGGGGTTAATTAAAGGTGTAAATTCGTTGTAAAAAAAACGGACTTTTTTGCTACGAATTTACACCTTTAATTAACCCTACAGGTGTGAAATTTTGCACACTTACACTCATGTAATTGTTTGTGCAAATCAGATATCAAACTACATGAAAAGACATGGTTAACTCTATGTAAACCAAGTGTCATTTCATGTCGGGTTCTGCATTTTCACAAAAGCCGGCAATTGAATTAGCGGCTATTATACTATGTAGAAGTGTATGAACTATAAATATATATATATATATATATATGTGTCACAAACTCAATGACATGTATATATATATGTATGAGGTGTAAAATTGCTGAAAAAAAATGCGTGGGCTCCCGCCCTATTTTCGCAACCAGACAGACAAAGCCAGTGAGTGGGGGCAGATAATAATAGCCCAGAGAGGGACCATTATTTTTGGCCCCACCCCGGCTACTAACATCTGCCCCCAGACACCCCAGAAAGGGCAAATCTCTAATTAGATTTGCCCTTTCTGGCACTTTGCCCGTCTATTCCCATTGCCCTGTAGCGGTGGCGAATGGGTTAATAAGGGGTTAAAATGACCTTGCAATTGAAAGGTCACTTTAAGCCAGGTTAATAATTGAGAGCTGTCAATTAGACAACTATCAATTATTAATCCTATTGTATGAAAGAAAAATCAAACACACACACTTTAATAAAAAAGAAGTTTAATGAAATAATCACACAGTTTTTGACCATATTTTATTTACCTGCTAAAACCATTTCCTGTAATAAAAATAAAATAATAAAGCAAAATTATTCTTACTAATCCGATGCACAGTCAGGTCCCACGGTGTAATCCTTCAGAAAGGGTTAATGTTTACTGCAGGGACCGCAGCTAATGCTGCAGCCTCACAGTAAACCCCCAAATGAATGAGCTCCTCTCCTGGCTGACAGGAGAGGAAGTGGAAAGCTTAATTGATTGCTTTCCACTTTCACTTCAGGTCAGCCAGGGACACCATCAGTGACGTCAGAGGGAACTGATTAACAAAAATAGGGGTTCCCTTCGAAAAAAAAATGGCGTGGGGTCCCCCTATTTTTGTTAACCAGCCAGATTAAGCAGACCGCTGAGGCCTGGATTTTCAGGCTGTTAAGGAGCCAAGATCCATGGACCTTGCCAGCCTGATAATACCAGGCCACAGCAGTCTGCATATCTTGGCTGATTAACAAAAATAGGGGATCCCCTCGAAAAAAATTGGCGTGGGGTCCCTCCTATTTTTGTTAACCAGCCAGATGAAGCAGACCGCTGAGGCCTGGTTTTTCAGGCTGGTAAGGATCCAATATCCATGGACCTTGCAAGCCTGATAATACCAGGCCACAGCAGTCTGCTTAGCTTGGCTGGTTAACAAAAATAGGGGATCCCCTCGAAAAAAAAAACGGCGTAGGGGTCCCCCTATTTTTGTTAACCAGCCAAGTAAAATGCAGACTGCTGCGGCCTGGTATTAAAAGACTGTCAAGGCCCATGGATTTTGGCCCTCAACAGCCTGATAATACCAGGCTACAGCAGCCCCACATTTGGCGCATCAAAAGATGTGCCAATTGTGGCACTTTACCCGGCTCTTCCCACTTGCCCTGTAGCGGTGGCAAGCGGGGTAATAAGGGGTTAATGTCACCGTTGATTGCACGGTGACAATAAGCCCGGTTAATAATGGAGAGGCGTCAATAAGACACCGATCCATTATTAATCCCAAAGTTTTTAAATGTGTAAAAAAAAGACACAGCAAGAAAAAAGTCTTTTAATGAAATAAAAGAGACAACACAGTTTTAATTTTTTTTATTACTCTCTCATTCCTGCGACGCCATCGATCTCCTGTAAAAAAATAAAAAAAACAAACCAACAGTATACCACCTGTCCGACGCAGTCCATAGTAACGACTGTCCCACGACGATCCAGCTCTGCTACATCGGAATGACAGACAGAGCCTGACATCCCGGCGCAGCACAGCTGCTTACCAGCTTCCCCGGCGGTGACGTCATCGGACTGCTTTACGGCCGCGATTACACAGCAGTCACTGCAGTTATCGCGAGAAACTGCATGTGACCGTCGGGGAGAAGAGGATGGCGGCCATTAAGCAGTCCGGGATGTGACCGCCGGAGATCTTCTGCCAGGTAAGTGCCGCTGACTCCTGACAGACCCGACTGACGGACACTGACAGTGACAGTGACATTCCGATTCCGGTATCCGATATGACGAAAATATCGGATACCGATATCTGCAATAAACTGTCATTTGTCCACGATCTCTTTATCACCAACAAACTCTCCTTCCTTGCCATCACTGAAACCTGGCTCACCCCCTCTGACACAGCCTCTCCAGCTGCGCTCTCCTATGGCGGATTTAATCTTTCTCACACCCCTCGCCCCAGCAACAAACGTGGTGGAGGAGTTGGCGTACTCCTGTCTGATACCTGCTCCTTTACCCCTATTCAAATTCCACCCTCCGCTGCTATTCCCTCGTTCGAAGTGCACTCCGTCCGCATCTATTCCCCCTCCAACCTCCAACGGGCTGTCATTTACCGCCCCCCGGAACTAGCCATCTCCACCTTTCTCGACCACTTCACCACCTGGCTACTCCATTTCCTCTCTGCTGACATCCCCACCATCATCATGGGCGATTTCAACATCCCCATTGACACTTCCACCCCGGCTACCTCTAAACTTCTTTCGCTCACAGCTTCCCTTGGCCTCACTCAATGGTCCTCTGTGGCCACTCACAAAGGTGGTCACACGCTGGACCTTATCTTCACCCGTCTCTGTTCCCTCACTAATCTCACTAACTCCCCACTCCCCCTGTCTGACCACAACCTACTGACATTCTCTTCCCTCTCCTCTGTTAGTACGCATCCCCCACTCCACAAACTCACCCACCCTCGCAGAAATCTCAAACACCTCAATTTACAATCGCTCTCTGAGTCCCTCCTCCCTCTCACAGACATAGCCTCACTTAATGACACAGATGCTGCTGCCACATTTTATAACACCACAATAAAAACCACACTTGATTCGGCCGCCCCCCTCATGCAGAGCAAAACTCGTACAATCAACAGGCAGCCCTGGCTGACCGGCCTGACCAAAGAACTGAGACGGGCTTCCAGGGTTACCGAGCGGAGATGGAAGAGAACCCACTCCATCGAGCACTTCAACACATACAAGCAGTCCCTTGCCAGCTTCAAGTCCACTGCTCTCTGCCGCAAAACAAACTTACTTTGCATCTCTCATATCCTCCCTGTCTCACAACCCTAAACAGCTCTTCAACACTTTCAATTCTCTACTCCATCCCACAGCACCTCCTCCCTCTCCTCTCATTTCTGCCGAAGACTTTGCCTCCTTCTTTAAGCAAAAGATTGATACTATCAGAGAAGGCTTTGGCCCGCAGCCCCCAATGCCCCTCTTAGCCACTCAGCCCTGTTCTTCCAAAACCAGCTTCACCACCATGACAGAAGATCAGCTCTCCACTCTCCTGTCAAGATCACACCTCACCACTTGCGCGCTTGACCCACTCCCGTCCCACCTCATCCCTAACCTTGCCACAGTCTTCATCCCTACTCTCACACACCTCTTCAACCTTTCACTTACAAATGGTGTCTTTCCTTCATCCTTCAAACATGCCTCAATCACCCCGATCCTCAAAAGCCCTCCCTCGACCCATCCTCAGCGTCTAGCTATCGCCCGATATCTCTTCTCCCCTTCGCCTCAAAACTACTGGAACAGCATGTATATCTTGAACTGTCCTCCCACCTTTCCTCCTGCTCCCTCTTTGACCAGTTACAATCAGGCTTTCGACCGCATCACTCAACTGAAACTGCCCTAACTAAAGTCACCAACGACCTACTAACCGCCAAGAGCAAGCGACACTACTCTGTCCTCCTTCTCCTGGACCTGTCTTCTGCCTTTGACACCGTAGACCATTCCCTCCTCCTACAGATTCTCTCATCTCTTGGCATCACAGACTTGGCCCTATCCTGGATCTCATCATACCTAACAGACCGAACTTTTAGTGTCTCCCTCTCACACACCACCTCCTCACCTCGCCCCCTGTCTGTCGGTGTTCCCCAAGGCTCAGTCCTAGGACCCCTACTCTTCTCCATCTACACCTTCGGCCTGGGACAGCTCATAGAATCCCATGGCTTGCAGTATCACCTCTACGCCAATGACACGCAGATCTACCTATCTGGACCTGACCTCACCTCCCTACTGACCAAAATCCCACAGTGTCTGTCTGCTATCTCAGCCTTCTTTTCTGCTCGCTTTCTCAAACTGAACATGGACAAAACAGAATTCATCATCTTTCCCCCACCTCATTCTACCCCTCCACCAGGCCTATCCATCAATGTCAATGGCTGCTCGCTTTCCCCAGTCCCACATGCTCGGTGCCTTGGGGTGATCATCGACTCTGCCCTCTCTTTCAAACCACATATCCAAGCCCTCGCCACCTCCTGCCGCCTCAAACTCAAAAATATTTCCCGGATCCGCTCATTCCTCAACCATGAAACCACAAAAACACTAGTGCACGCCCTTATCATCTCCCGCCTCGACTACTGCAACCTCCTACTGTCTGGCCTCCCCTCTAGCACTCTGGCACCACTCCAGTCCATCCTACACTCTGCTGCACGACTAATCCACCTGTCTTCCCGCTATTCCCCAGCCTCCCACTATGCCAGGCCCTTCACTGGCTTCCTATTGCCCAGAGGCTCCAGTTCAAAACCTTAACCATGACATACAAAGCCATCCACAACCTTTCTCCTCCATACATCTGTGACATGGTCTCCCGCTACCTACCTACACGCAACCTTCGATCCTCTCAAGATCTCCTTCTCGACTCCCCCCTCATCTCTTCTTCCCACAACCGCATACAAGACTTCTCCCGGGCTTCCCCCATACTCTGGAACTCCCTGCCGCAAAACATCAGACTTTCACCAACAACGGAGACCTTCAAGAAAAACCTGAAGACCCACCTGTTCCGACAAGCCTACAACCTGCAATGATCCTCAGTCTACTGAACCATCGCACGACCAGCTCTACCCTCTCCTAGTGTATTCTCACCCATCCCTGTAGACTGTGAGCCCTCGCGGGCAGGGTCCTCTCTCCTTCTGTACTTGTGTGTCCCTTGTCTAGCACATGTTTATTGTACCTGTCTATATTTTTCCCTTTTCATATGTAAAGCGCCATGGAATAAATGGCGCTATATAAATGTATAATAATAATAATAATAATAACTCGGAATCGGAATTCCGATACAGCCAATATCGGCCGATACCCGATATTTGCAGTATCGGAATGCTCAACCCTAGTGATCACACTTCAAAAGTTTTGCAATTTCAACACTGCTGCATCCCTCTGCAAGACATCTCACAATTTTTTGACTTTTCAGAGTCCGTCAAATCTCTCTTCTGACCCATTTTGCCAAAGGAAAGGAAGTTGCCTAATAATTAAGCACGCCTTATATAGGGTGTTGATGTCATTACACCCACACCCTCCTCATTAGAGATGCAAATCACTTGATTTACATAATTGGCAGTTTGCTTTCAAGCCTAGACAGCTTGGAGTAGGACAACATGTATAAAAAGGATGATGTGATCAAAATACTCATTTGCCTAATAATTCTGCATACAGTGTATAGGCCATACACTGGAGCATCATCCATGGGGCCCATCATATACTGCAGCATCATATGGAGCCCATTATATATGGAGCTTTATATAGGCCCATCATACACTGGAGCATCATCCATGGGGCCCATCATATAATGGAGCATCATATGGGGTTCATTATTTATGGGGCATCATATAGGGTATGGAGAATCATATGTAGCACATATGGGGCCCATTCTGTATGGAGCATTATATAGAGCCCATTCGGTATGGAGCAATATATGGGGCCCATCATATACTGTATGAAGCTTTATATGCGACTCATTATACTGTATGGAGCAATATGTGGGGCTTATTCAACTCTATGGGGACCGTCCTATACTGTATGGCACATTATATGGGGACCATCATATACTGTAGCATTATGTGGAGCTCATCATATACTGTATGGAACATTATATGGGACCAATTATTCTGTATGGTGCAATATATGGGGCTCATTATTCTGTATGGCGCACTATGTGGTGGCCATAATACTGTATGGACGAGTATACTGTCTGGTTTTGGAGCTATTGTAAAATTTAAAATAGATATCAGTCATGTCATGTGTCATTGCACTATACCTATATTTCTGTGCCGTATCTGAGCATCATGAATTGTGGTATGTGTTAAAGTGCCCACTGACACTTTCGCAAGGGGCACACGAAAACCTGGAGCCAGCCCTACCCACCCACAACTTTAGCCCAGTTTTCAATGCGTAACTATTATTATAAAGTAAATTAAGGTTGACAAGCTTAAGAAATAAGAATTGATGTCGTTGGCATTGAAATGGGCACTATAGGTGTGTTTAGTGTCCTCCACTCCCTGCCGACTTTGCTTCCCCATTGACTTGCATTGGGTTTCGTGTTTCAGTCAGACCTCCGACTTTTCCCGATAGTCGGCCGATTTCGTTCAACTCAACTTTTGAGAAAGTCGGGTTTCATGAAACCCGACTCGACCCTCCAAAAGGCAAAGTCGCTCATCTCTAGTCTTCAGTAATTTGTGACCTGACGGATCGCTCCAGTGTTTGTGGGCGAGCCAGAAGTCACTTATCAATGTAAGTCTATGAGAGCCAGAAGGAGGCAAGTATTAGGCTCTCATAGGCTTACATTGAGAGGTTGTCCCCATTAACTGGGGTCACAAGCAGCTGTCACAAGATGGTGGAGTGAGACTGGTATGTATAATTCTATGGGCTGTGAACATACGTTTGTGATGCCATTCTGGCATTGAAATAAAAATAACAATGCTGGAGTGGTGCTTTAAGAAACTTCTTTTCTCACTTCAGAAATACATTACAAAACATTTATAATTCACAAAAATTAGTCATCTATTTATCTAATGTTTAGTGCATGAGATAATGGATTTTATTAACCTATCAAGCCAGCGAGCTACCAGTTTTAGCATGTTTATTATAATGGTGTAATATCCAGTGATGACAAATCAAATGTCTCAAATACCATGTATGACATTTACCAAATCTACAAGCTGGGGCACTGTATAAAGCGATAACTGCAGGAATAAGCACAGTGGTTAGAAGAAAGCTGCAGTAATGCACTAAAATAGCCTATGTCTGCAAAAAAGAAAATATAGGCTGCGGTCTGTAACAGCATCTTTATTCTGCTGATTGTTCAGGCAGGGTCTACATTAGGCCCCCTTCACGCGTCTGTTTTGTGTCCGTATGCGGTCTGTTTCAATGGTGGTGCACACGTCAGGATTTTCACATGGACCATGTGTGTGAAAAACCCGCAGACATGTCAGTTTTTTGTTTTTTTTATCAGAAGCACTGACAAAATGTGTGCTGCACACTGATGTACCGGCGCCTGGGTTGAAGTACAGTTTGTGCTGTTCCCAGGCTATTCAGCACATACTGGGTCCCTCCTAAGTAAAATAAAGAATTTAAAAAAAAAAACGGCATGCACTCCAGTTCAATTTTCATAACCGGCAGAGTAAAAGCCCAAGGCTGGAAGCTGACGTTAATAATTTAGGAAAAGGGGCAATATCCCAAAAGGTTCTTCAGCTATTAATAACCGCTCACAGCTGTTTGCTGAACCTTTCCTGGTGAATTTACAGGGGACTCGATAAAAAAAAAGATGCAGTGTCCCCCTATAAATTTAAACCAGCAAAAACTAAACAGACAGCTGTGGGTTGATATTAATAACCTGGGAAGGGGTCAGAGATATTGAGCCCCCTCATTCCCAACATCAGCCCTCAGCCACCCAAGAAATGGGGCATCGATAAGATGCACCAAATCTGGTGCCAAGCCTCACTCTTTCCACTTGCCCTATGGCGCTGGCAAGTGGGGTAATAGGGTTGGGGATGATGTCACCTTTGTATTATCGGGTGACATGAAGTCCTGGGGTTAGTAATGGAGAGGTGTCTATAAGACATCCCTATTACCAACCCCATAGTAAGTAGTGAAGTATTTTGTTTTGTAGCACGGATGAAAAGGGCCAGTACAAGCTTGTGGGTCCGTGAAAAACACTTCTAGCAGACGAATGGCATCCTTGTGTTGTATTTATGTAACATTGCAAAGTATAGGAGGATTGCAAATTATTTATTTATTCATCCATGAAAAACGCTAATGACACACTGATGGTAAAATCGCACACCCTGTTCCACAACACTGACACTAGTACCATTTTGACCCAGCCGTGTGAATGAGGCCTAAAATAGGCAGTTGCTTTCTGAAGTGAGGGTGTAAGGAGAGGGATAGGAAGTAGTGATGAGCGCCAGTGCTCGTTACTCAAGCTTGCCTAGGGTGCTTGGGTATGCACCAAGTATCGCAGGTGCTCAAGTGACATGTTCACGTCCCCGCATGTTTCACAGCTGTTAGACAGCCAAAACAACTAGCACTTGTGCTCAACATCTCTAATAAGAAGGAAAGATAAAAAATGAGGTTTTTAGAAACAGTGATCAGTAACAAAGTAGACAATAACCTCATGTTAATGAAGGGAAAATGCCTCAAAGAACAACGATCCACTGTAAAGAATCCAGTTATTACTGGAGTTAGGCTGATAAAACAATGTACATGCTTTACACTTGTATGGTGTTTTCATGGAAGTGAGAACAAAGACTTGTTTTTCTTAAAGTTAAGGTGTATGTACACTGAAAGATTATTGTGAAGGGCTTTCCTAGGAAAGCTCAATTCATTATAATCCTGCAGTGTAGACACGCTGCTGATCTCCCGATGAACAAGCAAAACGCTAATTTTTTGGGTGAAATGATTTTTTTCAGCTTGCTTACAAACCATCATTGTCGGCTGTGCATTGTCCTGTGCATAGAGATCCGTGCATTGATCAATAGCAGCCTTTGCGCACTGAATAATCTATTACAGATCGTTCCGTGCGCATTCTTTAGTGCAGTTTATCTATTAAAACAGGCTAATAAATGACTGAAAAAAACCCACAAAAAGAGGCCTTATAAATCCTCCAAAAATTATTCAAACACCAGAAAAAAAGGCAGAGATGCTTACCTGCCCAGGCCTCCAAACAAATGCACTATCAGGATGCAGTGGACCCAATTAACCCCTTTACGCCCAAGGGTGGTTTGCACGTTAATGACCGGGCCAATTTTTACAATTCTGACCACTGTCTCTTTAGGAGGTTATAACTCTGGAACGCTTCAACGGATCTTCGCGATTCTCAGATTGTTTTCTCGTGACATATTGTACTTCACGTTAGTGGTAAAATTTCTTCAATATAACTTGCATTTATTTTTGAAAAAAACGCAAATATGGCAAAAATTTTGAAAATTTAGCAATTTTCAAACTTTCAATTTTTATTCCCTTAAGGCCAGTCTCACACGTCCAGATATTTCCGGTACGTGCAGAAACGGTCCCGGTGCTATCCGTGTCCGTGTGTGCACGTAGGCCATACGTGTCATCCGTGTGCTGTCAGTGTTTATCGTCCGTGTGCTGTCCGTGTTAATACGTATCACACACAAAGGTTTTGAGCTCCATATGAGGGGTTAAGGCATTAATTAAAGGCTTGGAACATGCGAAGGTGTGATTAGTGATTATGTGTTAAAACAGTTCCTAAAAAGTTTTGGCCAATGACATATCATCTTTGGAGTGTGTGTTAGGACTCCTTTGGTGTCACAAATATTTATAGTGACAATGAGGCGTTGTTGTGGTTGGCATGGCTTGTGTCACGTCGGTTTGGGGTTCGCCACCATATGCTTGATGAGGAATCACGACTGCAAAAGAGGCTATGGGTTCACCCTCTACTCTTGCTACGTGGTGCATATGGTCATTTTTCTAAATTGTACAATGAACTTCGCAGATACCCGGTGAAGTTTGTTGCTTTTTGTCATCTTTCCATTCCCGGCTTTGACAATATACTTCATGTTTTGCGGCTTTACCTTCTCAGACAAGACACCTGCATGCGACTAAGCATTTCTCCGGAGGAGCGTTTGCAAGTAACCGTGAGGTAATTTTTTTGTGCTAAGCATGATAATGTGACCAATAAATTGCAAACCATCGTTGTGGGTTAAGCGGTTAAATGTCTAGTGAGTAATGTTCCATTTCCCTAGGTTATACAATGACCATAATAGTAACTGCAAAACATGTATTACTTTGTCGAGGGAGGATCTAAGTGACCCTTCACGGTTGACCAAGTGATTTCCAAATTAATCCACAGGACGTTGCTAGCAACTGAAAATGACCAGACGGAGACGTGTCTCTGTTTGGGAGAATCAAGGCAGATTCCTACCCCGTTTATTACGTCATCTTCTTTTATAATATTTAGCAAGTTTGTACTTCAACCAATAGTATAAAAACATACTTGCAACAATTAACCTATGAAAATACAGAAAGACCGGAAACTACATATATGGCCATACCTACGTAACATAGAGAGGAACAATGGCATATTCATTCTTCAGAGTATTCTACAATGATACACCCCAAGGTCTCATATCTTGTCGGAACTAGAACAATCTGATTTTATTACTAGCACAAACTTTGCTCTAATTACAGAAGAACAATTTGGCTTTATAACAGCCAGGAACTATAGCCTAGTAACAGAATTTATCTCATAAACGACAAGATGGAATTATAAGCACAAAATGGTTTTACTCTTAGTTTAACCCTTCACAACTTTAACATTGCCTTAGAAATAAAGGCAAACATACAGTTTGTATATCTATTCTTACTACCAATCAAATAGTATGGGACACAACTAAACTATTTACATGGCCACTTTGTGAGAATTCCATTATAACTGACACCGGAGTGTAGCATTAATGGGTGTGGGTTATATTGCACAAAACATATATTTTATGTAGATGTGTGCTGTATTACCTTCACTATGTATAGTTTGATTTATCAACATAATCCACAATTGATGGTGAATGTTGCACATCCAAAAAATCATTTTTGTTAACAGATTCCTGGCTACTGGTCACTCATATTCTTCCCTCCATTTTGAGTTCCTCCTTGGCACGTCAACCATGTCCGGGATTGTGTGCTCAACCTGTTATCTGATTTGGTATAAGCTAAAGAGCCGCCTCATGCCTCAGCCAACCACACAAGACTGGTTGAGGATTGCCCAGGGTTTCATGAAAGACACCGAGTTCCCAAACTGCATTGGTGCCCTGGATGGAAAACACATTTGTGTTAAGAAGCCGCCAAACTCTGGTTCTCGTTTTTTTAATTACAAAAAATTTTTTTGGGTTGTGCTGCTGGCTGTAGCTGACAGCAACTACTGTTTTTTTCTTGCTGACATTGGGGCATATGGGAGTGCCTCTGATGCTCGTATCTTTAGAGCTTCCAGATTAGCTAGGCGACTTGCTGACACTAATTTCAATCTCCCACAACCATGTGTGTTTCCTGGTGCCTCAGGCCCACCTGTACCATTTATCATGGTTGCTGATGAGGGCTTTGCGCTCTCAAGGCATGTTCTTCGACCATTTCCACGTTGAGGTTTGGACAACCGGAGGAGAATTTTAAACACTCGACCGATGAAAGCTCGTCGATTGGTTGAGTGTGCTTTTGGAATTTTCACTTCAAGATGGCGTATGTTTGAAACACAACTACAAATGCATTCAGCAAATGTCCAGGCAGTCATAAAGGCTGCCATTATTTTGCATAATTTCTGCCGACAACAAGAACCATCCTTGGCTGATGGGAGAGTGGTTAATGTGGCATTACCAGAGGAAACACAGCATGCTCCCCGAGTACCTCACTCTGGGCTTCTAGTGATATTTTTGCTGATTAATTTTTGACACCAGAGGGTAGTGTGCCATGGCAAATGGAGGACAATTAATGATACAGTTACATATGTATTCTGCCCCTTTTTTTTTGTGTTGCTTTACATACAATTTTTTTTAGCCTCTAAAGGCAAAATTGGTTAGGGACTTGCAAGGCAATGAGGACCCTTGACGTGGGTTGTGAACTGACATTTGATGTGGGTAAGTCATACATGGCTCTCTGAAAGCCTCATTGCTACCCATAACAAATAACTAATACCTCATTATCATGTGTTTCCTGTGTTGGTGATAAATATACCATGTAGGAAAGTATGTATTTGGTGTGATAATTGTAGAGTAACACAAAATAGCTGAGACCCTCACTCACTGAGTGTGTTCTGGAAGGAGAGTGGGTCACCTTGCGATCATGTTGTTCATACATACAGACCTTGAAGTGTCCAATTTCACTGCCATTTCACGGCGGTAAATATTTCAAACCAGTTGAGGCTCTGAGGGGGGCGCAGTTTCAGTGACCAGACTGCAAGTCAATGAAGCAGCGTGTGCCACCACCTTCTCCTCCTTTCCCATTATGTTTCATCCATCACAGATTAATATTTGCACCATCCTGGTTGTAAATATTGTATGGGCCAGATATTGGTTATTTCATGGGACCTAACGGTAGACAGGTATGGTATATTGCATATTTGTTTTGGAACTTTATTATTTCCATCATATCTATTGTTTATTGTAAAAACTACATAGACTTTGCCAAAGAAACATGACATATTAACACTTAACCAATGTGTTTTATTTTTCGTACAACACATATATTCATCTGAGATGGTGTAGCAAAAGTAAAGGAAATTTTTTCACAACATAATGAAGCTAACCTACTTATTTAGGTTAGTCATAAATCCATCCACAAAGTTACCATGACTGGAGCTGGAGGACTATGTGCCCATTTGTCCTGTAGGCATTGTGGGCTGGCGTGTGCTTGTTTGAGGAGGTTCATTTTGCAAAAGTGATGCTGTAACAGATGTAGAGGGGGATAAGTTTGTGTTTGGTAAGACTCATCCACAAATGTTTTGGAAACACTTTGTGTCTGAGGTAAATTAGGTTCTGACTCAACAATCTGGCTCAGATATGATTGGGAACTGCTATAGGTCTCATCTCTTGGCGTAGTTAGGCGGAACAAATTGGGTCACCACAGGTGTCTGGTGCCTTGATGGCAAATTGTAGGACTGTGGCATAGCAAAATTACCACCACTACTATCACCAACAGAGATGCTGGAGGACATTGTTTCAGAATGTTGGCTGTAGGTGGTGGTTGTATCAGACATTTGCCAATATTGCTGGCTACTGGCACGACCATGAGGCAGGGTCAGGCATTTGGCCATATTGCTGTCTACTAGCACGACCATGAGGCATTGAGGCAGGGTCAGGCATTTGGCCATATTGCTGGCTACTAGCACGACCATGAGGCATTTGGCCATATTGCTGACTACTAACACGACCATGAGGCATTGAGGCAGGGTCAGGCATTTGGCCATATTGCTGGCTACTAGCATGACCATGAGGCATTGAGGCAAGGTCAGGCATTTGGCCATATTGCTGGCTACTTCCACGGGCATGAGCCAGGGACAGGCATTTGCACATAATCATTGGTGCAGCAACGGGCAGGAGGAAACCAAACAGGAGCATACATTTGGGGATAAGGATGTCTGGAGGCAGGTGGAAGCATGGCCGAGGATGCAGCCATTTGCTATGATTGTTGCGTGTGTGGGCCAGGGTTGGGCCCTGAAGACTGTGTACCTACATTTTGTGCATGTGTTATGATGGTAGCAGATGGCATCTGAATTGGATGCTGGGCAGCTCGCCATTGTTCAATGGGCCCTAGCACTGCGTTTGGGTCCTGCTCTCCTTGGCTTGCTGCAATGAGGGTCAATATTGCAGCCCGTACCCGTTCCTGCCGTTCATCTGGAACTTTGGCTAGGCAAGGAGAGAGGGAGCGACAAAACCGATCTGTAGAATTTTCAGTTGTCATGGAATTTAGTATGGATAAAACTTGAGCATCAATGAGCTCGGGCAGCATACGTGGCTCTTCCTGTCGCCTGTTTGTCTATCTCGGAGAGTGTGTGTAAGATACCGAGGTAGATTGGCTGTAGATGCTGGCTGTGGTGCTGGGGCTGCTGCTTGGGATGTTGTTGGGCGGTTGTTTGGGTGCTTCCAGTCCAGCATCAGTGGAGGTTTGAGCTGCATCAGACACCTGGTCATCAGGCTGTGTTGCTGTAGTTGGCTCTGTTGGGGCTTCGGTCTCCGATGCAGATGTACATGGCACAGATCTAACTGTTGTTGGCAATTCATCAGAGACTTCAAGGTTATCATCAGTCCTATGATAAATAAAATTGTGACATAAACTGTTACGTTCATCATAAGTAATCAAAAATCTTAAAAAAAGAGCAATTTTTTTCCGACAAATGAAGCTAGGTCTCCAACATGTGTTTTTTTTGTAACTGCACATATAAACATGAGTATTATTTAAAACAGGTTTCCCAAACTCCAGTCCTGAAGGGCCACAAACAGGTCATGTTTTCAGGATTTACTTCGTATTGGCCAGGTGATAATTGCATCACCTGCGCAATATAAAGAAAATCCTGAAAACATTACCTGATGGTGGGCCTTCAGGACTGGAGTTGGGGAAACGGATTTCAAAGACAAATGGACTTATGAAATATATGTATTGATCACAGATATTATTTAATTTTGCCTAATTATTATTAGGAAATATTGGTAAATACAGTGTACATAGTTTAAGATGTTGGTCAAATCATACAGAGTGCAACTTACGGATTTAGCTCCAGGATTGGGCGAAGAAAGGCTAAATTTCTGTAGAACACATATTGACGCTTTTTGGAAGCACCTGACGTTGAGGGTAGGGGATTAAATTCCCGCCTAAACTGGTCCCTCGCCGAGCGCCATCGGCGTTTCACCAAATCAACTGTTGGGAAAGTGTAAAAACAACAAGTCACATTCCCGCAAATAACAAAATATTCATTAAACAACAACACAATGTGTTCAGCTATGTTAAATTTAAAAACTACTTGTATTTTGATCAGCATGGGTGCTCCAAAAATATTTTTAAACAGTTGGTTATGCCTTGCCATTAACACTAAGAAGTGTGTGAGCACTTCGCGCCATGGTGTAATTACAAAAATTAAGTATTGTCCACCATGAGCACTGTTCTAAAGTGTTTGAACAAACACAGCCTGCAGGACTTTGGCTGGGTCTAACAACACAAACATTACCACCATTACCAATGAGCATTAGCCATATGTAAGGGCTTGTGTGACTAATTTTGTATGATGGCATTAATGAAGTCTAAACATTGGATTTTACACAGTCACACACAAACTGTTGTGTGGGCAGTAACAAAGGTTAAAAGCAAACACTCCAAGGGGCTAATAATTTTGCATTTCTGTGTATATACGATTAAGAATAGCAGGCAGCACATGATTAGCCTTACATGTATAAAAAGTTAATGTTCCAAAACTTTGTTTTTAACAATGTCTCAGAAACTTTAGGTGCAAAACTTTTGCCATATATTACACCACTCAAATAACACATATAAAAATATTCAAACATAGTTAAGCCTAAGACCAAGTAATGTGAGACATCTGTAGAGATATGCTTGAATACAGTACACAGTGTAAAATATGATGTAACACATTTGGTATGCCAGGGAAGTGTGGCCAAAAAATGCAGTTTGTGCACATGCCAGACAAGTAGCCCTTGAGTTAGCTAGCTATTATTTTGTGTGTGAAAAAGCTAAATACTGATCTTTTTCTGAAATTAAAATACACACCAGAAGTAAAATGCTGCCACAGACACACACTGCATTTTTTTCCATTTCTAACAAGCATGGTTCATGAGTAATTATTATCTTATACACATACTGTAAACTACTAAGAATATTGTAAAGTCTATATGAGAAGGTGCTTGTAAATCCAAAGCTTAATAAGACAACAGACTAATGTTTAGGATGGTAAGACATGTACCATGACATATATAAAGCACAATGTGAAGTAGTTTCATATGTTAATATTAATTCCATGTCACATTAAAAAAGGAACATCTATGGGGTCACTTACCAAACTTTGCCTGCTTTGCTGGTGAATATGTGGAACAAGGTCTGGGGTACAGCTGCTCAGCTACAGCGAACCAACCACGCTCAATGGCCAGCCTGTCATGGTATCCTTCAGATCGTGTGTCCCAAAGCTCTGGATGTTGCTCCACCAAACTTATTAGTCGCTCTGTGCCCACACGGGGCACACCAGAGTTGAAAGATGCCAGCACTCTGATAACTAGCCAACTTCACCTCAGAGCCTAAAATGCTGTGTAGACTCCTGGGAAACTTGGCTCCAATGTCTAGACACCTGCCTGGTATTGATACAATTGCTTAGAATCTTAACCCTATAAGTTTGAAAATGCACACGAATTGCACACGGATGTGATCCGTGTGCGGTACATGTTTACACGCACCCATTGACTTAAATGGGTACGTGTGATCCATGCGCTCCCATGAACACTGACATGTCTCCGTGTTTTCCACACGGACACACGGTCCTGTGAAAACACGCTGACATGTGCAGAGACACATTGATTTTAATGTGTCTACATGTGTCAGTTTTTCCGGTACGTTAGGAAACTGTCACTACACGTACCGGAGCCACTGACGTGTGAAACCGGCCTAAAACAGAGAAATATGTCACACAAAATAGTTAATAAATAACATTTCCCACATGTCTACTTTACATCAGCACAATTTTGGAACCAAAATTTTTTTTTGTTAGGAAGTTATAAGGGTTAAAAGTTGACCAGCGATTTCTCATTTTTACAACAAAATTTACAAAGCCTTTTTTTTTTAGGGACCACCTCACATTTGAAGTCACTTTGAGGGGTCTATATGGCAGAAAATACCCAAAAGTGACAACATTCTTAAAACTGCACCCCTCAAGTTACTCAAAACCACATTCAAGAAGTTTATTAACCCTTCAGGTGCTTCACAGGAGCTGAAGCAACATGGAAGGAAAAAATGAACATTTAACTTTTTAGTCACAAAAATGATCTTTTACAAACATTTTTTTATTTTCATAAGGGTAAAAGGAGAAAATGAACAGATAAAGTTGTTGTACATTTTCTCCTGAGTACGCCAATACCCCATATGTGGGGGAAAACCACTGTTTAGGCGCACGGCAGAGCTCGTAAGGGAAGGAGCGTCGTTTGACTTTTTCAAACCAAAATTGGCTGGAATTGAGATTGGACGCCATGTCACGTTTGGAGAGCCCCTGATGCGCCTAAACAGTGGAAAGCCCCCACAAGTGACACCATTTTGGAAACTAGACCCCCTATGGAACTTATCTAGATCTGTTGTGAGCACTTTGAACCCCAAAGTGTTTCACAAAACTTTATAATGCCTGGGTGTGAAAAAAAAAACAATTTTCCACAAAAATGATTTTTTAGGCCCCAATTTTTGATTTTTCACAATGAAATTGGACCTCAAAAGTTGTCCAATTTGTCCTGAGTATGCTGATACCCCATATGTGGGGGGGGAAAACTGGGCACACGGCAGGGCTTGGAAAGGAAGTAATAACGTTTTGGAATGCAGACGTTGATGGGTGTCATGTTCCATTTGCAGTGCCCCAGATGGGCCTAAACAGTGGAAACCCCCCACAAGTGACCCCATTTTGGAAACTAGACCCCTTTAGGAACTTATCTAGATCTGTGGTGAGCAATTTGAACCCCAAGTGCTTCACACAAGTTTATAACGTAGAGCCGTAAAATTAAAAAATTATATTTTTTCCACAAAAATGATCTTTTCACCCCAATATTTATTTTCCCAAGGGTAAAAAAAGACCCCAAAAGTTATTGTGCAATTCGTCCTGAGTACGCTGATACCCCATATGTGAGGGTAAACCACTGTTTGGGTGCATGGCAGAGCTCAGAAGGGAAGGAGCGCCGTTTAACTTTTTCAAAGCAGAATTTGCTGGACGCCATGGCGTGTTTGGAGAACCCCTGATGTGCCTAAACAGTGGAAATCCCCCACAAATGACACCATTTTGGAAACTAGACCCTCAAGGAACTTATCTAGATGTGTGGTGAGAACTTTGAACCCCCAGGTTCAATAAAGTTCAATTAAGTTTATAATGCTCGAGCATGAAAATAAAAAATCATATGTTTTCCACAAACATGATCTTTTAGTCCCCAACTTTTTATTTTCCAAAGGGTTACAGGAGAAATTTGTCCCCAAAAGTTGTTGTCCAATTTGTCCTGAGTACGCTGATACCCTATATGTGGGAGAAAACTACTGTATGGGCACACGTCGGGGCTCGGAAGGGAAGTAGTGACGTTTTGGATTGCAGACATTGATGAAATGGTCTGCGGGCATCATGTCACATTTAGAGAGCCCCTGATGTGTCTAAACAGTGGAAACCCCCCACAAGTGACCCTATTTTAGAAAATAGACCCCCCAAGGAACTTATCTAGATGTGTGGTGAGCGCTATGTACCACCAAGTGCTTCACAGAAGTTTATAACGTACAGTCGTAAAAACAAAAAAATCATATTTTTCCACAAAAATGATATTTTTGCCCCCAATTTTTTATTTTCCCAAGGGTAACAGAAGAAATTAGACCCCAAGAGTTATTGTGCAATTTGTCCTGAGTACGCTGATACCCCATATTTGGGGGTAAACTACTGTTTGGGCGCATGGCAGAGCCCAGAAGGGAAGGACACCGTTTGACTTTTTCAATGCAGAATTGGCTGGAATTGAGATCAGATGCCATGTCACATTTGGAGAGCCCCTGATGTGCCTAAACAGTGAAGACCCCCCAATTCTAACTCCAACCCTAACCCCAACACACCCCTAACCCTAATCCCAACCCTAATCATAACCCTAACCACAAACTTAACATTAACACACCCCTAACCCTAATCCCAACCCTAATTCTAACTTTAGCCCCAACACTAACTTTAGCCCCAACCCTAACCCTAACGGGAAAGCGGAAATATTTTTTTAATTTTATTATTTTTCCCTAACTAGGGAGCTGATAAAGGGGGTTTGATTTACTATTTATAGTGGGATTTTATGTTTGGCAGCTGTCACACGCTAAAAGACGCTTTTTATTGGAAAAAATAGTTTTTGCATCACCACATTTTGAGAGCTATAATTTTTGCATATTTTGGCCCACAGAGTCATGTGAGGTCTTATTTTTTGCGGGACGAGATGACGTTTTTATTGGTACCATTTTTGGGCACGAGACATTTTTTGATCGCTTTTTATTACGATTTTTGGGAGGTTAGAATGAACAAAAATCAGCAATTCATGAATTTCTTTTGCGGGGGGCGTTTATACCATTCCGTGTGTGGTAAAATTGATGAAGTAGTTTCATTCTTCGGGTCAGTACGATTACGGCAATACCTCATTTATATCTTTTTTTTATGTTTTGACGCTTTTATACAATAAAAACAATTTTATATAAAAAATAATTATTTTTGCATTGCTTTATTCTGTGAGCTATAACTTTATTTTTTCGCTGATGATGCTGTATGGCGGCTTGTTTTTTGCGGGACAAGATGATGTTTTCTGCGGTACCATGTTTATTTATATCCTTCTTTTTGATTGCGTTATTCCACTTTTTGTTCGGCGGTATGATGATAAAGCATTGTTTTTTGCTTTGTTTTTTTAAGGGGTTCACTAAAGGTGTTAACTAGTTGGACAGTTTTATAGGGCGGGTCGTTACTGACGCGGCGATATCAAATATATGTACTTTTATTGTTTGTTTTTTCTAATTTACATGAAGAAATTAATTTATTGAGGAATTTTTTTTTCTTTATTTGGGAATTTTTTTTTCACGTGATTTTTGACCCAAGCAAGTTAAGTAAATGTTCTTTATTGTCCGGATCGCAGTCGGGAATAGCTGTCAGGTTTTGTGGTGCTACTGCGTTCATCCATGTCGCTGGATCTGGCCTGTTATCTTCACACAGCTAGACATACAACCACAACACCTTCAGCTCTGCTGCATGTGAAACCAAACACAAAACACACACACTCAAACCTTCACTGCAGGTTTAAATGAAAACCGTGGCTATGGGCCACTTATAAGACCCGGACTGCAGAGAGAGTTCCGTCCCACTATCATCCTACAGATCCCCAAACATAAAAGCACAAGTCAGGTTTTCCTAACCTGACTTGGTCAAATAGCTTGACCCAGTCCACACTTACCTTTATTTTGCATGGTAACACCAGCCATGGCTGTGATTACAATGCTCTCCAGTGCTTCAGTATGCTTCTAAGCACACTCTGGGGGATAGATATTGGCCCTCTCATATGATTCCCCTCACTGGCTCACAATATACACAGTGATCTAGTTAGATTTGGTGATGTAAACCTTACAATATAGATACTACAAATCTAATAAAGGGATTAAGTGCTGGATTCTACATCCCATCATAATTTATAACATGAACACTCTTATTTTAGCCTGAGAAGTCAAACTGCAGCACGTGTGATATCCAGGGTCCAATCTTGGCCATGGGCGGAACTGTAGAGCTGAGGATTGATGGCATCTTTTACATATTACACATGATACAAGGACACATGCTGGTGGGTTCTGATATTTATTTGCATGCATTAATAAGGAACAGTCACATAGAAGTGTTAACGCTCACCATAGACCATAAGGAAAGTCTTGTTTCACAGGTTACTGCTTATCTCATAAAACTCCTGAGTTACAAGAACTATTCAATACAAAAAGAAAAATAAAACATAAAAGAGAAGAGTTCCTTTAAGTACATCCAGTCTAGCACCCAACTGTAGGACGGGCTCTGAGCCATCTATATTAAGAATAATTTATCTGTTTTTGTACCATTCAGATTATTGTTATGTGGGAAAACCTGAGAATATCAAATCACCGTGTTACAGTGAAAGGTAAAAAGGTTTACCCCGTAACGGCACTACCCTAACCGATGGGCGATATCTGGTACTGCAACACATGTCTATTTACATGAAAAGAAATTACCTGAAAATGTGATATAATTTCTGGAAAGAAGGAAAACATATTTTCTGAACCTGGACAATCTATTTGATGTAAAATGCTAAAAGACTATATTCCTCACATCCACCTTCCGATTTGTATAATACTAGGTCAATTATCACAATGTACACACATTCCAACAATGTCTGTGCGGCCCCATAAGTATCTGTCGGCCCCATACATTTACTTATGAGTCAGTAATTATTTACTAGGGAGTTCTGCATAATATCTACTGAATCAGATTTTTTAATGTTGGGCGATCAGTGGGCAGAATCCATACAGGCCATTTATTCAGTAACGATGGACAGATCCTGCGGGTGACAACCCCGGGCACCACTTGGCTTCTGGCTTATATCCAAGCAAATGACTACTTGATGCCCTTGTTACATAGGTAGATGCCCACACTGCCGAACCGTGGATCACTATAGAAGTAATGTAGTTTCTTTAGGTGGCGTATGGAAGTCAAAGTGTTAAGCAGCATATAAACTATTAAGGAACCATCCAAAATGGAGTAAAGCTAATATTCCTCATGACTAAACATACATAAATACTGTTTAACATATATATATATATTCCTGTTCTTCAGGCAAATTTACCTTTTTATTTTATTTGTTTAGAAATATTGCTTTGAAAAAAACAAAACATAACATTGTTCTATTCTACATAATGCAGATATTATCTACTTGGCATCTCCGGTAATACATACAAATGTCAGGATACACACAGCCTAATACTTATAGTGTTACCCCCACTAGTTTTAGCAGTAGTCAGTATCTTATATCTGTGAAATACTTATCCTCAGTAGGACATGTGGTAGAGAACATGAATCTGCGTACAGTCAATAGCACCCTAAAAAGGGCAGAAAAAAATGCTGTCATTCATTCAAGTTTAAAGTGAACCTTGTCACCAAGTTTTCCCATTACAAACTAAAGCGATCACCTTTATCTGCTCTATTACTGTAGTCTCAACCGGTATCTAAGCCCTGGACTCCCTCTGCATGTGCCAAACAATACCTTATACACTTTTGGCATACGGAGCGGTCCGGTTCAAAGGGCGCCTTTTTTCTTTTCTCTGCGCCTCCTCTATGTACAGAATCACCGTTCTCTTGGCTTGATTGACATGGATGATGTGTCCTATTTCATCCACAGATCGTCGCGAATCATGTACCAACTAAGGGCAGATCAAAGTCCTGTACTGCGCATGCGCCAGCACTGACTTTACTTTCCTTATTAGGTGCCGGTGCATTATAGGACTTTGCTCTGCCCTTAGTAGGGCAGAACATAGAGGTCTGACCTATAACTGCGCAGGTACAAGATTTTCCTGCGATAATTGTGGATGACGCAGGACACATCATCCACATCAATCAAGACAGGAGGACGCTGATGCTACACATAGAGGAGGCACCGAGAAAAGAAAAAAAAAGACGCCTATTGGACCGGACCGCACCGTGTGCTAGATGTATACAAGGTATTTTTTGGCATATGCATTGAGAGTTCATGGTTTAGATACAGGTCGATGGACTGGAGTAATAGAGCAGATACAGGTGCTAGCTTTAGTTAATAATGAGAAAACCTGATGACAGATTCCATTTAATGGGGAAATTTCCCCAAAAGTGATGTTCTGCCATGTCAGATATATACAGTATGTCAGAAGACCACATCAGCGGAGTCGGTGAGGACAGACCTCCACTAATTTACAGGGTTATAATTCCTTCTTCAAAGCAAACCTCAGACACAGCGCATTGTCATTCAAATCTGTGGAGTAATGCCATAGTGGTTCAGACATAGTCAACCAATGTGATCTCCTGGACATATCTGTGATAAGTCAGCAAAAATATTTTTCTTAAATTTATAAAATTCTCTTTATGGTATCCCTATGACTCTTTAACAAACTTCCCACGTATTATAGTGATATATCAGAAATTTTAATCAGCGGTGGTCATAGCATCCAAGCCTCTGCCGATAAAAAGTTCTGACATGTCACTATGAGGTTAGTGGAATTCAGAGGTACCCTTTAAAGGTTACAGAATTGACATTATGCTGAACCGTCTGTTATGAAGCATAATAATAAAGTATACATTGATTTGTTGTGATCTTCATCAGACATAGAAAATGACATATGAATGTATAATACAGAGAATAAAGTTGTTAAAGGGCATATTCTTCTAAAGACAGCGCACAACGGTCACTGGACCCAAGTCACCATACCAGCCACAGCCCGGTGACCGGCTGATTTTGGAGTAGCATGGTTGCTTTTAGCTAATCCTGGACAATCATTTCAACTGCCATGGTCCTGATTTCTGTCTATCTATTATGAGGATTCTGCCTTGGGTAATCTTGCATCATTTTGTGTTTCTGTGCTCATGCACCTTGCATAGTTCAATTATTTTTCTGATTTCTATGCATTTACTCGTCTTTTTGTCCATACAGGCCCTCCATTTGCTCCTATCTAGAGATTATATGCTGAGCACAATTACCCTTGTATTCTACGTATTGCATTGGGCGTATTGTCTCTCTGTATAGTGTGCTGTTTAGTATTTTACTTTCCTATTTAGGCAGATTTTCAAGTCATAGTTTACTTGGTTTTAATCATGTTTTAATTCACTATGTGTTCATGTGTCAATAAAATTTTGTATTTTTTCACATTTATATCGGCTTTGGTGTAGTGTGCGTCATAAACGGTAGTACTTGTTCTTCTGCTCTCACATATGTTTTATTCTACTGATTCGCACCTCCCTACATATTATATGGATCCTTAGTGCGCCCATTTCTTCTGCTTATGGAATCATATTTGTGATACGCTAGGTCCATTGGGAAGATAAAGCAACCGCTACTGGGCTACTGAAAACTAGACGTCTATGTGGATGTTGTCCTAAATATAGTTTACTAAGTTGGTGAATTGCCACTTAGATGATGATTTACTAAAGATATAACATTATTAGTATGCAATTTCCAAATATAAAAAACTGCACAAAGGAAGATTATAATAAAAGCAGAAATAAACAGTTTTCAGGACAAGATTGACTCTTCTATCACATATCCGTCATTTACGAGGACAGCGCGGTGTAACGTGTGCATGGTTATGTCTGTAGGATAGCAGAAATCTTTATGACACAGAACATGTCCGTACTGTATGTCAACAGTCTGGGTCCAGATGGAAGTATGGTCACATCATCACATCAGGTTTTCATGAATACTCTTGATCCTCCACCCAGTGAGATACGCAGCAACCAGGGCCTGAAGCTAAAGTATATATTATCATCCGGCCCACACATGCCAGCACCGGATCTAATGCAGGAGACGCAATACACTAAATCACACACACTTCAACCTGAGAAGCCAAGGGAGGAGCTTTGGTAAACTGAAAGACTGAAAGATGGTCACTGCAGGAAACTTGTACGTGCAAATTCTTTCGTACAATGTGTCCACGTTGGTTCTTCACGAGTCTATTGCCTCTTCAGTGAGGGAGTCGAAAGACAGTTTAATTTGCTGGAAAACAAAGAAAAGCAGCAGTTAGAAAAATGAGTGGATGCCATAAGTAAAACATTCTGATGTTGAATCCGCATCTAGAATGTATATATCAGTGTTTATTTTTACAGTTAATTCTTTAAAGGAGTCTGTCTAAGGGACCTGCCCCGTAGAAAAATCATACATGTACTGATGATGTGGGGTGCCCCTGATCTATCTCCCCAAACCTGCCCACACAGACACTGTAGAGGAAGAATGCGTTCATACACAGTGCCAGTAGGGGCAGAGGTCTCATCGCCTCTGTGCATTACTGCACACAGGATCACACAGAAGCATACGGCCACTGTCCGCAAGAGAGGGAGATGAAAGCATGCGTACACTGACCCTGCGTGTTCTCATCCCTCTCCTGTTAGTATCAGCCAAGGTTGCTTTGTAATCCTGTGTGTAGTGAAAGGCGACTATACTCAGGAAAGCAGATGAGCCCCTGCACACACCAACACTATGTATGCATGAACTCAGCCACTGCAGTGTCAGTGTGTAGGGCTGGGGAGTATTGTAACGAAGAGGGCAGAACAGTGCAACTTTATCAGACTCAAAATAGATTATTTCATTAGTTTCATTTCAAGCTTGTGAATGTGACAAGAGAAAACCCAACATGACTGTCGCTCACTTCAGTAAAAATAATCTGAAAAATAAGAAATGTTTGTGAATTTTTATCCAGATTTTTGGATAAAAGATCTGCAGTGAAATGCAGTGCTAGCAATGTGGGTGAGATTTTTGTAAAATTTTCAGGCCAGAAATTTACCGGCTTTGCAGATTTTTGAAATGGTATCATGTCAATTTCGCGTGGATATTTACTACAGATTTTCCCTATAAATATAAATGGGATGTCTTAAATCCGCAATAGAAACCCAATGTGGTAGATTTTGCTGTGGGTCAACTTCAGAATCCATGGCAAGAGAAATAACTGAGGGCACTACTAATAAATACGCGCACCAGGATACAAGTATGCAATAAACAGGAAAAACTAGTGTCCTGCTAAATCAGGACTACCAAATAGAATAGAATAAATATTTTATTAATAAGTAAATCAATAAGAGATGAACGTTGATTTAGCAAGTCAACTGGTACTCGTTTACTTTGTGCATTTCAAAAGTCGGGATAGTCTTGTATGAACGATCCTTCGTGCAATTAGTCATTGTTTTTCCTCCTCTTACAGTTTTTAAGCATCAGTTAACTGTATATCAGCAGTGTTAGTATTTACAAGGGCTGACACGCAACATAATGAACCACTAGTTACTAGAATCCTAATCTATTACTATTATGTCCACACTCCACTTACTTCATCATTTACCCCTGGGTCAGGCGCATCTCTTGCACTTCCGCTTTCAGACGCAGGTTAAAAAAAACACGTATATCAGCTAATTATCTCAATTTCTGGGCTCTAAAAGTAATCAGTGACCTTCATTGGGATGTAACTCGTATTAAAAGAGAGTACAGAAAATCAGATGCAAAAAAACAAACATTCAATAATCATAAACGTAATAAAACAAAAAGTACCTAATTTCACAACTACCGCCAAACAGCCTCCAGTTTTCAGGACATAACTATTACTAACCATTAAAATTAAGAAAAAAACTTACCGTATATACTCGAGTATAAGCCGACCCGAGTATAAGCCGAGGCCCCAAATTTTGCCACGGAAAACTGGGTAAGCTTATTGACTCGAGTATAAGCCGGGTGTATAAACCGCCGTCCTGCTCCGTGCTCCCCATCCAGCTCTGTGCTCCCCCTCCTTCTCCGTCCTCCTGTGCTCCCCCCTCCTGCTCCGTCCTCCTCTGTGCCCCCCCGTCCTGCTCCGTGCTCCTCTGTGCTTTCCATCCTCCCCCGTCCTGCTCCGTGCTCCTCTGTGCTCTCCATCCTCCCCCTGTCCTGCTCCGTGCTCTCCATCCTCCCCCCCGTCCTGCTCCGTGCTCCTCTGTGCTCTCCATCCTCCCCCTCGTCCTGCTCCGTGCTTTCCATCCTCCCCCTCGTCCTGCTCCGTGCTCTCCATCCTCCCCCCGTCCTGCTCCGTGCTCCTCTGTGCTTTCCATCCTCCCCTCGCCCCTGCTCTCCATCCTCCCCCCGTCCTGCTCCGTGCTCCTCTGTGCTCTCCGTCCTCCCCCATCCTGCTCCGTGCTCCTTGTCCTCCTTCATGCTCCCCCCATCCTCCTCCATCATACTCACCCTCCCCGTGCCATCGCTGAACGTCCCGGCAATCCTGCGTTGTCCCTGGCTTCCTGCAGCTTTCCTGTGCTGAGCGGTGACGTAATACCGCTCATTAAGGGCGTGAATATGGACGCCACGCCTATGGGAGATGAATCTGTGCTGCACTTTATGTACAGGCTCAGTAGTGAGGCAGTGCTGTGGAGATGAATCTGTGCTGCACTTTATGTACATGCTCAGTAGTGAGGCAGTGCTGTGGAGATGAATCTGTGCTGCTCTTTATGTACATGCTCAGTAGTGAGGCAGTGCTGTGGAGATGAAGCTGTGCTGCACATTATGTACATGCTCAGTAGTGAGGCAGTGCTGTGGAGATGAATCTGTGCTGCACTTTATGTACAGGCTCAGTAGTGAGGCAGTGCTGTGGAGATTAATCTGTGCTGCACTTTATGTACATGCTCAGTAGTGAGGCAGTGCTGTGGAGATGAATCTGTGCTGCACTTTATGTACAGGCTCAGTAGTGAGGCAGTGCTGTGGAGATGAATCTGTGCTGCACTTTATGTGCAGTCAGTTCCAGAAATATTTGGACAGTGACACAATTTTCGTGAGTTGGGCTCTGCATGCCACCACATTGGATTTGAAATGAAACCTCTACAACAGAATTCAAGTGCAGATTGTAACGTTTAATTTGAAGGGTTGAACAAAAATATGTGTTAGAAAATGTAGGAATTGTACACATTTCTTTACAAACACTCCACATTTTAGGAGGTCAAAAGTAATTGGACAAATAAACATAACCCAAACAAAATATTTTTATTTTCAAAATTTTGTGGCGAATCCTTTGGAGGCAATCACTGCCTTAAGTCTGGAACCCATGGACATCACCAAACGCTGGGTTTCCTCCTTCTTAATGCTTTGCCAGGCCTTTACAGCCGCAGCCTTCAGGTCTTGCTTGTTTGTGGGTCTTTCCCTCTTAAGTCTGGATTTGAGCAAGTGAAATGCATGCTCAATTGGGTTAAGATCTGGTGATTGACTTGGCCATTGAAGAATGTTCCACTTTTTTGCACTCATGAACTCCTGTGTAGCTTTGGCTGTATGCTTGGGGTCATTATCCATCTGTACTATGAAGCGCCGTCCAATCAAGTTTGCAGCATTTGGCTGAATCTGGGCTGAAAGTATATCCCGGTACACTTCAGAATTCATCCGGCTACTCTTGTCTGCTGTTATGTCATCAATAAACACAAGTGACCCAGTGCCATTGAAAGCCATGAATGGCCATGCCATCACGTTGCCTCCACCATGTTTTACAGAGGATGTGGTGTGCCTTGGATCATGTGCCGTTCCCTTTCTTCTCCAAACTTTTGGCTTCCCATCATTCTGGTACAGGTTGATCTTTGTCTCATCTGTCCATAGAATACTTTTCCAGAACTGAGCTGGCTTCTGGAGGTGTTTTTCAGCAAATTTAACTCTGGCCTGTCTATTTTTGGAATTGATGAATGGTTTGCATCTAGATGTGAACCCTTTGTATTTACTTTCATGGAGTCTTCTCTTTACTGTTGACTTAGAGACAGATACACCTACTTCACTGAGAGTGTTCTGGACTTCAGTTGATGTTGTGAACGGGTTCTTCTTCACCAAAGAAAGTATGCGGGGATCATCCACCACTGTTGTCTTCCGTGGGCTCCCAGGTCTTTTTGGATTGATGAGTTCACCAGTGCTTTCTTTCTTTCTCAGGATGTACCAAATTGTAGATTTTGCCACTTCTAATGTTGTAGCAATTTCTTGGATGGGTTTTTTTCTGTTCTTGCAGCTTAAGGATGGCTTGTTTCACCTGCATGGAGAGCTCCTGTGACCACATGTTTCCTTCACAGCAAAACCTTCCAAATGCAAACACCACACCTCAAATCAACTCCGGCCCTTTCATCTGCTTAATTGAGAATGACATAACAAAGGGATTGCCCACACCTGTCCATGAAATAGCCTTGGAGTCATTTGTCCAATTACTTTTGGTCCCTTTAAAAACAGGGTGGCACATGTTAAGGAGCTGAAACTCCTAAACCCTTCATCCAATTTTAATGTGGATACCCTCAAATGAAAGCTGAAAGTCTGAACTTCAACTGCATCTGATTTGTTTTGTTTCAAATTCATTGTGGTAATGTCTAGAACCAAAATTAGATAAATGTTGTCTCTGTCCAAATATTTATGGACCTAACTGTACATGCTCAGTAGTGAGGCAGTGCTGTGGAGATGAATCTATGCTGCACTTTATGTACATGCTCAGTAGTGAGGCAGTGCTGTGGAGATGAATCTGTGCTGCACTTTATATACATGCTCAGTAGTGACCAGTGCTGTGGAGATGAATCTGTGCTGCACTTTATGTACATGCTCAGTAGTGAGGCAGTGCTGTGGAAATGAATCTGTGCTGCACTTTATGTACAGGCTCAGTAGTGAGGCAGTGCTGTGGAGATGAATCTGTGCTGCAATTTATGTACAGGCTCAGTAGTGAGGCATTGCTGTGGAGATGAATCTGTGCTGCACTTTATGTACAGGCTCAGTAGTGAGGCAGTGCTGTGGAGATGAATCTGTGTTGCACTTTATGTACATGCTCAGTAGTGAGGCAGTGCTGTGGAGATGAATCTGTGCTGCTCTTTATGTACATGCTCAGTAGTGAGGCAGTGCTGTAGAGATGAATCTGTGCTGCACTTTATGTACATGCTCAGTAGTGAGGCAGTGCTGTGGAGATGAATCTGTGCTGCACTTTATGTACAGGCTCAGTAGTGAGGCAGTGCTGTGGAGATGAATCTGTGCTGCACTTTATGTACATGCTCAGTAGTGAGGCAGTGCTGTGGAGATGAATCTGTGCTGCACTTTATGTACATGCTCAGTAGTGAGGCAGTGCTGTGGAGATGAATCTGTGCTGCCCTTTATGTACAGGCTCAGTAGTGACCAGTGCTGTGGAGATGAATCTGTGCTGCCCTTTATGTACATGCTCAGTAGTGAGGCATTGCTGTGGAGATGAATCTGTGCTGCACTTTATGTACAGGCTCAGTAGTGAGGCAGTGCTGTGGAGATGAATCTGTGCTGCACTTTATGTACATGCTCAGTAGTGAGGCAGTGCTGTGGAGATGAATCTGTGCTGCACTTTATATACATGCTCAGTAGTGAGGCAGTGCTGTGGAGATGAATCTGCTGCACTTTATGTACATGCTCAGTAGTGAGGCAGTGCTGTGGAGATGAATCTGTGCTGCACTTTATGTACAGGCTCAGTAGTGAGGCAGTGCTGTGGAGATGAATCTGTGCTGCACTTTATGTACAGGCTCAGTAGTGAGGCAGTGCTGTGGAGATGAATCTGTGCTGCACTTTATGTACAGGCTCAGTAGTGAGGCAGTGCTGTGGAGATGAATCTGCTGCACTTTATGTACAGGCTCAGTAGTGAGGCAGTGCTGTGTAGATGAATCTGTGCTGCACTTTATGTACAGGCTCAGTAGTGAGGCAGTGCTGTGGAGATGAATCTGTGCTGCACTTTATGTACAGGCTCAGTAGTGAGGCAGTGCTGTGGAGATGAATCTGTGCTGTACTTTATGTGCAGGCTCAGTAGTGACAAGTGCTGTGGAGTCGAAATTGTAGAAATTGAGGAGTAGGAGGTTTGGCTTACCAACTCCACAGCTCTGGTTACTACTGTAACATTTGTTTGTTGTAGCATTATCGGATGTGACTTCACTTTGCAGGTTGTGCTCGCTTAGCTGCAGTAATCCATATACCACATGAAGTCAAGGACTCCGCACTGTTGTTGTTTAACTAACAAAACTATGGATAAGTTCTGGTCAGCACAGGCTAAGTTATTCATTTTCTACAGCTGAAATAACCTGAGGTCACCCTGGGCTCTTCTCTATTCACACTGTGCTGAATAGAAAATGATCGTCTGCAAAATGCAAGTTAAAGTAGTTTGGGTTTTTCTATAAAACCTACATTGAGATACGTGCATGTAACATGTATAAAAGCACATACAGTCCTTTTCTGCACAGTGGCTTCATAAAGCTGCCCATACACAGCAGACTGCCCCAGCTATCCCTGGTAGATGATATAAGCTGCAGCTAGTGGTGTTTATCCATCTTTTCATTAAGATAAAAGTGACCGTGGGCTGAGGTCTTGCACACACCTAATAGGCATGGCCATTCAAAGTGTACAGGCAGTAATATCCCATAAAATCGCAACAAACATTAAACTTTAAAAAAAAAACATGTAGTTGCTAACAGAGGCAACTACCTGTCTGTTGTACCCGCCGCTGATCATTGACCGCTCCTGCCTGAGATTCAGCTATTCCCTATCAAGACAGCAGAAGTTTCTCTTCCTGTTGACAGGGCGGGATTACTGGTGTCATACTGATTGACAGCTGGCTTCCCTCAACTAGGCACCCAAAGCCGGCTGTCAATCAGCAGGACACCAGTAGTCTCGCCCTGTCAACAGGAAGAGAAACCGCTGCTCTGCTGACAGGGAGCAGCTGAATCTCTGGCAGGAGCGCTTAATGACCAGCGGTGGGTACAACCGAAAGGTAGTTGCCTCTGTTAGCAACTACATGCCATTTTTTCTAAAGTCCCAGATATCCTCTTTAAAAGAGCAAAACCCAGCAGTGCTACATCTGAACTTCTATTAGCCACCACATATATATTTGCTATCCTCTTGCAATATATTATGATTAGTAACATTTTTAACAAAACAGCAAGTGAAAAGATTATGTGTAGGCCGATAGAGCAAATAATTGTGATTTGTAGTGGGAACTGGCTCCATGTCACACATGCATATTTGTATGTACAAATAAGTGCGAAATAATAGAAACTGAATGAGAAAGCAGCACCCATGTCCATTACAAATCTTGTTACAGTATAAGAGTCCTTTTAGAAAGGCAGAAAATTGCCCGTAATAAGAGATGAACGTTGATTTAGCAAGTCAACTGGTACTCGTTTACTTTGTGCATTTCAAAAGTCGGGATAGTCTTGTATGAACGATCCTTCGTGCAATTAGTCATTGTTTTTCCTCCTCTTACAGTTTTTAAGCAATAGTGAGATGCCTGTTACCTGAGGGGAAGGTTAAGATAATTAACATGTTTAGCTCTTCATAAAAGATGTGATGAACACCAAAAGAGCAAGTTAACATTTTTCGTGTGATCGGTGGATACGTTTAGACTGGACAACAAACATTCCTTTGTCAAAGACCTAAAGGAATTCGAAGATAGAGACAGTAAATAATAGCGTTGAATGTCGTAAAAAGCAATGTATGCACCTATTCTGATAATGAAGGTGGTAATTTATTGAAAAGTATGTTAGATTATATGCTTGTCTCAAGATGTGGCATTTTAGGCTAAATCTGAAGACTTGAGGCACTAGTTCTTCGATGGTAAGTGGGAGAAGGCATTGCAGTAATCCTAAACCGATAAACCATATGAATGCATGTCTCATTATTATGGTCTTGACATGGGTACAAAAAATAGTTACCGTATATACTCGTGTATAAGCCGAGATTTTCAGCACCTTTTTTTGTGCTGAAAATGCCCCCTCGGCTTATACACGAGTCATAGGGCAGAAACCAGCGGGGGAGGGGATGCGGCGGCAGGAGCGGTGGCTGGGACATCATACTCACCCTCCCCGTGCCATCGCTGAATGTCCCTGCAATCCTGCGTTCTCCCCGGCTTCCTGCAGCTCTCCAGCGCTGAGCGGTGACGTAATACCCGCTCATTAAGGTCATGTAATATGGACGCGACGCCACTCCCATGGGCGTGGTCTCCATATTCATGGCCTTAATGAGCGGTATTACGTCAGCGCTGGAGAGCTGCAGGAAGCCGGGGAGAACGCAGGATTGCCGGCCGGGACGTTCAGCGATGGCACGGGGAGGGTGAGTATGATGGAGGAGGATGGGGGGAGCATGGAGGAGGACAAGGAGCACGGAGCAGGACGGGGGGGGGGAGGACGGAGAGCACGGAGCAGAACGGGGGAGGACGGAGAGCACGGAGCAGGACGGGGGGAGGACGGAGAGCACGGAGCAGAACGGGGGGAGGACGGAGAGCACGGAGCAGAACGGGGGGAGGACGGAGAGCACGGAGCAGAATGGGGGGAGGACGGAGAGCACGGAGCAGGACGGGGGTGGGCACAGAGGAGAATGGGGGAGTGCAGAGCTGGATGGGGGAGCACGGAGCAGGACGGGGGAGGATGGAAAGCACAGAGCAGGACAGGATAATAGAGCAGGAGGAGGGGAGCACAGAGGAGAATGGGGGCGCACAGGGCTGGATGGGGGAGCACAGAGCAGGACGGCAACTTATACACCCGGCTTATACGCGAGTCAATAAGTTTTCCAAGTTTTTTGTGGCAAAATTAGGGGGTCGGCTTATACACGGGTCGGATTATACATGAGTATATACGGTATATAAAGTTAAATGAAGTGGGAAGTGCTTGGATGTGAGGAATTAAAGACAAGACCAAACAAAATTAAATTCCTAAACAATTGGCTTGTGAGGCTGGAGTCGGTTTGTATTGATTTTTAGTTAGAACATATATCTCCAGAACAGAGAACAGATGATAAATGCATCGATCATTGAGGTTCTGACCGCTGGCTCTTCTATAAGTCACGAGAACTGGAGTCCTACAGTCCCTTATGTGAATGTAGCATAATTCAGTGTGTGTGACCACTGCCTCATTAAAGGGCTTGTACAATTTCAGCAGATTTTCCTGCAGTCACTCTAAGGCCTCTTTCACACATCCGTTTTTTGACTTCAGGCACGATCCGGCGTGTTGTCAAAAAAACGGATCCGGTACCGGATGCGTTTTTTAGCATTGACTTTCATTAGCGCCGGATCGCGCCTGATGTCATTGCGTTGCATCAGTTTTTGTCTGGATCCGGCGGAAATGTACATTCCGGCGGCCGGACAAAACGGTGCCTGCAACGTTTTTTATTTTTTCCGGAGCAGCGCATCAGGCAGCCGGAAATAATAGAAGTCTATGGAACCGGATCAGTCTTTTGTGCAATCCGTCAAAAGACTGATCCAGATTCTGGAAATCAGGGACTACTACTACTACTACTACTACTACTACTACTACTATTCCCCATGTGGGTGGGCGGTCAAATGACAGCAAGTATGCAAAATACATACAGTTGTGTGAAAAAGTGTTTGCCCCATCTTGATTTCCTATTCTTTTGCATGTTTGTCACACTTAAATGTTTCAGATCACCAAACAAATGTAAATATTAGATAAAGGTGACACAAGCAAACAGAAAATGCAGCAATCACTGCAATCAAGCATTTGCGACAACTGTCACTGCCTCTCATCTTTGCAGAATTGTTGTAATTCAGTCACATTGGAGGGATTCCGAGCATGAACTGCCTTCTAAGGTCATGCCACAGCATTTCAATCAGATTAAGGTCAGTACTTTGACTAGGCCACTCCAAAGTCTTAATTTTGCTTTTCCTAAGCCATTCAGATGTGGACTTGCTGGTGTGTTTTGGAGCATTGTCCTGCTGCATAGTCCAAGTGCGCAACATCTTGAGGTCACAAACAGACGGCCGGACATTTCCCTTGAGGACATTTTGGTAGACTGCAAAATTCATGGTTTCATTTACCACAGCAAGTCTTCCAAGTCCTGAAGCAGCAAAACAGCCACAGACCATCACCCTACCACCACATTTTACTGTTGGTATTATGTTCCTTTTCTGAAATGCTGTTACTTCTACGCTAGATGTAATGGGACATACACCTTCCAAAAAGTTCAACTTTTGTCTTGTCAGTCTACAGTGTGTTCTCCCAAAAGTCTTTGGAATCATCAAGATGTTTTCTGGCAAAACTGAGATGAGCCTTTATGTTCTTATTGCTAGCCAGTGGTTTTCGTCTTGGAACTCTGTCATGCAGGCCATGTTTGCCCAGCTTCTTTCTTATGGTGGAGTCATAAACACTGACCTTACCTGAGGCAAGTGAGGCCTGCAGATCTTTGGATGTTGCGGTAGGATCTTTTGTGACCTCTTGGATAAGTAGTCGCTGTGCTCTTGGGGTAATTCTGGTCCGACGGCCACTCCAGGGAAGGTTCACCACTGTTCCATATAATTGCCATTTGTGAATTATGGCTCTCACTGTGGTTAGCTGGAGTCCCAAAGTTTTAGAAATGGCTAGACTGATAGATCTCAATTACTTTGTTTCTCATTTGTTCCAGAATTTCTTTGGATAGTGGCATGATGTGTAGCTTTTAAGGTTCTGTTGGTCTACTTCACTTTGTCAGGCAGGTCCTATTTAATTGATTTTTTGATTGAGAACAGGTGTGGTAGTAATCAGGCCTGGATGTGGCTACGGAATTTGAACGCAGCTTCCCAAAGATGTGATAAACCAAAAGTAATTTATGTTTGAAGGGGTGTGTGTGTTGTGTGTGTAATCACTTTTTCACACAGGGCCCTGTAGGTTTGGTTTTCGTTTTCACTAAATAATAAAGACCTTCATTTAAAAACTGCATTTTGTGCTTACTTGTGTTATCTTTGTTTAATATTTACATTTGTTTAATGATCTGAAACATTTAAGTGTGACAAACATGAATAGGAAATCAGGAGAGAGGCAAACACTTTTTCACACAACTGTACATGAACTCACATGATGCCCACTTGCATGGGAAATGTAGGGGAATTTTGGCAGTATACCAATCACACAGTGTCACAATTCAGCAGTCACAGAGTGACCAAAAAACCCCTTTAACTATCCATAAAACTTATAGACATGCAATGGAGCAGTGATTGCATATGATCAATAATGCTGCACAGTAAGCATTTAGGCCCTTGGTTTTCTGGATCAGTAGTGGTTTCAACAGCTAGAACCCCAATAATCTTACATTTAACATCATTACTGTTGTTAGGTGAAAAATTTTGTTAAGATAATCAGAGCACAGATTAGGGTTTCCCAACTAGGGCTCCATAAAGTCCTGAGGCTCCCTAGAAACCAATCAGGGGATCCTCAACAGAAGGCAGGGAAGCTTGAAAAATCTAAAGAAAGAAAAAAGAATGGAGGCAAGAATAAAGAGCAATGAGGGCAGCAAGAAGAAAAGGAGAGGTACTGTAAATAAGTACATAAGTGTAGATGAAGATCTAAGCAGGGGTCTCAAACTCAGCAAAGTAAAGGGGCCGCACATAAAAAAAATTTTAAGCTGGCGGGCCGCATTCCATTCAAACTTAATACAGTACAAAATTATTGTTAAACAATTGTTTATTTGAACTCCTATAACAATTCTCTCCGTCCGGTCCTCCCCCTCTCTCTGTGGCTGTTCAAATAAGTTGTCAGCTGCGATGTACAGCTTACCGTATATACTCGTGAATAAGCCGACCCGCGTATAAGCCGACCCCCCTAATTTTGACACAAAAAAACTGGAAAAACTTATTGACTCGCGTATAAGCCTAGGGTGGAAAATGCAGCAGCTACTAAATTTTCAAAAATAAAAAGAGATACCAATAGAAGTAAAATTAATTGAGACTATCAGTAGGTTAAATGTTTTTGAATATCCATATTGAATCAGGAGCCCTTATAATGCTCCATACAGTTCATGGTGGCCCCATAAGATGCTCCATACAAAATACGCCCCATATAATGCTGCACAAAGGTTAATAATGGCCCCATAAGATGCTCCATAGAATAATATGCCCATATGCTGCTCCATAAAGGTTATGGCCCCATAAAATGCTCCATAGATTATGCCCCCATAACATGCTCCATAGATTATGCCCCATAAGATGCTCCATATATTTTATGCCCCCATAAGATGCTCCATAGATTATGCCCCCATAAAATGCTCCATAGAATAATATGCCCCATATGCTGCTCCATAAAGATTATGGCCCCATAAAATGCTCCATAGATTATGCCCCCATAAGGTGCTCCATAGATTATGCTCCATATATTTTATTTTAGGGAGAAAAGAGTCTGTAGTAACACTAAGTGGTCAGTGGTGCCTAAAGATCTACAGTAGTGTTTCCCAACTTTTATTATCTTGAGAGCCACATTCAGCTTTGAGAGGGTCGAGAGCCATATCCAATGACCCCAATATACAGATCCCGCTGCCCTCCCATTGTAGTGACACCCAGAGCCCCAACATACAGATACTGCTGTCTCTCCCACAGTAGTGACACCCAGTGCCCCAACATACAGATCCCGCTGCCCCCAATAGTGATCTTCCCATACTCCCAACATGTAAATACTGCTGCTTCCCACACATTACTGATACCCCAAGCCCCAACATATAGATCCTGTTGCCTCCCCCACACTAGTGACACCCAGAGCCCCAAGATACAGATCCTGCTGCCTCCCACAAAGTAGTGACAACCAGAGCACCATTATTCTTGAAATAACAGACAAAACATCCTTCCTCATAGAAATCACACTGAGGCAGAATACTTAAATCTAGGGGTATCTTACCCCCATTTAGTATTCTCGTATCAAGCAGTCCCACCACACTATTGCATCCTGGTTCAAGTAATCGAACAGATGTACATGCACATACACTGGCTTAAAGGGGTTGGCTTAAAGGATACGGGGCATATTACCAAGATAGTGTATATATATATATATATATATATATATATATACTGCTCAAAAAATAAAGGGAACACTTAAACAAAAGAATACAACTCCAAGTAAATCAAACTTCTGTGAAATCAAACTGTCCACTTAGTAAGCAACACTGGTGGACAATCAATTTCACATGCTGTTGTGCAAGTGAAATAGACAACAGATGGAGATTATTGGCAATTATCAAGACACACACTTTTGAAAGTTGATTGTGCTTTCACAATTGTGGTAGCATGAGACGGACTGTACAACCCACACAAGTGGCTCAGGTAGTGCAGCTCATCCAGGATGGCACATCAATGCGAGCTGTGGCAAGAAGGTTTGCTGTGTCTGCTAGCGTAGTGTTCAGAGGCTGGAGGCGCTACCAGGAGACAGGCCAGTACACCAGGAGACGTGGAGGGGGTCGTAGGAGGGCAAGAACCCAGCAGCAGGACCGCTACCTCCGCCTTTGTGCAAGGAGGAACAGGAGGAGCACTGTCAGAGCCCTACAAAATGACCTCCAGTAGGCCACACATGTGCATGTGTCTGCACAAACGATTAGAAACCGACTCCATGAGGATGGTCTGAGTGCCTGACGTCCACAGATGGGGTTGTGCTCACAGCCCAACACCGTGCAGGATGCTTGGCATTTGCCACAGAACACCAGGATTGGCAAATTCGCCACTGGTGCCCTGTGCTCTTCACAGATGAAAGCAGGATCACACTGAGCACATGACAGAGTCTGGAGACGCCATGGAGAGCGATCTGCTGCCTGCAACATCCTTCAGCATGACCAGTTTGGCAGTGGGTCAGTATTAGTGTGGGGTGACATTTCTTTGGAGGGCCGCACAGCCCTCCATGTGCTCGCCAGAGGTAGCCTGACTGCCATTAGGTACAAAGATGAGATCCTCAGACCCTTGTGAGACCATATGCTGGTGCAGTTGGCCCTGGGTTCCTCCTAATGCAGGTCAATGCCAGACCTCATGTAGCTGGAGTGTGTCGGCAATTTCTGCAAGATGAATGTATTGAAGCTATGGACTGGCCCGCCCGTTCCCCAGACCTGAATCCGATTGAGCACATCTGGGACATCATGTCTCGCTCCATCCATCAACGTCACTTTGCACCACAGACTGTCCAGGAGTTGGCGGATGCTTTAGTCCAGGTTTGGGAGGAGATTCCTCAGGAGACCATCCGCCGGCTCATCAGGAGCATGCCCACGCGTTGTAGGGAGGTCATACAGGCACGTGGAGGCCACACACACTACTGAGCATCATTTTGACTTGTTTTAAGGACATTACATTCCACTTTAATTTTGTGGGTGACTCCAAATCCAGGCCTCCATTGGTTAATACATTTGATTTCCATTGATGATTTTTGTGTGATTTTGTTGTCAGCACATTCAACTTTGTACAGAACAAAGTATTCAATGAGAATATTTCATTCATTCAGATCTAGGATGTGTTATTTGAGAGTTTCCTTTATTTTTTGAGCAGTGTATATATACAGCACTGGCAAAAATTAAGAGACCACTTTCAAATGTTCAGTTTGTCTGATTTTTTTCTTTATAGGTATATTTTTGAGTAAAATGTAAATTGTTCTTTTAGTCTATAAACTTCTGTCAACATGTCTCAGAATTTTCAAGCACCAAATTTTGTATTTTTTTCTGATAAAGAAAACTGGTCAAAATAAAAAAAAAGTGCTTTCAGACCTGAAATAATGTAAAGAAAACAAGCTCATAATCATTTAGAAACAACAATACTAATGTTTTAACTCAGGAAGAGTTCTGAAATCAATAGTTTGTGGAAAAACCATGATTTTTAAAACAGATTTCATGCATCTTGGCATGCTTTCCACCAGTCTTTCAAACTGCTTCTGGCGCAAAAATTTAAGCAGTTCTTCTTTGTTTGATGGCTTGTGACTATCCATCATCCTCTTGATTACATCCCAGAGTTTTTCCAATGGGGTTCAGGCCTGGAGAATGGGCTGCCCATGACAAGGTTTTGATGTGGTAGTCTCAGAGCTGTGTGTATATATATATATATATATATATATATATATATATATATATATATTTCAGACAAAAAGTTTGGACACAACTTCTCATTTAAAGATTTTTCTGTATTTTCATGACTATGAAAATTGTAAATTCACACTGAAGGCATCAAAACTATGAATTAACACATGTGGAATTATATACTTATCAAAAAAGTGTGTAACAAGTGAAATTATGTCTTATATTCTAGGCTCTTCAAAGTAGCCACCTTCTGCTTTGATGACTGCTTTGCACACTCTTGGCATTCTCTTGATGAGCTTCAAGAGGTAGTCACCGGGAATGGTTTTCACTTCACAGGTGTGCCCTGTCAGGTTTAATAAGTGGGATTTCTGGCCTTATAAATGTATAAATGGGGTTGGGACCATCAGTTGTGCTGTGCAGAAGTCTGGTGGATATAGAGCTGATAATCCTACTGAATAGACTGTTAGAATTTGTATTATGGCAAGAAAAAAGCAGCTAAGTAAAGAAAAACGAGTGGCCATCATTACTTTAAGAAATGAAGGTCAGTCAGTCCGAAAAATTGGGAAAACTTTGAAAGTGTCCCCAAGTGCAGTTGCAAAAACCATCAAGCGCTACAAAGAAACTGGCTCACATGAGGACCACCCCAGGAAAGGAAGACCAAGAGTCACCTCTGCTTTTGAGGATAAGTTTATCCAAGTCACCAGCCTCAGAAATCGCAGGTTTACAGCAGCTCAGATTAGAGACAAGGTCAATGCCACACAGAGTTCTAGCAGCAGACACTTCTCTACAACAACTGTTAAGAGGAGACTTTGTGCAGCAGGACTTCATGGTAAAATAGCTGCTAGGAAACCACTGCTAAGGTCAGGCAACAAGCAGAAGAGACTTGTTTGGGCTAAAGAACACAAGGAATGGACATTAGACCAGTGGAAATCTGTGCTTTGGTCTGATGAGTCCAAATTTGAAATCTTTGGTTCCAACCACCGTGTCTTTGTGCGACGCAGAAAAAGAGAACGGATGGACTCTACATGTCTGGTTCCCACCGTGAAGCATGGAGGAGGAGATGTGATGGTGTGGGGGTGCTTTGCTGGTGACACTGTTGGGGATTTATTCAAAATTGAAGGCATACTGAACCAGCATGGCTACCACAGCATCTTGCAGCGGCATGCTATTCCATCCGGTTTGCGTTTAGTTGGACCACCATTTATTTTTCACCAGGACAATGACCCCAAACACACCTCCAGGCTGTGTAAGGGCTATTTGACCAAGCAGGAGAGTGATGGGGTGCTACGCCAGATGACCTGGCCTCCACAATCACCAGACTTGAACCCAATCGAGATGGTTTGGGGTGAGCTGGACCGCAGAGTGAAGGCAAAAGGGCCAACAAGTGCTAAGCATCTCTGGGAACTCCTTCAAGATTGTTGGAAGACCATTTCCGGTGACTACCTCTTGAAGCTCATCAAGAGCATGCCAAGAGTGTGCAAAGCAGTCATCAAAGCAAAAGTTGGCTACTTTGAAGAACCTAGAATATAAGACATAATTTCAGTTGTTACACACTTTTTGATAGGTATATAATTCCACATGTGTTAATTCATAGTTTTGATGCCTTCAGTGTGAATTTACAATTTTCATAGTCATGAAAATACAGAAAAATCTTTAAATGAGAAGGTGTGTCCAAACTTTTGGTCTGTACTGTATATATATGTGAGGCAGTGAGGGGAATTATGTACGAGGGTGGGTATGTATCCCCCAGGATGCGCATGGAAGCATATTAAGGCCGCTGGAGTGCATTGCAGTCACAGATACAGCTGTGGTTGCAGTGCAGAATAAAAGTAAGTTTGGTCTTTGACAAGAAAACCTGGCAGTGGCTTTTATTTTTGGAGGGAACTACAGGATGGTAGTCTCAATATGGACTGTCTTGACGTCCCGGCTGTGAACCAGAAGATACCATTTGCTTTCCATTTGTAAGTTTCTTTGGACATTAAAGATGTATATCTTCGTACCGTGTTAGCCAGTAGATAGAAAAATATTTAGAGTTGAGAGACCTCAGTGGTTGATACCTTATAATGGCTAACTGAAAAGATGGTAACAAATTGCAAGCTTTCGAGACTACTCAGGTCTCTTCATCAGGCTGAACTAATACAAAATCTGAAGAATCACATATTTATACACAAAAACACAGAAAAAATGCAATAGGTAAGACAAGTGACGTGAAGCAGAATAGTCATTATGGCAGAGGGATGAGCATAAATATTGGAACAGTTCATAGATAAGGAGAGAAAGTTTTATTACCCTCTGATTGGGGTCTGGTAATGTTTTGTGATGTTTTCACAGGGTATTTGGAGTAAATTCCTTAATTGATGTAATAGGCCATAAAACCATGTGACAGGTTCATTCCAGCATTAAGAGTGTCAAAGGTCACCATCAATTTGTATTCGCAAATTCTTCTCTGTCTCTGAGATGTGAATCTGCTTCTTAGTACCAGTATTTTCATATCTGACATGCTATGATCAGGGGAGCAAAAATGTTTTGCCACAGGTAGATCCATTCTTTTTTCTCTTATTGTGTGGCGATGAGAATTCATCCTTGTTCTCAGTTTTTGCCCGGTCTCCCCCACATACAGACCCCCAGTTGGACATTTAGTACATATAATTAGGTACACAACATTAGATGTGATGCAGCTGAAAGTGACCTTTGACACTCTTAATGCTGGAATGAACCTGTCACATGGTTTTTTGGCCTATTACATCAATTAAGGAATTTACTCCAAATACCCTGTGAAAACATCACAAAACATTACCAGACCCCAATCAGAGGGTAATAAAACTTTCTCTCCTTATCTATGAACTGTTCCAATATTTATGCTCATCCCTCTGCCATAATGACTATTCTGCTTCACGTCACTTGTCTTACCTATTGCATTTTTTCTGTGTTTTTGTGTATAAATATGTGATTCTTCAGATTTTGTATTAGTTCAGCCTGATGAAGAGACCTGAGTAGTCTCGAAAGCTTGCAATTTGTTACCATCTTTTCAGTTAGCCATTAAAAGGTATCAACCACTGAGGACTCTCAACTCTAAATATTTTGGACATTAAAGACATTTGCTTTGAACTTTTATGTGGTCCCTGCCTATCTGTTGCACTGCACCAAACCTGCTGCACTACATATGGTTGGAGAATGTAGGCAGAGTGAACTAAGGCATACCCCAAAGCGTGCTGCATGTCAGTGATTAAGTCTGCAACGCTATAGCTAAAGCCTTCTAACAAGATGGAGGAAATACTCAAGCAGTTGGCCCTCATCCAGCAATGGCAGCAGGAGCAGCGGCAGCAATGGCAGTAGTATGTAGTACAGCGGGGTTGGTGCAGTGCAACAGATAGGCAGGGACCACATACAAGTTCTAAGCAAATGTCTTTAATAAATCAGATTGGGACCCAGGATAAGAGACATAGAGGTGTTTCTCACAAAATTAGAATATCATCATAACGTTAATTTATTTCAGATCTTCAATGCAAAAAGTGAAACTCACATATAGTCATTACAAACAGAGTGATCCATTTCAAATGTTTATTTCTGTTAATGTTGATGATTATGGCTTACAGCCAGTGAAAACCCAAAAGTCATTATCTCAGTAAATTAGAATTAACAAAAAACACCTGCAAAGGCTTCAAAAGCATTTAAAAAGGTCCCTTAGTCTGTTTCAGTAGGCTCCACAATCATGGGAAAGACTGCTGACTTGACAGATTTCCAGGAGGCAGTCATTGACACACTCCACAAGGAGGGTAAGCCACAAAAGGTCATTGCTAAAGAATCTGGCAGTTCACAGAGTTCTATATCCAAGCATATGAATGGAAAGTTGAATGGAAGGAAAAAATGTGGTAGAAAAAGGTGGACAAGGAACCGGGATAACCACAACCTTGAAAGGATTAAAGGATTGTTAAGAAAAGGCCATTTAAAAATTTGGCGGAGATTCACAAGGAGTGGACTGTTGCTGGAGTCATTGCTTCAAGAGCCACCACACACAGACCAGTATCCAGGACATGGGCTACAAGTGTCACATTCCTTGTGTCAAGCCACTCATGACCAATAGACGTCAGAAGAGTCTTAGGCTGGTTTCATATTTGTGTCTGTACGCGCACCGTTAGATCCGCATAGATCAGCATGCGTCATGCGTACATATCTTTAACATGGTGTACGCAGGGACATGCGTATGCGTACCCATATGTCGTTTTGCGGTGTCTGGCGAACACAACATGTTGCATTTTTTGAAGCGTCAAAAATCCGTCAAATATGCACAGTCCTGCGCATGCGGATGGGTGCATCAAAAAAATGCATTACTGTCTATGGGAACGCATTGGTATGCAAGGACACGCTCGATTCGCATGCGGACTTCAGACTGCGCATGTCCAGGAACTGATTACAGCACCTGGAAAAATCTAACGCATGCACATAAACAACGCAAACGCATACACATGCAGTATTTTTTTGGCGTCATGTGTAAAATGATGCGGATAAAAAACGCTGGGTAAACATGCGTTTGCATATGCAGATGATACGCTGCGCACACATACGTAAATGTGAACTTAGCCTTACCTGGGCCAAGGAGAAAAAAAACTGAACTGTTGCTCAGTGGTCGAAGGTGTTTTTTTCAGATGAAAGTAAATTCTGCATTTCATTTGGAAATCAAGGTCCCAGAGTCTGGAGGAAAAGTGGAGAGTCACACAATCCAAGCTTCTTGAGGTCTAGTGTGAAGTTGATGGTTTGGGAGCCATGTCATCTGCTGGTGTAGGACCACTGTGTTTTATCAAGACCAAAGTCAGAACAGCTGTCTACAAGGAAATTTTAGAGCACTTCATGCTTCCCTCTGCCGACATGCATTTTGGAGATGGAAATGTCATTCTCCAGCAGGACTTGGCAACTGACCACACTGCCAAAAGTACCAATACCCGGTTTAAAAACAATAGTATCTCTGTGCTTGATTGGCCAGCAAACTCGTCTGACCTTAACCCCATAGATAATGTATGGGGTATTGTCAAGAGGAAGATGAGAGACCCAGACCCAACAATGCAGATGAGCTGAAGGCTGCTATTAAAGCAACCTGGGCGTCCATAACACCTCAGCAGTGCCACAGGCTGATCGCTTCCATGCCACACTGCATTGATGCAGCAATTGATGCAAAAGGAGCCCCGACCAAGTATTGAGTGCATTTACTGAACATACATTTCAGTAGGCCAACATTTTGGATTTTAAAATCATTTTTCAAGGTGGTGTGATAAAGTATTCTAATTTACTGAGATAATGACCTTTGGGTTTTCATTGGCTGTAAGCCATAATCATCAACATTAACAGAAATAAACATTTGAAATACATCACTCTGTTTGTAATGACTCTATATATGAGTTTCACTTTTTGTATTGAAAAACTGAAATAAATTAATTTTGTGAGAAGCACCTGTACTCGTATATACTAGGATGGGGGACATACAGTGGGGAAAATAAGTATTTGATACACTGCTGATTTTTCAACTTTTCCTACCTACAAAGAATGGAGGGGTACGTAATTTTTATCATAGGTACACTTCAACTGTGAGAAACAGAATCTAAAAGAAAAACTAACAAAAAAATCACATTGTATGATTTTTACTTATTTAATTTGCATGAAATAAATATTTGATTCAATAGAAAAACAGAACTTAATATTTGGTACAGAAACCTTTGTTTGCAATTACAGAGGTCAGATGTTTCCTGTAGTTCTTGACCAAGTTTGCACACATTGCAGATGGGATTTTGGCCCACTTCTCCAGATCTTTCAGATTTGGGGGCTTTCGCTGGGCAACATTGAATTTTAGCTCCCTCCAAAGATTTTCTATTGGGTTCAGGTCTGGAGACTGGTTAGGCAACTCCAGGACCTTGAAATGCTTCTTACGGAGCCACTCCTTAGTTGCTCTGGCTGTGTGTTTCGGGTTATTGTCATGCGGGAAGACCCAGCCATGACCCATCTTCAATGCTCTTACAGATGGAAGGAGGTCGTTGGCCAACACCTCGTGATACATAACCCCATCCATTGCCCCTTCAATACAGTGCAGTTGCCCTATCCCCTTTGCAGGAAAGCACACCCAAAGTATGATGTTTCCCCACCATGCTTCACGTTTGGGACTGTGTTGTTGGGGTTGTACTCATCCTTACTTCTTCCTCCAAACGGCTGATACAAAAAAGTTCTATTTTGGTGTCTGACCACATGACCTTCTCCCATGCCTCTTCTAGATCATCTAGATGGTCATTGGCAAACTTCAAACGACTGTGGACATGTGCTGGCGTGAGAAGGGTGATTTTGCGTGCCCTGCAGGATTTTAATCCATGATAGCATAGTTTGTTACGAATGGTAATGTTTTAGACTGTGGTCCCAGCTCCCTTCAGGTCATTGACCAGGTCCTCCTGTGTAGTTCTGGGCTAATTCCTGACCTTTATCAAAATCATCCTTACCCCACGAGGCGAGATCTTTCATGGAGCCCCAAACCGAGGAAGATTGACAGTTATCTAGTGTGTCTTCCATTTTCTAACAATTGTGCCAACAGTTGTTGCCTTCTCACCAAGCTGCTTGCTTATTGTTCTTTAGCCCATCCCAGCTTTGTGCAGGTCTACAATTTTGTCCCAGGTGTCCTTAGACAGCTCTTTGCTCTTAGCCATGGTTTAGAGGTTGGAGTGTGATTGTGTGGACAGGTGTCTTTTATACGCATACAGGTAATGAGTTTAAACAGGTGCAATTAATACAGGTAATGAGTGCAGAGTAGGAGGGCTTCTTAGGCCAGGTGCAACACGGTCTGGAAGTAGCAGCGCTTTGTATGCAGGGCATGTTTGCTGAATCCAAAGTGCTGCCATCTATTGAACACAGGTGAATCTGCATGTGTTCACTGAACCATGCGGATTCACCACTTTTAATACATTGTATGGGTGAAATTTCTCTCCACAAGAGAAATTGACATGCTGCGGTCTGGAAAGACGGGTGATCCACAGGCGTCTGTGGATGCATGGTGGACATGGGATTTCTTAAAATCCCATCCACTATGCTGTAACAGCTGGCCATAACGCAGCATCAAACCCGCAGCAGTTCCTGATCGTGTGCACATACCCCTAAAAAAAAATAACAGGTCTGTGAGAGCCAGAATTCTTGCTGGGTGGTAGGTGATCAAATACTTATTGCATGCAATGCAATTTAATTATGTAAAAATCATACAATGTGATTTTCTGATTTTTATATTCTGTCTCTCACAGGTGAAGTGCACCTACGATGAAAATTACAGACTTCTCCATTCTTTGAAGGTGGGAAAACTTGTAAAATTAGCAGTGTATCAAATACTTATTTCCCCAACTGTATGAATGAGGATGGGGCTCAGGATAAGAGACATATATGCCAGGATGAGTGACATATACCAGGATGGGGGCCCCAGTCCAAATCTTGCACCGGCGCCCATTAGACTCTAGTTACGCCAGTGCACAAAAAAACCTTTAAACTCTAACATTTAAGATAGAATCTGTGACTTGTTCTTACTGAGCATTAAAAATGGCTACTAACACAAAAACATAATCCTTTATATAATTGTCTGGTTGAACATTCTCTTCCAATACAAATATTTGTGTGGATTTTATCTCTAGAACAAGGGCACAACTATCAAAATATAGAGCAGAGGCTGCAGAAAGTAGGAGGGTGAGGCTGGAAGCACCTGATTACAGAAATAGAAGCAATGACGTGCTAAACAGCAGTCTAGGTTCACATTAATTGTACTTATTCTCATGCAGGAATTTCCGGACACTGTGTTCATTGTGCTAGACTTGTCCTCTATGGGAAACTCGTTTTCTGCTATCTCCTTCCTTTTTGGTGCTTTGAAGTTTCCTGCATCCTTTCAACACCAGACATGATGTACCCACATATTGAGTACTGAAGGCAATAGTTAAAGTTTGCACGGAAAGATAACACATGAGAAAGATAATATGACCAAAAGTTTTTACTCATTAGGAACTTTTTGCCAAGTTTTCCGAGAGCATTACTCAATACCCCTGAAAGTATTTGGGGTGTCTGTTATTGGCCCCACATATATGTTGTCATCACCACCAATATCCAGACCAAGTCATATATTATGGCCAAACACTTGTTTCTTATACAGCACCAGCATATTCACAATATATTTAGATTGTGAGCCCCAATATTGATAGTACAGTACAGTTGGGTGCCATATTGGTATCCTATTTGTGCCGAATTTATGTTTGATGATTGGTTCCGAACATATTTGGTCATTTCATTTGGCTGTGCTTAGAAAATATTACAAAAACAATAGTAGTCACCGCTGATTATATTCAGAACAGAATTTTGAAAAATTTGCTCAACTCTAATTGACATTGATGATAATATCAGCAATATTATGGAGCCATATAAGCATAAAATAAATAAATCGTCACCATTACATCAGCTCCTCACCTCAATGAAGTCCACAATCTAATTTCTCTACCACGGCAAAAAATTTAAAACGTTTCGTTTTTTTTTTTTTACATGTGTTTGAAAACGCTGAAGAGCTAGTGGGCCATATTTATTAAAGGTGACAATTTAAGCCACTGTCTTGATCTAATGTAATCTATCGACATTTGTTGTGGCAGATTTATAGTTACATTTGCCTTTTTTGATAAATCTGACACAACATAAATCAATGATTTTAACTTAACAGGCTAAAATTCCGGCACTTACGTCAGGTTTTCTGAACGGATGACATTTTTTTTACATTTGTAACTTTTTTGGTGACTTTTTAAAAAGGTTGCCATTTATAAAAGTGTCTGTGCCCTGATTGAGCAATGAGTCTTGCCCACTCTTCACGAACTGCCTCCTTGGTTTAATTGTGGAGCAACTGGTTATTATTATTATACATTTATATAGCGCCATTTATTCCATGGCGCTTTACATATGGTTAAGAAATATGTTGCACTACAGAACCCAACTTTGCAATAAAAGTGCAATCAGTTTCAGCTTTATTTTCTGACTGCTTTCGTCTTTTCAGATGGACATTTGTACTTTAGGGGCCCATTTATTATTGCTTTTGTGCTTTATTTCTGAAGTTAAAGTAGTTCCAGTTGATGATGATGTTTATTTGAGCCTTATTCATGATTTCATTTGCACCAATTTTAAGTAGATTTCATTTGGTTTCTTCTTTTTTTTGGGGGGAGGGGATGGGGTAAGCTAATATTGGTGTGCTTTTGGTTATCCACATGCTTTTACCTGATTCATCATTTGCAACCTTTAGAAATATTGCTACATTTTTTTTTACAATTGCACTCCGGTATCCTAGAATACAATATCTATTTTTTGTGCAGTTAAAGACTAACAAGCAACATTGTAATTCTTATTAAAAGAATTGCACACATAGGTGCAAAAAAGTGAAATGACCAAAAAAAGCTAAGCATCTTTGTTGGCAGCGGATTATTCAGGATACTCTCCAAGCATGTGACAACAGAGCTTCTTTATTCAGGAAGAAACAGGAACAATATATGATAAGCTTAATAGATCAGCAATAAATCATTTGTGTGTCTCTATCTGTGCAGCATCTACAGCAGGCTGCTTCTCTCATACACAGACACAGGAAAAACAGGAAATACAGTCACATGCTCTTCCTGTGTGACCTGGGAGTTTTTTTTTAACTTTATACACAGCATACAAATCTAGCAACTAAACACTCAGACAGGAATAGAGTTGTTGCACCAAACATATTCCAACAATCTTCGAATCTCAACTAATTCATCAAACTGCACCTATTATGACGTATTTGGCACAAATCTGTCAGTGCAAAATGAAAATTACTTAAATAAATCAAATAATGAATTGGACCTATGTCTGCCAAGTTTGTGTGATTATCTGAAAAGATAAGACAAAAAAAGCACAAATGAAGTTTGTTCAAACTCTGTACCATTACATTTTAGAGAGATTTAAAGGGAACCTCTGGCAGATTCATAGATGCACTGCATAAATGCAGTGTGAACAGGGCCTCACTCAATCAGCAAAACATTATGGATTTTAGAATATGAAAACCTTCAGAATTTGGCCCAAGCCACTGAGCCAAAGGTAAACCTATTATACTATAGTCAAATATACAATTATTAAACTTATAAAAGAAAGACTATACAGGTGCTTCTCACAAAATTAGAATATCATCAAAAAATTAATTTATTTCAGTTCTTTAATACAAAAAGTGAAACTCATTATATAGAGTCATTACAGACAGAGTGATCTATTTCACGTGTTTATTTCTGTTAATGTTGATGATTATGGCTTACAGCCAGTGAAAACCCAAAAGTCATTATCTCAGTAAATTAGAATACTTTATAACACCAGCTTGAAAAATGATTTTAAAATCTGAAAAAATGTTGGCCTACTGAAATGTATGTTCAGCAAATGAACTCAATACTTGGTCGAGGCTCCTTTTGCATCAATTACTGCACCAATGTGGCGTGGCATGGAGGCGATCAGCCTGTGGCACTGCTGAGGTGTTATGGAAGCCCAGGTTGCTTTGATAGTAGCCTTCAGCTCATCTGCATTGTTGGGTCTGGTGTCTCTCATCTTCCTCTTGACAATACTCCATAGATTCTCTATGGGGTTAAGGTCAGGCGAGTTTGCTGGCCAATCAAGCACAGTGATACTGTTGTTTTTAAACCAGGTATTGGTACATTTGGCAGTGTGGACAGAAGCCAAGTCCTGCTGGAGAATGAAATTTCCATCTCCAAAAAGCTTGTCGGCAGAAGGAAGTATGAAGTGCTCTAAAATTTCCTGGTAGACGGCTGCACTGACTTTGTTCTTGACAAAACACAGTGGACCTACACCAGCAGATGACATGGCTCCCAAAACCATCACTGATTGTGGAAACTTCACACTAGACCTCAAACAGCTTGGATTGTGTGCCTCTCTACTCTTCCTCCAGACTCTGGGACCTTGATTTCCAAATGAAATGAAGAATTTACTTTCATCTGAAAACAACACCTTGGACCACTGAGCAACAGTCCAGTTCTTTTTCTCCTTGGCCCAGGTAAGATGCTTCTGGCATTGTCTATTGGTCATGAGTGGATTGACACAAGGAATGCGACACTTGTAGCCCATGTCCTGGATACGTCTGTGTGTGGTGGCTCTTGAAGCTATGACTCCGGCAGCAGTCCACTCCTTGTGAATCTCCCACAAATATTTGAATGGCCTTCTCTCAAGAATCCTTTGAGGCTGTGGTTATCCAGGTTGCTTGTGCAACTTTTTCTACCACACTTTTTCATTCCACTCAACTTTCCATTAATATGCTTGGATACAGCACTCTGTGAACAGCCAGCTTCTTTAGCAATGATCTTTTGTGGCTTACCCTCTATATGGAGTGTGTCAATGACTGCCTTCTGGACATCTGTCAAGTCAGCAGTCTTCCTCATGATTGTGGAGCCTACTGACACAGACTAAGGGACCTTTTTAATCAATTATGAAACCTTTGCAGGTGATTTTGTTAATTATTCGAATTTACTGAGATAATGACTTTTGGGTTTTCATTGCTGTAAGCCATAATCATCAACATTAACAGAAATAAACACTTGAAATAGATCCCTCTGTTTGTAATGACTATATAATATACAGTACAGACCAAAAGTTTGGACACACCTTCTCATTCAACGATTTTTCTGTATTTTCATGACTGTGAAAATTGTAGAATCACACTGAAGGCATCAAAACTATGAAGTAACACATGTGGAATTATACATTACACTGACTCTACATGCCTGGTTCCCACCGTGAAGCATGGAGGAGGTGTGATGGTGTGGGGGTGCTTTGCTGGTGACACTGTTGGGGATTTATTCAAAATTGAAGGCATAATGAACCAGCATGGCTACCACAGCATCTTGCAACAGCATGCTATTCAATCCGGTTTGCGTTTAGTTGGACCATCATTTATTTTTCAAAAGGGCAATGACCCCAAACACACCTCCAGGCTGTGTAAGGGCTATTTGACCAAGAAGGAGAGTGTTGGGGTGCTATGCCAGATGACCTGGCCTCCACAGTCACCAGACCTGAACCCAATCGAGATGGTTTGGGGTGAGCTGGACCGCTCACCGCTTCAATTTTGAATAATCCCCAACAGTGTCACCAGCAAAGCACCCTCACACCACCTCCTCCATGCTTCACGGTGGGAACCAGGCATGTAGAGCCCATCCGTTCACCGCAAAAGGTGGCTACTTTGAAGAACCTAGAATATAAGACATATTTTCAGTTGTTTCACACTTTTTTGTAAAGTGTAATGTATAATTCCACATGTGTTAATTCATAGTTTTGATGCCTTCAGTGTGATTCTACAATTTTCATAGTCATGAAAATACAGAAGAATCTTTGAATGAGAAGGTGTGTCCAAACTTTTGGTCTGTACTGTATGAGTTTCACTTTTTGTATTTAACTGAAATAAATTAACTTTTTGAATTTTGATGATATTCTAATTTTGTGAGAAGCAGCTGTATATACCATAAATAATTCAAAGACATAACTTTTTCATTAACATATAAAAACATTCAAAACATGTAGGTGGAGACAGTCTTATGAATATCAATAAAGAAATGAGTAGTTATTTTTACATTAATCCCATGATTCAAAATAAATCTTAAAAAAGGCTCCAAAATACAGCTATTGATAGTGTTAGAATATGGCAACACAAAATTGTTTACACTCTTAGTTTTTACAAGTAGCAACCAAAAAAAGACAAAGAAAATAAGGAAAAATATATGAGGCGGCAAAGAGTTCTATATATATGCAAATACACAATTTTTGAGGACTGATTGTATGTTACTATCCAGTGAAATGTGGCAAGAAAATATATGCGAGATGATTTGCATTTAGTATATTCTTTTCTATTTTATCCCTTTTTTTTCTCATTGCTCATTCACTTGCATGTAATGTATTAATAATAACGATATGAAGGAACATATATGGACAGGGATTAGTTCTCTACATCGCCTATATCTACGCTTCCACAGCGGGAGACAATAATTACTATCAGCTATCAAAGGACAAACATGAGTCGACTGCGGCTGCTTGTTAAATAAAAAATTACATGAAACCCTATTGACGTTTTAAAGATAGGAGAAGATACGAGCCTCCAGGATGAAAACCACCAGCCGCAATCTGATCTCCTTGAATCACATTTGATAAATCAATGGTCAGGTATCTCTACGTTGCCAATTAACTTCATTGGATACATGCTCCATAGTGTGGCTTCAGTGTAAGCCAGCTGCTGGAGAGAAGGCAGGAAATCGATTGCTGTGCTTTCAGCCCTGTCATTGATTACATTTTCTACTATTCAGCTGACTTTGGCATTAAAAGGAACTTAAAAACATTAGAGTTCAACTTCTTTACAGGACGCGATAACAAACAAGAGCAGAATGGCAGCGCCACGCCAAATGTTAAGGTTTTAGCGCATTAAAGATTTATGGCTGGATTCAGAATGCCAATATTGGTAAGCGATGCTCTGCCCACAGTCACCAAAGAGATACATGGATTTACTGTACTGTGATTCATGACTCCTCCATGACTATTTCATGAAATGACAGCAATCAATGTATTCTTTCAGAGTTTTTTTTATAGCCAAATAACACAATTTCTTGAGAGAAGTTTTGCCTACTGGCAATACAAACCAGTATATGTAATATGTTGCCCTTACGTTGGGTGAAATAGATCATGGACTGCTGGCTATGTTGTCAACATCACCATAATGTCCTGATCTTCAGCACCATTCTAAATCTTCCATATAAGTTTATGGAGCGCAGCACATGTGCAGCCATCTTTCCAATCACAGACGGGGTCCTTTTCTTGAGATAGGTTTGGGTCTCAGAGGTACGACCTACGGTACATCTATGAGACATTTACAGTATATTCTGCAGATATGTCACAAATGGTTGAGATGGGAATAACCCAATAATGAAAAGCTTCTAAACTGCCCCTAGCCCTAAGTGTTGACCACCCTTACACTATTTAGCTCTACAACATGCATAATTGAAGCCAGGGATTAGGAGCTCCTAATATTTTAGACTCTGATACATTCTGAATAGACATGCTCAGCTTGGTAAACAATAGCATTGTAGAAGTGGATGATGGAGTATTGTATACATACTGATGTTCTACGCTTCACGTGCTGTTAATGGTTCTATGTTTAGCATGATATTTATCTTAGAAGACTTCTGTGTTTGATTTAGTTTCCTTGGAGGCCATAAAAGCATATCTAAGGCCATGTCTATGTCTAAATTGGCCTGCAGTAAATCATCCAAGGGCAATGCAGGAGACCTCCACAACTCTGAGCAAATATGTGGCAATGACCTACAACATACGCAGCAGTAGAGTAAACAATCAGCATTGTATGTGCTCATAAATATTTCATGTTTCCATCCACTGTCACAGATACCAAATGAGAAAAACTAGGCAAGCTGACGGATTATAGTTTGCGCACTCTGCTAAGTATATATGTAATTGCATATCTTCTTTTGATTGACAATACACTTATGGAAGTGTATACATTACACTGTTTGCTTAATTATTAAGCAAGTTGTATTTGAGAGGATTCTTTTATTACTGAACAACAACTATGTTCTCAATCAACCCAAAAGACTCAAATATCAAAGCTTAATATTTTTGGAAGTTGGAGTGGGTTTTTTTTAGATTTGGCTATCTTAGGAGGATATCTGTTTGTGCAGGTAACTATTACTGTGCAGAATTATTAGGCAACTTAATAAAAACCAAATATATACCCATCTCACTTGTTTATTTTCACCAGGTAAACCAATATAACACAAAATATTTCTGACATTCAAAAACAATAAAAAAAAATCAGTGACCAACATAGCCACCTTTCTTTACGATGACACTCAGACGCCTTCCATCCATAGATTCTGTCAGTTGCTTGATCTGTTTACGATCAACATTGCGTGCAGCAACCACCACAGCCTCCCAGACACTGTTCAGAGAGGTGTACGGTTTTCCCTCCCTGTAGATCTCACATTTTATGAGGGACCACAGGCTCTCTATGGGGTGTCTTCCAGAAACTGGCAGTAGGTCTGGGAGTTGAGCTTCACTCCATCCTCAACCCGAAAAGGTCCCACAAGTTCATCTTTGATGATACCAGCCCATACCAGTACCCACCTCCACCTTACTGGCGTCTGAGTCGGAGTGGAGCTCTCTGCCCTTTACGGATACAGCCTCGGGCCCATCCATCTGGACCATCAAGAGTCACTCATTTCATCAGTCCATAAAACCTTAGAAAAATCAGTCTTAAGAGATTTCTTGGCCCAGTCTTGACGTTTTATCTTATGTTTCTTGCTCAAAGATGGTCGTTTTTCAGCCTACCTTACCTTGGCCATGTCCCTGAGTATAGCACACCTTATGCTTTTTGATACTCCAGTAACGTTGCAGCTCTGAAATATGGCAAAACTGGTGGCAAATGGCATCTTGGCAGCTTCACGCTTGATTTTCCTCAATTCATAGGCAGCTATTTTGAGCCTTTTTTTTTTATCAACACGCTTCTTGCGACCCTGTTGGCTATTTGCCATGAAACGCTTGATTGTCCAGTGATCACGCTTCAAAAGTTTGGCAATTTCAAGACTGCTGCATCCCTCTGCAAGACATCTCACAATTTTTGACTTTTCAGAGTCCGTCAAATCTCTCTTCTGACCCATTTTGCCAAAGGAAAGGAAGTTGCCTAATAATTAAGCACACCTTATATAGGGTGTTGATGACATTAGACTACACCTCTCCTCATTACAGGGATGCAAATCACCTGATTTACAGAATTGGCAGTTTGCTTTCAAGCCTATACAGCTTGGAGTAGGACAACATGTATAAAAAGGATGATGTGATCTAAATACTCATTTGTCTAATAATTCTGCACACCGTGTATAAACAGTAATATCATGGACAGTGAACATTGACTCTAATTGTGCAAACTTGAAAAAAAGAAGGCCTGTTTCACATGTCTGACATTCATGACCAGATAATGAACTGAGATGCCCAGTCTGAAAACGAATCTCCTGACCCGAACTCAATAGCCATGGCATGCTTGGTCCGGAAATTGTAATCCATACTGAGACCAACAATGTCGCAAGAGTAAAACCAGCTTAACTCACACATCATACCATCAAATTTCTACATCTGATGGTATTTCTTCGGCCTCATTTCTTTGGTTTTGCTACAGTTTCTTGTATTTTTTTCAAACAGGAGCGTGACTCCCCCTTTTTGATGTAGGCATTTTATCTGTATAGCTTCCAGGAGCAGGTGTCTGAACAGTCGGGCTTGGGTCCTCCTCTGCCACCATCTATTTTGAGGTTGGTTAACATAAGGTGAAATATTAATACTAAAAGATAGGACAATCCCGATTAACGAAACCCCTTGTCACGGTAGGATGGCTTTTACAATTTTTTGATCATGTTTTAACTAAGTACCCCATATTATTTACATGTACTATTACTCTTTACCTACTACAGGGTATATGCTCATTTTGTTTTTATCTTGGGTTTTATGTGTTACATGGCCACAGTGTGAACGCGCTCCAACACAGTTCACGTATTACAACTTACGTTCCAGTTCATTTCTTTGGTTTTGCATTAGTTAATTTTTTTAATGAAAAGGAAAAAATGTCTAACTTTCAACTGATCTGTGTTTTTTTATGACTAAAACATATCTATAAGAGCTTTCCAAATCATTGCATTCTTGTTTTCTTTACATTTTACACAGGTTCCCAACTATTTGAGAATTGTGGTTGTAGAATAATCCCTCAATGTGTACAAGTCTCTGGAGCATCACTGCACCTTCTAAGTACAAATAATTGGTATTCCTGAGGTTAGACCCTCAATTCTTTAACTTCTCCAAAAGGTAGGTGCAAAGGTTTTACATTTTAAGTAGTACAGTGCCACAAGGACTTGGAAGGTAATGAGCTGTGATTGTGATCTTTGTATTAGATTCTATTAATGGTCTGAACAGCTTCACCACTGTCTTCAGGTGAACCACTGTTAAGCCTGGGTCTCACATAGCGATACACCAGCGATCCCGACAACGATATGCACTTGTCAGGATCGCTGGTGTATCGCTACATGATCGCTGCTGAGCTGCCAAACAGGCAGCTCAGGCAGCAATCAGCAGAGCGACACTGCGGGTAAACATCGCTTAGTTACCCGCAGTGTACCTTGGATACCAGCGCCCTGATGCGCGGTGCCTGGAAACCCGCTGTGTACCTTGGTTACCAGCTCCCTGCATCAGGGCGCTGGTATCCAAGGTACACAGCGGGTTTCTAGGCACAGCCCTGCGCCTGGAAACCCGCTGTATACCTTGGTTACCAGCGGTTTGCTAGTCTCCCGCCTGTCACATGCAGCGATGCGTGCCTGTCAGCGGGAGACCAGCGATCAAAAAATGTCCAGGACATTCAGCGACGATCAGCGATACCCGGCAGGGGGGCTGATCGTCGCTGAATGTCACACACAGCGATATCGCTGGGGAGATCGCTGCTGCGTCACAAAACTAGTGACTCAGCAGCGATCTCTCTAGCGAGATCGCTGTGTGAGACGGGGGCTTTACAGATCCGCTCAAGTGCATTCAAAACGATCTTATCTGGCACGTTTACTGACTAATCTGTATGGATAACCTCCTGACAGAACCCACAAGTCCAACATTACTGTGCTTTTTGTAGACACAATCTCTTATTAAGAAGATTAATTAGAGAAGCAACAGTTTGAGGAACAGATTACTGAGAAAACCTCCTGAGATCTATCTACTGCACATATTTAACTTTCCCTGACCTTCACTTCTATTGACGAGTGTACAGCGTTTCTTAGATGACTGGTTTCTATAAAGTAATATCACTTAAAGGATTTCTTACAACTATAGTTCATGTTCCAAATGTCCCCTATAGTGACCATTAGTGCAAATGTCAGAGCCTTCATCTCCAGAAATGTGGCCGGAGGATTTCAGGGAATGCTGAGAACAGCATTGCCTGGAAAACGATTTACCCTTATGTTGTTAGACACATGGCACCGTTGTAGTTATTAGTTTATCAGCAAAGCAAGCTCTCCCCTGCGAACTCAGTTCTTGTGAGCAGCGAAGAGGAAGAACATCTTAAGAGGGAACCAGTGGGATATTGGAACAATCTGCACAGAAAATAGAAGGCTAAATACACTGGAGTCCATGTAAATGCCTCAAATCAAAGGGATTAAATAAAATCATCACATCATAAAAATATCTTTAAATAAAAACCCAACTTCATTATTGCTTATCACACATCAGAAGCCAATATGTAAGGTCAAACTAATGAGATTAAGATGTCCTACACAGCTATGCTGCAGCGATTAAAAGGTTTTCCATACCCTTTTTTGAAACTGGCCAAAGTAAAGAAATTGTTATTAAAAAATGAAAGAAGTGTTACTTAGGCCTCAATCAGGCATCTCATTTTCAAGTATGAATCCTATCCGTGGTTTTCACAAATAGCACTCATATCTGTGCAGTTAATGGAGCCATTCACATACCCATGATTTTTCGAAGACAGTGTGATCCGTGAAAAATCACAGAAAAATGTCTGATTTTGATGTGAGGGTCGATTAAAATGGCATTGCAAGTCTATGGGTCTGTGAAAAAAAAAATCGGACCGCATTCGGATGACATGCGAATACGGTCAAATTGTCACGGAATGTCACATAGGAGAAGCTGGAGAAACTTTTTTTTCTTCATGTACGGGAAAAACGGGTGACACTTGACCCACACTCTCATCAAAATAATCATCTGAATGACGCCTTACCTATCAGTATCCCAACTGCACTGGGATTGAAAGTGATAATGTCCCACCTTTACAGTCTCCTGTCGGCTGAGGCTACTGATTGACTACATGGTTACCTGACTAACTGATGGGACAATGACACCTCTAGTAGGATGATGGTGAAACCCCAGCGATCACCTGAGAATAAGTAATAAATATTGTGGATAAAAGGCTATTACCACCTAATAAATATTTTAAATACTGTACATCTAAAATGAGAAATGAAGCAACTTAGTAAATAGTCTTGAGTAAAGAAAAATGACTACACTGTATTATGTTGGGGCGCAGGGCTCCACACCTAACAGGGCTCCTCATCATTACTATGTAAGTTTGCATCCTAAACTCTTCTATTTGATTTACAGTGGGTACGGAAAGTATTCAGACCCCTTTAAATTTTTCACGACTAAATAAGGCAGAGGTATAAGAGCTGATATTTAAGATCTGACTATGCAGGTTTTGCTTGTAATCTGAAGAAATATAGGGAGCAGTACACATAAGACATTATTTTATTTAAGTTACATTTTAGAAGCATTGGAGCAATAAAACAATGGCTGCTAGCATGTACAAGTGTAATAAATATATGTGTGTGACATGTCTGTATTACGTCAAATGAAGGCACACAGTGAAGGGTGGTGTCGACAAGACTTTGGTTACACAAGTCACATGTATTTCATTAGGCACTAACCACAAGTCATTTAATATGTATATGTTACATTATCTGCTATTGTTATGAGAGCTGAAAGTGTCTCCAGGGAAGCTGGAAAGCCTATTTTGGACTGCATAGCGCTCACTGAACGTCACAGACTCCAATACAGAGCTCTGTAGACGTCATCTGTCACTTTTTCTGTTTGCATCAGGAAACTACAGATGTGAACACAGGGGGACAAAAAGGATTTCCTCCTATGTAGCTAACAGTAAAGATACAACAAATGAGAATAAATAACACTTCCTCATTAGATAGTTAATACAGATATGTTACACTATTTATAATTTATATACTATACGGGATTTCCAAGATTCTAGAAAACTTTGCCAGAGAGGAAAAATAGCAGAAAATAATAAAAGAACCTAGAAATTTACACCACTCCAGGCCACTGATTGGCCGCAGCAGTCACATGGATTAACAATGTTATGGCTGCCTCCAGGTGAACAAAGACCGATAGCGAGCATGAGACTGGCGGTCCATTAAGCAGGTACTTTTGTAGTATCTCAGAAAACCTCTAAGTGAAACAAAAAGTACTCTGTTTTAATTTCATGTTTTTGTTTTTTTTGAATGCCCACAACTACATGGAAGCTCTGAGTATATACTGAATAACAAAGACTTCCTATCTAGGTCGCGAGGACCAACCATAAGCCACTGCAGCTCATATGACGATGTATGGCTGACCCGGCGATGCAACAGAGGAGCATTGTTGCTTCCACTGACCACCTGCTAGATCTCTGCACATGGTTGATGTTTCCGTGGAAAGTCTCTGCTAATGTGTGTTAAAACGGAGTTACCGTAACTTTTTGCCATTTTTTTTTAATTATTGATCTGTAATACCATATTTCCCCTGCAGTGGTAATGATGAAACATGCACCTTCTAATGTATGGCCTTACATTTTTCCCTCTAGCGGATTATAAACATACAAGGCTACATTTACTTCTGCGTCAGAGATATGGTTAGGAGCCTGACACACATTTCCTTGTTTTCAAATAATGACACCGTGATGGAACCCAATGGATATCATTACAGGATAATAGGATCTATCAGTCACCACCAGTGTTCGTTGTAAGCTGGAACCAGAATGATAGTGCTCAAAGCTATGGGTTTTTAATAACTGTGCATAGATAAGTCCCTCCATACACTTCAGTTAGCCGTCGGCTGAACTATGGATCTGCTGACAGCCATCTTGCCCGAATCTCAGATTCTGTGTTCTCTCGGAAAACTGCTGCCAGACACATTGGTCAGCAATTAATCTTGCTGAGTATCAAAGGATCGGCAGTCAGACATAGCGGATCCTTAATTCCCCTGAGATGATGTGTCGGAAGACTCCATACACATAAGTCTATATACCGAACTTGTCGATATTGGTGACTTTGGCAGACATTAGTCTATTGTGTGTTGGTGACTTTAGGCTACCCCCTGTGGCTATGTACATTGGAATCAGCAAATGTCTAATTTATTACTAATTTCCTAAAACATTTCAGCACAGTATAGCTGCCCTTTTTTACATTTAGGATGAAATATTTTAGATGCATATTGTTACATCAGAGCCTTAAAAGGGTATCTAAAATATCAAAAACAGCAGTACTCACCTAGCCTCGCCGCCAGTGATCTAGCAATTAACTCTCCTGTGGCGTTCCCGTTCTTGGTCAACACGCCAATGACTACTGCATCCAATTGGTGGCTGCAGGGATCACGTGCCATATAATTGGTTACCTAGCTCCCACCACTGAGTGGTGATGACAGACATTCGGCACGTGATTGCTACATCCACTTATTTGCGGCAGTGGTCACACAACAGCCACATGAGAACAAAGACCCAGAGCGCCAGAGGAGGGTTATGGATGAACTGTTGGCTGGAAGTGTAGGTGAGTATGGTTGCTTTTGAAACTTAACAGTGCTGACAGCTGTTTAAGGAAAAAAAAATCCTATCACTGGATAACCCCTTTAACGTCCTTATGCTTTTATTTTTTTTTCTTTACAACTAAGCAGCTATGGTAAGTTGAAACGGCCAGCTCAGCAAAAAGCGATGTGTCTGACTTAAGAAAGTATTGATTTACACAACACATCACATTGTTCTCCAATAGAACGCTTTTTTTCACTTTTGGACCAATTTAAGAACACATAATCCACAAAGGGCACTGACCGCAATCTGTGTCTTTCTTAACACTTTACAAAATAGAGAAATAAATATTATTAAGAACCCAAAGGTTTAAATGTTTATATAATACATACAAATAATATTGCTATTGAAGGTGTGATATTAAATATTATTGAAGAATGAAATGCCAGATAAATGTAATTTTTAAAATAAATAATAAATCACAGTGCCTTCTATCGTACAGAACTATTATCCTTACTCAACATAGAAAGGATATAATAAAGCAAAGCATTCTACTCCACAGAGTATCTTACATGTCACTTCTCAAGTCTCTCATCGCCATCATCAGCTCTTCGAGGTTTAGAAAACTAATACGGCACATTACACCATTATATTGGAGCACTGAAGATATTAATGATAAATTCAGATTGTAAACTTTTATAATCCTGGGGCCTCGCTAGAACATATACTGTTATGTTTAAATAATGAATCATTATTTTTCTTATATTTCCCCAAAATATTGTTAAATATTTAAAGAATATCACTTAGTTTACTGGGTTACTGGGTGCAGCAGAGCTGTCCCCTCAGCACTCAACCCAGTAAGGTGATATGCAAATGGAATCATACAATGGAATGTAATATATATATATATTTTTTAAAAGCGGTCTACGCAGGAACATATCAAAAATAGGAAAGGATGATTGCTCACCAGACTATGTTTGGAGACCGTCCGTGCCTGGAATTCAGTGGCTGACTACCACATATGAACAAGCTTGAAGACAAAGGATTTTTCCGGCACTGGAGATTTTTCCATAAAAAACATCATCTTTATTCAGAAAATCTTCATGGTTAAAAAATAATACATGAGGGGGAAGCCCCCAACGCCTGACGAGTTTAAGACCTGTAGTGGTCCTTCCTCTAAGGCATACAGACATAAAATCAACAATTCCTTTATATGTTCTCAACCATTGCAAAAGCACATGTGGTTAATTAAGGAGACCACTTCCTTTAACTATTTAACAACCAATACTATTTTCATAGAATGTGGTCACACAAAAAACGCATGTCACTGTTATAATACCGCATATAGTGCATATGTGCATGCTAATTCCATGTGCATATTAAACAAATAAAGATATTTGTATACATCACTTATTGTGAACTGGTAAGGTTAGCTGAAGATCTACAAACATTAAATTCTAAAAAACATTTTTTCCATATATGGCTATAATAATATAAATACAATGTACCAAAATCTCCCGCATTCGTGCAGATATCTCAACAAAAATGCACGAAAAACATTCTACAATAAAGGTTTAGAATATGATCAAAAAAAAAAAAAAAAGAGGCACATAATAGCACCTAAATGCCGCAAGGAATATACCTATTTTCATATGCATATTCAATTAATCAATCACTACAGATAAGCAGCATATATATTCAACCCTATTACAGTGAAGTGAAAATTTGAACAGAAAAAAAAGGGGTTTTATTTTCATATAAAAAAATGCATTAAGAAAACTACTACTCAGAAAATTGTTACAAGCACTTATACCTGAAAAGGGTTAGGAATAATTTAATAGAAATATAAAAGGTCTTTCTATAGTTGAGACCTTCTGGGTAACGGCATTCATGGCCAATATCCAAAAAGCTTCCCGACACTGAAGCGTGCGCTCCCAGTCACCTCCCCTAATCGGTCTATTCACCCTTTCAATTCCCTTAACCCTTAAACCCTGTAGTCCCCACCATGTATATCCAAAAAATGTTTTGATAAACATGAGATATTTTTCCGACTTGCTGCAGACCCTGGATTTGCAGCGGTGATATGCTCACTCAACCTTTTCTTTAAACTTCTGGTAGTACAACCTATATAATATTTATCGCCATATAGCTAACGTGCGTGGTATTGCAACTGATGTATGTTTTTATCTTGTATTCCCTATGGGTAACATTATTAACATAGTTGTCTGTTCTATCTATGTATTGGCATAGTCCATAAGTTTTTTCCCCACATCTATAGCAACCAATATAAATAAGCCAAGTAGGCTTCTGGCAATTTGACATATATAATGAAGGGAATAAAAAAATCTTTAAGATTAGCTTTTTTAGGGACACCTCTATATCCTTTTAACAGAATTTCAGACAAAATGGGGTACTGATGCAACATTCGTAGATGCCTATGTAGCAATTTAACAATATTTTTGTAGTTTGAACTGTATGCAGTCGAAAAAGTGGGAACACTGCTCCCACTTTTAATGACCCCACTATTACCGCAATCCCTTTCAGATAGCAAACTATTCCTAGATTTTTTATCTGCTCTATTAGCTGCCCTATCCAACATCCATTTTTATAGCATCTCCTAGAGAGCGTATTTCTGATTCTCTTACTCTCCTGATTGTGCAGGACAGCATTGCAGCATGTCCTTTTGGTAAGTATGAATTCTCCCAGCGGAAGAAAAGATGGTGGGAAGACACATCGACCAAATAAGAATGACATCATCGATGTATCTCCCCCACCACAGAACCCTATCCAAAAAGGGATTATTCACCGTGTGAATGTACCTACTCTCCCAGAAGGACATATATAGATTTGCCAATGAGGGCAAAAATTTCACCCCCATTGGACAGCTTCGTATCTGCAGATAATACTGCGTGTCAAACCTGAAAAAATTTGTAATCAAAAGATGTTCTAATACCATAATGAAATTTTTATCACCACCATACATGCCATTTTCCGTCAAAATGTTGGAAATGGCTGTGAGTGCCAAATCATGTGGTATACACGAATATAGTGTGACTACGTCATATTATCCACGTATAATCCTTTTTCCAAGACATACCATCAAGTGTTTGTAATAATTGTTTTGTATCTTTTATATGTCCCATTGTTTGCAACTTTCTATCAATCCATTCTGAAAGCCTTTCATTAACCCCTCCTATTCTGGCCACAATTGGTCTGAATGGAGGGAGAAATGTATCCTTATGAGTTTTAGGCAGAGCGTGGAACACCGGACAAACCAGCGTTTCCACATATAAAAACTCTGACACACGTTTATCAAAAATTCCAAGGGCCAGACCCTCATGCAAAATCCTTGAAAGGTCTTTTTTTGTGTGACCACATTCTATGAAAATAGTATTGGTTGTTAAATAGTTAAATGGAAGTGGTCTCCTTAATTAACCACATGTGCCATTCCATTATAGGATCCAATTCAAAGTACTGGTTCTCACCCACAAAGCTCTCCACAGTGCAGCACCCCCCTACATCTCCTCCCTGATTTCTATCTATCGGCCTAACCGACTGCTGCGCTCTGCAAACGACTTTCGACTAACCTCTGCACTAATCCGTACCTCCCACTCCCGACTCCAAGACTTCTCCCGCGCTGCGCCAATCCTCTGGAATGCTCTACCCCAAGAAATTAGGACTATCCACAATTTGCATGGTTTCAGGCGCTCCCTCAAAACACATTTGTTCAGAGTGGCCTATCACATTCACTAATCAAAGTCGTTCTATGTTTAAGTGTGTGTGTGTGTGTAGCCCATTCACTATCTCCATCCATCCCTCACTCCCTCAAGATGGCTGGACCATCATTGTAAATGCACCATTGTATATAAACACCTATACTTTGTATCTCCCCCACCTCATTGTAGATTGTAAGCTGTCACGAGCAGGGGCGACTTATTTTGCTTTAATTATTGTATTGTTAACGTTGTTACTTATGACTTGTGTTTTGAAACTGTTAAACTGTAAAGCGCTGCGGAATATGTTGGCGCTATATAAATAAAGATTATTATTATTATTATTATGTGCTTTTGCAATGGTTGAGAACATGTAAAGGAATTGTTGATTTTATGTCTGTATGCCTTAGAGGAAGGACCACTTCAGGCCTGGGGGCTTCTCCCTCATGTATTGTTTTTTAACCATGAAGATTTTCTGAATAAAGATGATGTTCTTTATGGAAAAATCTCCCGTGTCGGAAAAATCCTTTGTCTTCAAGCTTACGCAGGAACATATTCTCCACAGTTGGACTATTGTATGCATCGAATAATGGATGTAAACACGTAAACATGCAGAATAATAAAAAGATATGATCACAAAAAAAATATAGAAGGCTCTTTATTCATTAAAGAGAATCTGTCAGCTAATTCATGATGCCTAAACCGCTGGCCGCATGAATCAGAGATAGGCTCCACTATTGCTCTTGTGTATGTTTCACTCTGAACAGATGGAGCATTTCAGAGAAAGCATGCTTTGATGCAGAGGATGGGGATGACGACTATACCAAGAGGCAGGTTCCTGTCACCTTCTACATGTCCAGCTCCCCTAGATTGAGCCATGTTAACCACTGAAAAGAAAACTAAAAAAAACCCGCCAAAATTGCAGATTTCCTGACAAATATGTTCCCAAAGGCCACCACAATGAAATACTGTGTGCTGTACTTTTTACATAGGTTCTTATGGTGGATGGATGCCTAGCCATCTATCTTGAAGAGACAAACGCTGGAAAGGATAAACAGCACAAATAGGGTCTTTATCCGGGTTAAACAGTAAGAAAAGAACATGCACAATAGCGCTCACCTGGTGTGGTTGTGTGCAGAGTTAAAGGCTGCTGCAGACCCACGGTGAAAAATTGGAAGAAACAAAACTGGAAGTAATGGGTTAATCAGCGCTGCCATGGAGAAAGAATGAGGGATGCAGAGCCGAGTTTAGGCAGTTTAATCGTCAACGCGTTTCAAAGTTTTACAATGTCTTCATAATGCACTGGTCCACATACAAAATGCCCCATAATTTATCTAAACTCTTTCCTGCCATTGTTCCCTACAGCAGCTCTGATATTAGTTTTCCTGTCTGAAAGTTTTTATAAATTAGGGCAGTTTATAGAAATGAAGTTCCTTTCACTAATACAAGTCACGTTAGCAGAACGGAGGTCAGAAATGATAATAGTGCGCCCCATATCTGGGCTACAGCTACTGGAATATACTGGTGAGATGAAAACGTTGAGTGTCCGTGACTCTGCAGGATCCAGTACTTTGCTGCAGCTGCCACCATGCTACATTGTATACATCTGCACCGACTGTAACAATGGCTATTAATGGCGGCTTTTCTGGGACATCCTTTTCTGGAACACTATTGGCTTTGAACTTGTTTCAAAGAGGATTTTCACCTTTCAGTATGAACTTACATCTGCCAATCACCACATCGGCATTGCTTTCTCTCCAGTATATATAGGGCTATTTACAGATCACAGAGCGCTGGATGCACAGCTTTGATCACAGCTCCAAAGCTCCTGACCTCTGCTTTACAGCCCACAGCAGAACAGCTCATATATCTGAAAAGGAAGCTGAGTTTTATGTGAGAAGGTTTATGAGCTCAATCACTTTTGATCTTACCACAAGTTAAGAATAAATATACGGTATACATACATATTATACCTATACATATACATAACACACCTCCAGAGGCCTTTAAACCTGGTGTCTATGATAGATTATAGTCTAACGCTCGTGTAGCTAATAACATTTCTTCTATGAATACTAATAAACTATCTACTGGGCTATACACATGTCATAGTGATGAATTTATTAACACGTTATCAGGAATTTCTTGTTACTAGTGATGAGCGCCAGTGCTCGTTACTTGAGTTTGTCGTGGGTGCTCGGGTATGCACCAAGTATCACAGATGCTCGAGTGACATGTTCGAGTCCATGCGCCTGTTAGCCACAAAAAACGTGGGGATTGCCTGACAAACATGGGCAATTCCTGCGTTTTGTGGCTGTCTAACAGCCGTGAAACATGCGGCCATTGGGACATGAGCATGTCACTCGAGCACCCGTTATACAGGGTGCATACCGGAGCACTCGTTATACAGGGTGCATACCGGAGCACTCGTTATACAGGGTGCATACTCGAGCACCCGTGACAAACTCGAGTAACAAGCACTGGCGCTCATCACTACTTGCTATCACTGAATGGAGTTTTCCACTTTCAAAAATATGGCTCCAAATGCTTCTATACATATAAAATAAACACATCAGTTATCCAGATTCCACAAGCCCACCCCTGTTCCAGTTCCTGTTTACTGGCTGCAAATTTCATGCCTCCAATAAACTTAGCTCAGCGTCTCTGCAGATGTAGCCAACACTAGGCCTTGAAATCAGTGATTGACTGCAGCGCTTATTTGAACTGCAATTATGACATCATCACTGCAGCCAGTTAAAAGACCGAAGCAGCATCAAAATTAACTCTGAGCATGGAGAAAGTGAGTACCTGTAGTATTTATTTTATATGTATACAAGCATTTAGAGTCATATTTTTGGAAGGTGGAAAAACTCTTTAAGTGATAACAAGAAAGACTTAGTAACACGTTAACAAATTCATCGGTAAAAACTACAGTGGCATATATAGGAAAGATGTGTATCTTCGTACCGTATTAGCCAGTAGATAGAAAAAATATTTAGACTTGAGAGTCCTCAGTGGTTGATACCTTTTAATGGCTAACTGAAAAGATGGTAACAAATTGCAAGCTTTCGAGACTACTCAGGTCTCTTCATCAGGCGAAGACTAATACAACATCTGAAGAATCACATATTTATACAGTGGCATATAAAAGTTTGGGCACCCCTGGTCAAAAGTACTGTTATAGTTGAAGATTAAATTATCTCAAAAAGAACTAAAGATAAAGATAACACATCCGCTTTGTATTTTAGGTAATTATATATATATAATATATATATATATATATATATATACATACACAGTACAGACCAAAAGTTTGGACACACCTTCTCATTCAACAATTTTTCTGTATTTTCATAACTGTGAAAATTGTAGAATCACACTGAAGGCATCAAAACTATGAATTAACACATGTTGAATTATACATTACACTTTACAAAAAAGTGTGAAACAACTGAAAATGTGTCTTATATTCTAGGTTCTTCAAAGTAGCCACCTTTTGCTTTGATTACTGCTTTGCACGCAGAAAAGGTGAACGGCTGGACTCTACATGCCTAGTTCCACCGTGAAGCATGGAGGAGGTGGTGTGATGTGTGGGGTGCTTTGCTGGTGACACTGTTGGGAATTTATTCAAAATTGAAGCGGTGAGCGGTCCAGCTCACCCCAAACCATCTCGATTGGGTTCAGGTCTGGTGACTGTGGAGGCCAGGTCATATGCCGTAGCACCCCAACACTCTCCTTCTTGGTCAAATAGCCCTTACACAGCCTGGAGGTGTGTTTGGGGTCATTGTCCTGTTGAAAAATAAATGAAGGTCCAACTAAACGCAAACCGGATGGAATAGCATGCTGCTGCAAGATGCTGTGGTAGCCATGCTGGTTCAGTATGCCTTCAATTTTTAATAAATCCCCAACAATGTCACCAGCAAAGCAGCCCCACACCATCACACCTCCTCCATGCTTCACGGTGGGAACCAGGCACGTAGAGTCCATCCGTTCACCTTTTCTGCGTGCAAAGCAGTAATCAAAGCAAAAGGCGGCTACTTTGAAGAACCTAGAATATAACACATATTTTCAGTTGTTTCACACTTTTTTGTAAAGTGTAATGTATAATTCCACATGTGTTACATCATAGTTTTGATGCCTTCAGTGTGATTCTACAATTATCATAGTCATAAAAATACAGAAAAATCATTGAATAAGAAGGTGTGTCCAAACTGTTGGTCTGTACTGTATATATATATATATATATATATATATATAATATACAGCTCTGGCAAAAATTAAGAGTCCACTGCACAGTTTTATAAAAATCAGCTTCTCTACATGTCTGACAGCCATTCCAGTGTCAGTTGAATTCCAACCAGAGTACACCTCATTCTACTTAATGTGCTTCTGATTAGGTGATCACCTGAACCAAATCTTATTTAATGAAGGAAAGAATAAAAAACACTGCTGTGGTGTTCACATCTTGTAAGGCTGGGGTCACACATACCCTCAACTAAATCTGACCGTTTTAGTGGGACGATTATCGCAGAAAAGTTTCATGAACATTGATTCATCTAACATCCGATTTTCCCTACCCATAGACTTGCATTGGCGATTGTCGACCCACAATCGGTGACAATCGCAGCATGCTGCGATTGCACTCGCACGTTTAAAACGGACCACAAAAAATCTGATACTGGGAGCTGCTCCATAGATTACCATTGATCTGACTGCAATGCGATATTTCATCGCTTTGCAGTGGTACGATTTTGTTGCCAGTGTGAACCCAGCCTAATAGGACAAGCTGGATGGCAAAACAAGTGCTAGTAATATCCCAAAAGTAATAGGAATGAAAAAATAACTTTTAACCATGCCAAAGGATTTGAAAAGAAAAGTCTTGAGTGAGGAAAAGAAGGGCTCAATTCTGGCCTTACTAGCACAGGGATACAGTGAGCGTCATGTTGCTTCCATCCTTAAAATTTCTAAGACAGCAGTCCATTACAACAAGGTCAAGCAGAAGACACAGGGGACAACAAAGCTACAGACCGGCAGAGGGCGAAAACAACTCTCCACTGATAGGGATGACCGTCATCTTATTCGAATGTCACTCAGCAACCGCAGGATGACATCAAGTGACCTACAAAAGGAATGGCAAATGGCAGCTGGGGTGAAAAGCATGGCAAGAACAGCTCATACCAGGCTCATAACAGGCTCCTAGAGGCAGGGCTCAAGTCACATAAAGCTAGAAAAAAGCCTTTCATCAATGAGAAGCAAAGGAGAGCCAGGCTGAAGTTTGACAAAGACCATAAGGATTGGACCATAGAGGACTTGAATAAGGCTTCTTTTACACTTACCGGGTTTTTTGCGTCCCGTTATTGCGGTCTTTTTTGCGGGCGGTATCGCCGCAATTTTCACGCAATTTTTGCCGCAATATCAGACCTTAAAAAACGACATTTGGCAAAACCGGAAGTCACGGTGCACCGCAAAAACAAACTTCCGTTGTTTTTGCGACCCATTGATTTTCAATGGGGGCCGTGTCCGTAAGCAGTAAAAAGATCGAGCAGGCTCGATCTTTTTTCACAGCTGTAAATAAGGCCCTCACGGCCATACGGCATTCCATGGAATTATTGCGGCCTGCTTTTGAGGGCCGCAAACACGGGCCGAAAAAACACAGCAAGTGTAAAACCAGCCTAAGGTAATCTCTGATGAGTCTAATTTTCAGCTTTGCCCAACACCTGGTCGTCTAATGGTTAGACGGAGACCTGGAGAGGCGTACAAGCCACAGTGTCTTGCACCCACTGTGAAATTTGGTGGAGGATCGGTGATGATCCGGGGATGCTTCAACAAGGCTGGAATTGGGTAGGTTAATCTTTGCGAAGGACATATGAATCAAGCCGCATACAAGGTTATCCTGGAAAAACAGTTGATTCCTTCTGCTCAGGCAATGTTCTCCAACTCTGAGGACTGGTTTTTGTAGCAGGACAATGCGCAATGCCACACAGCTATGTCAATCAATGTGTGGATGAAGAACCGCCACATCAAAACCCTGTCATGGCCAGCCCAATCTCCAGACCTGAACCCCATTGAAAACCTCTGGAATGTAATCAAGAGGAAGATGGATAGTCTCAAGGCATCAAACAAAGAAGAACTGCTTAGGCTAGTTTCACACTAGCGTTGCACTGACCTGCGTCGGTCAGCGCACGGCCGCCGCTAAGCTCTGCCCATGGCCACGCCTCCTCCCGATCGCTCCGCCTATGGGCGCATGACGCTGCATGCGACCTGCGCACCCTATCTTTAGCATTGGGTACGCAGGCCGTGCGCAAGTATGCGTTTGCAGGCGCATGCGTCTTTTTGACGGTGCGACGAGCGCACCAAAATGCAACACCGGCAAACGCATACCTGCGCACGACCTGCGAACCCAATGCTAAAGATAGGGTGCGCAGGTCGCATGCAGCGTCATGCGCCCATAGGCGGAGCGATCGGGAGGAGGCGTGGCCGGGGGCGGAGCTTAGCGGTGGCCGTGCGCTGACTGACGCAGGTCAGTGTAACGCTAATGTGAAACCAGCCTTAAATGTTTGTACCAGGAGTGGCATAAGGTCACCCAAAAGCAGTGTGAAAAACTGGTGGAAAGCATGCCAAGACGCATGAAAGCTGTGATTAAAAATCATGGTTATTCCACAAAATATTGATTTCTGAATTCTTTCTGAGTTAAAACATTAGTATTGTTGTTTCTAAATGATTATGAACTTGTTTTCTTAGCATTAATTGAGGTCTGCAAGCACTGCATTTTTTTGTTATTTTGACCATTTCTCATTTTCTGAAAATAAATACAAAATGTATTGCTTGGAAATTCGGAGACACGTTGTCAGTAGTTTATAGAATAAAAGAACAATTTATATTTTACTAAAAAATATACCTATGAAGAGAAAAATAAAACAAGCTGAAAATTTTGCAATGGTCTCTTAATTTTTGCCAGAGCTGTATATCACTGTGTACTTACAATTTGCTCATTTTGCCTTTCTATCCAGCTAATTCTTCTGTTTTCTCTGCTCTATGTAGAAATAGGAAGTCTCTTCTCCCTGCAGTCATCAATCCACTCCAAGTCCTGACCCAGCTGCTCACTCCTCCCCTGCCAGGGACTTTTGCAGTGACTGATGACTCATACAGGAAAAATTGACCTCCTGTTTGTACATAGAGCTTAGAAGGATTCAGCTTGTCAGTTATTAATCACATGATGTCATAGACCTAATGGAAAAGAGAAGAATTAGCTGGGTACAAAGGCAAAATGAGCAATTGTAAGTACACAGTGTCATATAATATGGTGACAGCAATATATTAGGAAGATAAAAATGTTGATGGGAGTGCTTCTGTAATGAATTTATGAATCTAACTTCCTACTTCATGTGGTCAAAGCAAAAAAAAAAAAAATTAACCTTTTCTCAAAGTATTTAAGGTTCATGGTCCTTTAATACTATTCAGCCCTTATTTAAATCTGCATCAGGAAACAAACAACCATAGGGTCATATACAGGAGACTGGGGGTCTCATCAGCTGAGGCTCAGTAGTCCTCTGGTTGCCATACCATTAATCGACACCTTACAATCAGGTGGGTGGATTTTGCCAATGGGAGAAGAAGAAGCCCCCTGTCTTTGTTAACAATCAAGCTGCTGATGTCACTACTGTCAGCAGCATCTAAGGGGGTCAATAACCACAATTGGTGCTAGCAGCAGTCATGACTGATACAACAGGGTGTCATCTGTAGCATACAGATGACACTCACTCTATCCTGACACGTAAGGGGGCACTTTACAGTTATTTCTCAGTGCTATAAAAAAGGCATATCGGCGGTTGCTAAGGAAATAAGACTGGATATTTACATCCCAAAAACCTATTATACAGCACATTGATGTGTCATAATTATGTAATAGTACAGTGATTAAACCAAACTATGCAACATTATCATTATTCGCTATTAATGTGCTATTTGCGGTTCCCTTTTGATGGTATATGCATTATTTAACAAAATAACTAAAACGAGAAAGCACAGAAAATTAAAATTTACGGTTTAAAAAATGAAACACTGCAATTCTAAAAACCAATACCCACTGCCTTCCATGTGGGTGTCTGTTCTGACAGCTTTTTTATATTTTGCTCTTTACTTACAAGGCATACAAAGCCTCCTGTGTTTATTGATTTAAGGAGATAGTGCTATGCAGATAAAGAGATTTCAGAAATAACTATTTAAGTCAGAGAACTCAAAGCTGATGCAATGGGAGGCGAGCAGCATACAAAGTACCGCTGCAGAAGAAAATATCTGTAGACTTTCCCTAGACCAGAAGCAAAGCTATTGTGAAAATATTATAAATTATTTCATTTCAATATGAAACAAATTTATGTAAAAATAATAGACAAGATTATGCAGCATGCTGGTTTGATAAAATAGTGATTACAACATCATTAGTGAGCACGAAAATAATGTACTATTCCAATATTGTGTCGTTAATAGGACCACAGGGTGGAGATTTTTTAATGCCTCATCCTCCATACGCAAGGCAGGCATCTCAAATGGACGTTCATCAACATTTAAACTTAACCCCTTTACGACCAATGACGGACACAGAACGTCATGAGCGGGTGTCAGTCCCTGCATCATGACGTGCTGTGTTTGTCGTAACTTTAAACTGTCACTGCGTGACATCCAGTGACCGTTCAGTGCCGACAGATGTCAGTGAGAGCTGAGCGGCACGGTAAGAGGTATGGGGACTCATGCCAGCGGTCCCCGCACTCAGGGTGCTATAATTAGTCAGTCAATCTGACTGACCGATCACAGCATGATTGCGCAGGAGGTGCTGAAATATCAGCACCTCCTGCCCGATCAAAGCAGGAGCTCAGCGCTGCTAGTGGCCGAGCTCCTGCACTAACAGCCAGGGATGGTGCCAGCACCGCTACTGGCTCTTTAACCACCTAAATGCTGCAATCAAGAGTGATCGCAACATTTAAAAGGCAGGGAGAGAATGGGAGCTCCCTCTCCCTTCAGATCGGTGCCCCCGCGGGGCCATTGTTCCCATGGTGTCCCGAGCTAAGTCACCAAGCTATGGAAAGCATCTTAGACCATGCTAAGAGCATGGTCTAAGATGCTTCTGTATAAGTATAATGCATTGAAATACATCATATCTGCGATCATAGTAAAAAAGTGAAAGTCCCATAGAGGGACTAAGTAAAAAAGTAAAACAAATTGTAGAAATATTTATTTACAAAATAATAATAAAAAAATTAAACCAATAAATACACATTTTTATATTGAAAAAAATAAACACATATTTGTTATTGCCATGTCCGGAACGACCCAATCTATAAAACATAAAACTGTTACACTAGTTGACCCCTTTAGTGGACGCCGTAACATTTTTAAAAAAAGGGCAAATTTTGTTTTTTCATCATACCACATCATCTTTCCCGCAAAAAAACAAGCTGCCATACAGCTCCATCAGTGGAAAAATAAAAGTTATCGCTCTCAGAACAAAGCGATGCAAAAATATTTTTTTCTATGATAGTTTTTATTGTGTAAAAGCGCCAAAACTTAAAAAATAACATAAATGAGGTATCGCTGTAATTATACTGACCCAAAGAATAAAACTGCCTTACCAATTTTACCACACGAGAAACGGCATGAAAAATCTACCCCAAAAACTTGCTGGTTTTCGTACCTCCCAAACATCGGAATAGAAAGCAATCAAAAAATGTCATGTGCCCAAAAATGGTACCAATAAAAACGTCAACTCATTCCGCAAAAAAGCCCCCACATGACTCTGTCAGCAGAAATATGGAAAAATAAGGGTCTTTTAATGATAGACGAATAAAGCAAAAATAGTAACAAAAAAATGAAAAAGCCCCTATGATATTAGTATCAATTAAAGCAGCAATAGAAAAAAGGGGGTATTAAAACTTAACATTTATTATCTAGAAAATGTTAAAATTGAACACATATACCAAAAAACCGCATCCTCAACAACATATAGGTAAATGAGGATATATGATATATATTGAGAGATAAATCACTTGGACTATGGAGACTTATATAACAAATAGCAAAATCAGCTCTGCACCGCTAGAACTGATACTTAATTAACCATCACCCCAGCACCGCTAGAGTTGTATAAATGCTGTCTAAAAATTTATACATGACTGTATGGGACGCCAATACATGAGAAAAAAGGAACAATCTCACCCATTCATAAGGCGTCACTCCTAGATATCATCTCCCTTAGACGACAAACATTGCTAGTCATTGTCCAAAGTGAATAAAGCCTTTTCCCAACGCGTTTCTTCCCTTAGGATTCATCAGGGGATATGGCATATACAGATGGCATATACATATCTCAATTGATGAGAGACGCATGTGAAGCAATGTTGATCTGTATATGCCATATCCCCTGATGAATCCTAAGGGAAGAAACGCGTTGGGAAAAGGCTTTATTCACTTTGGACAATGACTAGCAATGTTTTTCGTCTAAGGGAGATGATATCTAGGAGTGACGCCTTATGAATGGGTGAGATTGTTCCTTTTTTCTCATGTATTGGCGTCCCATACAGTCATGTATAAATTTTTAGACAGCATTTATACAACTCTAGCGGTGCTGGGGTGATGGTTAATTAAGTATCGGTTCTAGCGGTGAAGAGCTGATTTTGCTGCTATTTGTTATATAAGTCTCCATAGTCCAAGTGATTTATCTCTCAATATATATCATATATCCTCATTTACCTATATGGTGTTGAGGATGCGGTCTTTTAATGAGAGACAGCAGCCAAACATAAAAACAATATAAATCTGGTATCAGGGTGCTATAATCAGTCAGTCAATCTGACTGACCGATCACAGCATGATCGCACAGAAAGGCCTGAGATATCACACAAGCACCAGGGATTTCAGGTTCAGGACTGGCCACCAAAGGACAGGGACTTCAGGTTCAGGACTGGCCATGCAAGGACCAGAGACTATGGGTTCAGGACTGAACACGCAAGGACCAGGGACTATGGAGTCAGGACTGCTCACACAAGGACCAGGGACTACGGGATCAGGACTGGTCACACCAGGACCAGCGACTACGGGTTCAGGACTGGCCACGCAAGGACCATGGACCACGCGATCAGCACTGGTCACGCTAGGACCAGCGACTACGGGTTCAGGGCTGACCACGCAAGGACCAGCGACTACAGGTTCAGGACTGGCCACGCAAGGACCAGGGACTTCGAGTTCAGGACTGGCCACGCAGGGACCAGGGACTATGGGTTCAGGACAATGCCTACACCAGGACCAGGGGACCTAACAACTCACTAGTTGCACCATTAAAACACTAATGAAACTCGTTGCTTTGGCACCTCCCTATTGGGGATGGTGCCCTTTAAACATCTTGCAGGTGTGCGCTGGCCCTTTAAGAACAGGGCAGCACGCGCTGACGGGATCTACGTCAACTAGGAAGCAAGAAACATGCCAAGGGACACACCACGTGGCTGTGAATATGTCGGCGTTCCTGCATGGAAGGGGAAGGTGAACCATGCAGGGGTGCGGGCATTAAGGTTACAAACACCCAGTTGGGCTTATCATAAACTATCACCTGAAGCTCTCAAGCCAATATCTCCACAATGGCAATGAGAGATTAAACAATAGAAACTATGAGCCTGATTCATCAAAGCTTTTCTGCAGTATTCTGGAGTAAAAAACTTTTGAAAATTCACAATTTTGGCGTAACTTGAGGTTGAGTTAAAATTTTGCGAGTTTTGGCATTTTCACACCATGTTCGCCCAGCTCTGACAAAGTGGGCAGAACTGTGGCGGAATGAGGGGGAATAGCGATCACTGCCAAACTGGAGTAGGATTTGTGGCGGGGCATACACAGAGGTGCATGCCACTAATACAACACTCCTGATTCATGAAGCTCCTCTAAGTAAATTGTAATAATTTCATGTGCATATAACTTTCTACACCAGGTGACAGATGGGCACACATTTGGGAGTCTAGGTAGAGCTTCTGAGCTTGAGTTCATGATATTAGCTAGGCCTCCTCTATAGCGGAATTGTTGAGGATGCAAAGTATTTTTTATAGCAAAGCCATTCAAAAATTTTAATTGCACAAAGAATGTATTTTCAAGTACACGTGCTAAGAATATAGAAGTAACATGAAGTTAAAAAAAATACAAATAAGAATCTCGGAAAACCTCAGCCTTTTTTATTGGAAAGATTAAAATGTTTTGTTTTCTCCTGTAACAGACTGTTGTATTCACTCCTACAATCATGACATTGCAAGGACTCGTTAATTGGCAGAGTACAAGACTATAAATGTCCAGTTTATAATTTAGAGAATGCCCCTAAACGCTGGCCATCTAGTAACAGGCATGAGAGTGCCCAGAAAGGAATTTTCACAGAGGGTGCTTATAAACCATTAGTCTTCAAGGAGAAATGTTTGCTAAACACAGCAAGATTTTCCACTGGGTTAACAGACTGCCTGGATAACATCCACATGGAGCTCCATTTGCATAAGATACAATTTTACCACCTCTCTAGCTTCCAAAAAATAACTGGAAAAAGAACTCCATTTCTTTGTGCTAGCAATACCAGTAAGCAATTCAGCGCTTCATAAATATACATGAGTGAAAATAGGTAACTAACACTATATTATCACTTGTTTTACTGTCTGCAGCAAGTCTCCAAGGCAAGGTAGTGATATACTGTACAATGTATTGTGTCATATTCTGCACGATCATTCCTATTATTTCAAACAGCTACATTATTTTACAATTAAATAGTAGTAGTAGGATGTTAAATTACACTAGGTTTCTATCTAATCTGTAAGGCTAGTCACGTCGGACCAAGGCTTTTGACGGAGCGAATCCCCGTCTAACCCGCCATTTCTGACCGCTCTTTGGAGTTCAGGACACTCCGACACTCGGAAGAGCGAGGTACAGCCGTGTAATTTGTGCGCGACGCACGCGCGCAATGCGGAATGTGCGTCTAAAGACCCCGATGTCCGTTACGCAGTTTCCACCGTTGTCCTTGGAGACGGGATCTTGAACCCCCACAGCTGTAACATCTGACGCTGGTGTTGGCGTGCGACGCACAGCCAAACACGCGGTTCCTGACCGAACTCACCCTAAGATACAGTAAAAGTCATGAAACACTAAAAGGAAGCAATTGCAACAACTATCTCTAGTACGACCACAGATAATCTGATATTAATCACAGAACACCAATAAAACTAATCATCACATATTTGGACTGAACTATCTGAGTCAACATTTAATTTTAATAAACCACAAGATCACCAGGCACGATCATCCCACTTCTAGATGGCAAGGGATTGGACAATGGATGATACTTTTCAGTGAAAACTAAAGGATCAAAAAATGGTGGTTATGGACCTTCATAGTAAGCAATGGAATAACTATTAAAAAAGATGTACACTACTGTGAGGTAGGGACAGCCACCATCTTGGATAGGGCCTATACCAGCCTCCATTTTGTCTGTTCACAGAGCCACAGGCTGCTAACTGCACCTGGCCCCAGGGCCTGCTGGCATATTCAATACGACAGGGTTTGATGTCCACTGTGAATAAAAAGGGCTTTTAGTATGCTAAGTAATTCAGGCCCATGTTTGAATGGCAAGGTCTTTAGTATGGTAACGAGTTAAGACCCCAAAACAGAGCCAAGCCAGCATGGTGAATAGTAAGGTTTGTTAGCATGGTAATGAGATGCCTGGGGGCTTCAATTAGATTATACCTTTCAGCTAGACACAGAAAACACATCTATTGTATATCCCAGACACGAAGGCTCCGTTCTAGGATTATGAATTATGAGCACATCTTTGTAGGTACATTCTCATAAAAATATCTGTGTGACCCTGCGGACCTCGGGCATTTGATGGTGCAACTCCCGAGTCGGTGATGGCTTGGGGGGCTGAGATATAGAGATTGGCCATCCACAATGACCCAATCGGGCCAGGTTTGATATCCATGCGATAGGCAAAACATACTGCATCCGCTGGTACCTCTCGTGTCCTGATCCGATCGTCCTGGAGAAAGTTAACCCCTTTGCTAGATATTGGGAATGAATTCTGCAGGGAGCTAAGGGTGGAGATTGTCAGCGACCCTCAGACACCGAGGGGAGGGACCTAGCATGTTTAAGAACTGTGAGCTAAGGGCAGACCAGATCCATTCTCACAGCAGCAAGAAGCAACAAGGGACAGACCTGCCAAAAGAGCAGCGGCACACGTTTTGCAGGACTGTCCAGCAACTAAGACTTTTACCTGTGGATCGCAGAGCTCCCTGCCTCCACATATCCCTACAACCTGGTAATATTGACCTCTAGCTAATACCTCTAAGCCTTGTACCATTATTGCTGTATTTTACTCTGACTGCAAATCCATTGTAATTCCGTTGTATAGCTTACTGTTTATTTCTGTAATTATCTAGTGCGCCCTTAAGGCAATTAAACCATAAAATTAATCTTGGGCTGATGCTTTTACTCTGATCACGAATCTTAGAATACCCAGTGGGTAACAGGACACCCTCCCCGGCGGCCATTTGCTCTAGGTGCAGTTCCCTTACTGACCTGAGAGACAAAGGGGGCACTGGAGAGCTGTGCCTGTGGAGTTACGTCACATTGGTGACGTGGAAGGACGGGGCCGTCCTTCACAACTACTAAGACAAATCCTTCTGGATCTGAATGTTTGACCCTGTGAAAATAAAATCATTTACACTCACCTCCAGTGCCGGCGCCATTCCAATGGTGTCGTCACTCATGTTCCCAGGACTCTTGTGAAGTTCTTATGGCTCGTGAGCCCTGCGCCCAATCAGCGGTGGCGTAACTGTCCCACCTTCGGATGTATATGCAATTAAGAGGAAACAACTGCGACTGGCCACTCACTTCCTCCTGATTACTTATACATCCAAAGGTGGGGAAATTGGCATGATTGGGCACAGGCCTCATGTGTCATAAGAACTGAATGGGAGCCCCGGGAACATGAATGCTGACACCTCTGGAACGGCTGTACGGGAGGTCTGTGTTTTTATTTTCAAGGGAGCAAACATTCAGGTCAAGACGGGGTTGCCCTAGTAGTGGTCAACCCCTTTAATCCTTTGATTCAAATCTGAGTGCCACTAGGTCACCTTGCACTAGGCATAATGAATTATGGATTGTTTAGAACAAGTACTAATGTAGATAGTAAAAACAAAATGCATTGTGCATTAGTTGTCCAACTTGAGACTACAGGTCAAAAAGACAGAACACAATTAGTCAGACCTCAGAACAAGACAACTTTAAAGCACAGCTAACACTATGGAGAGATTTAGTAAATACATGAGGTAGAAATGTAACTGAATTTGCAGCAAAAAACTGTTGTACATGCATCATATTTATTTTGTGTATTAGACTAGGTACGGGCTGTGAAACCATCTGTGATATCATAGAATTCTTTCTTAAACCAATAGTGCAAGAATTGCCGTCCTACATTCAAGACACTACTGCCGCTCTTAACCATCTTAATAATATACAACTAAACCCTGAGATGATATTAGTCACTGCTGATGTCGAGGCCTTATATTCATCGATAAGGCATGAGGACGGTATACAAGCAGTTAAATGGTTTTTAGAAACCAGTAACATACAAAAACCGATGGTTGACCTACTAATTCAACTATTGGAATTCATCTTAAAACATAATGTGTTCACGTTCAATACAAAAGTTTTTCTACAGTTGCAGGGGACCGCGATGGGGCCTCCTGTGCCCCCTCGTATGCTAACTTATTTATGGGTTATTGGGAACGACAAATCTTTCACAGTGATTGCATTAGAGGTATGGATCGAGTCCACAATTGGATTCGATTCATTGATGACATCCTCTTTATATGGGACGGGCCCGTCAATGAATTAGAGAACACCATTAACATCTTGAATGACAACCCTTATAATATTCATTTAACTTATAAATTTGGTCGCAGCATTGATATTTTGGACATTTTAATTGCAGCCTCAGACAATGGATTTTTGACTACAACTGTTTTCCGTAAAGAGATAGAGTCTAATTCTTTGCTACATGCCAGCTCTTTTCATCCAAAAAATCTAATTCAAGGCATACCTATTGGACAGTTTCTAAGAGTTAAACGGATTTGTTCTGACGACAATCATTTTGAATTACAGTCAAAACAACTTTCTCAACGTTTTGAAGAACGTGGATACAGCCGTAGAAGTATTCGCAGAGGCTACAATAGAGCCAAACAAACTACGCGGGAATCCTTGTTGGTCCAAACCCTAGAAATAACTTGGGTTCAAATAAAGTTAGATTTATTACTCCTTATCATGACCGATGGGAGGAATTCAGAGATGTAATGAAAAAACACTGGAATGTCCTATTCACAGATCCGATTTTGGGGAAAATTCTGGATCCATATCCCTCTTTAGTAGCAAAACGCGCACCCACGATTCGGGACAAATTAGTTCGCAGCCATTTTTGCCAAAAAAAACCTTGTACAAATGATAATATTGTTTTTTTTCCATGCGGCCTATGCAAGGCGTGTAGTAACCTAGTTAAAGGTAAAACCTTTAAAAATCATGATGGGTCCAAGATTTTTGAAATCCGCAAAAACATCACTTGTACATCGAAGGGTGTCATCTATCAGGCTTCGTGCCCGTGCAATAAAATCTATGTAGGGCTCACCACCCGTGAATTAAAAATTCGGACACGGGAACATTGCCTGGATATAGAAAAAGCCAAAACTAATACCGATGAGACCACCTTAAAAACCCTTCCCAGGCATTTCAAAAAATTCCATCAATGTAAGTCCCACCTTTTGAAGATTAGAGGTATAGACATGTTTAATATGAATTGTAGAGGAGGCGATGTATCCAAAGAACTTGCTAAGCTGGAATGTAAATGGATCTTTAGATTGGGTTCTTTAAGCCCACAGGGATTAAATGAAAGCCCCGGGTATGGGGCCTTTTTATAGTTCATGATATTAGGTCAATTCGTTGATATCATCATTAGTGTCATTTTTGTGCTTCTATCCAACTCTTTTTTGGTTTTTAATTATTTGTTTTTATATTGTTTTAATACTTACCTTGAATTTCTTCTTTTTTAACCGTTTCCAATCATCTTGCGTGGGAGTGGTGTTGAGATATGCCTAGTGACTGGGACGTTATGGAAATTGCAGCCATCAAATGGAATAAGAAAAATATCTCCTCATGAAATAGAGAATAATTAATATGGATATTCACATTTCTTTGATACTTCTGGCAGATGAAGGATTTTCCATGGACCATTTTCCAGGATACACATTGAAGTCTCCTTTATAGCAATACATATTAATATGGTGTTCTTGTTTGGAAACCATAATTTGAATACTGTGTTTACTAAATAAGTTGGCTCATGTGAAATAATTATCATTCTATTTTAACAATAAGGTTCATGATGTGATCGATTATGCCAGCGTATTTAATTGTGATATGAGGAAATAATAACTAGTATGTTCCTCTTTTTTCATAAGTTCTGATATAGTGTCAGGGAATTTTTTATATTGCGAAAAATGTATATACTACCATATGGCTTTTTCTATCTGCAAGTGTTCACACAGTTGTTATGCTTGTTTAAACATAGATGTAGTAATCATAATATCGCACAAGCCAGGAATTCCATCTGGAAAATTGCGATTCACCTATCACTATTTTATAGGCGCTTCCATTCTCATTACCAACTCCTTCTTTAATATGCTTGCCGTCATATAGACCAGTACGCATGCCCTTGCTGGAACCCTTCCCTGCATGACGTGAGCGGCCAGGTACGCTGATTACACTCCAACACTCCATGGATTCATGGGTGTGTTCGGGCTGAGTCATCGCGGCCGCCCCGGAATGCAATGTTTACTGATGGGAACGGACAACGGTAGCGCATGCGCCGCAAAAAGGTTCAGCTGACGGCAACCATTCATTATATCCTTAGCCATTTGATTGGTCAAGGCTCCTTTTTAACGTCACTTTCCTTGCCTTCACACACGCCCCCCGAAGAAGCTGGGCGAAACGTGCGCGTCGGGGCTGTGAGACAGGTGGCTCCCTATTTGCACCGCTGTGATTCAGGTAATGGCCTCGGCCATCTTTATGCCGTAATGTCATGTCTCCTTCTGATCATTAATGGGGTGTATTTTATACGTTACCCTAACTAGATAATTAATTGTGGGAGGCAAACTATAGCAATTTTACCATAGAGGCACAGGAGAGATATGAACTACGGTTCTCCTTGAATTTTTCCTTGGATTAGCCTCTATTATGGTCTCAGCTAGCATATCGTTTATTCAGTGGGCATATATTATATAGGAAGCCACTTTTTGTCTCCTTTTATCTTGCACCTTTGATACATTAATTGTATATTATGTAATTATTTTGGATTTTGTTATTAATAAAGCTATTTATGACATATATGATTCAACTGTTCTTTGTATCAGTGACATTATAATTGTACACTGATTTGGTTAGCAGTATAGGTATGGGCTGGGTTCAGTAGTGTTTGATAACACCCGTCCGGTACATCCATTGGAATCCCTGAAAAACAGGTTTCTGATGTGTCCTCGACTCCTCAACAGAACCATTCATTGAAAAGAGATAGCGTTCAAACAGCCTCCGTTTGTGCTTGTTTGTGGCGGTGCCCACTGAAAAAGGCCATTTGAATGCTCTAAAAGAGGTTAAATAGGTAAAGGTTAATAGGGTTAATAATAATTTGATAAGGTTTCTTAATAAAATTCCTCTGTTGTGAAAAACAGAATACCGTAATTTTTAATTTTGTTGTGTATAGTTTTGATGCCTAGGTTAATGGCCACCCTGCAATCTCAAAGTGGCTGCTTCCAGGCTCTGTGCTTTAGTGCCTGCTCATAGAGCTCTAAAGCTGGCCTGATCGCTGCATCCGACCACCCTCAGCCCCCCTGCGCTTCTCCCATGTTGAAGTGGCAAAGCTGCCCTTGCTAACAGCATGGAAGAGTGCACAGTCCAAACCAATGGTGCAACAATGCCGATAGTTTGAGCTGTCAATCTTTTCAGGAGCCCTCTGCCCCTGACAAAAGCAGGAGCCTGGGAGGCAGGGGAATGGCATAATGTGTACATGGCCTGATAGTTTTATTAGTACTACTTGGGGATACATACAACTTTCTAATCATGCTTGTGCACATCTGAAAAGATGGACTCCTCCGCAAAAGATCACAAAACTGAGTTGATTTCAACTCATAGTAATCAATGGCTCCATCAAAGGTACTGAAAAACATGATTCAGATGGGAGACCTGGATCGAAGCAATCAAAGCTTTGCTCACTGAACGCAATGTGTAAATAGACACCTTTTCTTACTCACTTGACAAAGAGGCATTGTATAGCGGAAAACGTGGAATGGTTTGCCCAGAAAAAGGCATGACCTTAGATACTTCACTGTGCTCCAAAACTGTGGCACAATTTCCTTCTGGAAAGAAAGTAAGCCTACTAGGTTGGTGCAAAGCTGAGCCAAATATATCCCACATAATGAGCCCCTTTAATAAATTTGGCATATTTTAAGACAGTTTAGTTCAAACTGTTTAAAAACTAAGATTAGTAAATCTGACCTTATGTGTTAGTCAAATACCTACTGGCCATCATAGTATGATAATATTAACCAATGTTTTTGGGCATCCAAGTGCAGTCATATTTTTTTTGCACCATACAAGAGATGATACTTTAAGAAAATGATTGCCTATTAATATGCAGTAACTACATGGTATAATATTTCTTTGGCACGTAAGGTTCCCCTTGCTCACGCCAGCACATGTCCAGGCCCGATTGAAGTTCGCCAATGACTATCTGGATGATGCAGAGGAGGCATGGGAGAAGGTCATGTGGGCAGATGAGACCAAAAGAGAACTTTTTGGTATCAACTCCACTTTGGAATAAGAAGGATGAGTACAACCCCCAAGAACACCGTCCCATCCATGAAGCATGGTGGGGGAAACATCATACTTTGGGGGTGCTTTTCTTCAAAGGGGAAAGGACCACTGCACCATATTGAAGGGAGGCTGAATGGGGTCAAGAATAACGAATTTGGCCAACAACCTCCTTCCCTCAGTAAGAGCATTGAATATGGTTTGTGGCTGGGTCTTGCAGCATGACAATGACCCAAAACACACAACCAGGGCAACTAAGTGGCTCTGTAAGAAGCATTTCAAAGGTCCTGGAGTGGCCTAGCCAGTCTCCAGACCTGAACCCAATAGAAAATCTTTGGAGGGAGCTGAATCAATGTTGCTCAGCGACAGCCCCTAAACCTGAAAGATCTGGAGAACATCTGTATGGAGGAGTGGGCCAAAATCCCTGCTGCAGTGTGTGCAAACTTGGTCAAGAACTACAAGAAACGTCTGACTTCTGTAACTGTAAACAAGGTTTCTGGACCAAATTTTAAGTTCTGTTTGTCTATTGTATCAAATACTAATTTTGTGCAATAAAATGCAAATTATGTTAAAATCATACAATGTGTTTGTCTTCTTTTTTAAGATTTTGTCTCTCACAGTTGAAGTGTACCTACAATAAAAATTACAGATTTCTCCATTCTTTGAAGGTGGGAAAACGTGAAAAATTTCAATGTATCAAATAATTATTTTCCCACAGTATGTACTGTATACATGATAATTTATAGTGTGAATATTTAATGGAAAATATCTTGAAGTAAAGGAATGGTTTCAAAGTCCTTAGGGTATAACCTTAAAAACATCTCTCATATTTATAACACATTATTCTAGACCTTATCTTGTTTTTTTAGGAAATTCCTATAATACCAACAACAGGTTTGGACAAGCTACTTATGTCAGACAATTACAAACCAGGTTCAAAATATTTAGTAGTACAAATCAAGCTATAAATTATATATACATACAGTAACAACCCTGGTCAAAATTACTATTATTGTGAACAATTAAGCATGTTGAAGATTAAATGATCTCTAAAAGGCCTAAAATTAAAGATGACACATTTCCTTTGTATTTTAGGCAAAAAAATCTTTTAATGTTTTACATTTTAAAAATTACAAAAAAGAAAATGGGTCGATGCAAAAGTTTGCGCACCCTGCATAGTTAGTATCTAGTAGCACCCCCTTTTGAAAGTATCACAGCATGTAAATGCTTATTGCAGAAAGCAGAGAGTCTTTCAATTCTTGTTTGAGGGATTTTCATCCATTCTTCCTTGGAAAATTCTTCCAGTTCTGTGAGATTCCATGGTCGTCTTGCATGCACTGATATTTTGAGGTCTAGACACAGATTTTCAATGATGTTCAGATCAGAGGACTGTGAGGGACATTGTAAAACCTTCAGTTCATGCTTTTTGAGGTAGTCTATTGTGGATTTTGACGTGTGTTTAGGATCATTATCCATTTGTAGAAGCCATCCTCTTCTTGATGATGTTACATCAAGAATTTGTTGAAATTTGATTGAATCCACTCTTCTCTCTACCAGTGAAATGTTCCCCGTGCAATTGGCTGCAACGCAACCCCAAAGTATGATTGAGCCACCTGAATCCTTAATGACCACACCCTGGGGTGGAGATATGGTCAACAGCCTCCCACCAACTCTGCAGGTGTTCACAAAAACCAAGCCCTTAATATGGTTTATTAACTCCTCTCAGCACTTAGTATGCTGGAGCATTTTTCCAGGTTCATATTACTGAGGCTAACATCCTAAGTAACTCCAGTATTTTACCAGTGACCTTCTCACACCTGGAAGAGCGTGGCTAAGTGGCTACCTGGTTTTTGCTAGAGCTCCTGATGGTGGAGTTATGCTTGAGCTGCAGGTAGCCGTAAGGTACCACTCCAAGGACAGTCCCAGGTACTGCAGCAGCTGACCCAAAGGGTCAGGATCGCAGTCACAGACACAGACTCTGAGTACTGGCAGGACAGGATTCAAAATCACTGGTAGACATGATGCCGGGACCTGTTCAGACAACACAGATTCTGGGTCACTGGACAGAACGGACACTGGTATTAGTTCAGACAGTGCGGCTTCTGGAACACTAGACGGTACGGACACTGGTGCTGGTTCAGGTACGGCCAGAGTGATTACAGGCTCATGTACCGCTGGAGCAGTATCAGGTTCAAGTACCGCCAGAGCGGTTTCAGGTTGAAGTACCGCCAGAGCGGTTTCAGGTTCAGACAACAAGGGTAATAGAAACAGGTTCTGATTTACACACCATGGTTAACTAGAATGGGGACAGGGACCTGGCAACAAACTAAGTGCACCAACACTAACCGAAGGGGAAGCGCTGCTCAAGAACCTGCCTACAGGGGAGCGCGCCTTAAATACCTGATGCCTCCCAGCTATTGGCTGAGGACATTTCAAGTGTGCGCGCGCTGCCCCTTTGAGAAGCAGGGAACTCGAGAGCACGAGTGTGATGCGGAGAGACCTGCACGACGTGGGCAGAATCAAGGGGGCAGGAAGTCACAGCAGAGGAAGAACACACCGCAGAGTGGCCAGGGTGGTACGTCGACATGGTCCCTTCTCCATCTTCCCGGCAGGGATGCTGGCATTGGCGTTAAAGATTTTCTATAGATTTTGTTTTATTCTCAATACGCTGGCCATATTTTCATTAATGTAAGAAGGTAACAGACCGCAAATATACTTTCTAGTAATAATACCCTATCTGTGTGTGATTAGAGTTTGTGTAACACAGACTGAAAGAGAGATCAAAGGTTATGCTCAAAGTTTTTAGGAGCGGAAAAATCTGACATGGTTTTCAAGAGATCAGAATCCATATGGGTTATTTTTTAACAAGGTTTTCAGTTTTGAGGAGTCAGTTTGACGTCAGTGTCCACAGGGAATTCACATCAGTGATATGACATATCATTTTTTTCTGCTGTGAGGTTGGGAGGTCTTCAAAACCTCATTAGAAAATAACTTTTTTGCAGACTTTTGATTGCGTAGTACTTAGTTTGAAGATGATTCCATCTCAGGATCCACTTCAAAGAAGAGACATGAACTTTCTTTTCAACCAAGCATTTTTCAAAAAAAATGCTCACAATTCTTAACATGAAAGTGGGGTTCTGCAATAAACCATATATAATATATACATACACACCTACACATTTATCCAAAAAGGAGAAATTCATAAGGCATAGCAATATAAATACACCAAGAAGGAATAGCTTTGAACAGACTATATATAGAAAAATAATCTTTATTTAGCATGCAGTGTTGAAAACATCTATGCCTTCATTACAAAAAATACAGTGAGAAACCACAGAAAAAAAACCAATTGGTGAGTATAACTGGATAATAGTATATACGGTACACAATGATAAAGATGTTGTAGAGTAATGACTGCAGCGACCCAATTGCAAAATTTAGAAGCACAATATGAATATACAATTAGTACATAAACCTTTGTATGTGCCTACATAAAGTATATATAGTAATATATTTCAATTGTGCAACAGCAAAAAAAATAAAGTATAAGTCTGCAGGTGTGAGTAAACTTTCTGATTGGGTCACTGTAGTCATTACCTTACATCCATCGTTACCATTGTGCATATACTATTATCCAGGTTTACCCACCATTTGCTTTTTCTGTGGTTTCTCACCGTTTTATTTGTAGATTCAAAGATGTTTTTAACACTCTGTATGCTAAAAAGTTTATTATTTTTATATGTAGTATTCAGTCAAAGCTCTTTCTTTTGGGTGAATTTAATAAATATGAATGGGAAGAGTCTTCCAAGCATTTTTTTTAAAGATTTCAGGGTTCTTTTTGAGCCAACATACTCCTAAAACCTTTTAAAACCTAATGAGCACATACCCTGAGTAAGATTCCTACTGAAATCTAAGGGAAAACACAAAAACATGTCTTAAGTACATATAGAGCTATTTCTTTTTCACATTCTGTTTCAATGTGAAGAAAAAATCAACATGAAAATTCTTGGTGTGTTTCTACTTGGGTAAAAAAAAGGTCTAAGCTTGACCACCATCAACAGAAGGAAACGGTCCAAACTTCTGAAAAAAACAGCCACCCCTTAAAAAAAAACTGATTTTTTTTAAGCAGATTTTTCAGCCAGAAAAGTCCATGTCAAAAAAAAACCCTGTGTGTGAGCATACACTTAGGACTGACTTAAAAGACAAAATGTAACAAAAAAAAAAGATAGACTTTTTTTTTTTTGTTGCCACTGTTTGTGCATGGTAATATATGTGCACAATAACAAAGAAACAAGAGCAATACCACTTTAGCCAGTGCTTTGTAGGTTTAATAAAGTACGGCCAAGTCATCTAATATTAATAAATTCACTGTGAATATGCAAAGAAATAGGTTTCCCAGAGGCAACATGTTCTACAAAACACATGCACAAATGGAAAAATTCAAATAAGTAGAAAGACCACCATTTCTGTGCCTCGCTGCGGTCTACAAGCATTTTGCAAAATAGCAAATGTCCTACATGATAATTATGAAATAATAAATTGCAATTTCACAGTTGAGAACATAAAAGGTCACTGATTGCCAGAAGTCCAAATTCAAATCCTCTTCACATTCTTCACAAGCATCCAGGTTTTATGTATTCAGACAATAATAAGGCAAATTTTTCAGAGAAAAGTCTCCAGCTGGGTGATTTTTGGATGAGTTACAGCTCAATTTGCAATGCTACTTACTGTGCCATCTGTATTTTTCATGCAAAACATAAGAAGCTACTGCAGCAGCTATGGAGACAGATGACATCTCTTGAATGCTATACAGTCAATGCACAAGAGACAGAGAAGTGTGTATATAGTCAGGAGTGCTGCTGTACCCGTATGATCCCGACAGATGTTCTCAATAGGATGTTAGGACAGTAAATAGACTACAGACACCATTCCCGGTCACTGACCTAGTATTCCACTCATGGAATGTGACCTCCGCATGTAGAAAGTGCCAGCAGATTACAAAACAATCACAAAAATAGCATGAGAGTCGGAAATGACAGACTCAACTGCAACTTCACATATCGCAGCTGACTACATACAAGTAGTGTGATTAACATTTTTGGGTACAGATATCTGTAAATGCATTTTGATTATAGAAGGCAATGCAATAAAGGGCTACATATTATATAAAAGTTGTCCGAAATTACTGATTTCAGGGAATGTGGGGATCAGTTGATAGTCTAATGTATGGGTGTCTCCTGACTCTACCAATAGATGATGACCAGGGAGAGAAGAGCTGGCCTGTTGAATTTCCAAGGCTGACCCTTTTGTTTGGTGACGAGGTAACCTTCTGGTAGCGGTTCTCTTACAGAGAACATAAGAAAGCTCGGCTGAGCATTCTTGTCTATGGGTGAGTCAGGAGAGATATCGATTTTCCGACCAACAGCTGTTTAATGTTTATGGGGGCGTTAAATTCCCACTTAGGCAAGCCAATTAACAGGAAGGAGCATTTGTAAGCCTGCTTGCAATCAACTGACAAATGACCAAAATGGTAGTTTGTTAAATATATCTTCCCAAAAATGCTGGAGTGTTTCACAGAGGACTATACCTGACTGCAGACAGGATCTGAGTCATGCTGCATGAGTCTTGGGCAGCATGTAACAGATGACAAGTTCCCTATGATAGTAAATAAAGGTAATTGTAATATATAAAGTTTATTCCTAAATCTGTATCTGTCGTTTTTTATATTATAAGTATTTTAAAAATATAGAAGTGTGGTGGACGGGTAATGTGGTTTTGTCCTGATGAAGAAGTCTATGAACTTTGGAACGCGTTGACTAGTAAAACAGCAATTTTCAACACATTGACTCCTGGATCTCCTTTTTCATCATATGGTGTCTTCGGCAGAAGAGTTAAAGATCCGTCCTCTATGGATTTTCCTTCCATTGCTTGTATACTGGATCTGCAGCAGCCGTGCTACTGAGCTTTCTTTGGTGTTGTGGCACACAACCCAGCCAGGTGAGCACACCCTGGTACCTATCGTTCTCCTATCCTATAAGCGGATATCACCCTGTTTTGCATTATTTTCTTCCAGTTTTCTCCTATTGGAGGATGGGTATGTCGCTTTAAATGAATTAATTTGTGCAACCAACAACGCAAGTCTGTAGAAGGGGGCATGTCCCCGAAAAGTCACAGCCTGTATGAGGGTACACACTGAACCAGCTACTAACGGCGTCTCCAACTGGATCTGATGCAAAAATACTGCAAAAAGATGACATGAACATTCAAAGTGAATATTCATTGTAAATTACTTGGGTCTCTAAAGCAGCCATTTTTTGAATGATATACAATACGGCTGTTTAGTTCTATATTTAGAAGGTAAAGATTGCAGAAAGTGAACATTAGTGTGAGGGCATTTTTCAACAATTGCTTGCATGAGGCCTAAAGGTTGGACTGTTTTTTCAAGAATTATTTCCTTCTACGATGGGTTAAATAAATTCCTATTCTGGTAGCAAATGAGATTAATATAACAAAAATATAAAGTTTCGCTCAGTTTCCAACTACCATTTTTATCATAAAAACACCCAATTACTTGCACTTATCGCAGATGAGTCCATCTCCCAACCAATATTAAAGATATTCCCACCAATGACAACTCCTCTCAAATGAGAGCTGTTGTGGTAAAGTATTCTGTGATCCTTCAAGTCTTTGTTATTTCTCTTCAAGTTTTATTAAAACTGCACAAAAATATTTTACTGTAATATTAAACCCATGCACTGTCATTATGAAGTGCCCACCGATGTCCCACTGTAAGCAATGGTCTTCCCGTTCCCGTATCAGCATGTGACCAGTGCTGCATATGAAAGGGGAGTCGCCGACTTGCTCATTTTAATAGCTAATCCAACCCCCTTGTCGGTCTATGACTCATCAATGATAATGAAGGTGGTTGGCTGGGCAACTGAAATAAGCTAGTTAGCCCCCTTCACATCTAGTACTGTTAATGTGAGGACACATGTATGTAGCGCTTTCCAGTGTTGAATCAAAGTCAGAAATGGAGCTGCTGGGACTAAACATTAATGGTGGCAGGGGAACATTGGGGGGCATTTGTAAATAACAGACTATTAGTAAGTTGCATATATTTCAAACATGCCTAAAGACATTTTCTTCCAGCTGGACAACCCATTTGTGTGAGCTATTGAATGAAAGACTAAGGCTAAGTGCACACGTTCAGGAATGTGTGCAGAATTTTCCTGAGCAAAACCGCACTTTTTTCGCGGTAAAAACTGCGGTTTTTTTTGCGCGTTTTTACCGCGATTTTTCCCTGAACTTTCTAGGTCAATAATATAGCGGGAAAAACGCTAGAATTACGCGAAATTAATGAACATGTTGCTTCTTTTTCCGAGATGCGTTTTTTTTCGCGGAAAAAAACAAACCATGTGCACAAAAATTGCGGAATTCATTCTAAATAATAGGATGCTTCTTTCATGCGTTTTTGACGCGTTTTTTCCCGCGAAAAAAACGCAAATAATCCTGAACGTGTGCACTTATCCTCAACAGTACTGCAAGCAATCAATTAGATATAATAGTAGCTTCTATTTTGCCAAACACAATATAAATGAATGAGATTCTTCCTCTATAAAGTCTGTTTTGTTTCTGGTACTAAACAGGCTTGGACTGACAATCTACCTCACCGGGCAGATTCCCGGTAGGCTGCTCAGCCCCACCACTGCGTCATTGAAAATTCTGCAGATGATTATGTGCAGAGCTGAACATTAGCTCCACCTTCTCTTTAGCTTGTATTGGTGAGGTAGTTGCCAGAGAAGGAGATGGTGGACTAAAAGGATCAGGCTCTGCAGGAGGAGGGTAGGAGAAAATAAAGGAACAGAGCAGTAGGCAAGCATAGGAGAAGAGAACATAGGCAGTTTTATGAGAAGGAAGGAGGATGAAGCAGGAAGGAGAAGCCTAATGGCTCAGATTAGAGAGAAAGAAGAAAGCAGCTGGAACTGTATAATACTATGTAGACAAGAAACCAGAAAGGAGGGCGTAATAAGAGAGTGAGTTAGAATACTGTGCAAAATGTAAAGAGAAAAAGGATTATCTGTAAATCGCTTTTAAAGAGAACACAGATCAGAAAGTGAAAGTTAGACATTTTTCCATTCATTAGAAAAACACGGATTTTGGTAAGAACTTACCTGTAAAACACGGATTTTGGTAAGAACTTACCTGTAAAATCCTTTTCAGCGAAGAAGGAAGGGAGACACACTAGTCATTACTAGTGGGTAGGCGGAGCCCACATAGGATAGAAACACCTCAGATTAAAAAAGTGTTGACCGGCCCCTCCAGCTTATAGGGCTCCTCCTACTCCAGCTCTCCAGTCGTACCCAAGCTAAGGAAGAGCAAATATCACCAGCGGAGCAACATAACCCCTTCTGAAGGACTTCAGAGAGAAAAACAAGGAGACGGGTTATGCATATAACTGAAAAAACCACACAGTCTCAGGTACTACTCACTGAACCTGACCACTGCGATGAGCTGGCAATGCTGGAACAGAGCCTTAGCGCGCCGACCTCAGCCCAGATAATCGCTATCAGAGAAGGGTCACGCCGCATCTGAAAACACAACAACACACTTCTGCCATGGGAGGGATGTGTGTCTCCCTTCCTTCTTCGCTGAAAAGGATTTTACAGGTAAGTTCTTACCAAAATCCGTGTTTCAGCAGCAGATGAAGGAAGGGAGACACACTAGTCATTACTAGTGGGACGTCCCAAAGCAGTCCAAAAATAAGGGTGGGCAAAAAAACCAAAAGAGGCAGATACCCAACAACTTAAATAAATGCGCAACTAGCGCTAACTACAAGTTCACAAGAACTTTAAACTACAGCCGCCTGCAGGACCCTACGTCCTAAGGCCGCATCAGCGGAAGCACTGACGTCCACCTTATAAAATTTCGTAAATGTGTGGACGGAGCGCCAGGTCGCCGCCCGGCAGAGCTGAACTGCCGAGGCTCCTTGATGAAAAGCCCACGATGAACCCACAGCCCTTGTGGAGTGAGCTCGAATCTTAATCGGGCAAGGTTCGCCCTTAAGTCGGTAAGCCTCTAAAATGGCCGACCGAATCCAACAAGCTATAGAATCCTTGGAAGCTCGTTGCCCACGTCGACGACCTGCTGGAATCACAAACAGAGCATCCGACTTCCGAAAACTTTGAGTAATAGACAAATAGAACTTCAAAGCCCGCACCAAATCCAATGTGTGCAAGGCCCGTTCCTTCGCATTCCTTAGCTCCGGACAAAGCGAGGGCAACACAATATCCTGGTTAACATGAAACTGTGACACCACTTTAGGTAGAAAGTCGCCCCGTGTGCGAAGCACTACGCGATCTGGGTGAAACTCCAGAAAAGGAGGTGAGCAAGAAAGAGCCGCCAACTCAGAAACCCTTCTCAAAGAAGTGACCGCCACTAGGAAGGCAACCTTACAAGAGAGAAAGGAAAGATTAACAGAGTCCATAGGCTCAAAAGGCCCATGTTGAAGAGCCTCCAAGACAAGATTGAGCCGCCAAGGAGACACAGGCGCCTTCCGCGGTGGAAATTGACGGGTTACCCCGCGAAAAAAGGAACGTACGTCCCTACGCGAGGCGATAGTCTCCCGAAACAGCAAGGACAGAGCAGAAACCTATCCTTTCAGAGTGCTAACTGCCAAACCCTTGTCCAGCCCGTACTGCAAAAAGGCCAACAATTGGGAATGGAAAAAAAAAATTCTCATAGTAGCCGGACCTCTGGCAGCTCGCAGAGTGGCAATGACTTTGGCTGAAAAACCTTGAAGGGTCAAGATTTCGGTCTCAAGAGCCACGCCGTCAAACGCAGAGACTTCAGGTCCGGGTGACGAACGGGCCCTTGGGTTAACAGGTCCGGGCGAAGAGGAAGTGGAGGCGCTGCCAGAAGCGACACCAGTGTCGAGAACCACGTCCTCCTTGGCCAATCTGGGGCTATCAACATAGCCGGGACTCTCTCCAGTCTGATCCAACGCAACACCAGAGGAAGTAAGGATATCGGCGGGAACACATAGATTAGCTCGAATAGGTCCCAAGGAGCCACCAGAGCATCCACCGCCACAGCGTTCGGGTCCTTGTACCTGGACATGAACGTCGGTAACTTGGCATTGAACCTGGATGCCATCAAATCCACTTGGGGAGTTCCCCAACGGGAGCACAGCAGTGCAAAAATTTCCGGATGAAGACTCCATTCTCCGGGATCCATCCGGGAAGTCCGCTGCGATATTCTGAACTCCTGGAATGTGAATCGCAGAGATGGCTGGCACTCTGGCTTCTGCCCATACCAGAATTCGAGACACTTCCATCATGAGCCTGAAGCTCCTCGTCCCACCTTGATGGTTGATATACGCGACCGCCGTCGCGTTGTCTGTCTGCACTCGGACTGGTAGACCGCTTAAAGGGACCGTCCAGTGTTGGAGGCAAAGGAAAATTGCCCTCAATTCCAGGATGTTGATCGGCAGGACAGACTCTTCCAACGACCATACTCCCTGAATCCAGAGATCGTTCCAGACACCCCCCCAGCCCTCAGGCTGGCATCGATGGTTATGATCGACCACCTCGGAGGAAGGAAGGACTTCCCAGGGATAACGCTTCCGGACGTAACCACCATTCTAAAGACTCTCACCCTGTGGGAGATGATGACACTGCAATCCAGTGAAAACTGCGATCGATCCCAACGGTTCAAGATGAACATTTGGAGAGCCCTGGAATGAAATTGGGCAAACGGAATTGGTTCCATTGACGCCACCATCAAACCCAGAAGGCGCATACACCTTCGAAGGGACATTGCTGTCGCAGACTTCATAACCTGTACATGACGAAGAAGACTCGCTTGCTTGTCTGGAGGCAGAGACACCACTGCTCGTACCGTGTCAAAATGCATTCCCAAAAACAGGATTGACTGCGACGGTTCCAGAGACGACTTCTCCCAATTGATCAGCCACCCGAAGTACTCCAGGAGCTGAAGGGATAGATTGCGAGCCGTCACCGCCTCCTCCTTTGAGGACGCCACAATCAAAAGGTCGTCCAGATAGGGAAGAATCGTAACCCCCTGTCTTTGCAGAATCGCCATGAGAGGAGCCAGAATTTTTGTAAAAACTCTGGGTGCTGAGGCCAACCCGAATGGCAGGGCCACAAACTGGAAATGGTCCTGGCCTATGGCAAAACGAAGGAAGCGTTGGTGGGCCCTTCCGATGGGGACATGCAAATAAGCGTCGTGAATGTCGATTGACACCAAAAAATCGTTCTGCGACAAGGCCGCCACAACGGAGCAAAGTGACTCCATGCGGAAATTCCGGGTGCGGACATGCCGATTCAATCTTTTGAGATCTAGAATGGGGCGAAATTTGTCCTCCTTTTTGGGGACCACAAAGAGGTCGGAGTAAAACCACTCTTCCCCGGTCCTCCGGTGGAACTGGTACCACCACACCCTTCTGTAGAAGGGAATCGACCTCCCGCAGTAGAGCGGCAAATAGCTCGGGCTCTGACGGAATGCGGGATTGGCAAAAACTGTCTGGGGGTTGAGAAAGAAACTCTATGAAATAGCCTGCCGACACCACCCGCGTCACCCAGGCGTCCGACACGCGGGAAACCCAAATCGGTTCGAATTGGAGCAGGCGACCTCCCACTCGAGAGCCCTCGAGTGAGGCCCTGGCGTCAGTCCGCCTTAGCGGGCTTTTTGTCAGCTTCCTGCTTGTCTTGGCGGAAGCTCTGTTTCCAGGGAGTGCGGGATTTCTGAGCGTTCTTTTTTCCCTGAAAAAGAGGGACGCCCCGATCCCCAAGAAGGCTGACCGAACCCGTCCCCTGGACCGAAAGGACCGCCGACTAGTACCGGCACTATGCCTGCCAGCCGCAGAAGACACAGCTCTTCGCTGCGGTAAAGCCGTTTCTTTTGCCTTTGCCTTGGCAATCAGCTCCGTGAGGTCAGATCCAAATAGCTGACCACCCTTGTGAGCTAAAGAAAGCAAACCTTGCTTGGAAACCGCGTCTCCGGTCCACTGTCTAAGCCACAGAGCTCTCCTGACTGTGATCGCCGAGGATTGTGCCCTGGACAGCAGTGAGGCAGTATCCAAACCTGCATCACTGCCATATCGTGCTGCATCCTCCAATGACTTGAAAAGCCCCTCTACCTCGGATAGTGGGGATCCATCTTGCCACGCCGTCCGTAGACGGTCTAACCAGCTCAGGGAAGCTTTACAAGCACACATGGATCCTAGCACTGCTCTGAATCCATGACCCGCGGCCTCGTAGATGGATTTCGCTGCCATCTCCGTTTTTCTGTCCAGCGGATCCTGCAGACTCGCCTTCCCTTTAACAGGAAGCAATGAGGATTTGCTAAGCTGGGATAAAGGGATATCCACTTCAGGAGAAGGAATCCATTTATCAATCAACTCCGTCGTACACGGATATAGCATCTCAAAAAACCGTGTCCCCTGAAAACGTTTATCTGGACACAGGCTTCCTTCTCCACTGCCCCACTAAGCTCGTCCAGAGATGGTAAGGTTGATCACGACCTATGCGACTCCTGAAACATCCGGGCCGACTTACCAGGACGTCTAGTTACCTCCTCCGGTAACTGTAACGCCTCCCTCATGGCTCCAATAAAAGCCTCTGTACGGCTCAAAAGAGAGGCAGAGTGTCCCTGCCGATCCTCCTTATCCGAATCGGACATCTCCCCATCCGAGCTTGAAGGGGAACCCTCCATACCAGAGATCTCCCGAGTCGCTGCGTGGGGAAGAAGGCACCGACCTGTGTCGCTTCCTACCATGAGAGGATCTAGCTGACACCCAATAACCTAGAAGGTCAGAAAGGCCATTAATAGAACGAGCGAGGGCCTCCATTTTGTCATCACTGACACCTCCGACCGCTGCGCTTGACGCCGTCGAGGTCAGTGTGTCAGAAACGCGAGACTGATCCTGTAGCGGATCTGGGAGACGGTCCGCACCTCCTGGACCCTGATCCAACATGCCCTCACACAGTATATGGCAAGTCAAAAAAACCTGTCAGCAACTAGAACAGTGTGGTTTTCAAAGGCAAAACGAACGCTGAAGGGTTAAAGCTCTTAAAGAGAGAGCTACCCCAGCTGTCTCCCAATAAAGGGTTAACCGCCAAAGAAGGGGTTAATGTCGCAGACTCCCCACAACCCTTGTGTAATGAAAAGGGTGTGCGAGCCCCAGGTGCCTCTTATGAGGTAACAGCTGCAGGACAATGTTTCAAAGGTATGCCACACTAAACAAAAACGCCAACTAGATCGCTAACATATTGCGCTGAATTGTACATCGCAATGACCGCCAAAGTCGCTAAGGAGATCGCTAACCACTTATGCGTCGTCAATGAGATCGCCCACTGTGGCAGCTACTAGCGACATTAAAACGATCCAAAAATTAAGCGTCGCTATTGTGATCGTAGCGGGAGCGTTCCGTGTGACAGTACCTCCTGTGCTGTGGGTGTGAGGGGGTCAAGCTTCTGCCCTGACAGGTAGAAGCGACTCACCCAGCTGGCCGCGGTGTAGTGTCTTCCTTTCGGTCGGTCGGGGGGAGCGGAGAGTGAGGAGCCCGAGGAGGCCTTCAGTAATGGCCGCCGTGCTAGAGGAGAGAAGCCGGAAGAGAAAAAGGCAGGGTAAAGCGCGTGCTCAGAGCGCTTCCTGCCCGTGAAAAAATGGGAAAGCGCGAAGCCACGCCCCCCGCCGGTTTCAAAAAAAGTACGCGACTCACTCCGCTCCCGCTCCCATGTCCTGCAGGCATCCACCTGCGGACAAAAGTACACAATCACCACACATGAATACATGTAGCAGCGGCTGCCGCAGCGGCCGCTGGAGCACTCAAACACATTAAAATGTGGAGTACTCACCCAGCTGAGCGCCACAGGGACCCCTCAGAGATTTGTGGCGCTGTGCCCGTAGCTTCCCCCCAGGGTGGGGAACGCAGTGACCCCAGAAGCGCGGTTTGCGTCCCCGCCAGGGAAGCAATCCTCATCCCCCAGGGCCGGCAGGGTTCTGCAGGGACCACCTTACAGGGTAATACAGATCCGCCAAGGGAGAGGTGGGGGTCCAGCAGCGCTGAGACCCCTGAGACCTCTAGACCACTGGCGGTCCAAGTCTCTGTCCGACTAAAATAAAAAAATTTTCTGAGGAGCTGCTTCCAGCAGCGACTATCCTCTGTGACCTCAAATTTTAGACTGGAGAGCTGGAGTAGGAGGAGCCCTATAAGCTGGAGGGGCCGGTCAACACTTTTTTTAATCTGAGGTGTTTCTATCCTATGTGGGCTCCGCCTACCACTAGTAATGACTAGTGTGTCTCCCTTCCTTCATCTGCTGCTGAAATTAACTCATTTACAAATTGATGGCTGCAACAAATCTCAAACTTTTTTGACAAGTCCTTGACTAGCATTGTGTAGCACTCACTCTTCTTTTAACAGCAGTCTGTAAGCTTTTCCGGTATTAGAGTTGTACTGATAACCAGTACTTTAAGGAGACTTCTTTTGTATGAAGTTGGGATGCTTTCATTATTAGACTAAGCCAATAGTGAACTGGGAAAAGGCTAGAAGGGATATTCTCCAGTGTTTCAATGTTAGCATAGTTTGATGAGCCATGCTACAAGTGATTGACAGGCATCTCCCTCTGTACACACACAGGAGAGACCTGTCAATCAACTAGAGTGGTGTGGAAAGTAGCCGGCTGGGGAAGAGCCCAGCGGCTCTTCAAACTATGCTTTCTCTGAAAAGACTGAGCGTTTCAGATAAGTACCCACCTTGCTGCAATTGTCCTGCCAGGCTCTGATTCACACTGCCCATAGTTTGGACAGCATGAATTGAGTGACAGGTTCCTTTTAACGCAAAATTTGCTTAAGCATGCTGGCTGATGTGCTATCATTCTGGGATAGGAGGGTGGTCAGCCCTATTGTACGTGGTCCTGTGGAGTTTGTGTGCAGATCTGCTTTTTAATCCCAGTTCAGCCCTAATAATAGCACTGTAAAAGTAGAACTGTAATTTGCTGGTCTTGAAAGTACGTAGTTTATCACCAGAGTTTTACCTAGAAACGTTAAATAAACGCGAAGGTTCTTCTAAAAAACACAATCATAGCTAATGACAGTATTACACTCCTCTGGAGTCAGATCATATTTGGCTGTTGCAACATCAGTGTAAAGTGTTTGTTTATTGCAGTGATTTTACTTTAAAGGTGCTTTAAGAGGATAATGAGGGCAATGCCATCCCTTTGTGTGTCCAATTCCTCCGAAGACAGAAAATAAATGCACAAGCAGAAAACTATAGATCTGTGTGAATTAGAAAAAAAACAAAAACCCAAAAACAAAAGAGGCCGAAAAAATGAAGCTAACTGCAGCTTGTTAGAGTGATAAACTAGAATTCATTGACTATTTACAGAACTGGAGCTCTCGGGAGATCAGGCAGGAGAATATCTAACCATGGCAACCAACCAAATCAGCTTTCTGGCACATTCTCAGTAAGTGTTAGGAAGCAGATTTAATTCAGAGCACATAACCAAGAAAGGGGCTCTAGAGATCCATAACTGTAGCACACAAATTACACTTATTGTGTGGCCGGATGTTTCACACAAGCTGCATTATGTGCATTGAGATGGATAATTTATAGCCCATAAATATATTTGCAAAAATACAGCAAGCTTTGTCAAAGTCAAATGAACATGGAAGTTAGGACTAACATTCCAGCTCAGTCCCATCCAATCCTAAAAATTATTTACAACAATCTTGTTTAAAGGGAATCTGTCAGCAGGATCAACCCTCCTAAGCCATCTATATGGGCATCTAGGTCATATGAAGCTGAATAACATGATACCTTGATCTCTGCTGATGTCTTGTTCCACATTTTTCTTAAATGTAAATTACCTCTTCCAGGCTATTGGGATAATTTTGTTTGGAAGAAAACTCTGATCCAGAGCTTATTTTTCATGAAGCGGGAGTTACCAGTGTGAGAAAACTAACACAGAATAGGAGAAATGGAATTTGTCTTCTTGCAAACAGGCTTTTTGCTTTCCTCTCAGGTCTGCTGTATTGCAAAATATTACACCCTGCTTGCCTGTGAGCTGGAAGCTGAGAGGAACCTGCAGATGTGTCAGGTATAATCACACACAGCTCTGCAGTGAGATCAGGAGAGCAGTGAGCGGCTATTACACATCTCACTGGTAACTCCCCCTCATGTAAAATAATCTCTGGAGGCAGAGTTATCTTACAGGCAGCATCCTCCCCAGAGCCTGGAAGAGGTCATTTATATAAAGTGATATAAGACTATTTATCAACAACAAGGCATCTGATATGAGGCACACAGGTAGGACTTATTTCAGCATTCTAAAACCTGTATGCCAATATTAATAGCTTAGATAGGTCAAATGTGGTGACAGATTCCCTTTAAACACTGTAGGAAAGTGGGCACCCTCATACTACTGATCTGTAGGTGATGACTGAGTATGTTCCTGAAGGTCAAGTCTTTTTCATGTTCTTCCATATGCGTCTAAAAACTTACTGCAATTTGGAGGGGTACATTAATCTGATAATAATACCACTATCATTAAAAAATACAGTTGCATGAAGTTTTGTATTTGGTCTGAAAAGTTACTTAAGTGCACTACCGTGTAAAAGTTTGGGGTCACTTAGAAATGTCCTTATTTTTTAAAGAAAAGCACAGTTTTTTCCAATGAAGCTAACATTAAATGATTCCGAAATACACTATACATTGTTAATGTGGTAAATGACTATTCTAGCTGCAAACGTCTGGTTTGTAATGCAATATCTTCATAGTTGTATAGAGGTCAATTTCCAACAACCATCACTCCAGTGTTCTTATGGTACTTTGTGTTTGCTAACTGTGCAAGAAGGCTAATGGATGGTTAGAATACCCTTGAAAACCCTTGTGCAAGTATGTTAGAACAGCTGAAAACAGTTTGGCTGATTAGAGAAGCTATAAACCTGACCTTCCTTTGAGCTAGTTGAGAATCTGGAACATTACATTTGTTGGTTCCATTAAACTCTCAAAATGGACAGAAAAAAGAACTTTCATGTGTAACTCGATAGTCTATTCTTGTTCTTAGAAATGAAGGCTATTCCATGCGAAAAATTGACAAGAAACTGAAGATTTCCTACAACGGTGAGTACTACTCCCTTTAGAGGAGAGCACAAACAGGCTCTAACCAGAGTAGAAAGAGAAGTGGGAGGCCCCACTGCACAACTGAGCAACAAGACAAGTACATTAGAGTCTATAGTTTGAGAAATCGACACCTCACAGCTCCTCAACTGGCAGCTTCATTAAATAGTGCACGCAAAACGCCAGTGTCAACATCTACAATGAAGAGGCGACTCCGGGATGCTTGACTTCAGGGCAGAGTGGCAAAGAAAAAGCCATATCGGAGACTGGCTACTAAAAGGAAAATATTAATATGGGCAAAAGAACACAGACATTGGACAGAGGAAGATTGGAAAAAAGTGTTATGGACAGACAAATCGAAGTTTGAGGTGTTTGGATCACACAGAAGAACATTTGTGAGACGCAGAACAACTGAAAAGATTGCTATCTTCTCTCTGTTTCTTCCTGCTGTTTTGGGTTATTAAATATTGCTGTTGTTTGCTTTCTGCATATTCCCTGAATATTAGGAGAGGTGGAGGTAGATGGGAAGGATAGTGTTACCAAGAGGGAGATTTAACATGTCTCTTCTTCAACCCATTGCTGACAATTTCACCCTTCTATATATTATCATTCAAACCTTGCATGTTATCCTCATGGTGAAAAACACATTAATGAGGTTTGGGCCCATGTCTCCCCTACCTGGTGATATTACATTATACACACCGTATGCGGCACTCAGGTAGCGGGTGGTGAGGTGCTCGAGTACGGCTCCAAAAAATGCATTTTCTGATAGTGACTTTGTCAGCATACTGCAGCACTGACCGCTTACAACCACACAGCTAGCACACTCCGCTTTACATTCATAAATGGTATACATTCACTACACATCCCAGCAATACAGCAAATTTCTGATGAAGTTCAATGAATGGCCGAAACATCAATTTAAGCTGTCCTTGACTGTTAATAAATCCACAACTCTTGCAAAGCATCCAATTATTGAGTGCAGCGTTTTATTGCCAGTGATATGACATTGTCATACAGGGCTATATGACTTAGTTTTTTATTTTGCTTCTTTTAGTTTCAATATTGTTTGTTGTATATTGAGGAGTTTCGTCTTTTTCTCATTTTTGTCTACTTTTCTATGACGTTTTCACAATAACTTTGAAACTATACAAAAGCAATTCCAAACAATACACACAAGACCCTAAACGGTGTGACCCTCAATACTGGTATATCTAAAACACATTAAAAAATGTGTTATATATTAATAGTTGTATTTGTGCAAAAAAAAATGGTAACAGGAACATTCCAATAATAATATGAATGATTTAGAAGGACAGTTTGCTAACATATATTTTAATCAGCCATAGAGGCGTAGCTTCGTTCACCGCTCAGTATATAGAGGGCGGAGGATGTAACTACATCCCGGCACTGACTGACAGCTGGCTCAGCAGTTCTATAGTATACTGACAGGTGACTGAGGCCGCACTGGCCCGCCCGATGACTGAAATCCCGAGGCTGCTGGAAGGATTAACGTTAATTTCCTTCCGGCACCCGGGGCATTTTTGTGCAGCGGCCGCACGGATTCAGAATACTATTAACCTGCACACTAACCACATATCTGCAAGTAATCAGTATTTTTCTGCATGACAGGTTCCCTTTAACCACTGCATAGTAGGAAACACTCTACAGGTCCTATCATATCATTTTGGTGTTGATTCATCAAGGCTGTCGTAGCGTACGCTCGCACTATGTCAGTCTTGATGGAGTAGAAGAGGTACACACCACCTTATGAATTCTGTGCCTGTTCTGAGTGGTGTGCATTGCGCCAAAACTACTACTCCAGTCAGGGACTAGAGTAGCATTTCTTTGGTTATAAAATGCCACCCCTTTCCATGAATCAGATAAGTGGGCAGGACAACGCACGATCCCGCCCCAGCTTCGCCCATTTAGGAAGTGCTGATCCAAAGTGGAGTGAAAATACCAAAAGATATAGATTTTTTTTGCACAACTCCGCGTTGTGCAAAAAATGTACAACATAAAAGTTTTTGCACCATTTTTTTGTGGCATAAAAGCTTTGATGAATCGGTCAGTTTGGCAAAGTTGCTTATAATCTTATGCTTCCCCATTTTTCCTGTTTTCATTGCAGACACAATGCAGGCATTATAAGATAATCGATGTTATCCAGTTCAGTGGTTTATTGGATAACACAATAACTCCATTCCTTCACAAGCTTGGATGACTAAAATAGAATTAACCAAATCTCTTTACAACTCTGTAGTATCTAATGCAAAGTAACCATAAAATGGTCCAAAGTTTAACTTAGAAGTCAGTCCTCTCTAGGAAAGCTGACAACTAAAGTCAACTCCTTGTGGAAATTAGGCTTGCGGTGCATATTGTATGTACCGTATTTTTCGGACCATAAGACGCACTTTTTTCCCAGAAAATTTTGGGGGAAAATGGGGGTGCGTCTTATGGTCACAACAAACCGGAAAGTCCAGTGGCGGCGGCGCTCCCAATGCAGCTTCGCTGCAATGCGGTGGTGGTGTCGGGCAGCAGCGGGGCTCTGTGCTGCGTCGGGGGCTCCGCCGGCATTTCGTCCTAGCTGGAAAGCCCCCCCGCAGCTGCGACGCGGTGCCGGGCTGAAGGCCGCCAGGGGCTCCGGTGGCGGTCCCGATGCAGCCTGTGGTGCGGTGGTGGTGTCCGGGCAGCAGCGGGCCTCTGGGCTGCGTGGAGGGCTCCGCCGGCATTTCTTCCCAGCCAGAAAGCCCCCCACAGCTGCGACGCAGTGCCGGCCTGAGGAATGGCCACCAGGGGCCTCCGGCAAGATGGCCGCCGCATACTCTCATTCAAATCGCGGCAACGAGATCTCTTCCCGAGATCTCGGGACAAGATCTCGTTGCCGAGATTTGAATGAGTATGCGGCGGCCATCTTGCCGGAGGCCCCAGGCGGCCATTCCTCAGGCCGGCACTGCGTCGCAGCTGTGGGGGGCTTTCCGGCTGGGACGAAATGCCGGCGGAGCCCTCCACGCAGCCCAGAAGACCGCTGCTGCCCGGACACCACCACCGCACCACAGGCTGCATCGGTACCGCCACCGGAGGCCCCTGGCGGCCTTCAGCCCGGCACCGCGTCGCAGCTGCGGGGGGGGGCTTTCCGGCTAGGACGAAATGCCGGCGGAGCCCCCGACGCAGCACAGAGCCCCGCTGCTGCCCCGACACCACCACCGCACCGCAGGGAAGCTGCATTGGGAGCGCCGACCCACCAGATTTGTGAGTATATGGCCACCCCACAGTTCCCAACCACCCCACAGAACACAGCCACCCCACATAACACAGCCACCCCACATAACACAGCCACCCCACAGAGCACCACTACCGCACCAGCCTGGACCACCAAACGACCCCAGTGACCACTCCTCTACCTGTGCTGATCCGTTTGCTGGTAAGCTAAATTCGGACTGTAAGACGGACCCCCATTTGACACATTATTTTTTTTCCGAATTTTCCTTCTGAAAATTTGGGGTGCGTCTTATAGTCCGAAAAATACGGTAGGTTATAAGCTCAGTTGAAGAATTTAGTAATTTTCATACTATATGTAGATGGTAACAATAACCTTCCAAGGTGCGGAAGGGTAGGGTTAAATTCCTTACACATTCTTCCAGTCTAGTTTAACCACCATCATTACAAGAATGTTTCATTACAACTTACACACATACAAAGATTGTAAAACAGTCATAAAATGTTATCTCAATGGGCAAAACTAAAAAGAGATATAAGAAAGCACAAGCAAAAAATACTTCAAATTCAGAAGATGATTTTGCCCTTGGAGCGTTCAGCAGTTGATTATTAATGTCAGTGCGATAGATTGGCTTACCTGTAAACCATAGCCGCTATGCTACATAACTCACATAACGTGTTATCACACACAAAATGCCGCAGGGCTAATTGACAGCAAACACACTGACAGGGGTGCAAAATCCGTTCTGCACCTCTCCCCACCCAGCAGCTGTGCGGGTAAAACAGGGATTTAAAACCCAATACAATAAATCTTTATCTAGTAAATAAAACTACCGTATTTTTCGGACTATAAGACGCACCGGACCATAAGACGCACCCCAAATTTTCAGAAGGAAAATAGGGAAAAAAAAATAATGTGTCAAATGGGGGTCCGTCTTACAGTCCGAAGTGCTCTGTGTTGCAGGGGTGCTCTGTGGGGTGGCTGTGCTGTGTGGGGTGGCTGTGCTGTGTGGGGTGGCTGTGTTCTGTGGGGTCGCTGTGCTCTGTGGGGTGGCTGTGCAATATATGGTACTCACATCCCATAGCGGTGGTCCCAATGCAGCCTCCTGTGCTCTGTGGAGTCTGGCCAGCAGCGGGGCTCTGTGCTGCGTGGGGGGCTCCGCTGGCATTTCCCTCTTAGCCGGACAGCCCCCCGCAGCTCCGCTGCTGCGGCCTCCTGATACATGGCCGCCAGGGGCCTCCGGTGGCGGTCCCGACGAAGTCTTCCGTGCGGTGGTTCCGGGGCAGCAGCCGGCTCTGTGCTGCAGGGGGGCTCCGCCGGTCTTAGCCGGAAAGCCCCCCGCAGCTCCGCTCCCTCCTGCAACTCGACTGGCGTCCTCAAACATGGCCGCCAGGGGCCTCCGGTAAGATGGCCGCCGAATCTCATTCAAGTCTCGGCAACGAGATCTCTTCTCCCGAGATGATGTCCTGAGATCTCGGAAAAAGAGATCTCGTTGCCGAGACTTGAATGAGATTCGGCGGCCATCTTACCGGAGGCCCCTGGCGGCCATGTTTGAGGACGCCAGTCGAGTTGCAGGAGGGAGCGGAGCTGCGGGGGGCTTTTCGGCTAAGACCGAAATGCCGGCGGAGCCCCCCTGCAGCACAGAGCCAGCTGCTGCCCCGGCGCCACCGCAGGGAAGACTTCGTCGGGACCGCCACCGGAGGCCCCTGGCATCCATGTATCAGGAGGCCACAGCAGCGGAGCTGCGGGGGGCTGTCCGGCTAAGAGGGAAATGCCGGCGGAGCCCCCCACGCAGCACAGAGCCCCGCTGCTGGCCAGACACCACAGGAAGGCTGCCGCCGCCATCGGGACCGCCGCCGCCACCGGATTTTTTGGTATGTTGGGACCATAAGACGCACCCCCATTTTCCCCCAAATTTTGGGGGGAAAAAAGTGCGTCTTATGGTCCAAAAAATACGGTAAATACAGGAAAGCACGATCATCCATCAAACCATATGTCATTGGCTACAAAAAACACAACATTTTTATTATTATTACTTTTATGCTTGTGTTAACTGAAATGACTGCATAGACAGACTGTATCATGATAGATGGAATGTATTGTTTATTCCTCAGGCAGCAATGATATTCAACAGCTTGCAACAATTACTATGGAATGAAGATAATCATCATGTGATGAGGCATTTTTACAGGGGCAGATGATTGGCTCCATCATTGTTCCAGGTGAACATCCTCAGTGCTCATTTTTTGTTGACGACTTTTATGCAGGTCAAAAAATTATGGGTTTACAGTCGCACTTGTCCCTGTGTAGATAGGGGATGGGATGTACTGATGATGGGACGTGCACACCTGATGTACCATAGAGATACACACGTGCTCAAAATTGTTGGTACCCCTCGTTTAATGACAGAAAAACCCACGATGGTCACAGAAATAACTTGAATCTGACAAAAGTAATAATGTATAAAAAATCTATGAAAATGAACAAATGAAAGTCAGAAAAATATTTAGAAAAATAATTTTTCTATCTACTGGCTAACACGGTACAAAGATATACATCTTTACTGTATCCAAATGAAAGTCAGACATTGCTTTTCAACTATGCTTCCACAGAATTTAAAAAAAATAAAACTCATGAAATAAGCCTGGACAGAAATGATGGTACCCCGGAAAATGTGACAAAAGGGACATGTAAAATCAAGGTGTGTGCACTAATTAGCATCACAGGTGTCTACAATCTTGGAGTCAGTGAGTGGACCTGTATAGAGGGCTACAGATACTCACTGTAATGTTTGGTGACATGGTGTGTATCACACTCAGCATGGACCATAGGAAGAGAAGGAAAGAGTTGTCTCAGCAGATTAGAAAGAAAATTATAGACAAACATGTTAAAGGTAAAAGTTATAAGACCATCTCCAAGCAGCTTGATGTTCCTGTGACTACAGTTGCACATATTATTCAGAAATTTAGGCTTCATGGGACTGTAGCAAGTCTATCACAGTGATCAAAATGAACCAATAGGAAAAATGTCCTATTGTTATCGGGTGCCAGCCAGCAGATCTCTGAGGACACACTGCGCATGCGCCTATTTTCTTCCAGAAGAAGACACCGGCGGTCCGGGGGACTTCAAGGGGGGGTTGCAAAAACAACAGAGGTACCGGAGGGGTTGTGATCACATCAGAGGAGAGAGAAATTAAATTAAAAATCTGACTTTTTTTTTGCGGTCGCCGTTATACCATTAATAACGGCGATCGCAACACCAGGGTTGGTAAAAACCAACCCGAATCATGTTCTTTCGTGTCTCAGCTACCCCCCGATAGCCGAGACCCCTGAAAAATTCTGACTCTGGGGAACACTATATCCTTATTCCTCAGCACCGTTAATTAACGGCGCTGTGGCTTACGTACCCTTAACTGCCGCTGTTAACCCCTTAAACCCATGGGACGTACTATTCCGTCCATGTGACCTGGTACTTAATTCCCAGGGACGGAATAGTACATAACATGCGATCAGCCGGCCGGGTGTCAGCTGATTATCACAGCTGACACCCGGCACTATGTGCCAGGAGCAGTCACTGACCGCTTCCGGCACATTAACCCCTGGCACACCGCGATCAAACATGATCGCGGTGTAACGGGGGTACAGGGAAGCATCGCGCAGGGAGGGGGCTCCCTGCGCGCTCCTCTGAGACCCTCAGAACAGCGCGATGTGTCGTGCTGTTCTGAGAGACTCTCCTCACTGCAGGACCCCGGATCCAGGATGGCCACCGGGTTCTGCAGGGAAGCCTGCAGCAGTGCCTGTGCGATCGCTGATGTGACAGAGTGCTGTGCACACTGTCACACCAGCGATCTGACCCTACACAGTGATGTCCCACCATGGGACAAAGTAAAAAAGTAAAAAAAATAAAAATTAACATTTGTAAAAAAAAATCCTAAATAATGAAAAAAAAAATATTCCCCAATAAATTCATTTTTTTAATGTAAAAAAAAAACCAATCCAACAATAAAAGTACACATATTTAGTATCGCCGCGTCCGTAACGACCCATACTATAAAACTGTCCCATTAGTTAACCCCTATAGTGAACCCCTTAAAAAAAAAAATGCTAAAAAACAATGACTTATCATCATACCGCCAAACAAAAAGTGGAATAACACGCGATCAAAAGACGGATATAAACAAACATGGTGCCGCTGAAAACGACATCTTGTCCCGCAAAAAAAAGCCGCCATACAGCATCATCAGCGAAACAATAAAAAGTTATAGCTCGCAGAATAAAGTGATGCAACAATAATTATTTATTATATATAATCGTTTTTATTGTATAAAAGCGCCAAAACATAAAAAAATGATATAAATGAGGTATCGCTGTAATCGTACTGACCCGAAGAATAAAACTGCATTATCAATTTTACCCCACGCGGAACGTTATAAATGCCCTCTCCCCCAAAAGAAATTCATGAACTGCTGGTTTTTGTTCATTCTGCCTCCCAAAAATCGTAATAAAAAGCGATCAAAAAATGTCATGTGCCCAAAAATGTTACCAATAAAAACGTCACCTGGTCCCGCAAAAAATAAGACCTCACATGACTGTGAGCCAAAATACAGAAAAATTATAGCTCTCAAAATGTGATGATGCAAAACTACTTTTTGCAATAAAAAGCGTCATTTAGCGTGTGACAGCTGCCAATCATAAAAACCCACTATAAGGCCGGGATCACACATGCAAGTAAGTCGTCCGACACTCGCATGAGAAATCCCAGCTCTGGGGCCGGTACTCGGGAGTGGAGCGAGCGGCTGCATAGAACTACATGCAGCCGCTCGCTCCACTCCCGAGTGCCGGCGCCAGAGCTGGGATTTCACATGCGAGTGTCGGACGACTTACTCGCATGTGTGATCCCGGCCTAAATAGTAAATCAAACCCCCCTTTAGCACCCCCTTAGTTAGGGAAAAATAATAAAATTAAAAAAATGTATTTATTTCCATTTTCCCATTAGGGTTAGGGGTGGGGCTAAAGTTAGGGTTAGAGTTGGGGCTAAAGTTAGGGTTGGGACTAGTGTTACGGGTGTGTTAGGGTTAGGATTGTGGTTAGGGTTATGATTAGGGTTGAGATTAGGGTTAGGGGTGTGTTGGGATTAGGGTTGGAGTTAGAATTGGGGGGTTTCCACTGTTAAGGCACATCAGGGGCTCTCCAAATGTGACATGGCGTCTGATCTCAACTCCAGCCAATTCGGCGTTGAAAAAGTCAAACGGTACTCCTTCCCTTCTGAGCTCTGCCATGCGCCCAAACAGTAGTTTACCCCCACATATGGGGTATCAGCATACTCAGGACAAATTGCACAATAACTCTTGGGGTCCAATTTCCTCTGTTACCCTTGGGAAAATAAAAAATTGGGGGCGAAAATATCATTTTTGTGGAAAAAAATATGATTTATTATTTTTATGGCTCTACGTTATAAACTTCTGTGAAGCACTTGGGGGTTCAAAGTTCTCACCACACATCTAAATAAGTTCCTTTGGGGGTCTAGTTTACAAAATGGGGTCACTTGTTGGGGGTTTCCACTGTTTAGGCACATCAGGGGCTCTCCAAACGCGACATGACACCCGCAGACCATTCCATCAAAGTCTGCAATGCAAAACATCACTTGTTATGAATGTGGTAGAGATGGTTTCTGAGCAGAGGCTCCCTCTGGTGGTTACAGACAGTACTGAGCCTTTCAGCGAGGAATGGCAATCTGGTCTGATATAAGGGAGGTTCCCTCCCATGATGGTTGCCGGTGATCAATTGTTCTTGTCTCAATTGTGGTTCCTGGTTCATTTGGAAGTTTGCTGAGTCTTGCCTGCATCTTCTGCTATCAGATAAGATATTTTCTGCTTTTATTTTTGTGCTTGCTTTTTGCATTGTTCCCTGCACTTTTGTGGAGGTCAGCCAGGTCCCCTCCGGGGGCTTGTGCTCCTCTCAGTTTATCTGAAGCCACTGTTATTTGTTCATTTGCTTTTTCCTGTTTTTTCAGTGGCTGCGGCTTAGTTTTGTTACACCAGAGATCTGATTTTAGGTGGTAGAGATCGTGTGATCTCAGGTGTTTTTGTAATCAGAAGAGTTGGTATTTTTTAGGGGTTTTTTTGGATTGCAGTGAGTATCCTTTCCTGTTTTTTTCTGTCTAGACAGACTGGGCCCCAGCGTTTGCTCATTCTATTTTCTGTGTACGTGCTTCTTCTTGTCTAACCGCCATTACATGTTTGGGGGCTTCCTATTTTCTTTGGGGATCTGCTCCGGGGCAGATAGCTTTCATCTTTCTGCCTTTAGGTGTAGTTATCTCTCAGGCTGTGACGAGGCGTCTAGGATCAACGTAGGAATGCTCCACGGCTACCTCTAGTTGTGTGGTTAGTTCAGGGTACTGCAATCCAATAGGTTCCAGCCTCTCTGGTGTATTGCCGTTTTTGCTTATTCTCCTCAGCTACCAAAACACAACAGTCACTACTTCACTTCCGAGCCCCGACGTGTGCCCATACAGTAGTTTTCTCCCACATATAGGGTATCAGCGTACTCAGGACAAATTGGAAAACAACTTTTTGGGTCCAATTTCTCCGGCTACCCTTGGGAACATAAAAAACTGGGGACTAAAAGATCATGTTTGTGGAAAAAATATGTTTTTTTTTATTTTCACGCCCGGGCGTTATAAACTTCTGTGAAGCACTTGGGGGTTCAAAGTGCTCACCACACATCTAGATAAGTTCCATTGGGGGTCTAGTTTACAAAATGGGGTCACTTGTGGGGGTTTCCACTGTTTAAGCACATCAGGGGCTCTCCAAATGCGACATGACACCCGCAGACCATTCCATCAAAGTCTGCATTACTAAACGTCACTAGTTCTATTCCGAGCCCCAACGTGCGCCCACAGTAGTTTTCGCTTACATGTAGGGTATCAGAGTATGCAGGACAAATTGGACAACAGCTTTTGGGGTCCAATTTCTCCCCTTACCCTTGGGAAAATAAAAAATTGGTGACTAAAAGATCATTTATTGGGGGAAAAAAATAGGATTTTTTATTTTCATGCCCGGGCATTATAAACTTGTGAGAAGCACTTGGGGGTTCAAAGTGCTCACCACAGATCTAAACAAGTTCCTTAGGGGGTATAGTCTCCAAAATTGGGTCACTTGTGGGGGGTTTCCACTGTTTAGGCACATCAGGTCTCTGCAAACTGAACATGACACCCATCAAAGTCTGCATTCCAAAATGTCATTACTTCCTTTCCGAGCCCTGCCGTGGGCCCAAACAGCATTTCCCCCCCACATATGGGGTATCAGCGTACTCATGACAAATTGGACTACAACTTTTGGGGTCCAATTTGCTTGTGAAAAATGAAAAATTTGAAAATTGGGGACTAAAAAAATAATTTTTTGTGGAATTTTTTTTTTCACACCCAGGCATTATAAACTTTAGTGAAACATTTGGGGGTTGAACGTGCTCCCAACTGATCTAGATAAGTTCTTTAAGGGGTCTAGTTTCCAAAATGGTGTCACTTGTTGGGGGTTTCCACTGTTTAGGCACATCAGGGGCTCTCCAAGCGCGACATGGCATACAATCTCAATTCCAGCTAATTTTGGTTTGAAAAAGTCAAACGGCGCTCCTTCCCTTCCGAGCCCGGCTGTGCGACCAGACAGTGGTTTTCCCCCACATATGGGGTATCGGCGTATCCAGGAGAAATTGCACAACTTTTTCTGTCCATTTTCTCTTTTTACCCTTGTTAAAATAAAAAAATTGTTTGTAAAAGATCATTTTTGTGACTAAAATGTTAAATGTTCATTTTTTCCTTCCAAGTTGCTTCAGCTCCTGTGAAGCACCTGAAGGGTTAATAAACTTTTTGAATGTGGTTTTGAGTACCTTGAGGGGTGCAGTTATTAGAATGGTGTCACTTTTGGGTATTTTCTGCCCTATATGCCACTCAAAGTTGACTTCAAATGTGAGGTGGTCCCTAAAAAAAATGGTTTTGTACAATTTGTTGTAAAAATGAGAAATCGCTGGTCAACTTTAAACCCTTATAACTTCGTAACAAAAAAAAATTTGATTTCAAAATTGTGCTGATGTAAAGTAGACATGTGGGAAATGTTATTTATTAACTATATTGTGTGACATATTTCTCTGTTTTAAGGGAATAAAAATTCAAAGTTTGAAATTAGCAAAATTTTCGCCATATTTCCATTTTTTTCATAAATAACCACAAGTTATATCGAGGAAATTAAACCACTATCATGAAGTACAATATGTCATGAGAAAACAATCTCAGAATCGCTAAGGTCCGTTGAAGCGTTCCAGAGTTATAACCTCATAAAGAGACAGTGGTCAGAATTGTAAAAATTGGCCCGGTCATTAACGTGCAAAACACCCTTGGGGGTTAAGGGGTTAAAAGGCTAATCGGCGGTCGTTAAGGGGTTAAAGCCACACAAGCAACTCCTGGGACACTGTGGAGAAATGGCCGTACCACTGGTTCTGCGATTGATCCAAAAGCATCAAGCACTGTCTACACCAACTATCTGAATGCGTTTGCATGACATTGGGCTAAGTGCCAGGCATCCAGATACAGATGTTTTATTGACTTCACATCACAGCCATCAAAGGATATCAAGGTGCAGAGCCAGATGGTAATGGAGGCTGGAACAGAGGTCTAGCCTGTACTTCACAACTTTTCCTTCTTGGTGTTGCAATTTCAATGATGAGGAGTGTAGCTGCCACTGTTCTGTACTAACTTCAAGGCACAGCTTGCTACCGAGGACATCATGAGCTGTACTTTCTTCACAGATGTTCATTTACAAGCTCAACACAAAGTTATATTTATGTAACTTATTTGACAGTAATTTTTTTTTGCATTTTAAACACTTTGCTTCATTAAATACTACATAAGGACAAGACGGTGAGAATACACAGAGAGGACTACATGTAGCATACTAAGTAAGAGGAATTGAACTGTGCAGCAAGGTCAATAAACAAATATTTCCATGGACAAATTGTTAAACATTTTCTTTGGAAATGAGAGAACATCGGTGGATTAGTTAATCTGTTTTCAACAGGAAAGCTAAATAAAAACACTCTCTCAAATGTGCTCTGCACGTATTCAGCCTGAGGAAATTCATACTTTACACACAAATCAAGTTTCAGTAAATAAGTACACCCTCTTTGAATTCTACAGTTTTACATATCAAGATTATTGTCTTATTACAGTGAAGGAAATAAGTATTTGATCCCTTGCTGATTTTGTAAGTTTGCCCACTGACAAAGACAAACAGTCTATAATTTTAAGGGTAGGTTAATTTTAACATTGAGAGATAGAATATCAAAAATAAAATCCAGAAAATCTTTGTATAAATTACCGTATTTTTCGGACCATAAGACGCACTTTTTTTCCTCCAAATTTGGGAGGAAAGTGTGGGTGCATCTTATGGTCGGAATGTAACATGGGGAGGGGGGCAGCGGTGGAGTGGGATTGCAGGAGGCAGGAAAATATCCCCTCTGCTGCAGGAAACCAGAGGGGGGAAACCACTGGTCCCGATACTTAAGTGCAGTGAATATTCATTAGCCGCTTCCCCGCACACCTGTCAGCTGAGCAGTGAGCGGGGAGCAGCAAATGACAGAGCCACATGGTTTCCCCAGCGCTGGATTCCTGCAGCAGCTGGGGAGATCTGTTTCCCAAGTAGAAGGAGGCAGCAGGAGCAGAGTGCAACAGGAGGCATCGCATACCTGACAGCCTGGCGGCTGTGCTGATGCATGCTGAATGCTCCTGTGGAGGACCTGTGATGAGGTCAAGAAGAGGGCGGGCTGGAGCATCACATGACCACACAAAGCCCTGCCTCTTCATGATGTCATCACAGGTCCTGCACAGACACTGTACAAGAAAGAATTAATTAAAAGGTTAGTAATTACAGCACATAAAAATATAGGAAAGATGTGTATCTTCGTACCGTGTTAGCCAGTAGATAGAAAAATATTTAGACTTGAGAGTCCTCAGTGGTTGATACCTTTTAATGGCTAACTGAAAAGATGGTAACAAATTGCAAGCTTTCGAGACTACTCAGGTCTCTTCATCAGGCATAGACTAATACAACATCTGAAGAATCACATATTTATACACAAAATAGCACAGAAAAAATGCAATAGGTAGCACATAAAAAAGCACTCTGCCATCCTGTGGTGGACTATAACTCCCAGCATGCCATAGGATCTGCAGGATATGCTGAGAGTTATAGTTCTCCCATGGGATCTTAAAGCAGCACTCCAGTGTTATTTTTCAGTGCTGGAGTGGTGCTTTAAATATAAGCCCCGTGCCCCCGTTCATATACTCACCCTCCAGCGTCTTCACATAGTACTTTACAGACACCACACTGGTCCTGCAGCACCATCTCCTACCCGTAGCTTCCAACATAATAACAAACTATTATATATAATAGTACCACATATAATAGTATGTTATTTATGTTATTAAATATTTTACCACATTTTTTGCTTCAAATATATTTTTCCCTATTTTCCACCTCTAAAACCTGGGTGCGTCTTATAGTCCAAAAAATACGGTATAGAAATTTATTTGCATTTTCCCGTTAGAAATAAGAATTTGATCCCCTACCAATCATTAAGAGTTCTGGCTCGTACAGACCAGTTAGATGCTCCTAATTAACTCGCTACCTGCATTAAAGACAGCTGTCTTACATAGTCACCTTTATAAAAGACTCCTGTCCACATTCAGTTAATCAGTCAGACTCTAACCTCTACAAAGTGGGCAAGACCAAAGAGCTTTATAAGGATGTCAGGGGACAAGATCATAGATCTGCACAAAGTGGGAATGGGCTACAAAACCATACGTAAGACACTGTGTAAGAAGGAGATAACTGTTGGTGCAATAGTAAGAAAATGGAAGAAATACAAAATGACTGTCAATCGACATCAATCTGGGGCACCATGCAAAATCTCACCTCGTGGGGTATCGTTGATCATGAGGAAGATGAGAGATCAGCCTAAAACTACATGGGGGGAGCTTGTTAAGGATCTCAAGGCAGCTGGGACCACAGTCACCAAGTAAACCATTGGTAACACATTACGCCGTAAAGGTTTAAAATCCAGCAGTGAACACAAGGTCCCCCTGCTCAAGAAGGCACACGTGCAGGCCCGTCTGAAATTTGCCAATGAACACCTGCCTATGGCCCAAAGAACACCATCCCCAGTATCAAGCATGGAGGTGGGAACATTATGTTTTGGGGGTGTTTCTCTGCTAACTCTATATATTTAGTACCATCCTAAGGGGGCACGCGTATGGGGTCTGGCACGCGTATGTCTGCAACATAAGTATCACGGCAGCAAAATTATCAAGAAGCTGCAGTTATTTCAACGGCTGAGAATTAACATCCATCTCCTTTCTTTACACAGGAACAATCTCTCTACAGTCCCTGCTTGCTGTCATGATTTTTACCACTCTGCAACATCCCCTTTAATAGTATATAACAGCACCTGCTGAATGATTGCTAAATTCATTTGTTGCTTTGCACTCAATACTTACTGCTGTATATCCATGTTGGGGCCAGTAGAGATGCTATCAGGTGCAAGGTGTTACCAGCATATGGATGTAGCCAGGCCCTGTGCCTTTGATTATCTAAGCTCCCCTGGTGAGCTAGGGAATTGCTCATTTATCCCAAACCAGTTCCCACAATCACGCCAGTGGGGTCTGGCACGCGTATTTCTGCAGCATAAGTATCAAGAAGCTGCAGTTATTTCAACGGCAGTTAGTGATGGCAGGAGTCAGGACCCCACACTATGTATCTGTCTCTTTTGGGTTTGTCTGCTGAGTAAGCAACTCTTATTACTTGTATCTAGCTTTTCTATAAACCCTCTTACTCCTTCACCTTTTTCACATATGCTCTCACAGTGCTTGCTCCTTTAATCCTCACTCTCCTTCGCTATACCCAAACCCCAGCACCCTCTAACCAGATAATCATCTCCCCTTCCCTCTTACCTCCCCACCTGATCTCCTCTGCTGACCTGCTCCTTAACCTCAAATCTGTCCTAATAAAACATAAAACAAGCCGCCCACTCTCCTTCTTCCACCTGCTCTCCCTTTCTCTGCTTCTCCTCACTGCTGGTGACGAATCTCCAAATCCTGGACCCCCACAGCTCATAACCCCCATTACTACCCCTTCCTACCACTCCCTATCTAATAAGAACTACCACAATCTTTCCAACGTAAAACCCGTGCCACTGACACCCACCCCTCTGCTCCCTGTCTCTGGAGCACTCTGGAATGCCTGCTCCATCAGCAATAAGCTTCATGTGATTCATGACCTCTTTCTCTCTCGCAATCTTGCCTTCCTCGCCCTCACAGAAAGATGGCTGACAACCTCCGACACCGCCTCTCCTGCTGCACTGTGTTACGGTGGCCTTCACTTCACCCACACTCCTCGCCCTGGCAACAGACACGGTGGAGTAGTGGGTATTCTCCTTTCCTTTAACTGCATCTTTAACACAATCCCACCTCTTCCCTCCCTAATCCTCCCCTCTTTTGAAGTCCACTCTGTCCGCATCTATTCTCCCTCCAACCTCCATGTGGCCATCATATACAGACCTCCAGGCCCGACCACTGCCTTCATTGACCAATTCTCTACCTGGCTTCTTCACTTTCTTTCCACTGACATCCCCACTATCATCATGGGTGACTTCAACATCCCCACTGATACCCTTCAGTCAGCAGCCTTCAAACTCCTTTCCCTTACTTCATCCTTTGGACTTACTCAGTGGTCCTCCTCAGCCACCCACACAGACGGACATACATTAGACCTGGTCTTCACTCGCCTCTGCTCTCTACCTAACTTCACCACCTCCCCTCTCCCTCTATCCGACCATCATCTACTCACTTTCTCATCCCTGTCCTCCTCTGCTTTCACCCACGTCCAGCAACATGCGCACCCCTGCAGAAACCTTGCACACCTAGACACCCACACACTCTCTGACTCTATTCTACCACTGGCATCCATATCCTCACTCCACGACACAGACAGTGCCAATGCTTTCTACAATGCCACTCTCACATCAGCTATTGACACAGTCGCCCCTCTCTTTCATGGCAGAGTGTGACGTACCAACAGACAACCCTGGCACAATAACACCAATAAAAAAAAGCTCCGGCAAGTGTCCAGGATTGCAGAGCGGCGTTGGAAGAAAACAAATTCGCAAGACGACTTCACTGCATTCAAACAGGCAACACTCGCTTTCAAATCTGCCCTCACCTCTGCTAAACAGGCCTACTTCACAACCCTCGTATCTTCCCTATCCTACAACCCCAAACAGTTATTCAAAACTTTTAACTCCCTCCTCCGCCCACCACTGCCCCTCCTACCTCCCTCATTTCTGCTGAGGACTTTGCCACACACTTCAAAAATAAGATCGACCAAACAAGGCAAGTCATCATTGTTCAACCACCACAACCCTTTTGCATACCAGATCAATGCCCAAACCCCATAACCTCCCTCTCCAACATCACTGAAGGGGAGCTTAAGTGCCTCCTCTCCAAATCGCACCTCACAACCTGTGCACTCGACCCCATCCCACCTTCTCCCCAACCTCACCACCACTATTATCCCATCCCTAACCCATCTCTTCAACCTAACACTAACTTCCGGTACCTTCCCATCTGCTTTCAAACATGCCACAATCACGCCTATCCTTAACCCTGCACTGAATAAATTGAACTATTTCTAAAACTGGTCAATCTCAGACATTGACCTTCTATGTATTTTCAAGTAACATATTTCTGCTTATGTTGATGATATTTTGAATTTGTTTTCAATTTTGTTTTAAAGATATTTTCAATTTTCTGTGTTTGGGACTCTCCTGACCCCATAGTATCTTTATTGTCTAACATTTTTTTTTAAATATTTTCTATTTATTCACAGGTTTTGTAATACAATTGTAAATAAACAATGGCTAGACAAGATCTGCATCACTTTCGACCCAGCAGTGTTACAGGAGGGCGCAAACGGTGCTATGTTTGTCCTCGATCGAAGGAAAAAAAGACGAGATTTGTTTGCAATGACTGCAAGAAGTTCATTTGTGAAGAACATGGCACTATGACGTGCAGTGAATGTAAGGGCTAAATTTATTGCCATTTATTGTCATTATGTTTTTACTAAAATCCACACAGTTGCAGTTATTGCGCATTTTTTTTATTGAATTTAAATACTTTTAGTCATTAGTAAAGCATTTTGGTATAAATTTCAGTTTGTGTTTGATGACAAATAAATCACTTCAAAGTTACATTTGATTTCATAACTGTGTTCTGAAATGATGATAGAATAAAACTTGATTATTCTGAACAGCCAGCATGTTCATTTTTAATCGTCATTTTAATGAAAAATTACGATTTTGAGCCTGTGGTCATATAGATACCATGGTACCAAAGCAGTGATTTTTTTCATGGTTCAACAGCAGGGTTAAAAAGCCAATCCTCGAACCAACCGTTATGTCCAGCTATCGCCCCATATTGCTGCTCCCGTTCGCTTCCAAACTCCTGGAGCAGCACGTCCACGCTGAATTTTCCTCCCACCTCTCATCTAACTTGCTCTTTGACAATTTACCATCTGGTTTCCGCCCCCATCACTCCAGTGAGACAGCCCTGACCAAAATTACTAACGAGCTACTTACAGCCAAAGCAAAAGGACAATACTCTATACTCCTGCTTCTAGACCTGTCCTCTGCTTTTGACACAGTTGACCACTGCCTTCTACTACAGATCCTCTCCTCCTTTGGCATCAAGGACCTCGCTCTATCCTGGATCTCCTCATACCTTTCCAACCACACATTCAGCGTCTCCCACTCCCACACTACAGTCATGGACAAAAGTTTTGAGAATGACACAAATATTAATTTTTACAAAGTCTACTGCTTCACTTTTTCTAATGGCAATTTGCATATACTCCAGAATGTTATAAAGAGTGATCAGCTTAACAGCAATTACTTGCAAAGTCACTATTTGGCTAGAAAATGAACTTTATCCCCAAAACACATTTCAACATCATTGCAGCCCTGCCTTAAAAGGACCAGCTAACCTCTTTTCAGTGATTGCTCCATTCACACAGGTGTGGGTGTTGATGAGGACATGGCTGGAGATCAATCTGTCATGATTAAGTAAGAATGACACCACTGGACACTTTAAAAGGAGGCTGGTGCTTGGCATCATTGTTTCTCTTCTGTTAACCATGGTTATCTCTAAAGAAACACGTGCAGCCATCAGTGCAATGCACAAAAATGGCCTAACAGGGAAGAGTATCGCAGCTAGAAAGATTACACCTTAGTCAACAATCTATCGCATCATCAAGAACTTCAAGGAGAGAGGTTCCATTGTTGCCAAAAAGGCTCCAGGGCGCCCAAGAAAGACCAGCAAGCGCCAGGACTGTCTCTTAAAAGTGTTTCAGCTGTGGGATCGGGCTACCAGCAGTGCAGAGCTTTCTCAGGAATGGCAGCAGGCAGGTGTGAGTGCATCTGCACGCACTGTGAGGCGGAGACTCTTGGAGCAAGGCCTGGTCTCAAGGAGGGCAGCAAAGAAGCCACTTCTCTCCAGAAAAAACATCATGGACAGACTGATATTCTGCAAAATGTACAGGCAGTGGACTGCTGAGGACTGGGGTAAAGTTATTTTCTCTGATGAATCCCCTTTTCGATTGTTTGGGACATCAGGAAAACGCCTCATTCGGAGAAGACAAGGTGAGCGCTACCGCCAGTCTTGTCTCATGCCAACTGTTAAGCATCCTGAAACCATTCATGTGTGGGGTTGCTTCTCAGCCAAGGGAATCGGCTCTCTCACAGTCTTGCCTAAAAACACAGCCATGAATAAAGAATGGTACCAGAATGTCCTCCAAGAGCAACTTCTCCCAACCCTCCAAGAGCAGTTTGGCGATCAACAATGCCTTTTCCAGCATGATGGAGCACCTTGCCATAAAGCAAAGGTGATAACTAAATGGCTCAGGGAACAAAACATAGAGATTTTGGGTCCATGGCCTGGAAACTCCCCAGATCTTAATCCCATTGAGAACTTGTGGTCAATCATCAAGAGACGGGTGGACAAACAAAAACCTAAAAATTCTGACAAAATGAAAGCATTGATTGTGCAAGAATGGACTGCTATCAGTCAGGATTTGGTCCAGAAGTTGATTGAGAGCATGCCAGGGAGAATTGCAGAGGTCCTGAAGAAGAAGGGTCAACACTGCAAATATTGACTTGCTGCATTAACTCATTCTAACTGTCAATATAAGCTTTTGAAACTCATATGTTTGCAATTATATTTCTGTCTGCGATAAAAACATCTGTCAAACACACATAAAAACCAGAGGGCAGCAGATCATGTGAAAATATAATATTTGTGTCTTTCTCCAAACTTTTGGCCATGACTGTACCTCCTCGTCCCACCCTCTCTTTATTGGAGTCCCCCAAGGCTCTGTTCTAGGACCCCTACTCATCTCAATCTATACACTTGGCCTGGGGCAACTCAAAGTCCCACGGATTCCAGTACCACTTTTATGCTGATGACACTCAGATCTACCTCTCTGGCCCAGACGTCACCTCTCTGCAGTCCAGAATCCCGGAGTGTCTATCAGCCATATTCTCCTTCTCCTTTCGCTTCCTCAAACTCAATGTGGACAAATCTGAACTCATCATCTTTCTCCCATCTCACAGATCTTCCTTACCTGATCTATCACAATTAACGACATCACGTTTTCCCCCGTACCGGAAGTCCGCTGACTCGGAGTAACCCTTGACTCTGCCCTGTATTTCAAACCGCACATCCACGCTCTTTCTACCTCCTGTCGCCTCCAGCTCAAAAATATTTCCAGAATCCGTCCTTTCCTCAACCCTCAATCTTCTAAAATGATTGTGCATGCCCTCATCATCTCCCGCTTTGACTACTGCAACATCCTTTTCTGTGGCCTCCCTGATAACACCCTCTCACCTCTCCAGTCCATCCTTAACTCTGCTGCCTAACTAATTCATCTCTCTTCTCGCTATTCCTCCGCTTCTCCCCTCAGCAAATCTCTACACTGGCTCCCATTCCCTCAGCGAATCCAATTCAAATTACTAATACTGACCTACAAGGCCATCTATAACCTGTCTCCCCCATATGTCTCTGAACTAATCTCCCGATACCTTCCCTCACGTAATCTCTGGTCCTCCCACGACCTCCTTCTCTCCTCCACACTTATTCGCTCCTCACTCAACCGCCTTCAAGACTTCTCCCGAATATGCCCCATCCTCTGGAATTCTTTGCCCCAACACGTCCGACTATCAACCACATTCGGATCCTTCAGACGGAACCTGAAAACCCACCTCTTCAGGAAAGCTTACAGCCTGCAATGACCCCGCTACCTCTTCACCACTACCGGAGATATCGCCTCAACCAACACCGGAACTGCTGCAATCCACCAACCTGCTGTCTCCTTCCCCACCATCCTGTAGAGTGTAAGCCCGAAAGGGCAGTGTCCTCTCCCCTCTGTATCAGTCTGTCATTCTTAGTTTGTTACTGTAAGTGATAGCTGTAATTTGTATGTAACCCCCTCGCATGTACAGCACCATGGAATCAATGGTGCTATATAAATAATAATAATAATAATATTAATGGCACAGGACTACTTCACCCCATCAATGTGAGAATGGATGGAGCCATATACCGTAAAATCCTGAGTGGCAACCGCCTTCCCTCCGCCAGGACATTAAAAATTGGTTGTGGTTTGGTCTTCCAGCAAGACAATGACCCAAAACATACAGCCAGGGTAACAAAATGAGCGGCTCAAAAAGAATCACACTAAGGTCTTGGAGTGGCCTAGCCAGTCTCCAGACCTTAATCCCATAGAAAACTTATGGAGGGAGTTGAAGCTCCGAGTTGCCAAGCGACAGCCTCAAAATCTTGATGATTTAGAGATGATCTGAAAAGAGGAGTGGACTAAAATTCCTCCTCACATATGCGCAAACCTCATCATCAACTAAAAAAAAAAGTCTGACTGCTGTGCTTGCCAACAAAGGTTTTGCCACCAAGTATTAAGTCTTGTTTGCCAGAGGGATCAAATACTTATTTATCACTGAAAATTGAAAATATATTTATATCATTTATACAATGTGGTTTTATGGATTTTATTTTTGATATTCTATCTCTCAATGTTAACATTAACCCACCCTTAAAATTATAGACTGTTCATGCCTTTGTCAGTGGGCAAACTTACAAAATCAGCAAGGGATCAAATAATTATTTCCTTCACTGTACAGTACAGACCAAAAGTTTGGACACACCTTCTCATTTAAAGATTTTTCTGTATTTTCATGACTATGAAAATTGTAAATTCACAATGAAGGCATCAAAACTATGAATTAACACATGTGGAATTATATACTTAACAAAAAAGTGTGTAACAACTGAAATTATGTCTTATATACTAGTTTCTTCAAAGTAGCCACCTTTTGCTTTGATGACTGCTTTGGACACTCTTGGCATTCTCTTGATGAGCTTCAAGAGATAGCGCACTGATGGGCAGGGATAGATGAGTGAACATTCATTCAGTGACATCATTTTATAGCAGACTTTGGTTACAGGATATTATGAGGTTCTACAGAAGCTAAGGTGTATTATGAGTAGAGATGAGCTTCTGTAATTCTTATTCATTCTATGGGAGTTAAGAAAACAACAAAGCTCAGCTGTGCTTAGATGTTTCCAGAGCTTCCCTTATAGTAGGGCTCGGTCACACGAGCAATGATTCTCTCTTGAGAGAGAATCGGATATGGTAATGACACTCGGCTCAAATTCTGATCAGAGTTTGAGCCGTGTGTCACTTTAATGTACTCCGCTGTGCGTCATTTGATTTACGGAGCCACTTGCGGCATGCTGTGATTTTTTTTTCCTGCTGAAACCATGCATTTCCGATAAATAAAGAATAGTTGTGAGTTATAGAGACACATGTGCCATCTCCGAGATTGCCAGAACATCCCTGGAAGTCTGTGTCATTCAGCATGTCACATTGTGAACACGCGACCAGGACCTGGTCACATGGTCCAACAGCACAAGATGCAGACACCGGTAGAGGCCATAGGACCAGTAAGGATGGTTTTACATTTGCGTATCTGTGCGCAGCGTTTGATCCGCATAGATCCGCATGCGAACGCAAAATGTTGCATTTTTTGAAGTGTCAAAAATCTGTCAAATATGCGCAGTCATGCACATGCGGATGAGTGCGTCAAAACAACGCATTACTGTCTATGGGAATGCATTGGTATGGAAGGACATGCGCATGGATGCGTTCGATGCGCATGCGGACTTCAGACATGTCCAGGAACGGATTACAGCACCTGGAAATATCGAACACATGCGCATAAATAACGTAAACTCATGCCAAAACGCATGCAAACACAGCGTTTTTTTTGGCATAATGTGTAAGCTGGTGTGAATAAAAAATGCTGCGTCAGCATGCAGATGATACGCTGCGCACACAAACGCTAATGTGAAACTAGCCTTAGTGCATGCACACAGTCTTGAAGCCGTAAAACCATATATCAGCTGGAAAAAATGTATATTATATATATATATATTATATATATATATATATACAGGTCCTTCTCAAAAAATTAGCATATAGTGCTAAATTTCATTATTTTCCATAATGTAATGATTAAAATTAAACTTTCATATATTTTAGATTCATTACACACCAACTGAAATTTGTCAGGTCTTTTATTGTTTTAATACTGATGATTTTGGCATACAGCTCATGAAAACCCAAAAATCCTGTCTCAAAAAATTAGCATATTTCATCCGTCCAATAAAATAAAAGTGTTTAAAACAAAATAAAAAAAAAACCATCAAATAATAATGTTCAGTTATGCACTCAATACTTGGTCGGGAATCCTTTTGCAGAAATGACTGCTTCAATGCGGCGTGGCATGGAGGCAATCAGCCTGTGACACTGCTGAGGTGTTATGGAGGCCCAGGATGCTTCGATAGCGGCCTTAAGCTCATCCAGAGTGTTGGGTCTTGCGTCTCTCAACTTTCTCTTCACAATATCCCACAGATTCTCTATGGGGTTCAGGTCAGGAGAGTTGGCAGGCCAATTGAGCACAGTAATACCATGGTCAGTAAACCATTTACCAGTGGTTTTGGCACTGTGAGCAGGTGCCAGGTCGTGCTGAAAAATGAAATCTTCATCTCCATAAAGCATTTCAGCCGATGGAAGCATGAAGTGCTCCAAAATCTCCTGATAGCTAGCTGCATTGACCCTGCCCTTGATGAAACACAGTGGACCAACACCAGCAGCTGACATGGCACCCCACACCATCACTGACTGTGGGTACTTGACACTGGACTTCAGGCATTTTGGCATTTCCTTCTCCCCAGTCTTCCTCCAGACTCTGGCACCTTGATTTCCGAATGACATGCACAATTTGCTTTCATCAGAAAAAAGTACTTGGGACCACTTAGCAACAGTCCAGTGCTGCTTCTCTGTAGCCCAGGTCAGGCGCTTCTGCCGCTGTTTATGGTTCAAAAGTGGCTTTACCTGGGGAATGCGGCACCTGTAGCCCATTTCCTGCACACGCCTGTGCACGGTGGCTCTGGATGTTTCTACCCAGACTCAGTCCACTGCTTCCGCAGGTCCCCCAAGGTCTGGAATCGGTCCTTCTCCACAATCTTCCTCAGGGTCCGGTCACCTTTCTCGTTGTACAGCGTTTTCTGCCACATTGTTTCCTTCCAACAGACTTCCCATTGAGGTGCCTTGATACAGCACTCTGGGAACAGCCTAATTGTTAGAAATTTCTTTCTGGGTCTTACCCTCTTGCTTGAGGGTGTCAATGATGGCCTTCTGGACATCAGTCAGGTCGCTAGTCTTACCCATGATGGCGGTTTTGAGTAATGAACTAGGCAGGGAGTTTTTAAAAGCCTCAGGAATCTTTTGCATGTGTTTAGAGTTAATTAGTTGATTCAGAAGATTAGGGTAATAGCTCGTTTAGAGAACCTTTTCTTGATATGCTAATTTTTTGAGACAGGATTTTTGAGTTTTCATGAGCTGTATGCCAAAATCATCAGTATTAAAACAATAAAAGACCTGAAAAATTTCAGTTGGTGTGTAATGAATCTAAAATATATGAAAGTTTAATTTTAATCATTACATTATGGAAAATAATGAAATTTAGCACTATATGCTAATTTTTTGAGAAGGACCTGTATATATATATATATATTTATATAAAGACAGCGCTCACTGTGTGCTGGGGACACTAGCTTGGCAACGGCATTGAGGCACACAGTGCACGGTTTCTCACTTAAACACTCTTATTCAGTTTATTTAAACTTCATAAACCGCATAATGTAAAGTCCAGCACATTACAACCACGGAACATAATAGGCACTAAGTCTGTTCCACTAGCAGATACTTGTCTGCCGTTACCATAACCCCCTTGTCTGGCGTTACCTTCCTGGAGCTCTGCTCCCCACGCTGACTCCTGTCAGTCCTCTCTCCCAGGGAATCTGCCTTACTGGGATCACCGTCTTTACGACCAGGACACTTTCGACAGTCCAGACCCTCAGAAGGACGGTAGCTTCCCCAACGCAGTGCCGTCACAGACTCTGCACATACACGGCCTCTCCATGTGCTCTTCAGGAAGTCAGGAATTTCCAACACACAGGCCTTCCAGGTACACGGCCTCTCCGTGTGCTATTCAGGAAGTCAGGAATTTCCAACACACAGGCCTTCCAGGTACACGGCCTCTCCGTGTGCTATTCAGGAAGTCAGGAATTTCCAACACACAGGCCTTCCAGGACCTTACATCACAGACCATGTGACCCAAGCTACAGTCACATTATATAGTGTAACCAGCCCCATAGGTGGGAGGTGTGTGTGGTTAGCCAGTCCCGCCCACCTCTCCGGCTAACCCTGTAAGCCTCCCTTATAAACAAAAACAAGGCTCGTAGGACTACAGGTCCCAGAGCAACATTACTGGCTTACAGTGCAGAGGACCTCCTCTGCGACACATACTGGCCATTTACAATGACGGTCTCTGTCTCACAATATATATATATATATATATATATATACACACACACACACACAATACAGTAAGATAAATTCATATACTAATATGTGGATACCATGAACATAATTGCAAAGAAATGAAAGATACAAGATAGATGACAGAATTCCATTTGTATCAATGCATCTGTAAGACTGAAACAACAATATAAGTGAACATTCATGTGCCATGGGCATGTGGAAGGATGGACAAGAGAGACCAGGGAAAGACAAAAGCCATGACTGAGTGACAAATGTAGAGGGTTACACTACATTTAGGACAGTAAAGACAAAGAAGGTGGAAGGGTGTGTATTTTCGTTACTATGCTCAATTATGACATTGGAAGGCAGCTGCAAGCTGCATGTAGAGTCAGTATGGGTAAATATACATGGGAATGGCAATAATAGAAAGCTGCTAATTGGTGTTTGCTATAAGCCTCCTAATATAGCTGAACAAGTAGAGGATGAAATGCTGCAACAAATTAAAAAGGCAGCAAATAATAATAGGGTCCTTATATTATTTTAACTATCCAGACATTCAATGGTATATAGAATCTTCTGGTTGTGCTAAAAGCTGCAAGTTCTTATCCACAATTCAGGACAATTACCTCTCTCAGCTGATGAACCAACTAGGGGAGGTAATCTGCTGGATTGGGTTCTGTCAAATAGACCAGATACAATTTCAGATCTACAGGTTTGGTAGAATTGGGGGAAGCAACAAGCATATTTAAGGTAAGTTTCAAGGTAATATTCAATGAAACATTTCAACTGGGAAATGAAAAAAACCTGTAACTTTAGAAAAGCTGATTTAAAAAAAATTAAGGGAAGAGCTTAACCGTGTAGACCGGGACCATGTCATGTTAACTGGGAATACCGACCATAAATGGGGCGTGTTTAACCCCTTAACGACCGCCGATACGCCTTTTAACGGCGGTCATTAAGGGTACTTAAACCACAGAGCCGTTAATTAACGGCGCTGTGGAAAAAGTGTATAGCGCCCCCCAGAGGCGCATTTTCTCCGGGGTCTCGGCTACCATGAGAACATGAATCGGGTCGGTTTTTACCGACACCGATGTTGCGATCGCCGTTATTAACCCTATAACGGCGACCGCAAAAAAAAAAAAAAAAGTTGTGCCATTTAATTTCTCTGTCCTCTGATGACATCAGAGGACAGAGAAAAAGGGTCCCCGGGACCCCCATGTGGCCCCCGATGTCCTGCATGTGGCCCCAGGGCCCTCCGGTGTCCCCCGGGGCCGGAGCGATAAAGAACATGGCGGGCGCATGCTCAGTGCGCCCGCCGCTATGTGCCGCTGTGTGCTGGGGGGGATGGGCAAATATTCTCTGGGGTCTCGGCTACCGGGGGTAGCCGAGACCCCAGAGAACATGATCCGGGTCGGTGTTCACCGATCCCGGTGTTGCGATCGCGTCTATGCTCGCAAAAAAAAAAAAAATGATTTCTCTCCCCTCTGATGTGATCGCACATCAGAGGGGAGAAAATGAGGGTCCACAGGTCCCCCGATCGCCCCCCGTATACTTACCGGTGTCCTCCCGCAGGCCCCAGGATCCCGGCGTCTTCTTCCTGCAAAAAAAAATGGCGGGCGCATGCGCAGTGCGCCCGCCGATCTGCTTGGCGGCAGATTCAAAATTTTTTTCATTCATTCTCCAGAAAGTGCATTTTGATCACTGTGATAAACTATCACAGTGATCAAAAAAAAAAAAAAAACAGTACATAACCCCCCCATTTATCACCCCCTTAGTTAGGGACATATAATAAAAAATAGAAATATTTATTTTCATTTTTCTGTTAGGGTTATAATTAGGGTTATAATTAGGGTTAGCATTAGGGTTAGGGTTATAATTAGCGTTAGGGTTAAGCTGGGTTCATACTGCGTTATGGCAGTCCGTTAGACGGACTGCGTTACACCGCGGTATAACGCGGTGTAACGCAGTCCTTTAACGCTGCCATTCACCCCCATTTGAGGGCGCATCGCGACGCATGCCGTAAAGCGGCATGCGTTTGCGACGTGCCATCATTCAGTGACAGAGCCTCGGACGCGGGCTGCAGCGTCTGGGCTCCGTCACCGCTAGCGCAGATGAATCATCTGCTGATTCCTCTGCGCTAGCGGGTATAGCATAACGCGATCGCGTTATGCTATACCGTTACCAGCCCGTCAACGCTATGTGTTGAACGGGCTGGTAAAACGCAAAATGAACCTAGCCTTAGGGTTATAATTAGGGTTAGAATTAGGGTTAGGGTTACAATTAGGGTTAGGGTTAAAATTAGGGTTAGGGTTACAATTAGAGTTAAGGTTACAATTAAGGTTAGGGTTACAATTAGGGTTGGAATTAGGGTTGGGATTTAGGTTAGGGTTGGGATTAGGGGTGTGTTGGGATTAGGGTTGGAGCTAGAATTGAGGGATTTCCACTATTTAGGCACATCAGGGGGTCTCCAAACACGACGTGGCGTTCAAAAAGTTAAATGGCGCTCCCTCCCTTCCGAGCCCTGCCGTGCGCCCAAACAGTGGTTTACCCCAACATATGGGGTATCAGCGTACTCAGGACAAATTGCACACCAATTTTGGGGTTCTAATTTCTACTGTTACCCTTGGGAAAATAAAAAATAGCTGGCTAAAAAAATCATTTTTGAGAAAAAAAATGATTTTTTATTTTCACAGCTCTGCGTTTATAAATTTCTGTGAAACACTTGGGGGTTCAAAGTGCTCACCACACATCTAGATAAGTTCCTTAAGGGGTCTAGTTTCCAAAATGGGGTCACTTGTGGGGGGTTTCCACTGTTTAGACACATCAGGGGGTCTCCAAACACGACGTGGCTTTCAGAAAGTCAAATGGCGCTCCCTCCCTTCCGAGCCCTGCCGTGCGCCCAAACAGTGGTTTACCCCAACATATGGGGTATCAGCGTACTCAGGACAAATTGCACACCAATTTTGGGGTTCTAATTTCTCCTGTTACCCTTGGGAAAATAAAAAATAGCTGGCTAAAAAAATCATTTTTAAGAAAAAAAATGATTTTTTATTTTCACAGCTCTGCGTTTATAAATTTCTGTGAAACACTTGGGGGTTCAAAGTGCTCACCACACATCTAGATAAGTTCCTTAAGGGGTCTAGTTTCCAAAATGGGGTCACTTGTGGGGGTTTCCACTGTTTAGACACATCAGGGGGTCTCCAAACACGACGTGGCTTTCAAAAAGTCAAATGGCGCTCCCTCCCTTCCGAGCCCTGCCGTGCGCCCAAACAGTGGTTTACCCCAATATATGGGGTATCAGCGTACTCAGGACAAATTGCACACCAATTTTGGTGTTCTAATTTCTCTGATACCCTTGGGAAAATAAAAAATAGCTGGCTAAAAAAAATAATTTTTAAGAAAAAAAATGATTTTTTTTATTTTCACAGCTCTGCGTTTATAAATTTCTGTGAAGCACTTGGGGTTCAAAGTGCTCACCACACATCTAGATAAGCTTCTTGGGGGGTCTAGTTTCCAAAATGGTGTCACTTGCAGGGGGTTTCTACTGTTTAGGTACATCAAGGGCTCTGCAAACAACATGACGCCCGCAGAACATTCCATCAAAGTCTGCATTACAAAATGGCGCTCCTTCCCTTCCAAGCACTCCCATGCGCCCAAACAGTGGTTTCACCCCACATATGGGGTATCAGCGTACTCAGGAAAAATTGCACAACAATTTTTGGGTCCAATTTCTCCTGTTACCCTTGGGAAAATAAAAAAATAGCGGGCTAAAAAAATAATTTTTGAGGAAAAAAATGATTTTTTATTTTCACGGCTCTACGTTTATTAATTTCTGTGAAGCACTTGGGGGTTCAAAGTGCTCACCACACATCTAGATAAGTTCCTTAAGGGGTCTAGTTTCCAAAATGGTGTGATTTGTGGGGGGTTTCGACTGTTTAGGCGTATCAGGGGCTCTCCAAACGCGACATGGCGTCCAATTTAAATTCCAGCCAATTTTGGTTTGAAACAGTCAAACGGCGCTCCTTCCCTTCCAAGCCCTGCCGTGCGCCCAAACAGTGGTTTACCCCCACATATGGGGTATCGGCATGCTCAGGACAAATTGCACAAAAACTTTTGGGGTCTTGTTACCCTTGGGAAAATAAAAATTGGGGTGAACAGATCGTTTTTGTGGAAAAAATATGATTTTTTATTTTCACGGTTCTATGTTATAAACTTCTGTGAAGCACTTGGAGGTTCAAAGTGCTCACCACACATCTAGATAAGTTCCTTAGGGGGTCTAATTTCCAAAATGGGGTCAGTTGTGGGGGGTTTCCACTGTTTAGACACATCAGGGCCTCTACAAACACGACGTGACGTCCAGCCAATTCTGCGCTGAAAAAGTCAAACGGCGCTCCTTCCCTTCCAAGCTCTGCCTTGCACCCAAACAGTGGTTTACCCCCACATATGGGGTATCAGCATGCTCAGGACAAATTGCACAAAAACTTTTGGGGTCTTGTTACCCTTGGGAAAAAAAATTGGGGTGAAAAGATGTTTTTTGTGGAAAAAATATGATTTTTTTTTTCACTGTTCTATGTTATAAACTTCTGTGAAGCACTTGGAGGTTCAAAGTGCTCACCACACATCTAGATAAGTTCATTAGGGGGTCTAGTTTCCAAAATGGGGTCACTTGTGATGGGTTTCCACTGTTTAGACACATCAGGGCCTCTACAAACGCGACATGGCGTCCAGCCAATTCTGCGTTGAAAAAGTCAAATGTCGCTCCTTCCCTTGCAACCTCTGCCGTGCGCCCAAAAAGTGGTTTACCCCCACATATGGGGTATCGGCTTAATCAGGAGAAATTGCACAACAAATTTTGTGGTTAATTTTTTCTTTTAACAGTTGTGAAAATAAAAAAAATAGGTTCCGAAGTAAAGTTTTTGCAAAAAAAGTTAAATGTTAATTTTTTCCTTCCACATTGCTTCAGTTCCTGTGAAGCACGTAAAGGGTTAACAAACTTCTTGAATGTGGTTTTGAGCACCTTGAGGGGTGCAGTTTTTAGAATGGTGTCACTTTTGGCTATTTTCTATCATATAGACCCCTCAAAGTGACTTCAAATGTGATGTGGTCCCTAAAATAAAAATGGTGTTGTAAAAATGAGAAATCGTTGGTCAACTTTTAACCCTTATAACTTCGTAACAAAAAAAAATTTTGGTCCCAAAATTGTGCTGATGTAAAGTAGACATGTGGGAAATGTTATTTATTAAGAAATTTGTGTGACATATCTCTCTGATTTAAGGGCATAAAAATTTAAAGTTTGAAAATTGTTAAATTTTCAAAATTTTCGCCATATTTCCGTTTTTTTTCATAAATAAACACAAGTCATATCAAAGAAATTTTACCACTAACGTGAAGTACAATATGTCACGAAAAAACAATCTCAGAATCAGCGGGATTCGTTAAAGCGTTCCAGAGTTATAACCTCATAAAGTGACAGTGGTCAGAATTGTAAAAATTGGCCCAGTCATTAAGCTGCAAAATGGCTCTGTCACTAAGGGGTTAAGGATATACTACTAGAATCATGCAGAAAACTTATACCTTCTAGTAATAAAATGTTCAGGAATAAAATGAAACCATTATGGGTAAATAAGATGGTACAAAGTTTAATAATACAAAAACAAAGGGCATTCAAAAACTTGGCAGCCAAGAATACAGTATGAAGTATAAAGATCTCAATAACAAATGTAAAAAAAAGAAATCAAGCTAGCAAAGTTATCTATAGAGAATCGAATCACCAGTGACATTAAAATAAATCCCAAATTTTTTTTTATAAATACATCAATGCAAAAAAAAGGCTCCTTAAAAGATAAGATAATTATAGAGGACAAAGAAAAGGCTGAGATATTAAACAGTCACTTTTCATCAGCGTTCATCAATGAATGGACTGTTCTATGGATCACTCAACAAGGCAAAAATCAAAGGTCCCCTCAATATAACTAGTTTAACACAAGAATTACGCCTGCGTCTGAGCAAATTAAACATTGACAAATCCCCTGAGCCACATGGCATTCATCCACGGATATTGAGCTCAGTAATTGACAGACCGATGTATCTCATCTTCTTAGACTCTCTTTAACAGGGAACAAGAGAAGAGAAAAATAAAAACTTATATCACCTCACCAAATGTAGATTGCCTCCATCAATAGCAGTGAATGGAGACTCCATACCAGCTTCTGGGAGGTAGCAGTAATGAGAAGGTAAAAACCCAGCATTCACAGCACGGTTTAGTAAAGATAAAACATGACTTTTATTGCGACATTAAAAAAAAAATAGGTAAAAAAATGTCAAAAAAGAGGGAAAGGAAAGGGGGTGAGGTTAAAGGTCTTCACAATTCAAGCACACGCTCTTAGTCCTGACTAAAAGCTATCTAAACCTTGCTGCGAATGCTGGATTTTTTCCTTCTCTTGAACAAGGTTGGTGCCACAGGATTGTCTCAGGTGGCACCGATATTTAAGAAAGGTAAGAATGTGGATGCATGTAACTATCGTTTGATAAGTCTGAAATCAGAAGTGTGCTAAGTTTTTGGAGGCATTATAATAGATGACTTGCAGAAATATATTGCAGAGAATAATATAATAACCCACAACCACAACGGATTCATGAAAGACAAGTCATGTCTAACCAACATGCTGAGTTTCTATGAGGAGGTAAGTGCAAATCTGGATGCTGGTAAATCAGCTGATGTGATTTATCTGGAATTTGCAAAGTCATTTAATACTGTACCACATACCAGCCTTACACTGAAGCTACAGAAGCAGGGACTGGTGGAAACTGTATGCAGATGGGTATGAAATTGGCTAAAAGACAGGAAACAAAGAATCATCAAAAATGGCACGTTCTATAAATGGGATATAGTCAGCAGTGGGGACCGCAGGGATCTGTGCTAGGAACAATTCTTATCAACCTCTTTATTAATGATCTTGTGGATGGGATTGAGAATAAAGTTTCAGTCTTTGCTGAATTCACCAAACTACGTAAGATACGAAAATCTGACCCTGACATCACAATATTGCAAAACAATCTGCATAAGATGATGAATGGGCAAACACTTGGCAAATGAGGTTTAATGTAGAGTAATGCACCTAGGACACAGTAATCCAATAGCTGCATATACATTAAAGGGGAGTATACTCGGGACCACAGAAAAGGAGAAGGACTTGGGTATTCTGGTTAAAAGTAAGCTGAGCAGCAGTACTCAATGTCAAGCAGCAGCCGCAAAAGCAAACAAGAATTTAGGATGTATAAAAACAGAGATAAATCCAGCGATCCCAAGGTATTGTTACCCCTCTATAAATTACTGGTGAGGCCACATCTAGATTATGGGATCCAGTTTTGGGCTCCACATTTTAAAAAGGATATTCATAAGTTAAAGTCAGTTCAAAGGCGGGCAACTAGATTATTACAATGGATGGAAGTCCTCTCATAAGATGAAAGGCTGGAAAAGTTGGGCTTGTTTAGCTTAGAAAAGAGACGCCTCAGTGGGGATCTCATTTATATGTATAAATATATGTGTGGTCCGTACAAAGAACTGGACACATGACTTACTCTTTTCAATGACCATACGAAGGACCAGGGGGCACTCATTATGGGTGGAAGAAAGGAGATTCCGACAACTAAATAGGAAAGGGTTCTTTCCAGCTAGAGCAGTCTGACTGTATAATGCCCGACCACGAGAGGTAGTAATGGCCGACACTAGAACAGCCTTTAAAAAAGGCCTGGATGATTTCCTCAGTACAAATAATATTGTGGGTTACAGTTAAATTAGTGACAAAATGTATAATTGGTGGAAAAAGGTTAAACTTGATGGACCTAGGTCTTATTTCAACCTATGTAACTAAAACGGCTAAATACATGCTAATGTGTGAGCAGAGAGAAGTGAAAAGAGGAAATGGGTAAAGATGTATGTAAAGGAGTGACAAAAAACTTTTATACACCAGAATACATGGACGTATGATAGTGATGTATGAATGCATGATAAGATAGTGGGATAAATAGCAACCACATTTATTCATCTATACATCCACCTCCTTTCACTTTTTGTCGATGCTACAGCTTGCCCATTTATTTTGTCCTTACTTAACCTCACCACATTTGGCCGCTTGATCTAATATTTGGTTAATGGATTTTTGAGGTGATCTTTTTCCTGTTGCTCAGATAAATATTTTGTAACCGTATGTATGCTTTTGTTTGTCAGCTGAGTGGTCATCAACATGTATACCTTTTATAAAAGTGTCACATTGTTATTAATTGTCCTTTACGACACAGTAAATGTACAGACATTAAAGCCTATAGCTTCTAGTGTCCTGCAATGTGAATGATGGCTTCAAATGTCAAGCGACACAGATACAAGGTGACCTTTACCCCCTTTTTTCTTCCAGATCCGGCCCAACAGCTGCTGTTACTTAGCTCCAGTGAACTAAGATCGTACTCTTCTTCCCTCCATCTCAATAAGTTATTTATCAGTATTCAAGACGTGTTCTATCCATACAAGAGTAACATACAGAGCCCATGGAAAAGAAATACCACTGGCTTTTAAAGAAGTCCAATTGTTGTGTGATTCATCGCTAAAGGGATATTGCTATTTCAGAAATAAGTGTAAGCCTACGTTAATAAAGCGTTATAGCCTACGGTCAGCGGCTCCGTAGAGGCTTACTTCTGAAGCACCGAAAAAAACAGATGTGGATGTCGACACTGATGGAGGCATTGATTTTAATGATGCAGAGTCACTATGTGTTCTGTTGGATATAATTTTCGGCAGTAAAAGGCTATTTGAGGCAGTCTCCAAAACTAAGTCAACCCCATTTTGGTGCCTGCCTCAAATAGGCGTAAAGTGCCAGAAAGGATGTCCTACAGAGCACACAGTGACTCCGTCTGCATCAATACAGTCAATAGCCTCGTCAGGGCAAACCATTTTTCAGGGCATTAGACGTAAGCCCAAACGGAGCCACTGACCATAGTCTAAAACGCTACATGAAAATAGCCTAGATGTCTAATGATGTGGGTTTATCATGTCCAACTGGCACCAATCTGGGAAATGGGGCATCATATAGAGCCTGATGAAAGCCTGGCTACCTGCGCTCTCGTCTATTGGAGTTCAGCAAATGCACAGCCACCTCTCCATTCACAGAACCACTAGACAGAGAGTCCTGTTTGGCGCTCAGGTCGATCCAGTCTCTTTCTAAGTTTATTTGAACCCTGGTTAGGCAGTCAGAGGTGAATCAACTGAGTTAGGGTCCATCTGATCAGGTCACCTTATCACTGGTTGATGGCTTATACACTTTTAATAAAAAGTGTTAGCTGGGCAATTCACATTTATATGCGTGTAGAAATAATGGAATTTAAATATCAATTAACTGAAGTATTTCTACCTAGTCTTTATATATAAGGGGCCCCAAGACAGATGTGGTTACCTGTGGTGAGGCGCACATCTATCAGACATTAGTGGAGTGTCCTTTAGACAAGCCAGAAACGCCTAATATGGAAATACCCCTTTAAACCGGTTTGCCCAGTTCTAGAACCCTTAAGAATACGGAATATGAAGGAACTATATCATTGTTTTAAGTGCCGTTCTACTTTCATGGAAGCAGCTTGACCGAGCATGGAACTGCAATTACGGTAAGCCTAATAACTTAGGGATAAAAACACATTATAGCCAGTTTCATGCAGTCAACATCCACAGTCTGGCCACACGTTTCCTGATTCTAACTCTACAAACTTGTTGGCATATATGAGGTTCTTGAGTTTGAGTCAGTAGACCCCCAGCTAGTCCCGATACCGCAGTCCGCACTCGACCTGTGATTGTCAGACGTGTCAAATCGGGAGGGAGTGAAGCACTTTGCCAGGTCACGTATATTTGATATATTGATCATTTCTATGCTTGAACAAGTTTACTAAATGTATATATTGTGAAGCATTCCCTCACTAGAATAGTATTCAGATTCTTCCCACTAGTGGATGCCTTATTCTGTAGAAATGATTCTGAAAAAAAAATGTTTTATATAGAGAAACAGCTGAGAACTTTATTACAAGAGGTTATATCAGTGGATACATGAGAATGGATTTCAGTATAATATAAAAAAAGTACCAAAGTGATAGTTTAACCCCGATAACAGCCAATGAACATATATAAAGTACCATATTTACAATGGAAAATAAAGGGTCAATGTAAAAAAAATAAAAAAAAAATGTCCTATTAATAACCACATTTCCTTCCCAACTTTCCTTGGGTGTAAAATGTAAAACATTCAACTGTGACAATGTAAGATGACATGAGAATCGTACATCTGGATCTACGGACACAATGTGATAGCTACCGCTATTTTGGTTCCACTCATTAAATATTTCCTTTATATTTCATGTTACCAAGTGCTGTGAAAGTGAAAAAGTGAGAAAGCGAACAGGAACTATACAGCTGGTTCAAAATGTAGAAAAGAACACAGCCACTTCAAATGTCTTTATCCCAGCATGATTTCTTCACAATTTTCCATATATTCTTTGCCCTCTGTCTGAACCAGACGTCTGACTGCAACCAAATATAGACGCGGTGCAGAAACATTCCAGCTATCACACATCATCAAACAAGTGGTGCAGGAGTGAAAGCATAAATTTACTGTTCATACATCAAAGGAGAAGCGTGTGCATTAAAAGATCAATATAGGAGAGAGGTGCATCTATTAAGGATATAAAACCCCAGTGTACCTTCAGCTCCTTACTCTTAGGCGCTATTACACAGGTTCTTAAAGCGTTTGATGTCATAAGAATTAAAATATGTCGGCTCGATTTTCAGGTTCCCCCGTACATCAGAACTGCATATGGTAAATATATTGTGAGCCTGCAACAGGGAACATACTGGAGGAGATGTTTATTTCACCCAGATTTCTAAGATGGGCGAGATAAAAGGAATCCAGGAAAACTGCATTTCCTAAGCAATTAAGCAAAACTAGTTTGTTGAGGTCTTCGATAAGTTTCTATGTTGGACCTGGCTTTTTATGAAAAGGTGGTTAGGTTGGACGTGGGACCTGTAGATTCTTCTCCCCCATTATGGGATTTGTGTAAGGTCCTTAAGCACTTCAGGACTGCTCTGGATACAGACTGGGTCACAGGAGCCTGTTGTGGAAAGCATGGCCCACTGAATCCTATCTAGAAGGAGAAATCTGTAGGCAGCACACTCACATGAGATGCAATGCACAGTTCTTGAGAGAAGAACGCTGATGCTCATATACTTATGACCATTTGAGGGGATAGCACAACACTTTGCAGTGTTTTTGCTTAAAAATATACTTTAATCATGAGATACAAAAGTTCACACCGATTATACAGTTGAAGATGACAATACAGTAGAAACGTTTTGGTACATGGACATAAGGTTGTTGCAAAAGTAGAAAATAGGGTGAGTTGTGATTCCACGGTGTGGGCTTTTTTCCCTTATATAGGACCCTAGGAGAGCTGTGCAAGATGTGAAGCAAGAAGTGCAGTGACTATGCTATGTCATACTTGCCAACTGCAGCCCATTTCCTGGGATGTATAGGCTGAAAGAGATGGTGTTATGTAAACCCCCATCCAAAAAATGAGCGTACTGTGGAGGGGTGGAGTTGGGAGTGGAACTGAAACATCCCTAAATATATTGGCAAATATATTACGTTACTGGCCATTTCATTCTGTACCTGTTTATATTTAGAGCCCAAATGGGATGTTTATTTGAATGTGGTTTATGCTCTGTATTGTTTATTTTTTGGACTAAAAGTCAAGTTGGACTTCATATCTGAACTGAACCTAGAATTTGGACATCTCACCCTCAAATTGAACCTCTGGGATAAATTGTAGCTGGGAAAAAGAGAAACTAATAATAACTAGGGAAGTGAGAGAGATAAAGATGACACTTCCATCTCCATTGAAGTAGGGGCCTCATGCAGACTTCTAGCAATGCGATTTGCTGGGAAGAAGACACCAAGGCTGAGATTTAGTTACGCAGAAGTAAGCTTCCAAACCAAAGAGCTTCCTCTGATCAAAGCATTGCATGTAGACCAGCTGGAGCCAGTGGCTAGCAATGAATATTGGGGTTTGCATTGATCAGATATTTATGGAAGATATATTTTCAGCGTCACAGCAAAGGGATGTACATAATGCATTCATTCACATCATCATAAGGCCTGCAGAACCCCTCCAACCTAATACTGGTCCGATGGATGGTGCTATCCATGACATGTTTCATCTTTATAGCTAGATAAAATTGTGTTAAGAAACATGACGTCAATATCTACCACCTGGGACCTCCAGGGGCGAAGATATCCCAAAAGTTAGGGATCTCCAAAAAATTCTAACTGACATAGCACATCCCTCAACCAGTCCCCATATGAGCTCACCAAGCAGAGGTATGAGGGCACAACCTTGATCTAATAAAAAGCAAAATTCGTATGTCTGTCTTTGTCATTCTGGAATACTTCGTTCGCTGTGAGAGTGTTCCATTTTCCCAATCGGAGTGCTTCCCTCCATAAGGACAAGAGCCATTCCTGTAACATCAGGTTTAGTCATTCTCTTTCATTATTCCTTGTATTTTATGTAATTATATAGAATTGTTTTGTTCCCATCTTGTATCATCTATGGATATTTTTTTTTTTTTATCAACAATGCCTATCTTTCTGGATTATAATAAAAAATTTAATATCTTCGTTCGTCTTGCTCTGTAAACTGCACCCCTGAAGCCATACGCTACCTGTAACGAGGATCCAATCAGGCTTTATAAATGATTGGTGGTGGCAGCTAGTAACTCTTTGTTATTGCGGAGTTGGCAGTGGCCGTACGGGGGTGTGTATATATCCCATGGTTTGGAATCAGAGGTGTATATACCGTACGCTCACTGTGTGTTCCCAAATAAGTGGCCTAGTTGTGGAAGCAACCGCAGCCTCGTCCATCACTCGTCTGACGACTGGAGGCAGTGGAAGTGTTCCCCGGACAAACCGGTGACAGCGGAGGGATCTGTGCAACACCCCCAGCTGTTATCTGTGACATCTACAGTGTCACTGTCAATACTCACCCGATGCACAGATCCTAAAATTATATATAAAACATGGAAGGACAGATGCTAAAGTGGCATGTTTATGTCACTAAAGTGTTATGTTTAAAGCAATACAGGTCTGTGTGGCAGAGAAAGAGACGTTTCTCAGATCACAATGGAGTTTTAAACCTGAATTAGGGCGTTGGGAGTGGAGAGAGTAGAGAAGACTCCACTCCATATTCAGTGGGATTCACGGGTATGGGCTGCCTAATGAGCCTTGTTAGGGGCTCCTTAAATGGCTGTGTTACATTCACGCAAGCATTCCCATCTTAAAGAGCAGACACTGCCAGCTTATCATCATCACCACCTTAAGGAATGGGAAGAACAATGTATGAATGTATCAGACTGTAAGCTTGCGAGCAGGGCCTCACTGCTTTTGGTGTCTGAGTTGTGTTATTCTGTAATGTCTTTATTGTCTGTACAAGTTCCTTCTTAAATTGTAAAGTGCTGCGGAATATGTTGGCGCTATAAAAATAAAAAATTATTATTATTATCAAGTGCTTTGTGGTGCCGGGAAATAGCTTCAGGGTCTCTCATATGACGGATAATATATGTGACGTTAAGTAGCAAGATGGCCAACGATTTGTTACATGGCAATAAGATTTATTTTGCTGTGCATAAAGAAAATGTAGTTGGTTGTCTGATTTGAACCTAACCCATTGGGTTGGAGAGAAAGTCCTTTGCGAGCTCGGCTCTCCTCGGAAAGGCAATACTGGCTCATAGAAAGTGCACTCTTCTGTCCCTTCATTTTGGCTATCATTGGGGTCCCAACACAAAGATTATCACTGATCAATACTTTTGACATATATTATCTATAGCATTAAAAGGTTTAAATGGGTCAACACGGCTATTTTTCATAGCAGCAGAACAATAAATGGCGTGTTATAGTGTGAGGCGCCGGCTGTTACAGATTTTCCACTGAGGATCAATATTTAATTCGACCGCTGATTATATACTAAAAAAATATTTAACCAATCAGAGAAAACAGACAATGCTCCATTGTTTTAAATCATTTCTCAGTTGTTACAACTTTTGCACTTCATAGTTCAGGAATCTAGATGTCCCAACATATGAGTCAGGATATAAACACGGTGTGTGATCCTCGGACGTATACTAATAAGCGGAGATCTGAATAGGCTGCTGAATGGAGACACTGAAGTCTAGAGCTGTAATACATCTGTATACGCAGTACTCTTGAGAAATTCAGGGAGACGTGAATCAACTAAAATATCTTGTAGGTCACTTCTGAACAGCATTAAGCATTCTTCAGTAATCTGTAATCGTAACCTTCAGCAGTCACATTTTCCTCCTGCTTCACAGTTTTGTTATTTTAATATCGCAGTTATTTTAATACTCTGGAGTTCATCTACCACAATGGAAATTTAATAGCAAGCAAATCTAGTGAAAGTCGAGTCACTGAAATGGATGTAATATTCGTGTTGAGCGTTTATGTACAAGTGATGCAATGACAGAATTGTTTCTCTAACTGTAAGGTCGGCCTCATTAGCGAGCGGCCCCCTAGTTGTTGGTGAGGAGCAGATGAGGGGCAGTTTTGACAGAATATCGGCTGCACAGGCCTTGTGGCTGAATCAGTATTTCCTGCATTGCAACAAAACAGACTTATTTTAATATTTTATTTGCTTCAGAGTACACATTTTAAGACCATATGGTTTTTGTTTTTTTTATTTGCAGGACCCTGATCCAGCTGCAAATTTTGGAGTCTGTAGCTGTCACTCAGACCCTTGCAAGCCTCCTACTACCTGCCAGCATCTTCTGATCAGAGGGCCCCATACAATGTCACATGGGGTGGCAGAACGCACAAGTCTACTAGTCAGATAAAGCACCGGGGATGCTGATGCTAGAAGGTAGGAAAATGTTCACAAGTCTCTGGCGCGGTGACCACAGACTACCAAAGTGGCTTCTTGACCAGGATCCTGCGAATCTTTTGCTTAACTCTTACTCTAACCAACTGTGAGACCCAAGTGTTACCACTTTCTGGCTAGTGAGGCCCGAGCAGAAAAAGATTGAGAAGTGTTCTTTAGTAATACATATAGTAAAGATGTGTATCTTCGTACCGTATTAGCCAGTAGATAGAAAAATATTTAGACTTGAGAGTCCTCAGTGGTTGATACCTTTTAATGGCTAACTGAAAAGATGGTAACAAATTGCAAGCTTTCGAGACTACTCAGGTCTCTTCATCAGGCTGAACTAATACAACATCTGTGTTATATATAAATATGTGATTCTTCAGATGTTGTATTAGTCTTCGCCTGATGAAGAGACCTGAGTAGTCTCGAAAGCTTGCTATTTGTTACCATCTTTTCAGTTAGCCATTAAAAGGTATCAACCACTGAGGACTCTCAAGTCTAAATATTTTTTTAGTAATACATGGCATTTATATATAGAACTGTATGTCCTTGAAATATTAAACTCGCTTCCTAGTGTAAAATCATTCCCCACTGTAACCGTGCCAAACACACAAACTATTCCATGATACAGCATGCCAGCCTGTGACTGCCCTTTTAAATGCGATCCAGAATGTGTGGGAAGAATTCCTGTGCAATGGAAACAGCAATAAACACTCCAGCTAATGTGAATACTCGTCTTGTACTTCATTTTATTTGAAAGCTCTTTCGTTTTTAGCAATATAGAATCATACTCGACCACTAATTGGCTATCGCTACATAAAATGTGTTATCCAGGAATCCCTTATTCATGACATACATAAAGTATTTCTGCAGGAGCCTGTAAATCTCTGCAATATAATATTTTTGATGAACTCTATGTAATACTTTTCACAAACAAAGAGGAAAGACATGAACAAAATACCTGCTGCATTTCCTAAATTTGAACAATATCAATATTTATTTAATAATAAACATTAAAAACTAGACAAAAAAAATAAACAGCCAAAGATATAAATGGACAATATCCCTGAAGTGATATCAAGTAGTATTCAGTAAGAAGCAAAGGTGCAATGCACATATACAGGTAATTAATAGTGCAGTATCAATAGAGTATATAAAAGAAAATAAGGAACAGATATGTGCAATAAAGTGCCACATTCATAGTCACCAGGTAAATTGACTCATAGAAAACGCATCTTATTGGAAAGAGGACCCCAAGCGTTTCGCGTGGCTTCCTCTGGAGTAAGGCTAGAGCTTCATATACCAAAAAATATAATTCAGTAAATAACCTGATCTGCATTACTTCATTTCCCCTATGGAGAGTGGAAGTGAATTTATCCCTTGCTGATGGATTACTTCAGAGTACTACAAATTAAAATGGAGCAGAATGATTCTGCACTGGTCAGGCTTCCAATGCATGGCATGCCAGGGAATTCTTCACTTCTGCGCCGGCATCCTCGCTCTGGCTTCTTGTCTAGCCATTCAGAGTCGTTGTGCATGTCAAGGGGCCTGGTAAGCACCAGAGTTGAATAGGATGCCAGGTACAGAAATGAAAGCTGCGCTGGTTCAGCAGCCGAGGACAACGGATGTAATCTTCTTGCTCAACTCTACTGCTGTTCATTGAGGGCTCCAGTACCACTAGTTCTCGTCTGCGTCTATACAACCTCCTTTTAAAATCTGTAAATCCTCCAATTATGTATTTATTTATTTATTTTACCACAGTTCAATGTGCTATATTATTCTGTTTCCTGCTGACACCAGAAACCTAAATAATTTAAATTTATGGCTTTAAAAATTGAATTTTTTTTATTAAAAGATCAGTAAATACAGTATTTCATTTCACAATGGTAAATCTAAAAAGAAAAAACATAAATCAGTTCCCATTCAATTCCAGCACTTACTGTAATGAATATTTAGCTAAATGACTACACTGCAAAAGTTTGGAAGGATGGGCAATTTCAGATCACTGCCTTCTCTAATTTGCAAGCTTACACTTGGCGGTCTTATCTTGTATGATGGCTTTTATGTACCGTAACTCAGAGTCATTATGTAACTGATATTTACAGTCTTGGCCACAATCCCTTGGGCTTTTAGGCTTTAAACTGCTCTGTCAGATCCTTTCTCGTAACCTGGAATTTTATAATTTCTCAAACTATCGGCCAGGTTCCTGCTCAAAACCAGTTATCTAACAAAGTGAGCGTGAGTGTCAGCGTGTGAGCGTGAGTGTCAGCGTGTGAGCGTGAGTGTCAGCGTGTGAGCATCAGCGTGTCAGCTTGTGAGCGTTAGTGTGAGCGTGATACAGCGAGCAGCACCAACTAACAGAATCCTTGCTGCCTGCTATCCTCAGTGACCGTCTACTTGTCAGTATAACTTTGCAGTCACCAACAAAATGGCTCCACACTGTGTCCCTCAATGTCATCCTCTTATCCCTTAGCAAACACCCAGAAGGGGAGGAGAGGAGTGACATCACACACACGTGAGCAGATTCAGCCCATATTTACTGTAGTGCAGTAATGTGAGATATTTGTACATTAGGTTTTTGTGTCAAATTTCAGTAGCTGCTCCCCAAGTGTTTAAAAGTGGAAATACCAAACCTTTTCAAATTATTTTTCATATTTTAAAAAATTATAAACAAATAATATTTTTAAGAAAATTTAAACATTAATTCTCTACATTTTTTAAATTGCTGAAAAAAAAAATTTTGGATGGCACTTTCCCTTAACTGTACCAGAAAAGGGGTCTTACACCAGCATCTGACCCTCGTGAACCCACGCAACTATTAGTCCTCTTAACTTTTCTGTCAAATTACAACTGAACAATAGTACAATAAACACTGACTTGTACTGGATGAAGAGACATCTATGAGGAAAGACGGCATCTACATACACATGTCAGGGAATATTTTACTGTAAAAACAGAGTTTGCGAATTTCTCAACCACAGAAGGTTGTTGTAGGTAAACTGAAACAGTTTAACCGCTTAACGCTAGAGCCCGTTTTCACCATCCTGACACTTTATGTGGTAATAACGCTGGAACGCTTCAATGGATCCCACTGATTCTGAGATTGTTTTCTCCTGACACAATGTACTTTATGTTCGTGGTAAATTTAGGTCAATATTTGTTGCGTTCATATGTGAACCGATAAATGGCGGCGATCGGTCGCCGCCGTCACTTTCTGCTCCCCTCCTCCTTGCCTCCGCTCCCCCCACCTTCCGACCCCCTCCTTACCTTCCAACCCCCCCTACTCACCTCTCCAGGTCCTCCGATGTCCCTGGCACCGTCCCGGCGTCGGTCCGGGATTCTTCATGGGCGCCGCCATCTTGGAAAATGGCGGGCGCATGCCTAGTGCGCCCTCCAGAGTCAAAAAATTTATTTTGATCACTGTGATACTCTCTCACAGTGATCAAAATAAAAAACAGTAAATAAACGCCCCATTTATCACCCCCATAGGTAGGTACAAATAATAAAATAAAGAAAATTTTTTTTTTCCCTGTGCACACGTTGCGGATTTTGCTGCGGATCGCAGCAGACTTGGCGATGCGGATCCGCAGCAGATCCGGAAACCATGTACAGTACAATGTAAATAAATGGGGGAAAAAAAAACGCTGTGCACATGCTGCGGATTTTTCCGCGCAGATTTGGTGCAGTTTTAAATCCGCAGCATGTCAATTCTTTGTGCGGATCCCGCAGCGTTTTTACACCTATTCCATTATAGGTGTAAAACCGCAGGGCAAATCCGCACAAAAACCGCAGCAAAACAGCAGTAAATCCGCAACGTGTGCACAGGCCCTTAATCTGCGCTAAATCCGCAGGTAAAACGCAGATAATTTTACCTGCGGATTTAGTAAAATCCGCACGGAAAAATCGGCAAGTGAATCCGCAATGTGTGCACGGGGCCTTAGGGTTGGGGTTAGGCTGGGTTCATATTGCGTTATGGCAGTCCGTTAGACGGACTGCATTACACCGCGGTATAACGCAGTCCGTTAACGCTGCCATTCACCCCCATTGTCTGGCGCATTGCGACGCATGCCGTAAAGCGGCATGCGTTCGCGAAGTGCAGTCATTCAGTGATGGAGCCTCGGACGCGGGCTGCAGCGTCTGGGCTCCGTCACCGCTAGCACAGATGAATCATCTGCTGATTCATCTGCGCTAGCGGGTATAGCATAAGGCAATTGTGTTATGCTATACCGTTACCAGCCCGTCAACGCTCTGTGTTGAACGGGCTGGTAAAACGCAATATGAACCTAGCCTTAGGGTTAGAGTTAGAACTAAGGTTAGGGTTAGCCTTAGGGTTAGAATTAGGGTTGAAATTAGGGTTAGGGTTGGAATAAGGGTTGGGATTAGGGTTAGGTTTGTGGTTAGGGTTAGGCCTCTTTCACACATCAGGTTTTCTGTGTCAGGCATAATCCGTCGAACACCTGAAGGGACGGATCCGGCGCTGAAATAAAAAACCTGATGCAACGGATCCGTTTTTTTGCTGGATCCGACCTGAACTTTTGAACCCGGAAAAAGAGGGTTTTGGATGTCCGGAGACACTGGAAAATGTAGTAGTAGTAGTAGTACTAGTAGTCCCTGATTTCCAGAATGCGGATCAGTGTTTTGACTGTTTGCACAAAAGACTGATCCGGTTCCATTGACTTGTATTATTTCCGGCCGCCTGATGCGCCGATTCAGGCACTATCAGGCGGCTCCGGCAAACAAAAAAAATGTTGCATGCACCGTTTTGTCCGGCCGCCGGAATGTACATTTCTGCCGGATCCGGACAAAAACTGATACAACGCAATGACATCAGGCACGATCCGGCGCTAATGAAAGTCAATGGTAAAAAAAACGCATCCGGTACCGGATCCGTTTTTTAAACAACACGCCGGATCGTGCCCGAAGTCAAAAAACGGATGTGTGAAAGCAGCCTTAGAGTTAGGATAAGTGTTAGGGGTGTTTTGGGGTTAGGGTTGGGATTAGGGTTAGGCTTGTGGTTAGGGTTATGGTTAGAGTTGGGATTAGGGTTAGGGGTGTGTTGGGTTAGGGTTATAGTTAAGGTTTGGATTAGGGTTAGAGGTGTGTAGGGGTTAGGGTTGGGTTTAGGGGTGTGTTGGGGTTAGGGTTGGAGTTAGAATTGAGGGATTTCCACTATTTAGGCACATCAGGGGGTCTCCATACGCGACATGGCGCCACCATTGATTGCTGCAAATTTTGCGTTCAAAAAGTCAAACAGTGCTACCTTTATTCCGAGCCCCGACGTGTCCCAAACAGTGGTTTACCCCCACATATGGGGAATCAGAATACTCAGGAAAAATTGCACAACAACTTTGGGGGTCTAATTTCTCCTTTTACTATTGGGAAAAAAAAATTGGGGACTAAAAAAATTATTTTTGTGGAAAATAAAATGATTTTTTATTTTCACGACTTTGCGTTATAAACTTCTGTGATGAACTTGGAGATTCAAAGTGCCCACCACACATCTAGAGGAGTTCCTTGGGGGATCTAGTTTCCAAAATGGGGTCACTTGGGGGGGTTTCTACTGTTTAGGCACATCATGGGCTCTGCAAACGCAACATGACGCCCACAGAACATTCCATCAAGTCTGCATTCCAAAATGGCACTCCTTCCCTTCTGAGCGCTCTCCCATGCGCCAAAACAGTGGTTTATGACCACATATGAGGTATCTGTGTACTCAGGAGAAATTGCCCAACAAATTTTAGGATCCCTTTTATCCTGTTGCCCATGTGAAAATGAAAAAAACTGAGGCTAAAAGAAATTTTTTGTGAAAAAAAAGTACTTTCTTTTTTTTACGGATCAATTTGTGAAGCACCTGGGGGTTCAAAGTGCTCACTAAGCATCTAGATATTGTGCAATTTGTTCTGAGTACACTGATACCCTATACACTACTGAACTTTCAGGATGACCCTATAATGCACTGTAACCTTTTCAGGTGAATTTAATGTGACCTTCTCTAAACTTCTGAATACACATGTCCAACTGTTCAATGTTTCAGTATTTTTTGGCACAACTTGCCGGTCTCTAACAAGGAGCTTTAATAGCAAAATTTGATGTTTGATCTATGAATCGCCCAATAAATTTCAGCGTTCAACTGGAATTGGTATTAAACAGTCCTCCTCATCAAACTGATCACATTTTGACATCATGAGACCAAGATGACACCTAACAATTGATCAACAGTACCTCGCCAGGCTGCGAGGCTTCAAGCAGGATTTTCTCAGACAGAAGCGGCCACTGAGCTCAAAGTGTCACATAGTGTCATCAGCAGGTTGCAACAGAGATACAGAGAGACTAGAACAGTTACAGAAAGGCAGAGAAGTGGACATTCTTTGGCCACATCCTACACTGATGACCACTTAATTGTAAACAATGCCCTTCGGAATTGGATGATGAACGCCACACAACTCCAGGAACATTTAAGGGAGGTGAGAGGCACAACAAGTATCACGTCAGACCATTCGAAACGATTTACATCAGCATGGTCAGCGCACTAGAGGACCTACAAGGGTACCTGACCACACCACCAGGCACAGGTGTCATCTACGCTGAATGAGGGACCAGTGGGCCTCAGTGCTGGTCACTGTTGAAAGTTGATTCATGCTGAGCAGAAATGAGGGCAGCCAACAATGTTGGTGATGTCAAGGAGAGAACTATGCATCAGCCACTGTTGTCCTAGTCCTAGTGACTGCAGAACTGCCCTACACTTTGTGAATGGTACAGTGACAAGCCCCTACTACTTGAATAACATCATTAATACAGTCATTGTGCCTCTGCATGAACGACACAGGCTTCATTTCATCTTCATGGACGACAATTCTCCAGCTCATCGAGGTCACATCATTAGGCAACAACTGTTGGAGACTGGGGTACCGCAAAAGGAGTGCCCAGCACTTTCTAAATACTTGAATTCCATAAAAAATATATGAGATCAGCTCAGTTGCCGTGTAGAGGCTCGTAACTCTGTACCCCAGAACCTCAATGATCTGAGGATCGCTCTTCAAGAAGAGTGGGATGCCATGCCTCAGCAGACAATAACTCAACTTGTGAACAGCATGAGACGTTGTCAAGCAGTAATTGATTCTCAAGGCCGCATGACAAGTTATTGAAACTGACATTTTTTGTGGGGTATAACCACGACTGTTGTTGGCTTTTGTTTCAATAAATTGATTGAGATAAGGAAATCACCATTGCATGTGTCTTCTTAAATGCCCTACTTTCATAATAAAATATCACCGCAGCGTGTACTTTTTACGTTTTACATAAATTTCACCTAAAGCCAAATATCAGTAACTTTTTGTGAGTAGTGTACGTGTCAGAAAAATACTGTTTGGGCGCAACAAATGGCTGGGAAGGGAAGGAGTGCCATTTGACTTTTGGAAAGCAAAATTGGCTGGAATAGATAGCAGACGCCATGTCGTGTTTGCAGAGCCCCTGCACAGTACCCATGTAGAACAGGTTTCTATATTATTTGGTCACTATATAGAATGAACACATGGTCATGGTGTGGCAGTACTAGATCTTACTTGTACAGTAGTATTATTGGCACTGGCATACAGCGTATTGTTCAGTAACAGCATGATGTTATCATTGATGAAAAAAAATGTTTTCTTGAAATATTTTATATAGGTTTTTTTGGGTAAAGCCTATATCTTTATAGATCTGGCAACATTAGTGGCACCCACAATAAACTTGTAGTTGGGTCTAATATTTGCTCTGTGGCATTCTGGCCCTGATAGGAGTTTTGCATTCCTCTCCTGGTTATAGAGGTACCTTTTGAGTGGATTGCTATGGATCTGGAGGGCCAATAGTGATATCAGCCCATGGCCACCAACACTTATAGGTCGTAGTAGATTATGTATCTTGCTACCCGGAAGTGATTCCTCTCCATCATACCTCAGCAAAACGTATTGCCCGGGAGCTGTTTGCCATGTTCTGTCCACTTGGATTACCAAAGAAGATCCTTACGGATCAGGGGACTCCTTTTATGTCCAAGGTCACTAAAGAATTATGTAAGCTGCTCCATATCAAACATTTGCGCACGTCAGTCTATCACCCATAGACCGATGGTCTAGTAGAAATATTAAATAAGACCCTAAAATCTATGTTAAAAAAGGTATTAGCTAAAGATGAGAAGGACTGGGATATGTTGTTGCCGTATCTAATGTTCACTATCCGAGAGGTACCACAGTCCTCAACTGGGTTATCCCCCTTTGAACTATTACATGGTGGACATCCCAGGGGCCTGCTGGACATATCCAAAGAAACCTGGGAACAGGAGCCCACCCCTTATAAAAACATTATAGAACATGTGGTGAGTATGCAGGACCGGATTAAGTCCATAATGCCTACAGTCAAGGAACATCTCCAAATGCCGAGGTTACATAAGAAAGGCCACTGTTAGGTCCTTTAAACAAGGCGATAGAGTGTTGTTCTTATACCCACCGCAGAAAGTAAGTTCTTGACTTGGTGGCAAGGCCTTATGAAGTCCGAAAGAAAATTGGGGAAGTGAACTATCAGCCTAGGAAGAGGAAACTTGAGCAAATTTACCAAGTCAATCTATTAAAGGCATGAAAAGACAGGGAATGTCTGGTTACAGAACCCCTCCGGTCGCTTCTCCTATGGTCCGTCAGACACTGACCCAGGAAGAGACGACAAATGAGGTAAAGATTAGCAACAGTCTCACGAAACAGCAGTGATGGGAGGCTAGGAAATTAGTGCAGCAGAATACGGACATATTCTCAGAACTGCCGGTCGGACATCTGTGATCGGACATAACATTGTCACCAAGCCTCAGGTAAGGGTGCGAATGAAATAGTACTGTGTGCCAGAGACAAGCTATCTTGGAAAAGGTAAAAAAAGATGCTCCAATTAGGAGTCATTGAGCTCCATTGTACTAACTTCAAAGTCGGACAGATTATTACGGTTTTGTAAAGATTTTCGGAAAATGAATGGATGAGCTGATTGAGGAGACTGGGACAGGCCCAGTACTTCACGACGCTCGATCTAACCAAGGGTAACAGGCAGGAGTCTCTGATAGTTGGCCAAGGAAAAGACTGCCTTCGTGACCCCAGGAAGTCTCTATCACTATGAAGTCTTGCCTTTTGGGTTACAAGGGGCCCAGGCCCCATTTTAGAGGCTGATGGATATAGTGTTAGAGCCACATCAGAAGTATTCATCTGCATACTTAGATGATATCATCTATAGTTACAACTGGCATACTCTCTTATCACAGGTACAATCGGTAGTGGATTCACTCAGAGCCGCCGGTTTGATGGCACATCTATAAAAATGTGTGATAGGTTTTAAGGAAGCCAGATATTTGGGATACATGATTGGGTGAGGAATTATCAAACCTCAAATAAATAAAATTGAAGCCATTCAAAGCTGGCCTCGGTCTTTCACTACAAAATAGGTGAGAGCGATCCTCGGTATCATTGGATATTATAGACGGTTCATACCTAATTTTGCTCGGAGATCGGCATCGCTGGCCGATCTTTTAAAGGGACCGAAGTTGGTCATGGTCCAATGGAATCCTCAGGAAGAGGACGCCTTCTAGTCCATGAAGTTGGCGCTGTGCAGACAGCCTGTCCTTATCAATCTCAACTTTAAAAAAGAGTTTAACATACAAACGGACACCTCTGAGGTGGGACTAGTAGCGGTTCTGTTTCAAGAGGTGACCAGGGAAGAACATCAGGTCATCTACTTGAGCAGGAAACAGTGGCAGAGAAAAATTATAGCTTAGTAGAGAATGAGTGCTTGGCCATTACGTGAGTCTTGGAGTCCTTACACGATTATTTACTGGGGTGACATTTCCTACTGGTTACAGACCACTCAACCCTGGTCTGGAAGAGAAATGATCGGGTCATTAGATGAGTTTTGTCCTTACAAAATTTCAGTTTTTCAGTGGAACATCGAGCTGGGAAGTCGCAAGGGAATGCAGATGCCCTGTCACGGGCATCCTGTATAGTGACAAGTGTTCAACCCCACAAGTTTAAACGGGGGGGGGAATATGTGAGACAGTGAGGGGAATCATTTGCAAGGACTGTTATGTTTCCCCAAGGATGTGCATAGAGGCATATTGAACCCACTGGAGCGCACTGTAATTACAGCTACAGCTGTGGTTACATTGCAAAATAAAAGTAAGTGTGGACTTGGTCAAACTATTTGATAGGGTCGGACTTAGGAAAACCTGACATGGGCTGTTATTTTTGGAGAGGTCTATAGGATCAGTAGTTGGGTGGACCTCACCCTCCATTTTGGGTCTTACAAGTGGCCCAAGGCCACGGTTTTCATTTATGCCTGCAGTAAAGGTTTGGGTGTAAAAGCTGAACACAGGCCAGAGAAGGCAATGTAACTGACGCACCCACAAGTGACACGGCGTTGCAGTTGCCCACGGCAACAAGTTTGATACGGACTGTATTGGATGACCCGGCTGTGAATCGTTGGATAACGTTTGCCTTTTACTTTGTGAGTTGTGAAAATAGACTTAAGTTGGACTTACTGGGTTACTGCCTCTTTATCACACTGTGTGAACATCGCTGCACTACAAAGTGAATAAAAAGTGCAGTGCAGATGTGCGCCCAACTCTCTATTCAGCCTCCGAATGGACGTGGTGGTAACCTCATAATAAGTGACCCCAATTTTGAAAACAGATGGCATTTCCAGAAATGGGACCCGCATCTATCCAATATTTAGAGCATAGCCTAAGGATATGCCATAATGTTAGATGGAAATACCTGTATAAGTTTTAGTCAATTTTGAGTTTTGGCACTTTAAGACTGGAGCTCAATTTTGATTGTTATGGTTTATAAAGAAAAATTATTCCTCTGACAACAAAAATACGTTGGATTATTAATAACTGGCAATAAAAGGCAGCCCAGTCAGTCATCAATTAGCAATGGACTCCCAGCCATGTCTGCACAGAATATGTATAGATTCCTCATGCTAATTGTTTGTTTCCTACAGGTAGTCCTATTTTCATTCACATGACAATGCAATGTCTAATACACCTGGGAAACAAATGAAATATAAACATGTGTATGGAATTTGAAGGGCAACAAGTTTTCATCTGATACAGCTACGCAATATGAAATGATTCAATATAGAGTAGCAAGATCCTTATTCTGCCATGAGAACATCCATAATCTAACACTAGGATACCTGACAAGGAAGCTAGGGTTTGACTTACATACTTTTATTTTCAAGCTACAAACAAAGTAAAGATTCAGAATGGTGACATATTGCCCCTGACTGAAAGAGGAGTGCAAAATATTTACCATGACCTTTAATTTTAGTGTAGACTCCAATTTTATGACAAAAGCAACGCAAGGTCAAGATCATTAGGAAAATTGTTGATATTTGTTTCTTCTTTGTTAAAAAAGAAAAGGAGTCTGTGTTGGATTGCAAGGACATCAATCCTTCAATATTAAAGCGAACCTGTCAGAAGGATTTTGCTAAGTAAACTCCAGGCTTGGTCATGTTGCCGCTGTTATACTGATGAAAATGATACATGGGGTGAAAAAAGCCGTCTTGTGGTTCTTGTGTAATCAGTGTTAGCGTGGACTGACAGTACTGGCGGTAGCATTACCGCACACAGTCGCACACTCATTTACGACACCCGCACACACACAGACACGCACATATTCTCCGCTCACACATATTCTCCGCTCACACATATTCTCCGCCCCCACACATATTCTCCGCCCCCACACTCTACCTCCTTATGACATCATTTCCTTTTCTGCAGCGTTTTTGCCAGCACATCCACAAACCTTTATACATCTGCGGTGTTGCTGCGGATTTGACTGACTCAATGGAAGTCAATGGGTGCAGAAACGCTGCAGATCCGCAAAAAGAATTGACATGCTGCGGAAAATAAAACGCTGTGAATCAGTGCGGAATTTTCCACAGCATGTGCACACCAAATTCAGGATTCCCATTGATTAACATTGCTTGAGCTAGGCTTTGCAGATTTGGTGCAATTCCGCGATGAAAAAACGCTGCGGATAAGCAAAAATATCTGCAACGTGTGCAACTAGCCTTAGGGTACATGCCCAGAAATAGCGCTGCGTTCAAAACACTGCATTGTACAGTACAAGCACAGTGGATGGCATTTATAGAAATCTCATGCGCACTGTGCTTCTACTTGACTCTGTGTAAACTCACCAGCGGGTTTCGAGCTGCAGCAACTCAATCTCTGTTGCGGAGACTAACATCTCCACAACAGAGATGTCCACAATAGAATGTATTGGATGCAGTAAATCCGCATGGTACGGTGAACACATGCAGATTCACCTGCGTGATTATAACACAGCGAAAATACTCTGCATCCAAAGCGCTGCTACCTCCGGATCATGGGAACGTAACCTTTGAAGTTTTCAGATAATGAGATGCCCGTGCTCCAGGACCGGACTGTGGGCACAGTCTTATCTTCCTGGTCTAAGCCAGAGAAACCAAGAACAGACCTGCTCACAGGCCGCCCGAAGCACAAACATGTTCCTCATCATAGAGATAGAGAGAGACAGCCAGCCAGAGACAGTCAGCAAGAGACAGACAGTGAGAGACAACCAGTGAGAAAGTCAGCCAGACCAGAGAGAGCCACAGACAGCCAGCTAGAGACAGTCAGCGAGAGACAGACAGTGAGAGACAACCAGTGAGAAAGTCAGCCAGACCAGAGAGAGAGCCACAGACCGACAGCTAAAGACAGTCAGCGAGAGACAGCCAGTGATAGAGACAGCCAGTTAGAGAGCCAGCCAGAGAGAGCCAGCCAGCCAGAGAGAGAGACAGCCAGCAAAAGAGAGACAGCTGGTCAGAGAGAGACAGCCGGCGACAGCCAGTGAGAGAGAAACAGCCAGCCAGCAATAGTCAGCCAGGGAGGGAGACAGCCAGAGCGAGATAACAAGCTAGAGAGAAACAGCTAGCCAGAGAGAGACAGCCATGTAAAGAGAGACAGAGAGAGTGACAGTCAGCCAAATAGACAGCCAGTGAGAAACAGCCAGTGAGAGACAGCCAGAGAGACAGACAGCCAGAGAAACAGTCAGAGAGAGAGACAGACAGCGAGAGAGAAACAGCCAGTAACAAACAGCCAGAGAGAAAGACAGACAGCCATATAGAGACAGCCAGCGAGAGAGAGACCAGTAGAAGCCCAGGAAAGCGAGAAACGATCGTTGTCCAGCACATGTGCTCCTTCCCTCTCTGCAGCCAGTTTTAAGTATGTTTTCTGAATAAAGACATTGGATTTTAAAGCACCGGTGAGAGTGCCACTACGTTTTCTTCCTATATACATGTTTGCATCTTATTTTGTGAGCACCCGATGCCTGCACGCTTGATTGCTCAGTTCAAAGTTTGGTTTAAAGACAAGTTCACACACACAGGTTGAAGGTGACAACTTTCTCCTTGTTTTTGTTTCCAAAACAATTTCTGATTTGAACGTTATATTTTTTACATTTTTTTTTCCTACTTTCCTACTTTTTCCTTGCTTCAATAGTCTCCTTAGGAGACTTGAGGCTGGGATCATCTGATCGCTTGTGCTACACATAGCAGGGCTTCAGCTGGCATACATGCATCACATAGGAGACACTGGGGCTGGTATACATGCATAGCATAGGAGACACTGGGGGTGGTATACATGCATCACATAAGAGACACTGGGGCTGGTATACATGAACACATAGGAGACACTGGAGCTGGTATACATGAACACATAGGAGACACTGGAGCTGGTATACATGAATACATAGGAGACACTGGGCAGAAAAGGATTATTAAATCAATTATATATTTTCCAATATATTGTCTTAATCAATTCCTCAAAAGCAACTTAATTTGTTATTTCCAGTGACTAGCCATGTGTGCTATTCATTTGATACACACACAGGTGAACTATTTCCTAACTGTAAAGTAATGTCCTTTCATCCACTGGAAGTTAATAATGAAGGTTCCTACTGAATGCAAGCAAGCTGAAATCTTGAAAAACGCAATAAATTGATAAAGAAAGCAAATTTGAGAATCGTATGTAACATTTTTCTTCCCAAAACTGAATTCCGCCTTTCAATAAGCATCACAAAATAGTGAGTAAAGATTCCCATAGCTGTAACAACCTGTACAATAAGGCACATTAGGGAGATATATTTAGATAGGAGTTAAGTACACTGTTCTTAATACAAAGCATGTAGGATGCATCTGATTTATTAAGGTAATAAACCAGATGAATCCTCAAGGTAATCTGTCAGCAAGTTTTTGATACTCCAATCTGAGAGCAGCATGATATAGGGGCAGAAAGCCTGATTCCAGCGATGTACCACCTACTGGACTGCTTAGTGTAGTTTGAATAGAATCCCTGTTTCCTCTGTTGTAAATGTAGCATTGGTCAGAATGATGAGTTGTGTATATCCCACCCACACCCCTGATTGGCAGCTTCCTGTGTACGCTCTACATTGTCAACAAAGTACCAATCAGTGGTAGGGGCGGGGTTACACAGATTATCACTGCAGGACTAGGTCTCATGTGCAGGCAAGTCAGGCTAATCTTCTGACAAAACGCTGATTGTATTGAAACTACAGCACACAGCCTAATATATAACACAACCCTGGAATCAGCCTCTCTGCCCCTACATTATTCTGCTCTCAGATTCCCTTTAACAGGTGCTTAAAATGATTGGACACTCCTTTTATGATTTCACCTATCACTTATAAAATAACTCACATTTGTGTTCACTAAACACCGCTCATGTTAAAATAAATCCCATACAAAAAAATAATGCACCCCCTCCCATTTTAGCTCTAACTTACATGCACCAAACCATAATAGAAAACTATTATATAACAGGATATGCTCAGCCCACAGCTCCCAGGGATCAGACCTTTAAATTTGATTTAATGTGATCTGGTTGTACTCCCAGCATCCAAATGAGTCATATTGCAATTCTCAAGGGGGCCGCTTAACTACTTTTAATTTAATTTCCAGGATCTGGGCCAGAAGATTGGGAAGTAGAGAGATACCAACAAACTCATCAGACAGCAGAGGACATAATATTGTCTTGTTTTAACAGTGTAAGGACGAACCACAATTTTAATAAAAGGAAAATAAACCGAATTTGCAGTTTCTGGAGACCCATCTAGAGCCCTGTGCAAACAGAAGAAATGAATATTCATTTTACTGATTTACCAGACCTGTGTAAGGAAAGCATGGCAGCACCAAGCACGGTCTGCTGATAATCCGATCATTCAGCACTGCAACAGTCTTACATAAGCGGCCACAACACTACCTGACTGTTCTCTAAGGTGAGGCATTAATTAGGTCTCCTCTTCCCACACTGTCCCTCTCAGCCCGCCAATGTACATAATAAATATGCAGGGAAGAACAAAGACAGGGGCTAAGTGCAGCCTCTACGAACGTCAGGGAAAAACACAACGCTCCCAAATCATCAGTGTTGGCGTTCTTAAATCTAGAAAGCGCTTGCTATGCCTGGGTGTACCCGTATGCGAGATGCCACCTTTGGCTATTTGTGTAATGGATAAGACGGAACTCGAATTTAGCATGAACTTAAAAGGACAAGGCACAGGACAATGCAAATAAATAAGAAAGCATGTAGGTAGAAATAAAAACAACGCAATAGAAGGCAAGCTTGTAGAAGTGCAGAATTAATAAGCATCGTAATTTAGTATTTAGCATCACACAATGGATCTGGTGTGCAACAAAGTACAAGTACGATATCTATATATACTGTATTTCGCGGATTATAAAACACATTGGATTATAAGATATACCCAAAATTTTGTAGTGGAAAATAGTGAAAAATACTTTTTTATTAATAAAATGGTGCGCCTTATAATCCGATTTAAAGGTAGCTTACCTGGGGACAGCGGCGGAGCGGGGTCACAGGAGCCAGGGTCACTGCTTCAGGAGTTTGGCGGTGGCAGGAGTGGGGCAATGCTGCGGGCCCCGTCCTCTCTGAAGATGTCGGTGCCAGTGAGTGGTGGTCCACTCTGCCGTACAAATCCCTGCGGTGGGCTTCGGGAAAATGACTGCTGGAGGCAGGACTCAATATGCGCATGAGCCGCCTCCGGCAGCCATTTTCCCAAAGCCCACCGCAGGGATATGTACTGGAGAGGGAACCTCCGCTCACTGCTGACTTCTTCTCAGAGGATGGGGCCTGCAGCATCGCCCCACTCCTGCCGAATTTCTGAAGCTGTGACCCCGCTCCACTGCCGCTGCTCCCCAGGTAAAACACCGTACCTTTGGATTTTAAGACCCAAATTTTCTCCTCCCAAATTTGGAAAAAAAGTGCGTGTTGTAACCTGAAAAATATGGTATATAAAAAAAGTCATCTACACATCCCCAGAATCACTTGATAAAATGTAAGAAAACGCTCAGCTGCGGCGTAAGCAGTGGTGTAACTATAGTGGGTGCAGGGGTTGTAATTGTACTCTGCCCTGTAGTTTGGGGGGAGGCAAATAATCGCTTTGACACATATGAGGCCAATACTATTAATAATAATAATAATAATAATGATCTTTATATAGCGGCAACATATTCCCCAGGGCTTTACAGTTTAACAGTTCATACACAAGTCATAAGTGACAATGTTCAAAATAATACAACAATTAAAGCAAAATAAGACAACCCTGCTTGTGAGAGCTCACAATCTACGAGTACAATGAGGTGGGGGGAGAAACAAAGTACAGGGGCATATTTACAATGATGGTCCAGCCATCTTGAGGGAGTGGGGGTGCATGATGTAGTCACAAGCCAGTATTTGTGGAGCTGTTGGGTGCGGTGGAGTTTGATGGAGGGTTATTCTCAGATATACAGTGAATGGGCTACACATACACACATAAAAGGACTTTGATTAGGAAACGTGATGGGACGCTCTCAACAGATGTGTTTTGAAGGAGCGCCTAAAAGTGTGTAAGTTGTGCTTAGTCCTAGTTTTTTGGGGTAGAGCATTCCAGAGGATTGGCGCAACACGGGAGAAGTCTTGGAGCCGGGAGTGGGAGGTATGAATTAGTGCAGAGGTTAGTCGAAAGTCGCTTGCAGAGCGTAAAGAGCGGGTAGGCCGATAAACAGAAATCAGGGAGGAGATGTAAGGGGGTCCTGCACTGTGAAGAGCTTTGAGGGTGAGAAGAAGGAGTTTGAATTGGATCCTATAATAAATGGGCAGCCAGTGCAAGTACTGATTAGCCAGTTGGACGACCCTGGCTGCTGCATTAAGGATGGACTGCAGAAGGGAAAGTCGAGTGAGGGGGAGGCCAATTAATAGAGCATTAGAGTAGTCAAGGCGGGAGTGGATCAATGCTACAGTGAGGGTTTTTGTTGTTCCCATGGTGAAAAGGGCAGATTCTAGAGATCTTCTCTAGGCGTAAGCGGCAAGAGTGGGCAAGAGATTGTATATGGGAGGTGAATGAAAGATTGGTGTCAAACATAACACCATGACAGCGCGCCTGCTGTCTAGGTGTTATTATGGTGCCACCCATGGAGAGGGTATAGCAGGTGTAAGGTCGGGGGATGACATGTATAGTTGTGTGTTAGCAGCACCTCTTAAGGACAGAAGACACAGTAGTAAGCCATTTGTCGGGTCTGGGTATATAAAACAGGCTCAGAAGGCTCAATCACTGGAAGCGGATGGATTATAATGGCGGCCGAGGACTGGTCTTTATAGGATGATATCATTTTCTCTATATATTGAAATAAATCTGTATGGCAGAATATAATACAAATGATCAAATGATCAAGTACATTGGAAAAAGGGGAAAATAAAACCAAAGCAAAAAAAAAATTGGCTGCATTGGGAAGTGATTAAAGACCTGTGAAATTTGGGCATCCTGTTGAACATTTTGAACTGGGGCCCTCGAGCTTCAAGTTACACCACTGTTGTGAAGAATTAGGTCTGTACCAGTTAGGTGATAATTTGCAAATTGGGATTAACGCTGTAAATTGAGAAATGTTGAGGCCACTGAGAAAGTGAGAGAGATTCTAAGATCACTCGGTAACGTCCTCAAAAAGGGTTAGACACACACTTGTCAACTTTTCTGAAATGTCCAGGAGGCTCTCAAAATATTGAGGAGACCTCACAGAAGATTCAGTGAATCTGCTGTGTCAAGACATATATGCCTGAAACCTCCTAGAAAACAGTTACCTGCTGGAGGTGGAGAATGGTTGTGCAAGGATGTGGCTTAGGAAAGTTGGCATGGCTGTTACCAAAAGTTCCCAACACAAAGCTTAGCCTCCTAGATGTTGCCATTCTGCCATAAAAATTCAAAGTAAGTATACCAGCTTCCTTGATGTCTAAGATCTATGTAATACTTTATGTACCGTATATACTCGAGTATAAGCCGAGATTTTCAGCCCATTTTTAAGGGCTGAAAGTCCCCCTCTCGGCTTATACTCGAGTCATATACAGGGGGAGGCGGAGCGCAGCTGTTCTACATACTCACCCCTCCGCCGGCACGGTCTCTGCAGTCCCTGCTCTTCTCTCAAGGTCTCCGGCGCCTGTGTTCAGCGGTCAAGTGGTACCGCTTATTAAAGTCATGAATATGCACATATTCATGACTTTAATGAGCGGTACCACGTGACCGCTGAACACTGGCGCCGGAGACTGCGGGAGAAGAGCAGGGACTGCAGAGACGCGCCGGCGGAAGGGTGAGTATAAGCGATATTTACCTGTCCCGTTCCACCGCTGCTCACCGCTGTGTCCTCGGGTCCTCTTGCTGCGATGTTCAGGTCAGAGGGCGCGATGACGTGGTTACTGCGCGCCGCACCCTCTGCCTGATCATTCACTGCTGGAGGACCCGGAAGACAGCGGCGGAATGGGTGACCGGTAAATATCGCAGGTGCCGGGGCCCTGAGCGAGCGGTGACACGGGCACCTGTTCCCCATAGCGCGCCGGTGTCCCCGCCCGCTCAGGACACCGGCACCTGGCCCCCATCGACGAGAGGTGAGTATGTCTTTTTTTTTTTTTTTGGTGCAGCAGCTGCGGCAGCATAAGGGACCTATTCAATGCAGCATCTATGGGGGCATAATACATGGGGGTCACAATCTATGGAGCATCTATAGGGGCATAATCTATGGGGGCATAATAAATGGGGCATCTATGGGGGCATAATCTATGGAGCATCTATGGGGGCATAATACATGGGGCATCTATGGGGTCATAATACATGGGGCATCTATGGGGGCATAATCTGTGGAGCATCTATGGGGGCATAATCTATGGAGCATCTATGGGGGCATAATCTATGGAGCATCTATGGGGGCATAATTTATGGGGGCACAATCTATGGAGCATCTATGGGGCATAATACATGGGGCATCTATGGGGGCATAATCTATGGAGCATCTATGGGGCACAATCTATGGAGCATCTATGGGGCACAATCTATGGAGCATCTATGGGGGCACAATCTATGGAGCATCTATGGGGTCACAATCTATGGAGCATCTATGGGGCACAATACATGGGCAGCATATGGGGCACAATACATGGGCAGCATATGGGGCACAATCTATGGAGCATCTTGTGGGGCATAATACATGGGGCAGCATATGGGGCATAATCTCATTTTCCACCCTAGGCTTATACTGGAGTCGATAAGTTTTCCCAGTTTTTTGTGGCAAAATTAGGGGGGTCAGCTTATACTCGGGTCGGCTTATACTCGAGTATATACGGTAGTTTGTATTGTGAAATGTTTGAGAAAATCACTTTTTATTGACTTCACAATATCATTCTAGAAACAGATAAAAAATTCCTAAAGTGTCCTTCTGTCTGGCCATACATGCGCCTTACATTGTCTGTTCTTGGGGTTGAATACTTTCTGAATTACTCCTCTCCTGGATCATAAGTGATGTGACCATTATGACAACCCCTTTTATATTAAACTTGCTTTCAGGACCGGTAGGAACAATCTTTTGTGACTCTCACTGGATTAAACAACTTTCTAAATAAAAACATACTTTATCTGTATATAGGGACTCCACTCTGGGCTGCGAGTGGAAAAGCAAATATAAGATGCAAGCTCCAGAGGAAGCAAATGGAAATTACTTGTCTTCAACACCGTAACAAAGCACTTCCGAAATGGTAGAAGTAATTTCCATAATGAAAGATTTTTTCTCTCTTGCCTAGCTTACATTCAGGGACATTATTCACTTACCTGTTTCTGTTTGAGGGCTTCCATGGACTCAAATTCCAGTCTGGCTAATTTTATCTGGATGTCATATGGTTTGTTGGGAATCACAAATGCCAAGATAAACTTCAGAGCTAACAGAGCGTGCTGTCAAATTAAATAGGAAAAAGAATAATGTGAGCAGAAAGCTAGAAGACAAACAAAGGCAGACTATCATCCCAAAGTGATTTCTCAAGCTCCACTACTTGGGTTCCCTGGAAGATTAGCTAGGCTCCTATTCTTGTTTTCTGGCACTATAAGACAATTACAGTACTTTGCCAAACATGTTCCTTTGTTATCAGAGGTCCGTCGCAATGTATTTGGTTTATGGTTTCGTTCACTTTTTGGTCCCCTTTTATTATCCGTATGCAATTAATGTGCAGAACTGTACTGTATGGTGGCACAATAAACTCCATATCCTGAACTTCTCTTTTATTTGCTGGAATAGAGACGAACCTCTGATATAATGCAGCAGTGGCCTTCATTAAATAACAATATGTGCATAACAGAGCATGTATTAAAAAGAACAACATAAAGGGGACCTGTCACATTGTCTGCAGTCACGTTGTTAAAGGGAATCTATCAGTAGGAACAACCCTCCTAAGCCGCCTATATGGGCATGTAGGTTATTGGAAGCTGAATAAAATGATACCTTGCTATCCACAATCTGATGTCTTTATTCCACAGAAATCCACATTTTCCTTAATATGTAAATGAGCTGTTAAGATCTATGGGCGGGACACTGATCTCCCTGAGAATCTGCCTTTTTTTAAATGAAAAGTGGTGTTCCAATATGAGACATGTAATGACTGACAGTCCTGTCTCCTGATCTACATGGATCACACGGTAACACCCCTTTTCATTTAAAATAATCTCTGAAGGCAGAGTCTCATACAATTTCCTCATGTGCAGGCATTGCAGGACCTTAGGTATGCATGGTACGTCCACTGATCATATGACAGTTAGCAAGTTGCGAGTGGTCGTCTTCAAACAAAAAGAATAGACATTTTAAAAATCAATATATCCTAGTGCAGGGCTTTGGCAGGGGCTTGAAGTGATTGTACACTACAATATTATATTTTACAAATGTGCTCATTTTCCACCAAACACTGCCGTTCCCCCATCCTTCACAGCAGGAGCCACAGATTGGTTGATGCCTTGATTCTTTGTCGGAGTCAGAAAAGAGAGTTAAGGCAGGTTCACATGTAGCGTTTTTCTGAATGGAAAATGCAGACAATGGCCAGAAAACCGCTACGGAAATTTAGAGCAGTGTTATGTGGGTTTTAATGCTTTTTTTTAGTGTTAATAGAATTTGACCTCAATGGGGAAAAACTGCAGTAAAATGCTGAAAGAATTGACATACTGCATTTATTTTTTTTGCATAAAAACTCACCACAGGCCAAAAGACGCAAGGAAAAAAAATGTACCTTGTAAAAGAGATTTTAAAAATCTCATTCATTTTCTCTGTTAGGCCAGGTTCCGACAATGAGTTTCTGGTCTGTGCATTTAAAAAAAGAATGCAAGTAATCTGTTTTACTTAATAGGCACAGATAATATGCAACATAAAAAAAAATCGCCAAAAAAATCATCATGGGAGCACTTACTGTAAAATGACACATGGAAAAAGATGCATAAATAAAAATGCCGTGTGTGAACAAGGATTTAGGAGAAAGTTTCTTCAGATTCCAATAAAACATCACTGCTGCAGCGAACATGGTCATCATGGAGGAGAGGAGGTTTTTTTTTTTTATAACCACCATAGGACCATGTGTAAAGGACAAATATATATATATATATATATATATATATATATATATATATATATTATATATAAGATTTTTTTATATTATTGTATTTTTTCACTATATACATTTGGCTTCTTTGTCCCTGATAAGTTAGTATCTGAGATTTATTCTATTGAATTTTTTGGTTTCACATTACCTCTGACAAAGTATTTGTGTGATTCCCTTTTGGGTATATTCTTTTAAATTCAGCTGTGGCATGGGCACTTCTAGTTAGCAGTGGTTTTATGTATGTAATACCATATATTATTTTTATTTCTTTGTATTTTACCAGTGTATAAATAAAGATTGTTATAACTGATATTTACCCATGTATATATGTTTTTGGATCATTGATCCAGAATTACCTCTTTATCCTTACCGAATGGCCTGCCATTCATTTTTTCCAGCAGATAGATACTAACAGATGTGTATGATTATTATTATTATTAGTTGCAACTACTGCTGTGTAATTAATAGGTTATAATGGGTACATGTGATATCCATGAGATAAAAACGGATACCACACATAGTGGAAACACGGACATGTGAAGGAGGCCTAAATAGTGTAAGTGTGTTAATATCCTCCCGGTCGCCATTTCTGGTTTCCAGAGCCGCTCCTGTCCTCTTCAATCACGTGATGGCATTTCCGACTCTGGAAGTTGCTTTTACAATGTAAGTCTTATGGAGCCTCGTTCTGACTCTCCACAGACTTATATTGTAAAAGTGACTACTTGGTCACACAGAGCGCAGCGTGATCCGGAGAGTCGAAATCGCCATCACGTGAAAAAAACAGGAGCGATTCTTTAAAAATGATTCTCCTTAGAAATGTTTATGACTATACATCCATAGACCCATCCTTCTGGTGCATATACATACATAATTTAATTATAATGTATGACAGTCCCAACAGCAGGACCTTCCTTTCCTCCTAACATCCTCATTCCTTTACGGTTAATACATTTCCCTTGTTATTACATAATTTGTTAATGTTTTATGTATTTCTGTATTTTTTATACCATCAAAACAGAAAAAAATTACACATGTACAGATACGATGTATACAATATATATATATATATATATATATATATATTATATATACACACACCTATGAGCCATGAGAATATAGCTCAGCAGATGTATTCGATAATGATCATAAATGATGTATCAAGGAAATCTTAAAAAGGGATGTAGATGTAGCGCCGGCGCCAGCGTCCCTGTCCTCTGCCAGGCAGGGACGCTGTTCCCCTGCGCCAGCGTCCTCTGCCAGGCAGGGACGTCGCTCCCCTTACCCTCACACAGCGTCCTCCTTCCGCCCTGCTGGGGCTGCGCGCTCCTTCCCTGCCACTGGGCTTAGGGCGCGCGCGCGTGCACGCCCCCGCTCTTAAAGGGGCCGCGCGCATCTTTCAAAAAAGGTCCCCGGCCAATGCCGGAGGACTCCACCTTATATAAAGCACCTCCTCCTTAATGGAGGTGCCCGAGCAATGTTGTTGCACTGTTCACTACTCTGCTTCAGCCCTCAGGTTCCGTTACCAGTTACCTGCCTGTTTCCTGCCATTTTGCTGTCTGCTACCTGTCCGCTAGCCTACCTGGAGGCTCCATCGTCCGACAGTCTGCCCGCCATCACCTGCCAGTCTGTCTATGGACCAGCCTGTCCGTTTATCTGCTGATGTTCACCGGTTACCAGTCTGCTAGCCTACCTGGAGGTTCGGCCGTCACGTGCAGTGATCATCGGCTATTCCAGAGACTCTCGCCTGCTCACTTGGGGGCGCTCATCTGCCATCTGCCTGCTAGCCTACCTGGAGGTTCGGCCGTCACACGCAGTGATCATCGGCTATTCCAGAGACTCTCGCCTGCTCACTTGGGGGCGCTCATCTGTCATCTGCCTGCTAGCCTACCGGGAGGCTCAGCCATCTCAGGTCGTATATACCTGTCTATCCAGAGACTGCCCCGGTCACTTGCCGTGACTACCTGCCTGTCTATCCAGAGACTGCCCCGGTCACTTGCCGTGACCTCCTGCCTGTCTATCCAGAGACTGCCCCGGTCACTTGCCGTGACTACCTGCCTGTCTATCCAGAGACTGCCCCGGTCACTTGCCGTGACTACCTGCCTGTCTATCCAGAGACTGCCCCGGTCACTTGCCGTGACCTCCTGCCTGTCTGTCCAGAGACTGCCCCGGTCACTTGCCGTGACTTCCTGTCCGTCTTCCCCGGGCGCCACCCGCTCCTTTACAAGGAAAGCCTCCTTGTATAATAGCTCAGAGGTTCCGCCTCCCAGACCCGTTACAGTAGATTACTATATACTATTTGCTTCATCACATTGTTAACTTGATGAATATTCTGGTTAGACCTGTCATTTTATAATGAGCCTATGTCCCACTGAATGGCCTCTTAAGTACAGCCTAGAAAGCCACGGCCACCTGTGACTTCACATAAAGCCATGATGAGACAATGCAGATATGACAGAGGAGTGCTCGGCTTCACAGACAATACCGTCATTTCATTTGTTTTTCGAGCAGTTACTTTGCTGATTATAGATATCAGTTAATACCAGAGAATTATCCCAGCTGAAGAACATTAATGGCAGAGGACAAGCCACTCCTATGGAGCTAAGTGCTGGTTTTCGTCAACACTTCAGAGATTTCTTTTTTTTCCTTTCCGGTGACAGAAAAAGCTGACACAATGGCAATCCCCCCCTATCCAAAAAAAAAAGGGACACAAGGTGCTAGCTGAAAAAAACCCGTCTTTAAAACGGCCTTTAAACTGTGGAATCAGATATAAATAGATATAAAAAAGCCATTGTATCAATGATGGTTATCTGAAAACTGCATTCAATAGAAAATGGAATCATTCCTGCTCAATGAAGCGTTTCTAGAAAAACCAACACCAAGTTTTTGAAAAATAAATCTTTTCTATTTCCCAGGTTTCAATATCTAAAATCTTTTCACCATTTTCAGAGTACAGCTAGATACGGAGGACACAAGTTTCCTTGGCTGCAGGTGCATGATGTTCATCATGTGTGGTACTTTACCAAGCAGTGGCTACTATGAAGTGTAGCTGTGACTCTAGCATTCAACATATTGTGTTTTGAGGAAAAAAAAGGGGGGAATAATAAGACTTAACATTTATTTACAAAAACGTTAAAATTGGACACATATGAGCAAAAACCATCCTCTATTTTATGTTATAATTGAGGATATATGATATATAGCAGAGAGAGTATACTTAGATACAAGGGACTGATTATAATGAAGTAGCAGCTAAATTAGTTCTGCACCGCTAGAACCAATATTTCACAAACAATCTAGCACCGCTAGAATTGCATTATTGCTGTCTACTATTTCATGAGTAGCTATATTAGACGCCATCAGTAAGGAACGATCTCACCCGTTCAAAGGACGTCTTTTCTGGAAAAAAACATTCATGGATCATAGTCCCAGGTAGGTGAAGCCTTTTCCCAACGCGTTTCCTCCCATAGGATTCATCAGGGGATATGGCATATGTAGATGAACATTGCTTCAATGCGTCTCTCTTGGGGAAATCAAACTAATGACCCCCTTATATCGATTAAACAGACACTCCCACCACCATGACAAACCAATCAGTGCAAGCTTAAAAATAAAACCACCAATAACCAACACAATTGTGATTTAAACTTTAATTACCCATATGTGAGGAGCATAATTAAGCTGGAACGCACGCACCCGTTAGTCCTGCAGGCCTTCATAGCGGCGATATGATCATCTGCACAAAAGTGACTACAGGAAACAACGGAGACGGGTGCATGCGCAATCGATGTCAGGAGAGTGACTTCCGGTAGAACGAAAGAGACTTCCTGTTGATACACAAGCAGGATGCTTCTAAAAGCAGCGCATGCGCTCTAGTATTTAGAGATGACATCATTATATCTCGGAAATAACCTGTAGGCTAAATAATGCAATCACAGTATAACGGACTACATTAATGCAGCGCTAAATGGTAAAAATAAATTATAACTGCACACATATGAGGAAAACAACAAAATAATTCATATATACGATATGCAGATTATATAAGCAGATTATAAAGATGTATATTAGCAAATAATGCTCCTTATAATTATGACACACATAGAGAAAACGCCACAAAGAGATGTATAGACATATAACCTTAAATACAATGAATATGGTATATAATAAGGGTGCATATCACTGTTTTTTAGATGCAACCAATATATCGAACAGACATTATAGACCAAAAATAAAACAATTATCTATATACATCTCATGTGGTTCAATAATCATGCCAGATTGACCGCATAATTGAAGAAGAAATATTCTTTTATATATATTATGTACTGATTGATTCATCCTAGAATTACAATAGCCAAAATAAGGGCTATTAACCACATAAAGGATCAAAGGAGTATCAGCATCTGTGTCCCATAATCCCAATTTCCAATCATGGAATAGAGATCATAAGTAAGGAACAAACATATTCCAAATAATTAATACTTGAGCTTGGGCTGGCTTACCCAAGGCGGAATGACAACAGGAAAGGATATTCCGAAATTTATAAACATATGAAAATCAAAACGATAGATTGAAAGAGATATAATGGAGGAAGAACAGTGTGAGACCAGCATCCACAGGATAGTAAAATTGAACAAACATATACAGCCTAAAGGATTAGAAAGGGGAACCACATATAGAGCCTCCAGAAGACCCTACACTGTTCCTATTCTATCTTACCCTACCTAACAGCGGAGGTTGGAGCCCTAAGTCCTGCGCAAGCGGCCCCCCCGGTCCACGACGGCTGTCCCAAACTATGTAGCCCTATTAAACCCTTATCCTAAAAAGCAGGAAAAGGAGAGCTGTTCATTCAGACCAATGGGGGACACAGATTTCAAATGGAAAATCCATTTTGTCTCACGTTGCAGTATTATTCTGTCCCAATCACCACCACGGCATGGTCTAGGGACTTTTTCAATGCCCAGAAATTTGATGGCATCTGGGTTACCATTATGGTTCAATTGAATATGTCTAGCGACCGGTGTGTCATTCTTCTTGGCAATGTCTCTCATATGTTCGCCAATTCTTCTTCTAAACTCCCTAATTGTCTTGCCTACATAGATCATACCACAACTGCAGATGGCCCTGTAAATTACTCCCTCACTCCTACAGTTGATGAAGGATCTAATCTCAAATTGCTTGGATTTATCTGATGAAAAGAATTTTTTGCCTACTTCAATGTTCTTGCAAGCAATGCAACCACTACATTTGTAACAGCCAACCACACTTGATTTAAGCCACGTCGTATTCTCAGCATTCAAAAAATGACTATTAACAAGCCTATCTTTAAGAGATCTTCCTTTACGAAAGGTGATTTGAGGATGAGGGGGCAAGAGGTCGCCAATATCCTGGTCCATACGTAAAATTGGCCAATGATTTCTCAAGATTTGTCGTATGCCATCAGACCCATTGTTGAATGTAGTAATAAATCTCAAGCCTAGAAACTCATCTTCCTTTTTAGGGGAGGGAGTCAGCAGATCCGTTCTATTTTTAATTTTGATGTCATTATAAGCTCTTTTTAGGACATGATCAGGATAACCCCTGTCCAAAAATCTATTGCGTAAATCATTCGCTTGAAGTTTAAAGTTCCTTTCATCAGAACAATTTCTGCGAACCCTTGTATACTGCCCTCTTGGTATGCCCTTCTTAAGGGGCAAGGGATGGCTGCTCTCCCACCTCAAAAGAGAGTTAGTGGCTGTAGATTTTCTGTGGATGCTGGTACTCAAAGAACCATCCTCCATTTTTTCAATCATAACATCAAGGAATGACAATCTTGATGGATTCCATTCAAATGTGAAACTCAAACCAACATTGTTCACATTTAATTTGGTGACAAAATCAGCAAAAGACTCTCCTGTACTCCTCCATATGATGAACACGTCATCTATATATCTTAGCCACAAAAGAGCATTCTCAGCACCGACAACGCAGTTCTCTCCAAAAACTAGTGTCTCCTCCCACCAGCCCAGGAGCAAATTTGCATAAGAGGGAGCACACGGGCTCCCCATTGCGGTGCCCCTGAGCTGGTGGTAGAACTTACGATCAAAGACAAAGAAATTGTGTGTCAACAAGTATCGTAGACAATCAATCACGAATCCATTATGTTCTCTTAGTTGAAGTCCCCTGCTTTTTAGAAAATATTCTGTAGCTTCCAGCCCTTTTTCATGGGGAATTGAGGAGTATAAGGATTCAACATCGATACTAGCAAGGATAGTATTAGGCTCCATCATAACCCATCTATTTTACTCAACAAATCAGTTGTATCCCTTGTAAACGAACTAAGGGCCAGCACAAAGGGGTTTAAGATCTTATCTAAATAAACGCCTAAATTTTTGGTTGAACTACCCACACCAGAAACGATTGGTCTCCCTTTTAAAGGGGATAACCCTTTATGCACTTTTGGCAAAGTATACTCTCTCTGCTATATATCATATATCCTCAATTATAACATAAAATAGAGGATGGTTTTTGCTCATTATATGTGTCCAATTTTAACGTTTTTGTAAATAAAAGTCTTATTATTCCCCCCTTTTTTTTCCTCTTTGCTACTTTATTGAACATTTTTCATAACGGGTTTTTTTTTTCCTAATATTTGGTGCTTTAACTATACTGATTTAATTGGAGCATGGCTGGCTTCCTTACGACTGGAATAGACACTAATCATTGGTTAACTGAGGTAAAGGATATTTTCTCTGATCGTGACTTTCAGCAAAAGAAATGTACTCCATCCTTTAATTCAGCTTTTAAGGAATTGACTAGAGTATATAAGAACCAAATTATATCGTGGTGGGAAGTGCAAGGTCTTGAATATTATATCAAAGCGGGCATTGTACCACGCCATTTGAGAATCTCATTGGCGCCTGGACTTAGGTATAAGAGCCCTGATCTTAATGGGAGAGAGAGGCTACTAATAGCTCCCTTAAGTTTATGCAGATTCTTTTAGATGATGAGCGGGTAACACTGAATAAGTGTAATGAAATCTTGAGGGAACAAATAGAGGTCACAAAAAAATTCTCATCTGAAGCAGAATTTTCTGCAAAAGAATTAAGTCTACAGAATAATCTGGAACGTTTCCAATTTCATTTAAAAGAAAGGAAACATAAACAATTTATTCGTGACCTTCAAGATTTCAAGGAGAACAAAGCTTATCTCTTCCCATATAGGGACCTTAGAACACCTGAAGTTGATTACACATCTACTGATAACGAGACATCTGATATCGAGGGACATCAGAAATTTCAAAGGGGAAGACAAAGAGGTCGCAGTGGTAATCGCAGGAGAGGTTTTGACCGCAGACCCAATTATTCTACAGTATCTATCCCTTCAACATCTACTTCTTTTTTAGAACAGAGTTACCCTTTACGCAACAGATTGAACCCCACAAACGCACAATATCAAGTGGAAAGCCACAGGTCTTAAATCTATTTGATAGAAATTTAACGGAGACCGAGATGTGTGTTTTGAGTAAGGGGTTGTCTTTTGTACCATCCAGCAACTTTGATTCTTTTGAAGGGATTAAAGACCTCCATCTCTTTGTACGAAAATTGAAATGGAAGAAGTTTCACATTCAAAATGAAAAAAGGACCTGTCTAGAGTTGGGTGTAAATGATACCTCCTTTTTGGAGGACATTAGGACCCTCTACAATCTATCTGAAATTGACCCCAATACAAGGGGTAAAGGTCCATTCACTGATTTGAAATGTAAGAACAAAAAAATACCACCCCCTCAAACTGATTTAACGTCTATTGATGTATTTTTAAATCTGGTGTCCAGGGATATACAGAAACTTAGTGAAACCCCTCACTTTACCCTTACAATCTGAGTAGACAAGAAATGTTGGCACTGCAGGTATTGGAAAAAGATCGAGATATTATTATTAAGAGCTCAGACAAAGGTGGCAATGTTGTTGTCATGAATACGCTCGATTATAAACGGATGTGTCTTAATATTTTGAATGACAGAGAATGTTATCATATCTTATCATCTGACCCTACGTTAGACTTTGTTAACGAACTAAGGAGAATTGCTCTGAATGGTTTAAAAATGGGAGTGATTGATAAGAACGAATTCAAATTCATTGTTCCTAAATTCCCTGTGGTGGCTACATTTTATTGTTTGCCAAAAGTGCATAAAGGGTTATCCCCTTTAAAAGGGAGACCAATCGTTTCTGGTGTGGGTAGTTCAACCAAAATTTAGGAATTTATTTAGATAAGATCTTAAACCCCTTTGTGCTGGCTAGTGTTGAGCGATACGATAATGCAAATATCGGCTATCGGCCGATATTAGCTCTATCGGCCTTTCGATAATTCGTTTCGATATTTTCGTCTTATCGAATACCGGAATCGGATTTGTCACTGTCACTGTGAGTGTCCGTCGGTCGGGTCTGTCAGGAGTCAGCGGCACTTACCTGGCAGAAGATCTCCGGCGGTCACGTCCTGGACTGCTTGATGGCCGCCATTATCTTCTCCCTGGCGGTCACATGCAGTTTTTCGCGATAACTGCAGTGACTGCAGGGTAATCCCGGCCGTAAACCAGTCCGATGACGTCACCGCCGGGGAAGCAGGTAATCAGCTGTGCTGCGCCGGGATTCTGATATAGCAGAGCTGGATCGTCGTGGGACACTCGTTACTATGGACTGCGTCGGTCAGGTGGTATACTTTTTTTTTTTTTCATTTTTTTTACAGGAGATCGATGGCGTCGCAGGATGAGACTGTAATAAAAGTAATGAAAACTGTGTTTTGGTTTTTTTTTATTAAATTAAAAAACTTTTTTATAAACATTCACCCGTCCGGGTACATAAACAATTTAACTATTTATCAACAATTTAACTATTTACATACAGGGACCCTGTCCGGGTTATTTATACTTCTTTGGCAGGGGTGTTCCAGGTACCACCTGGTACTCTTCTGATGCTTGCCAAACATCCGAGGCACCAAGGACCACCAGGACCTTATGACGTCGTGTGGCCTGTACAGTCAAGTCGTGACCCGCTATTTGGGTCTGTGTGGCCACCTCTTTCATCTCCCTCCGGGTCTGGAACCCTATGTCCCGGACTGAACGAACCCCAGGGGGCCTAACAGGCGCCGGGTACGGGCCAGCTATACTTATCATGTCCATAGCTGGGGCTGCTGAGGAGACCACTGAGGGAGGCTTGGGAGATTTACGGCGTGGGGTGGGCACTTTTGCAGAGGCCTGGATGTGGGAGGCTGAAGGCTCGAGGGTCTCACAGGTTCCTGACACACTGGGGAGTAGGGGTCGCACCTGGTAACATTTAGGGCGTACCATCCATTGTAACCCCAGTGTCGGGTGTAAGTCACCAAGTCTCCTGGCAACAGGTCCCTCCCCGGGTGTCCTTCTGGGAGGTGAGCCTCCACGTCCCGCCGGTTCACAAAGGCTTCTAAATAAAGTCCAGGCTCCTTGATGAAGCCCCACCCACCTTTCAATTTAAAGCTCCGTACTGCACCCTTATGCCGCGGCTCACACAGGGTTCCTTTATCCTTTCTCATCCGGTCCTTATCTGCCCGGTCCTTCTCCAGGTGACGTTGGCGAAGTTTTAGGGTTTCTCGCTGCTCCCTTTGTCGCTCTGCTTCCCGCTCCCAACGTCTCCACTCTTCCTCCTGACGCCGGTTGTAATTCTCCTCCACCAGCTGCTCCATGTCTCCACCACTCCACTGCAGCTTACAGTGTCCGGTTTGCGGCAGCTCTCCTGTCGCCCCCCAGTCCTGGCGGCGCTCCCCTGCGGAGGAAGCAGACGGCTCTAAATCAGATGACAGTCGGGGCTCCGGTACAGGCAGGTAGTGCTCTGGTGCCTGCGCGGCCTCCTCCATGAGGACGGGTGTCGCTTCTTCTGTCTCAGCGACGGGGGCAGACAGCGGGATCTGGGGTGCTGACGGTGCTGCGGTTTTTGCAGGAACGGGTGCCTCCACTGCGACAACGTCAACCGGATCACATTGCAAGGACTCCTCTACTAGAACGGGTGCCTCACCTTCCGGTACAGACACTTCAGGTAAGAGGGATTGGCGCCGCTCCAAGTTTAGTTTTAGGGCACGCCAGCTCACTTCCATCCTGGCGACCTCCTCCCGTGCCGGGCCAGGCCTCTTAGGTTATCCGCCGCTTCTTGCAGCGTAGGAGGGTTTCCAGGCCGGGTGCCCAACGGTGATTCCGTGGCGATCGGGTCGCTTCCGTGGGGGGAGAGCTCTGACTGCTCCATCCCTTCACACTTCTGCTCGTGTCCATTAGCCATCTCTGCCAAGTCACATGTGTCATTAGCATCTGGAGAGGGCCCCTCTTTTGTAGGGAGGCGGGACCTTCGTGTTAGTTTCCACACACTGAGGAGAGGGCGGAACTGAAGAGCTGTGGGGCACGATGTTACATTGCAGTACCATTTACAGTGGTCGGCCATCGTTTTCGCGCCACTGAGTGAGTGTACACCCATGAAGAGCACGCCCTTCTTCACCAGTGCCTCGTCGTGACGCAGATATGGCGGAAAAAATGGCAAATACATTCTCTGATGATTTTAGCAATTCTCAAGCACAAAACCAGTTCAATTCAGGCACACAGGACTCGCTTATAGCGAGCTACAGAATCCTGTTCGTGACGCCCAAGTTGAGTCGCACAGAGCCAGAGGTTTTGGGGGTATTCGGCACCGAGCCCGTCGACTTCTATGGGGTATGTCACGGCTTTACCCGGCAATTGAATCAGAGTCTATTTTACTATGTAGAAGTGTATAAACTATAAATATATGTATATATATGTCACAATGACATGTATATATATATATATATATATGTATTCTATGTGTGTATATTTTGTGTTTACAACGTAAGAAAGGGTTTTTTTTGTTGCGATATTTTGTTCCCATAGACTTACATGGGACTTCCGCTATCGAAATCGGATATCGACGATATTTAGTGTTATCGGCGATACAATTTCGATACGATATTTTTAGATATCAAGCACTATCGCTCAACACTAGTGCTGGCCCTTAGTTCGTTTACAAGGGATACAACTGATTTGTTGAGTAAAATAGATGGGGTTATGATGGAACCTAATACTATCCTTGCTAGTATCGATGTTGAAGCCTTATACTCCTCAATTCCCCATGAAAAAGGGCTGGAAGCTACAGAATATTTTATAAAAAGCAGGGGACTTCAACTAAGAGAACATAATGGATTCGTGATTGATTGTCTACGATACTTGTTGACACACAATTTCTTTGTCTTTGATCGTAAGTTCTACCACCAGCTCAGGGGCACCGCAATGGGGAGCCCGTGTGCTCCCTCTTATGTAAATTTGCTCCTGGGCTGGTGGGAGGAGACACTAGTTTTTGGAGAGAACTGCGTTGTCGGTGCTGAGAATGCTCTTTTGTGGCTAAGATATATAGATGACGTGTTCATCATATGGAGGGGTACAGGAGAGTCTTTTGCTGATTTTGTCACCAAATTAAATGTGAACGATGTTGGTTTGAGTTTCACATTTGAATGGAATCCATCAAGATTGTCATTCCTTGATGTTATGATTGAAAAAATGGAGGATGGTTCTTTGAGTACCAACATCCACAGAAAATCTACAGCCACTAACTCTCTTTTGAGGTGGGAGAGCAGCCATCCCTTGCCCCTTAAGAAGGGCATACCAAGAGGGCAGTATACAAGGGTCCGCAGAAATTGTTCTGATGAAAGGAGCTTTAAACTTCAAGCGAATGATTTACGCAATAGATTTTTGGACAGGGGTTATCCTGATCATGTCCTAAAAAGAGCTTATAATGACATCAAAATTAAAAATAGAACGGATCTGCTGACTCCCTCCCCTAAAAAGGAAGATGAGTTTCTAGGCTTGAGATTTATTACTACATTCAACAATGGGTCTGATGGCATACGACAAATCTTGAGAAATCATTGGCCAATTTTACGTATGGACCAGGATATTGGCGACCTCTTGCCCCTCATCCTCAAATCACCTTTCGTAAAGGAAGATCTCTTAAAGATAGGCTTGTTAATAGTCATTTTTTGAATGCTGAGAATACGACGTGGCTTAAATCAAGTGTGGTTGGCTGTTACAAATGTAGTGGTTGCATTGCTTGCAAGAACATTGAAGTAGGCAAAAAATTCTTTTCATCAGATAAATCCAAGCAATTTGAGATTAGATCCTTCATCAACTGTAGGAGTGAGGGAGTAATTTACAGGGCCATCTGCAGTTGTGGTATGATCTATGTAGGCAAGACAATTAGGGAGTTTAGAAGAAGAATTGGCGAACATATGAGAGACATTGCCAAGAAGAATGACACACCGGTCGCTAGACATATTCAATTGAACCATAATGGTAACCCAGATGCCATCAAATTTCTGGGCATTGAAAAAGTCCGTAGACCATGCCATGGTGGTGATTGGGACAGGATAATACTGCAACGTGAGACAAAATGGATTTTCCGTTTGAAATCTGTGTCCCCCATTGGTCTGAATGAACAGCTCTCCTTTTCCTGCTTTTTAGGATAAGGGTTTAATAGGGCTACATAGTTTGGGACAGCCGTCGTGGACCGGGGGGGGGCCGCTTGCGCAGGACTTAGGGCTCCAACCTCCGCTGTTAGGTAGGGTAAGATAGAATAGGAACAGTGTAGGGTATTCTGGAGGCTCTATATGTGGTTCCCCTTTCTAATCCTTTAGGCTGTATGTGTTTGTTCAATTTTACTATCCTGTGGATGCTGGTCTCACACTGTTCTTCCTCCATTATATCTCTTTCAATCTATCGTTTTGATTTTCATATGTTTATAAATTTCGGAATATCCTTTCCTGTTGTCATTCCGCCTTGGGGTAAGCCAGCCCAAGCTCAAGTATTAATTATTTGGAATATGTTTGTTCCTTACTTATGATCTCTATTCCATGATTGGAAATTGGGATTATGGGACACAGATGCTGATACTCCTTTGATCCTTTATGTGGTTAATAGCCCTTATTTTGGCTATTGTAATTCTAGGATGAATCAATCAGTACATAATATATATATAAAAGAATATTTCTTCTTCAATTATGCGGTCAATCTGGCATGATTATTGAACCACATGAGATGTATATAGATAATTGTTTTATTTTTGGTCTATAATGTCTGTTCGATATATTGGTTGCATCTAAAAAACAGTGATATGCACCCTTATTACATACCATATTCATTGTATTTAAGGTTATATGTCTATACATCTCTTTGTGGCGTTTTCTCTATGTGTGTCATAATTATAAGGAGCATTATTTGCTAATATACATCTTTATAATCTGCTTATATAATCTGCATATCGTATATATGAATTATTTTTTGTTTTCCTCATATGTGTGCAGTTATAATTTATTTTTACCATTTAGCGCTGCATTAATGTAGTCCGTTATACTGTGATTGCATTATTTAGCCTACAGGTTATTTCCGAGATATAATGATGTCATCTCTAAATACTAGAGCGCATGCGCTGCTTTTAGAAGCATCCTGCTTGTGTATCAACAGGAAGTCTCTTTCGTTCTACCGGAAGTCACTCTCCTGACATCGATTGCGCATGCGCCCGTCTCCGTTGTTTCCTGTAGTCACTTTTGTGCAGATGATCATATCGCCGCTATGAAGGCCTGCAGGACTAACGGGTGCGTGCGTTCCAGCTTAATTATGCTCCTCACATATGGGTAATTAAAGTTTAAATCACAATTGTGTTGGTTATTGGTGGTTTTATTTTTAAGCTTGCACTGATTGGTTTGTCATGGTGGTGGGAGTGTCTGTTTAATCGATATAAGGGGGTCATTAGTTTGATTTCCCCAAGAGAGACGCATTGAAGCAATGTTCATCTACATATGCCATATCCCCTGATGAATCCTATGGGAGGAAACGCGTTGGGAAAAGGCTTCACCTACCTGGGACTATGATCCATGAATGTTTTTTTCCAGAAAAGACGTCCTTTGAACGGGTGAGATCGTTCCTTACTGATGGCGTCTAATATAGCTACTCATGAAATAGTAGACAGCAATAATGCAATTCTAGCGGTGCTAGATTGTTTGTGAAATATTGGTTCTAGCGGTGCAGAACTAATTTAGCTGCTACTTCATTATAATCAGTCCCTTGTATCTAAGTATACTCTCTCTGCTATATATCATATATCTTCAATTATAACATAAAATAGAGGATGGTTTTTGCTCATTATATGTGTCCAATTTTAACGTTTTTGTAAATAAATGTTAAATCTTATTATTCCCCCCTTTTTTTTCCTCTTTGCTACTTTATTGAACATTTTTCATGAGGGTTTTTTTTTTTCCTAATATTTGGTGCTTTAACTATATTGTGTTTTGACCCTACCGAATACCTAATAACAAATACACCAAAGCAGGGACAACTAAAAGCTGTCTGACTGTCCTACCTAAAACATGGAGAATACAGTAGTATCATACTGCTGTTTTAACAAAAAAGAGGAAATACAGTGAAAATAAAAACTTTAGGGAAAACTATCTTACATTTGACATGGCTAATTAAAAAAGTACAATAAAATGTGTAGGGTTTAAATTAAAAGGGATTTTGTGAGCAGGATTTCATCAAACTATTGATCTGATATGCAAATCAGGCTTAAGAGCTATTTGTAGATCTGAAGCCTATGTCACTACTGCTCTATTTCCTGCCCAACACCACCTCCTCTTCCTTTATTGACAGCCTATGTATTTTGTCACTTGAGACAATGAGCCGTTAGTCAAGCAAGAGGCTCCAAGACAGCCCCTGCGCAAGAAAAATATTGCCATAGGTACTGTATATCAAAAAAGAATCAAAGAAAATAGGACCAATCTATATAGCCATCTCTTGAGAGGGGACGTGTCAACCTCATATTGAGGACTGAAACATGGCTTCAACATAACTTGTAAAGAGAAGAAAAGCTAGCATTCTAAACACTCCACCTAAAGCCTGGGTCTCACATAGCGATACACCAGCGATCCCGACAACGATATGCACTTGTCAGGATCGCTGATGTATCGCTACATGATCGCTGCTGAGCAGCCAAACAGGCAGCTCAGGGCAGCGATCAGCACAGCGACACTGCGGGTAACATCGCTTAGTTACCCGCAGTGTACCTTGGATACCAGCGCCCTGATGCAGGGAGCTGGTAACCAAGGTACACATCGGGTTTCCAGGCGCTGCATGGTGCCTGGAAACCCGATGTGTACCTTGGTTACCAGCTCCCTGCATCAGGGCGCTGGTATTCAAGGTACACAGCGGGTTTCTAGGCACAGCCCCGTGCCTGGAAACCCGCTGTGTACCTTGGTTACCAGCGGATCGCTGGTCTCCCGCCTGTCACACGCAGCGATGAAGTCTGGATACAGAGGCTGGGAGGTGACACATTCCTTGCTTGGGTAAATAAGTTTCCTCTCTTCAAAGCAACATTGGGCCAAGGATGCAAGGCTGGTTTCACATTAGCGGTTTTTAGGGTAGCGCATCGTGCTCATCCGATCGCATGTGCCCCTATCTTTAACATGGGGGGCGCATGGTTTAGCGTTATCATGCGATCATCAGCGTTTTCGTGCGCTTGCGTTAATTCGACGCGAGGGACTTGGCGCGCACAACGCAACATGTTGCATTTTTGGGTCCGCCCAAAGTCGTTAAAAAGGCGCATGCGCTCGCTTCGTGCATGGAATGCGCCAAAACACATTACAGTCTATGTGATCGCTGACGTGCGCTGGGACAGGCGCACGTCAGCGTTCTACTACGCATGCGTTGTCCGAGATAAACATGTCTAGACACTGGTTTAAACCACCCACTAAACAAAGAAATATTGTATGGGGGTAGTGTATATAAAAGAAGGTGTTGGCACTTCTGTCCACTATTCTACAGCCAGCCAGCTAGAGAGACAGCAGCTACAGAGACACAGCAGCTACTGCATTGCACAGGAAAGAAAACTTGGATAATGTGAGTATGAAATCTAATGTCTTTCTTTCCTTTTTTTTTTAACGTCTCTTTTTTTATTGCAGCATGTCTTCTGGGGATGAATATGTTCAGGCCCCTGGTGAACTGGCCCAAGCAGAGGGTGAAGTGAGTACCTTCCTTCCATACTGATTGGTAAGTATTTTCTGTTGCATGGACACATGTGGCAAATTATTTTTTTTTTTTTCAGTCCACATCGTCCACGGCAGCGGAGGAAGAGCGGGAGCAGATAGTCTGAGTGCAGACGGGAGGCGGCCTGTAAGTATAGACTGACAGATTGTACTCTTTTTTTCCCCTGACTTTTTTCTTGCCTGTTTTTCCTATTCAATCTTGCTACTATTCTCAATCTTTGCTCTATTCTATCTTGTTTTCTATCTTTTTTCATTTCCAAATCTTTCCAAGATTAATGTTTTGCTTTCTTTTCTAGGCTTCACAACGGGATGAGGAACTCGCCCTGGACAATGACGCCCTGATAGGGTTGGTCCAGGAGCGAGTCCCGTTGTGGGACAGCCGTCATCCAATGCACTGTGACAACGTGGTGATCCGGCGGCTCTGGAATGAGGTGGCCGCAGTGCTGATGGATGGCTGGGACAACGCCTCTCCCCGTGTCCGCAAGGAATTTCGTAAGTATTTCAATGGTGTGTGATGCTGCAGTGACCTTGGCCGGGATCACACAACTGTGTGTGATGCAGGTAACTCCTGTGAGTTTCTCGCATCACACACAGTTGTGTGATACCCGGCCTACAGTGCATTGTCCAAATTTTATTTTTGATTTTCCACAGTGAACAAGGTCAGAACCCGTTGGCGCTCAATGAAGGACCGCTTCAACAGGGACCTGAGGCAGGAGAACCTGGTTGCCAGTGATGCTGCAGCAAAGACCACAAGAAAGTACCGTTGCCATTGGGTTTTGGCTTTCTTAAGACCGGTCCTTGCCACCAGAGCGCAAGTAGTTTGTTGTTGTATTGTATTGTGTTTACTCTGTGTTTTTCTATTCCACAGGAGTTGGCGCTTTTACTATTGTAAATGCATGATCCTAATTTTTTTCTTTTTTGTTTTTTTTCACAGTACCTGGCCCAGCACCCTGCAACCTGGTCCTGGAGCAGTCCTACAGAGAGCGGCCTCGGACCCGTCCCAGCCATCCACCAGCCAAGAAGCACCTTGTGGGTCGGCATCACAGCCAGCTGGAGAACAGGAAGCTGGTCAATCAAGTGATCCCCTGTCACAGGTCTCTGTCACTGGTTTTGCGGGCACTTTCCGCCCGCGGCAGAAGGCCTCTGACAGAAATCTCATGCCCGAGTTCATTCACTTGAGCACGGTTTTCCAAAATGACCACAAGGCAATGGGCGACAGAGTGGATAGCGGTTTTGCACTAATGGAACAACGCTTCCAGTCTGTCGAGCGTCGCCTTGACCATCTTGAAGCCGAGCTCAAAAGACCAGCGCACCATTTTTTTCAACAAATTGAACGGGGCATGGCGGAACACCTTAGTTCTGATCTCCAGCTGACTGTGATGCATGCCTGCAACAATGCTTACACGCAGGCTATGCAGCAGAGTTGGTACGTGCATCAGCAGCAGCCAGTGATGCCTTTCCCACCCGTGCCACCATTGACTCGCTTCACCTCACTACCGACTTCTGCTGCATACCGCTGCACGGCCACCAGCATTCCAAGCCATGCTGGACCACACTACACCACACAAAGTCACAGTGCAGCTGGACACTCCCCTGCCACCACCATGCCAAGCGTTGCTCCTGTTTGGACTTCCTCCACCCCTGCTTGGACCTCCAACCCTGCTTGGACCGCAACCACCTCGAGGTATGCCACCACCACCGAGCAGCAGCTGGAGGACCCTCATTCTCTATTCAGGGTCATGGACCCTGGCAGGAGGTCCAGCAGCCCACGGAGGTCCCCCAGCACACGGTGGTCCCCAAGCCACAGGAGGTTCCCAAGTACCAGGTCCACAAGCCACAGGAGCTCCACAAGCACCAGGAGGTCCTCAAGCACCAGGTCCTCAAGCACCAGGACCTCCAAAAAAAGTACAAAGATTGAACGAAGAGTCCACAAAAAATTAAAGACTTTTGTCCTCCCTCCCACCTCACCCCCCACTGTGTTTGAGCCCACTGCCTTCCCCCCCACCCTATTTTCATCGCTCCTCATCCCCGAACCCCTTTCGTTGCCCACCTAAAGTCAATCCTGTCCCTCCACACCCCAAGTTTACCCCCATCTTTCCCAAACGTCGTCACATTATTTTTTTTTGTGAGTGCGTCTTTCAAATAAATGTACCTTTTTTCCCCAACTGTTTGGTTTAATTGTGTCTTTCGCCACCTACACACACTGCGCCATACAATTGTGATTGCACCACATAGCTCCATTACAGACACATGCTTCTTGTGTCAGTCCTGGAGCTATGTGTTGTCAAAAACACAAATATAATTGTATTTTCACCACCAGTCTCTTCAGTCTACAAATATCAGTAGACTGAATAGAGGATGTTGGTGATTGCAAGGGATATCTATTCTCACCTTGTCAGGTATCATAAAGAGTGAATTGAG